>BPTQ01000002.1:113448493-113586151 GCA_019973895.1 Chrysanthemum seticuspe | reverse complement strand
GCTTATAAGCCAAATGGCTTAAGCCTTGTGCTTATTTCCTTTTAAGGCCACTGTTGGAAAAATAAGCTCTAAATCAGCTTATTAGTCATTTTCAGATAAAGTTGTAGTTATACTAATTGCTTATTTTCATGTTCTTAGCAAGTTTGTAAAAGAAAATTTTCAAAAATAAAATGTTTTACAAAAAGGGAGAGGCAGGGGTCGAACCTGAGACCTCTCCTTTATATGGGTGTTAGCGTGTGTACCTGTACCAATAGCGCCCTTGGGTCTTTCTTGTTATCATTTGCATAATCAAATACATAAGCCCTCTTGTCTCATTTAGCTTAACGAACATTTAAGCTTATTTCTAGCTTATTCAAAGTAGTTTTTTCCAGTTTTCTATTTTTCTTAAATTTGTAATAGTATAAAGTATTTTCTATAAAAGTTTCAGATTTTTCCAATAAGTTTTAGTATTTTTAAACATTTAATTAGTGTTTTATAGTAATTAATTCATAATAAAAAATATAAAAGTCTAAAAAATATAAATCTTTTTTCTAAAATTTTATTTTATCATATATTTTGTAAGAAAATTGATTTTACACTTGTAGGCCTTTTATTTCATAAATTTTACGTTTTTACTTGCGCTCCAGCGCCATTTTCGTAAATAACGCTCGTTTTAGTTTTAAGTAACGTTTTTAGACATTTTAAGTTTACGTTTTAGTTAATATAGTTTATTTAAGTTATTTTGTTTTATAAATCATAAACGTTCATCGATCTGTAAAAATAGTGATAGCGTTTATTTAATAGATTTTATCTTTTATTTCTTTTAATTTGCATTTAAGTCGCTTTTATTTGTTAATCTTTTCTTTAGGTAATTATCCATCGAAAACCTTACTGATTACTATCCTTAGTAATCATTCTACCATCTGATCAAGTGTTTATTACACCAATTCATCCTCCGTGGGACTTAACGACCCAGGAATTCCCTATATTCCTCTGATCTTAATTGCATTTGTGTTTAAGCTGTTTTAAGTCTGTTAGACTTGACTGTTTAGCACCAATCAAATTTTGGCGCCGCTGCCGGGGAGGCTGTAAGCGTGTTTTAAGCATTTCCAGACCCGTACTTGCACATATACCATCGTTTGTAAACAGTTTTTTGTAAAGTTATTAAAAAAAAAATCAAAATCCAAAAATATTTTCATTCTTTGTTTTTACAATATGTTTTTCAAAAATACCAAAAATATTCATCTTTACCCTCTTACCTTTTTGATTCTTCATTTCTTACCCTCTGTTAACCTTTGATTCTTTCTATGTCTTATCCTCACCCTCTTGGTTGTCAATGGTGTGGTGGTCCTTATAATGGTGGCAATTGCCCCAGTTGTAGCATGGTGGAATCAGGAAACGGGTCTGTCTATAACCAAGATCCCTATTCCTACCATAACACGACTGATTTATTCCATCAGCTACCACACTGTGAGACTCAGCAGTTTTACTGTTGTGAGTACTGTGGTGGTTCACACTACAGTTCTGATTGTCAATCGGGAAACGTGCTTGTCTATGAGCAGGTTCCTGATAACAATTATGACAACAACACACATAAATCACAGCCACATCAGTTTTACTGTTGTGAGTATTGTGGAGGTCCTCACTCTAGCTCGGATTGTCAAACAGGGAATCCATTTCCTTGTAACAATTACGACTCTTCGTATCAAGACCAACCTCCACAGTACCAAATGATTCAAGCAACTCCTCATGAAACTACGACAGACCTTCTACTGAAGAGTCTTGAGTTATTAAAAGAACTTAAGGAGGAGTCGGCTATGTCACATGAGAAATCCATGGAAGAATTGTTAGCTGAGGAACGGGCTGCTAAATTAGATTCCCAGATTGCCATTGAAAACACTATTAGGGAATCAATTAAACTACAAAAAGCATTCAAATCTAGCTCTCAATTCCATTTCATTCCTGATGACGATGATGATGAAGATACCCTTGATATTCTCCAATTTTATTCATCAAGTTCATCAGTTGAGATTCCATCCGTGGAAATACAGGGAGAAAAGAATATGACTGAATCACTAGCAGTAGAAATAATGGAACTTGTAGAATCCATAACTGCTAGTCCTTCTCAACTCCCTCAGTCTACTGCTATCACACCCGAGGTTCACACTCACTCTCTAAACATGGGGGATGAGCTTCTTGACACTGTTCCTGAAAAGGAATCGGACGAATTCATAAAGTCTAGTGTTGAGGACCTTGTCCCAATCCAGAGAGAGTCACAGGGAACTTTTGATCATGTGTGTGATATCCCTCCTCCTCTTGTCCTCCAAAATGATCATATTGAGATGTTCTCTGATTCTGATGAGGACTATTCTTTATCTTGTGGAGACATCAGTTATATGGAGGAATTACCTTCTGAGCTAGTCAGCTTAGAAGAAGAGAATGATGAAGAAATTGACACTGAAATCAAAGATGAAGCTCTTCGAGCAACATTATTAAATGTCAGTCTTCTCATTTCTAAAATCGAGGCTTTCAAAGAAAAACCCATTTCATCTCCTATCCCCATAAAGGATAGTGACATTTTTTCCGATGATTCTATTCCGGAAATGGAAGCCTTCTGTTTTGATCAGATGGGAGAGAAAATTAGTGGTAATACCACTTCTCATTTTCATAATTCTCTCCCCGATTATGAATCATTTACATTGGAGGAGTTCACCAGTGAACCCACTCATATCAATTCTGAATATGATTCATTCTCCTTTGAGGAGTTCTCCTGTGAACTCACTCATATCATATCTCCGCCGGAGTATGATAACTTCTACTTTGATCTAGACACACCCGGGATATGTCTAGACCAAATGAGCTTAACTGATGAGATTCATGAAACCATGAATTTTCCTGTGAGTGATGATGAGTTAATCATGATCTTTATCATGACTTTCTTTCTCTTCTTCACCTATCCCGTAGCTTCTCCTGTTCTTCACTCCTTCGGGAATGAAGACATTATCTTTGACCCCGGCATTTTCATTAATCATTTTTGAGCCGGTTCTATGTATATCTCATCGGTGTGGAACTTTCACGTACTTCAATATTTATATAAACATCTTGAATGAAAGTCCGATGGAGATTCTCTCTTCCACTTACTTCCCCATGAACAAATTAATTCGGTGTCGAGTCAAGCTAGCGACTCGGTAATCAAAAACAGTAGTTAAACATGGGTTTTCACCCGTGTGTACCACCTTAGTGTGGGGGGATGCCCCACATGTTGTATAGAGATCTAAAAAATAAATGAAAATTGTAAATATTAAAAAAGAGAATAATTGTTGTGTTTCTACACTTAGATAGTAATGTTATCTTTTTACGTTCTAAGTTTCGGCATTACAGCCGGTACTTTGAATATTGAGGACAATATTCATTTCTAAGTGTGGGGGGGAAATTCTGGCGAATTTGATCATAAATGTACCCTTTTAGTCCCTTTTTCCCCCAAAATGGCCAAATTTTAAAATTTTTTTTAGTGGAAGTACTATGTACTAAACACAACAAATGGTAATCAGTCCACCATGTCTAACCCACATAAGGATTGGCTAATCCAGGAGCAAACGGCTCTTGGTAAAGATATCTCAAATCCGTTTATGGCTTGCAATTTGCCTAAAATTGTATGGTGTTCAGCTCACCATATCCTAAAAAGTGAAGAGTTGGCTAGCCCGCAAGTTTATGGCTTGTGGTAAAGGCAGTTGAAAATCCATAATTGGTAATCGACTCACCAAAGATATTTTATCTAAGAGTTGGCTAGTCCAGAAGCAAACGGCTTCTGGTAAAGACAAATCAAATCCGTTCATAGCTTATGATTTGCTCAAAATCATTTGGTTATCATTGTACCAAAGTTCTTGCTTGAACTGAAACAATTGGCTACTCCAGAAGTAATGGCTTTTGGTAAAGAGATAAAATCCATTAAATTTTCTCAAATCATTGCTAGGGACTAGCAATATCTTAGTGTGGGGGATTGATGAGTGTCTAAATACTCATCATTTTTATACTGTTAGAATGCCAAAAACATCTGAAAACACTCGGAAACACATCAAAATGATAAAAATATCATAAACAAGTGTTTTATATGTTTTAAATGCAAAAACATCAAAATCTGATGAAAAACGTATCAAGTTTGCATAATTGGCAGTTTTAGTCCCCCAAGTTTTAAAAGTTGTCAAAATCAGTCCCTGGTAATTCAAAAACTTGTAAAATATCATTTTAGGTCCATGAGATTCAAAAGTTGTCAAATCAAACCCTTTAAAGTTTAAAAATCACAAAATGACAACTTTAGTCCTTTAACTTTGAAAATTGTCAAAAATAGTCCTTGGTTAATTTAAAAAGTGAAAATTATCAACTTTTAACCTTGTTCTATTAATAAATGGCAATATAGGTCCTTATGATAAACTTTGAAGAAAATTACAAGTTTGGTCCTTATAGTTTCTAAATTGACAGTTTTGGTCCCTGGATTTGTAAAAATGGAAATTATCAACAAAGGTCCTTGTATTAATCTTACTTGGCAGTTTTAGTCCTTGTAAGAGCTTTGGAAAGTTGTCAATATCAGTCCTTGAAGAATTGGCAAGTTACATTTTTAGTCCTTATGGTTATTTAAGCTAACAAGCCAAACGGATCCAATATTAAACACAACCCAAGCCCAATACATGACCCGGCCCAGTTTTTTAATCAAATAAACCGCCTACACTATTCACCTCCTTCACCACGCCTGTTTAGCCAAAACCAGGGATGGTTTCTCCTCATTTTCAACCTTCCACCTCATCTTCCCACTTGAGCACATCCCTCCTCCACCTCTACACCAATCCAAACCCATTTAATGCAATAACCTGCTCTAGGAGAATTTCCCGCCAAAATTGCCATTTGGCAATTTTGATGACTTGTATTGATCCAATGGCTAATAAGTGGTGGGAAAGTCTCAAATATGTCGACAGAGTCTAAAAAGATGATTATAAAGAAGAAAGAAGTCAGAAGGAAGAGGTGTCGACTGTTTTTAGACCATTTTGTAGTGTAAACTCTTAATTTCTGTTGTAAACCTTTAAATTCAGTTTTATTTTCAAATTGTATTATGTTTTATGGTTAATGAAAGTTCTTTTCAGTTTCAATTTCAGTTCTTGTGTACGAATTCAGTTTTATGCAAATTTCCATGTTTAAATTCTCAAGTTATGCAAATATTGTTATCAGTTGTTGTTTTTGCTTCTTAAGTTCCTATAAGCTCTTGACAAAGCTTATAAGCTTTTAGAAGACTTTAAATTCCAGTTTTATTCAACAAAACAGAAAACAAGAAAAATAAAGAAAAATTAATTAAAAATAAAAAATCATGGGAATGGTGATCAAGATATTGAAGCAGAGCTAAGCTTGGATTGATTCTGGTCTAGAGCTTCTTGGGAAGCAATAGGGTGGTTTATCAGACTTTGGTTCTCTATTTTGAGCTTGAACTCATTTTGTAAGGCATTCTCTCAAATTTTGCATTTAATAGTTTAAGTATTTAAATAGTAATAATTCTAGTGTAAGTCTGTCTTATGTTAGCTAATTTAAGATATTAAATAGAATGCTTGGTCTAAAAGCTTATTCCAGTGGTAAAAGCTTCATAACAGTCATAGTAAGGGGTGTTTGTTTCTGCATATCAAACTGTGCTAGAAGCCTGTGTTATTGTTATTTGTTGTTGTACTAAGTTACATTGACACTTATTAGCTCAGTCAACCATAAAATATAGTCCTAGTTTAGTTGAAAGTCAAAATTAGTATTAATCTCACCAAATTAGTTAACTGTTAAGAGTTTTCATTGCATATCTCATCAAAGTTGTTTATAATTAGGTACTCTAGCTTAAATTAGCCTTAATACAGCTTAATATAACATAAACAATCATTTAGGATCATTCAAATCTCATAAAAGTCAACTGCTTAGTGTAATATAGAAAGTCAAATTTTCACTTGGTCGTTTTTGAATAAACCTTAGAATTTCACTGTGTGTTTACTATTAAGATTCAGCTTATAATCTTCTAGGTTATTAAACTTTAGTTGCTCAAGAAAAATAGAAAAATACTAGATCAGTTGTAATCAGCTGATAGAGTGCTTATTTGTTAGCTTATATTGGACACCTTGACTGAGAAAGTGCCCTGTGCACAGATTTGGTGGCTTGGTTCATAAGCTCTTAGAGAGCTTATTAGTGGTCACTAGCTTTTGAAACTTAGCTTTTTGAGAAGCTTACCTAGCCATCTAAAGGTTCCAATCCTAGTTTTTCCATTTTCAACTTATTTAGTTAGGCTGCTAGCTTATTCTAGTTCTGTCCATTTTTAGTCTAAGTATACCAATTACTCAGTGTTCATCAATTTTTCAAAAGCTCCTCAAGAGCTTTTTGGTGTAAGCTAATCCTTGTAAATTAGTTTTTTGAAAAGCTCAGTTGGTTAGCTAGTTAATTCAAGTTTTTATTTTCAATTTGTAGCTTATTAAAGTGCTTAAATTTTAGTTAGAAAGTGCCTAGTAATCCATAGAGTGTCCTGTGCAAACAGTTAGTAAGTGCTTATTTGAATTGTTTAGTGCTTATTTATAAGTCATTATACTTTCTCAATGGTCATATTAGCTTATTATAATTAGTCTAGCTTATTCCCATTTCCTTAGTGCTAATTTACTAGCTTATAAGCCAAATGGCTTAAGCCTTGTGCTTATTTCCTTTTAAGGCCACTGTTGGAAAAATAAGCTCTAAATCAGCTTATTAGTCATTTTCAGATAAAGTTGTAGTTATACTAATTGCTTATTTTCATGTTCTTAGCAAGTTTGTAAAAGAAAATTTTCAAAAATAAAATGTTTTACAAAAAGGGAGAGGCAGGGGTCGAACCTGAGACCTCTCCCTTATATGGGTGTTAGCGTGTGTACCTGTACCAATAGCGCCCTTGGGTCTTTCTTGTTATCATTTGCATAATCAAATACATAAGCCCTCTTGTCTCATTTAGCTTAACGAACATTTAAGCTTATTTCTAGCTTATTCAAAGTAGTTTTTTCCAGTTTTCTATTTTTCTTAAATTTGTAATAGTATAAAGTATTTTCTATAAAAGTTTCAGATTTTTCCAATAAGTTTTAGTATTTTTAAACATTTAATTAGTGTTTTATAGTAATTAATTCATAATAAAAAATATAAAAGTCTAAAAAATATAAATCTTTTTTCTAAAATTTTATTTTATCATATATTTTGTAAGAAAATTGATTTTACACTTGTAGGCCTTTTATTTCATAAATTTTACGTTTTTACTTGCGCTCCAGCGCCATTTTCGTAAATAACGCTCGTTTTAGTTTTAAGTAACGTTTTTAGACATTTTAAGTTTACGTTTTAGTTAATATAGTTTATTTAAGTTATTTTGTTTTATAAATCATAAACGTTCATCGATCTGTAAAAATAGTGATAGCGTTTATTTAATAGATTTTATCTTTTATTTCTTTTAATTTGCATTTAAGTCGCTTTTATTTGTTAATCTTTTCTTTAGGTAATTATCCATCGAAAACCTTACTGATTACTATCCTTAGTAATCATTCTACCATCTGATTAAGTGTTTATTACACCAATTCATCCTCCGTGGGACTTAACGACCCAGGAATTCCCTATATTCCTCTGATCTTAATTGCATTTGTGTTTAAGCTGTTTTAAGTCTGTTAGACTTGACTGTTTAGCACCAATCACCTGCCACTTGTGAATGGCAGACCGTAATCAGCTTAAAACTGCTCAAGCACGAATGCAATGAAGATCTGAGGAGTATAGAGTCTCCCCGGGTCGTTATGTCCCAGCGAGCTATGCAATGGATCACCCGACGAATAGTGATCGAGAGATTTGAACGAAAAAAGGATTTGAATGATATTATAACTACAGGAAAAGCCAACAAATTACAGGGGCTTAAATGCAAATTAAAGGAAATTAAAAAGATAAAATATATTAAATAAATGCTATCACTATATTTAAAATGATGTTTTTGATTTTATGTTTTTATTAAAACTGAATTAAAAACTACGTGACGTACAAATGAAAACGTGAAACTAAAGCAGTACTAATCCTAAAAATATGAAAATGACATTTTTACAATCCTAATGATAAAAGAAAATTTATAGAAAAAGAAAATTATTTTTATAACTAATTATCTAATTAAAAACTATTTCTAACTATTAAGTAATATCCTAAAATACAAGAAAATAGGAAATAAAGCTAGAAAAATAAAATTAAGACTTAGAAAAATCTAAAATATCAAAATAGAATTTTCAAAACTATTTTTATATTTTTCTGATTATTTTTCTATTTTCTAGGAATTAAAAACTATTTAAAACTAATTAAATTACTTAAAAATACAAATTTAATTAAGAAAAATCTAGAAAAATATTTTTTTTGTCTTTTTATATTTATCTTAACTTAAGAAAAATGAAAAATTATTTTTTTGAAGCTTTTCTTAATTATTTGTATTTAAAGCTAATTAAAAATGCTTAAAAACTAATTTAAATTAAGAAAAATAGCAAACAATCTTGGAAAAATATGAAAATTTCAGGAAAACTCTAAAATAATATTAGGAGGCTAGGAAAATTAGAAAAACAAGTGCTTATGTGTAGGAATTAGGAACTGATGTGTAAGTGCTTATTGAAATAAGCACTTGAATAAGCAAATGGAAACTAAAAAGCACCAAACCAAAACAGAAGCTCTAATAAGCTAAAAGAACATAAATGGAACAAGAATCAACAAGCTACAACCTCTGATAAGCTGATTATACAGATTTGCTTAAATGAGCTTTTGGCTAAAATCAGAATCTGAGGGGCTACTTGCAGCTAGATTATAAGCCACAAAATAAGCTAAGATTGAAAACCAATAAATGGAACCTAAAGCAGACCTGGGTGACTATCTAAAACCCCAAGCTGAGACCTAGAGAAGCTCAAATGAGCCTCATGCAAGAGTTGCAAAAGCTGCACAAGCCCTGTGCAGGCTTAATGCCCTGCACAGGGCACTTAGCAACATTTTGACAAGCTCTAATGAGGCTTCTAAAAATTTGATAAAAATCTGGAAAAATGCTAATAAGAAACAAGACCAGCTGAGGTTTTTGAACATACAATTTTCACTTGCATTGATCCAGAAATGAGTAAATGAAAAATCCTCCTAGGTTGGCCAAAACTGACTTTCAAGGTTTTGACTTTTATTTGGCAAACTTAAAAGTTGACTTATGTGAAATTTGATCTTGATTTTTGGACTGATTATGAACTATAATGATGAAATAAAACTGAAGCAAGCTATACTTATGAATTTTGAACACAAAATAATCTTTTGGTTTTCAAAAGTTCCAACAGATAAGCATCAAAGACAGTGGATGTGTAATTTGACTTTGGAGCAAGTGCAGGCACAATATTTTGACTCAAATGAGTTAGTATGGACCTAATAAGCATGAACCAACAGTGAACTACCTCTGACTAAGCTTCTAAAACATTTTTGACAGCAATTCCAAACATCCTTTTAACTACAGTTTTGAACTCAAAACTGAGAATGATACTTAACTAGCTAATATAACTGATTAAAATGAGTTTAAGTTACCTAATTACAACTAATTAAACACAATAAGACCAACTGTGACCACAGATACTCATTCAAGCAAAATATGCAATATTGGCTTGAAATATGAAAATCTAGAAACTTACTCACATGTGTCCAGCTTTGTTGCAGGCCAAAACCAAACCAAATCCTACACTAGATGAAACTATTCCAACCCAATTTCTCCACTGCATCAACCCAAATCAAATTTCTTCTCCACTTTGACCCAGTTTGACTTATGTTGACCATGGACTAAATTTGTTTGAAACTGAAATGCAAGCTTATTCAAAGCTTATAGAGAGCTTAAATACACTTGTTTAAGCTTAAAACAAGCAACTAACAACCTGGATAGAAGAATTTGAAACTGAAAATCTCAACAGTAAACATGGAACTAAGAACTCATATGAAAACTTGAATTGATAACCAAAAGGCACAATACAAAGATGTTTTAACTTAATTGTTATACATAAAAGCTGAAATTACAACCATTTGATTTAAACTACAACATTAATTTAAAAACGACATTTAAGGAAAATTATTGAAAACTAGCTACCCCTCTCAAGCCTTCCTCTCTCTTCCTTTTTATACCCAAATGTCTTCTTCTCTCTCTCTCTGCAAATCCCACTTATCTTGAGGCCCCTTGGATCACTTGAAGATCATTTTTTGCCGTAGATCATTTTTGGCGGGAAATTTGTTTTTGACAGTGGGAGGTTGAGTGAAGGGTTAAAGATGCATTTAATGCACTTTGGAGGCTTGTTGAGGAGAGGGGAACATGGGGAGTGAAAAGGTGAGGAGGGGGGATGGGTTGTCTGGGTTGCAGGGCTAGTGTTGGGGAAGAAGGGAGAAAAAGGCGCGTAGGGTTGGTTTTGACCAGTTGTTTGACTGGTGGCTAATAATAGGAGAAGGGTCAAAATAGGCAGGGGTCCAAATGGTTGGCAGGGTCCAAAAAGGTGCAAAGGTCCAAAGGTGCATGGATTAATACAAGGACTATTTTGTAAATTCTGAAAATTGCAAGGACCAATCCTGTCAATTCATCAAAGTTGATCAAAGGGTTAAAAGTGACAATCTTCAAAAGTACAAGGACCAAACTTGCCATTTTCACATTTTCCAGGGACCATTTTTGCCAATTTTCAAAGTTGGAGGACCAAACTTGTAATTTTCTCAAACTTTTTATATTTTTCACCAAAGGACTAATTTTGACAAGTTATGATTTAAAAAGGACCTTTGGTGATTTTTCTTTTGAAATTAGGGCTCAGGGACTATTTTTGACAATTTTAGAAACTTGGGGGACTGAAACTGCCAATTATGCAAACTTTGCTCATTTTTCATTTGTTTTTAAACATTTTGCATCTGAAACATATAAAATGCAATTTTGAAATATTTTCAGTATTTTGATGCATTTGTGAGCATTTTTAAACGTTTTGCAGTTCAGATTTGACTAAAAATGATGAGTATTTACACACTCATCATTATAAAATCCCGTATAATCTGTTAACATGTCTACCAACGTTCCTACTATCATCTCCAATGTTGCCGAGGATGTTCAAGCAGCTGGTTCAGATACTCGTCCACCCATGCTTGACAGAACTGACTACGATTCTTGGGCTCAACGAATCAGATTGTACTGCCTTGGAAAGGAAAATGGTGTCAACATTCTCAAATCCATTGATGAAGGACCGTATCAAGTTGAGACGACTAGAGATATACTTGATACTAATGAAGATGGAACTCCTATTTACGGAATGGACAGACCGAAAATGTATGATGAGCTTGATGATAAGGAGAAAAAGAGATTCGATGCAGATATCAGGGCTTCTAACATTGTTCTTCAAGGTCTTCCTAAAGACATCTACAAGCTGATCAATCACAACACCGAAGCAAAGGCAGTATGGGATAATGTCAAGATGCTTCTCTTAGGTTCTGAATTAACTATGGAAGACAGAGAATCACAACTCTATGACGAATTTGAACACTTCAAGATGAAACCAGATGAGAGTGTCTATGAGTACTATGTGAGATTTCATAAGTTGGTGAATGATATGAGGAACATCAGAATGACTATGCCTAACATTCAGCTGAACTCAAAATTTGTGAACAACATGAATCCCGAATGGCACAAGTTTGTCACCTCTGTGAAGCTCACTAAAGGATTGAAGAATACAAACTATGAGCAACTCTATGCCTTCCTCCTTCAGAATGAGAGACATGCTATGTTTGAAAAAATGATTCTTAATCAGTTTAAAACCAACCAGGGAGAGTCAAGCTCGTCTAATGACTCAACTGCCTTCTACTCAAACATCGGAATCACAACCAAAGCCTCACAAGTCATACCCTTGGGTAATGGTAATCACAAACTCATTCCTGATCCTATGTTCAAACAAGCTGATGCTGATGCACACGTGGGCAACTTCATTAATCAACTAGCTCTTCTGATTAGTCAAAACATGAATTCTCTCCCACAAACCAACAACAACCTCAGAACAGTATCTAACCCACACAATCAAGCTACTGTTAAAGATGGGAGGATTGTGGTGCAACCAGTTCAGGAAAGACAATATGATCAGGGAAGAGGTGGAGCTGGTAGAGGTTATGTTGGTAATCAGAATCGAGGAAGGAATGGTAATCAAGGTCAAACTAAGCCGATCAAATGTTATAACTGTGGTGGTGAGGGACACATTGCAAGGAACTGCACATCTCCAAAGCGTCCACAGAATGCTGATTACTTCAGAGATAAGATGCTGCTTGTACAAGCTCAGGATAATGGTGCTGCTTTGGATGAAGAGGAATTGCTGTTTCAAGCTGAGGGCAATGCCAAGACCTATGATGCAGATGTGGAT
The DNA here is from genome assembly GCA_019973895.1 of Chrysanthemum seticuspe. Taxonomy (NCBI): domain Eukaryota; kingdom Viridiplantae; phylum Streptophyta; class Magnoliopsida; order Asterales; family Asteraceae; genus Chrysanthemum; species Chrysanthemum seticuspe. The sequence goes on along the minus strand of BPTQ01000002.1, from coordinate 113,573,750 downwards.
GAGCAGCCTATTCAGGAGATAGGTCACAATCATCAGAATGCCTTTCAAGTCGCTGATTGTGATGCATACGACTCTGATGTGGATGATGGACCTACTGCACAGACAGTTTTTATGGCTAGCATTTCTCCAATGGTTTCTCCCAAGGTCTCTTCTTTACCACAAGCTGGCCTATCCAAAGACAAACTCATCTCAGAGGTATTAAAACTATACGATGATGCTGATGTGCAACAGATGCATGACAAAGTACAATCAACTGAAACTATTGAATCAAATGTTGAAAATATGGGTAATATCGATATTGTCTCATATGATCAATATGTGAAACAAAGTGAAAGTGAAGTTGTACCAAGTGATGCATCTTCTGCAGTCAACAATGACTATGTTTTTGATGAATACATTGCATGTGCCCCTAATGATTCTGTAATTTCTGAACTAAATGCCTATAAAGAACGTGTTGCTATTTATGAACAACGTGCAAAGTTTGAGTTGACCACTCGTGAGCAGGAAATGGATGACCAAGTGCGTACAGTCATTAGAAAAAGTAATTTTCGAGAAGAAGTATTAAAACAAGAGCTAAATTCCTTGCAAGAAATGCTTTCTAAAACTGCTAAGCAAAAACAAGAACTTCAAGAAAATATGAAAATGCTTAAGCAAGAATTTAATGCAAAGGAATCAAAACTCTTGAAAGATTTTTCTAATTTGAAAACTTTGAAAAACAAACTTGAAAACAAGTTGTACATACAAGGGAACACCATTCAGATTGCTCACATGATCACTAAGCATAGGGTCTTAAGCGATAAGCATAGCATTCCCCTTGTTAAGGAACCAAATCCCGAGGTCATTAAAAGGGCTAGAAATGCTCATAAGGTTCTTTATGATGGCAATGAAATCCTTAAACCTAGACAGAAACCTAGTTCCGTTGAGTGCACTGAGGAAGATAAGAAATCAGATGAAGTCACTAGGGAAAAGATGAACAAGAAATTAGATGATCCTAAATGTAGAGAGAAGAAAATAAAGATCACATCCCATGATTACAAGAAGGAAAACTGGATTTCCTTGAACATGTTTAAGCCTCAGACATTGTTGACTCCCGAACAAGTCTTCTGGAAAATGGATTTAGATAAGCAGAAAGCTGAAAATATTGTTGAAACAAACCCTCCCCTTTGGAAAATGCCTAGAGCGACTGTGTATCCCCCTAATACACCAATGCATCTTGTTCCTAGAACAATTGCCACTAAAAGCAAGACCTTAATTAGCCAATATGTTATATTTCAACTATTTGTTGATTTTGAGAAAACTTGCAAGAAAAGGATCACACCCACTGGTATAACGGAAGGAGAAAGGGGTTTTGAGCAAATGAAAGAATGTTATTTAACTGAGGTCATGCCTTTCTTTAAACTTCTAAAAGATCACTTTGAGAGTCTTAAAAAGGGGATAGAAACTGATATTAAGGGAATGGAAAAGGAATTTGATGCAATGATAGCTGAAGTTAGTGACTATGAGCGAGCACTAAAATATAATGAGATTGAGAGGAAGAACTTGCATACACTAAATGAGAACCTGATTTCTGAATGTATTGCTCAAGATGTGTTTTTCACTGCTACAAATTGTTCCATTAATGCTTCCAAATTTCATGAATTATCGGTTGCCCTGAAAGTCTCCCATGATCGTGTCATTGAGCTTGAAAAAACTAATTCTGAACTAAACGAGAAAATTGAACTGGATGATCACGACAATTTGGTTAAACATTTTTCTAAACTAGAAGTTGAGCATTTTAATTTACAACTAAAATATCAACATCTTAAAGAAAATGTCAAAACTTCAAATATCAAGACATCCTCAGATGCTCCAGAGTTTGATGCAGTTTTTCAAATTAACAAACATGATGAGCAGATTCAAGCTCAGTGCAACACGATCAGAAAGTTGAAAGCCCAAATCTCTCAATTAAAGGGTCTAACGAACAATATGACAGGCTCCCAAATGCCTCCTCCTTTAGATTCTCAGAATTCTCAAACGTTTCATCTTCAAAACCTAGTAAATGCATTACAAAAGGAAAACAAAAATTTTCTAGAAGAAAATGAAAAGGTTAAACGTCATTTCAATGAGTTATTTGAATCAATAAAGGTCACTCGTAACAAAAATAACGAACAAATAGCCTCATTGCAAAAGGAAATTGAGAATCTGAAGAGTCAGGTAAAAGGGAAAATGCCAATGACCAATGGGGAGAATGGTGTATCAAAGGTTCACTCTTGTAATAAATATGCTTTGTCTGTGACATATGTCCCTCCTCATCTAAGGAACAACAAACTTGCTGTTCAAATATACTTCTCATCCCTTAAGGATTGCCTAGAATGTCTGCGTGAGATTGTTGAAGAGGATAAGTTAGAGAAACCTCATGATAATGCAATTGGACATGCATGCTTATATGCCAAACGATCTCAAGAAATCTTAGAATGCTTGATCACAATATGCCCAAAGTCATTAGGTGAGAGAGTTAATCCTTTGATTCCATGCTCGATGCCTAATGCCAAGTATGATATTCATTCGATTCCCAATGTTTTGAATATGAACCGTAGTGTGCCTTTAAGTAGTTCAGATTCCAGATCTGTCAATGCTAAGAAAGAGAACTCAAGTGTGCCTTCTAGGAGTACAAATCTCAGTACTTCTAGTTTTAAGAAAGTGAACCTTAGTGTACCTGCATGTAGTTCAGATCCCAGCACATCTAAACAGGTGATGCAAAGAGTAGTTAAACCAACTAATGTTCCCATTCCCTCTACAGGAGTAATCAGTGACACTAAAGGGAGCATGTCAAAGTCTCAAGACAATACAAGGAATGATAGGACCTCGCAAGCTAAAAATGTACACTGGAAAAGAGTAGAAGAACAATCTAGGAACTTTAAGTTTGAACCGAATAAAATGAATCGTGTTGATTCTAGTATTTGCCATAGGAGTACTGTAATTAATTCGAATTCTGATACTATTTGCAAACCTTGTATTGATGTCTGCTTGAATTCTGTTTCTAATCATGAATGTGGTGTTAATGTTCTGCCTAATGATGTTAATTGTCCAGCTAATATTGTTAATGCTAAAATTCATGCTAAGAAGGCTAAAAGGCAAAAACGAAAGAAAGTTAGAAAATAGTGGAAACCCACAGGAAGAACATTCAGTAAAATAGGCTATTATTAGATACCTGTTGGTCATAAGACTAATCAGATAATGCCCACTAGAAAATGGATGCCTACTGGTAGAACTATTCCCTTAAGAAGTGAGCACACTGTGAACAGGGCTAATACAGACACTAGTACTGCATCTATTCACAATGATTCCATTGCCTCATTTTCTGATATAAATGCTTCTATTTCTGATGTTGGTGTTCCAACCAACGTTACTAACCAAATGGAACCCATTCTTGCATGGGGATCCCAATTATCCAGTTATCCATTCTTGTCTGTGTTCAACTGCAGATCGTTCAAATCGTTCTGTGATACCTGGACTCAGGCTGTTCCAAGCATATGACTGGCGACCGGTCACGGCTCATGAACTTCGTGAGCAAATTCATCGGGACTGTTAGATTCGAGAATGATCATTTTGGTGCTATTATGTGTTATGGAGACTATGTTGTTGGCAAAGGTGTGATCTCCAGAGTTTACTATATAGAAGGTCTGGGTCACAACTTGTTCTCTGTTGGTCAATTCTGCGATTCTGATCCAGAAGTAGCCTTCAGAAAACATACCTGCTTAGTTAGAGAACTTGATGGTAAGGAACTTTTAAGAGGTTCACGTAGTTCAAATCTATACACCATATCTATCGAAGATATGATGAAGTCTTCTCCAATTTGCTTACTGTCAAAGGCCTCTAAAACAAAGTCATGGTTATGGCATCGTCGTCTCAATCACTTGAACTTCGGTACCATTAATGATCTCTCCAGAAAGGACTTAGTTGTAGGTTTACTTAGACTCAAGTATGAAAAGGATCATCTTTGTTCAACATGTCAATTGGGAAAAAGCAATAAGTATGCCCATAAACCCAAACCTACTAACTCTGTCACAGAAGTTCTTCATATGATTCATATGGATTTATGTGGACCAATGAGGGTGCAGAATATATTTGGGAAGAAATATGTGTTAGTTGTGGTTGATGATTACCCTAGATTCACCTGGGTCAAGTTCTTAAGGACAAAGGTTGAAACTCCTGATATCATCATCAAACTCATCAAACAGCTGCAGGTTCGACTTAACAAAACCGTCAGAATTATCAGAACAGACAATGGAACTGAGTTTGTCAACAAACAACTTAGTGAATTCTATGAAAGCGCTAGAATCAGCCATCAAAGAAGTGTTCCACGAACTCCTCAACAGAACAGTGTAGTTGAAAGACGAAATCGAACTCTTGTTGAAGCCGCTAGAACAATGCTGATTTACTCAAAGGTTCCAATGTTTCTCTGGGCTGAAGCAATTCCCACTGCATGCTACACACAAAATCGTTCCCTGATTCACACTGTTCATGGAAAAACTCCATATGAACTTGTCCACAACAGAAAACCTAATCTCTCTTTCCTTCGTGTGTTTGGTGCATTGTGTTATCCAACTAATGAGGGTCAAGACTTAGGCAAACTTAGGGCTAAAGCTGACATTGGAGTATTTGTAGGATATGCACCAAACAAAAAGGGATACCGAATCTACAACAAAAGAACCCGAAATATCATGGAAACAATTCACGTTACGTTTGATGAGCTGACCGGTCAAATGGCTCCTAGACACTCCAGTTCAGGACCCGCGCTTCAAAACAGTCCCATTGGTTCATCCCTTGTTCCAAACTCCTCTCAAGAAACTCCATATGTACCTCCATCTGAAGATGATTTAAAGAAATTGTTTGATCCTATGTTTGATGAACTTTATGATCCAAGTACTAATGAGGTGTTGATCCCTACAACAGAGGCTGCTCATATTCATGTGAATGAAATCAATCCCTCAGTCTCAATATCTTTAAGTCAATAAGCACCTACTGCTGATCCTTCCGTCTCATCAACAAATCATCATTCTTCAAATGTACATCATGGAACTGTTTCTGGCATCAATGATGAAGTTAATCCCTTTGCTACTCCTGAAGATGCTCCATTTGAAAACATATTTGCTCCTGAATCATCATCAGAACCATCTTCTTCAGGAGACATCAACTCTGCTACCTCAGTCCCTCAACAACTGCCACATGAACACCTTAGAAAATGGACTTACGATCATCCACTAGACAACATCATTGGAAATCCCTCTCGTCCTGTATCAACACGGAAACAACTTGCAACCGATGCCTTATGGTGCTTCTTCAACTCCGTACTCTCAAAGATCGAACCAAAGGATGTTAAAACTGCCATGAACGAAGTCTGCTGGATCAATGCTATGCAAGATGAAATTCATGAGTTTGATCGACTTGATGTATGGGAGTTAGTACCTGCTCCAGAATGTGCCATGATTATTGCTCTAAAATGGATCTTCAAAGTGAAACTAGATGAGCATGGTGATGTATTGAAGAACAAGGCTCGATTAGTTGCTAAAGGATACCGTCAAGAGGAGGGTATTGACTTTGAAGAATCTTTTGCTCCAGTTGCTCGAATCGAGGCAATCAGAATCTTTCTGGCTAATGCTGCTAGTAAGAACATGGTAGTCTATCAGATGGATGTGAAGACGGAATTTCTGAACGGAGACCTTAAAGAAGTCGTCTACGTCAGCCAACCTGAAGGATTTGTAAATCAACAGCATCCTACTCACATTTATCGTTTGAAGAAGGCTCTTTACGGTTTAAAGCAAGCTCCAAGGGCATGGTATGATACACTGTCAAAGTTTCTTCTATCTACCGGATTTAGCAAAGGAGCAGTTGATCCAACATTGTTCACCAGGAAGTCAGGCAAACATTTAATTCATGTTCAAATTTATGTTGATGATATTATTTTTGCCTCGACAGACCCAATGGAATGTGATCGTTTTTCAAATGAAATGAGTTCAAAATTTCAAATGTCAATGATGGGACAAATGTCATTTTTCTTGGGATTACAAATTTCACAAAGTCCCGGAGGCATTTTCATAAATCAGTCTAAATATGCAACAGAGATCTTAAAGAAATTTGTATTTGATTCAAGTGACCCTGTTGACACCCCCATGATTGATCGAACCAAACTAGATGAGGATCACTCAGGGATCATGATTGACCAAACAAAATATCGTAGTATGATTGGATCCCTGATGTACCTCACTGCTAGTAGACCAGACATCTTGTTCACTGTTTGCATGTGTGCTAGATACCAGGCTAAGCCTACTAAAAAGCACCTTGAAGCGATTAAACGGGTTTTTCGGTATCTCCAAGGAACCATCAATATGGGTCTTTGGTACCCGAAGGACACCGGTATGTCACTAACAGCCTATGCAGATGCTGATCATGCAGGGTGTCAAGATACTCGTCGAAGTACATCTGGGGGTGCTCAGTTTTTGGGTGATAAGCTTGTGAGCTGGTCCTCAAAGAAGCAAATGAGTACTTCTATCTCCTCTACAGAGGCTGAATACATAGCCATGTCATCCTGTTGTGCTCAAATCCTATGGATGAGATCTCAATTATCTGACTATGGCTTTGAATTCAACAAAATCCCTCTGTACTGTGATAATAAAAGTGCTATTGCCCTCTCATGCAACAATGTTCAACACTCAAGAGCAAAGCATATCGACATTCGACATCATTTCATCAGGGAACAAGTGGAAAAAGGTGTGGTGGAACTCTATTTTGTGAGGTCTGAATATCAGTTAGCAGACATCTTCACCAAAGCTCTTCCAAGAGAACGTTTTGAGTTTATTCTTCCACGTCTTGGCTTGAAAAGCCTTCAACCAGAAACACTCAAACGTCTTCAGGAGGAAGATGAGAAATAAAGGTCTATCTTCATCTATCTCTTGTATATATCTATTCGAAAAACAAAATACAAAATTATAAAACCTTCAAAAATCAAATAGAAAATTATAAAACATTCAAAATCCATAAAAATTTGAAAAATCTTGAAAAAAAAAATCAAAAATATTGTCCTTTTTGTCATGTTTTCCTCGATTCGATAATATCTACGGTCTTTGAGATGTCATTCAAAGAATGACACGGGACTTTAGATGTTGTTCGAATGTTAAAAAAAAAAAAAAAAAATTTTGAGAGAAAGAGAAACAATGGTTTATTGCCATTTTCAGGCAATAACCCGGTTTTTAAAAGAAAGAACAGAGCCATGTTTTATCATGCTTTCAAAATTCCATGCTCTGATTCTATAAACATTTATCTGCTGAAAACTAAATGCTTTGAAAAATAACTCGGTCTCTATTTTTGATAATCATCAGGACTTATTTGTCAAAATCTCTATCTCTCAATCAACAACCTATGTCATTGATTGAGGGGGAGAATGATTTCAATTAAATTAAAAAGTTATTTGGCATTAAATTGTTTTCAAAAGATGTACATGCATGTTTTATCAATGGAGTTTAAAGTCTTAAAATCTGATCCTTATCAGTTAAATCGCTTTCATAATCAAGTCACAATTCCCCTTAAAAGCTTTCAAAATCAATTTAAATCAATAAGAGATCACAAATCTCAAATGATTTGATAATTGTGATCGGGGGAGAATGTGTGATTTAAATTGGATTTAAACTGATAATTAGGTAAATGGTTTTATAAGGATGTACATGCTATCCTTCCCACATGTGACAAACGATTTCAAATTTTCCATGCACATGTTGAGGGGGAGCATCTATCTTAAACCTATGATTTGAAATGTGATCAACTTATCTCAATGTGCAGGTTTCCTCTATTATGTGCAAAACTCTTTTCAAACTTAGATGCACATATTGAGGGGGAGCAAAATCATGAAAACCTCATCCTTCCCCAAAATGCTCTATCTACTTGATTTGATGTGGGAAGTGATGTTGATATCTTTTAGAAAATGGTAATCAAAGAAGTTAATTCTTTCTCTTGCCTCCGTGTGCAAAACTTTTTCAAATACTTGATGCACATGTTGAGGGGGAGTTCTCGTTCTAAAAATATCATAAACAATTCAGGTACAAAATGCTTTGATAATATATCACAAGTATCTGAATTGATTTTCAAATGGTTTTCAATTGGTTCCAATGGCAGATGAACAATACCAAATAGACCGACCAACTTTACTCTATATACGGTGATATAAGGATGATAAGGTTAGGTATTGGTTCCCATGATCCGCCAGAACCGGAGGGATCTACCCAGAGAAAATCCACTAGTTAGTGTAGAAGTCCTTAGGTATGATGATAAAAGGAGAAAAGTGAGATATGGGAAGAGTGCGGACTGAGGCAGAGCAAGTACTGTAACAAACCCAACAAGGTTCTTGCAATGAAGTCTCGGTAAGCACTGAAGGGGTTGAAGAATTAATAAGAATTGAATGAGAAAAGGGTGAAAACAAATAGCCCTCCATTTATTCAACCTTAGGGCAGAAACCGGGTTCAATTCATATGCTACTGATGGTAACATCGGTATTGAAGACAAGACGTCATGGACCCAGTGACGCACTGCACTTCAACTTTCCAAACCACTCAAGTTCCTCTTAAAAGGACTTGTTTCATTCTCACGGGGAACCGACATTATCTATTGACTTTCTCTTAGAGATTGTTGATATTGAAGAAGGAGACCCTCTCCCTAGTCTCCGGTACAGGATCCAAATATGCATATATTGAGTCTAGAGCCACGAGATCATCAGTAAATCTCATTAGGACACTTTCAATGAAGACTCTCTGCTTCATACAATGTGGAAAGAGAGATTATATCTTGAGTCCTACGCATTATCCTTGTGGTATTGCCAGAACATCTGAGTGATATACATACATATTCACAATGAAGATGGAAAACCTTCTGGAGCCAACATCAAACAAGCTTCTGGTAGGTGGCATGTGAGATCTATTCATTAGATCAACCATGTGACAACTAAACAGAAACAATGGGGCGATTCAAGTCTTGAATCAATCCTGGTTCAGGTTATGGATTGACGGATACCTTTGAAAAACCGGTCTTTGTGCAAAACAACTTTTTCTTTAGCACATCGACCGTGTACTCATTTTTCAAACCAAAAGGTGCTTTTATGATTGATAATTGATTTTTCAATAAAACCTTCGTGGTATTGCAAAAACAATTTCTATTGAGCAATACACGATTGTCTTTCAAATCTCTTCTCATCAATCAGTGGACTTAACATTCGCTGGTTCACTCACTCCGTGTTGTCTTCTTTGAGATGTTCCGGTTTGAGAACAGCTAGAGCAGCTGCGAAACCCTATCAAGGAAATTCTTCAGAATTATACCTGATCACAGGCAGTACATGTACTGATCAACGGGGAACCGTGGGCCGTGTACCTCAATTCAACGAAAGTGATCAAAGACACTTTCGTGCGATTTATTGCTAACTGTTGTATGCAGGTACACCCGACGTTTGCAGCTGATCAGAATGAAGCGGTCAATCCATAGCCGCATGCTCACTTATCACATTCATCTCAAAAGAAATCATGATTAGTGCATCAATGACTCTGATATTTTCACTCCATGCTTCTGCTACGCTGCTGCCAATATCATGAATCAACTAAAGCTTCCGCTACTCTGATGAGAAGATATCATGATCCAGAATGTGAGCATGTCGGTCCAAAAGTCACAACATCACATAATACCAACACCACAATGGATGTCTCAGAGATTTTTTTATAGCTGATGATCTCAAAAGATGGCTCAAAACTATTATCACGTGGATCAGTAAGAGACCTCCACTTGGATTAACCAAACATGCAATGTGAAGAATCAATGACTACGAGCTTCGGAGCAAAGTACTACATCAAGAATGCAAGAACAATTTTTTTAATGTAATATATGTTTGTATTCAATGTAAGTTTAGTACATGATTGAGGTGACCTCCCTTAGGGGGAGATTGTTAGGAATTAGAAATTCCAGGTATTAAAGAGTCGGTCACCTCAAGTATATGTAATTGATAGAAAGCTCGTAGTCGTAGTTCTTTTAAGTTAAGTAGTATTTAGTTAAGTAACACCGTGGAGGACGGACGGGTCTTTACCCACTGTATGCCTGATCCACAGCCCGATGTGTGGCGTTTTATGTAAGACTATAAATACTCTCTACCTCCCAAGGTAGAGAGTTGGAGCTCATAATAATATCTTTCACTTTCTCTCACTAAGTTCCCTAAACCTCTAACTTTCTCTCTCTAGAATTCCATTCATACGCCACTTTGTGTTATAGTTTGATGTGTATGTGAAAACTAATATTCTACACAAAAAGAGTCAGGCAGCTGAAACTATAATGTCATTCATCAAGAAGATTGAAAACCAGAATGACACTACTGTTAAACAAATCAGAACTGACAATGGTACTGAGTTCAGAAATCAAGAGCTTGAGAGTATCTGTGATGAAAAGGGAATCTCCCAAAAAATTTCATCTCCATACACCCCTGAACAAAATGGGGTAGCTGAAAGGAAAAACAGAACTCTCATTGAGGCTGCTAGAACCTTGTTATATGGCTCAGCACTCTCAACGCACTTTTGTACTGAAGCTGTCAAAACAGCCTGTTACACTCAAAACAGGTCAACCATTGTCAAAAGGCATAACAAAACCCCGTATGAGATCTTCAAAGGAAGACTTCCTGATATCAGCTACTTTCATGTGTTTGGGTGTCCTGTGTTCATTCACAATCACAAGGATCCCTTAGGAAAATTTGATGCAAAAGCTGATGATGGATATTTCTTAAGTTACTCACTGATCTCTAAAGCCTTCAGGGTGTTTAACACCAGAAGACAACAAGTTGAGGAAAACTTTCATGTCACCTTTAATGAAAGTTCTGAAAGCATCAGGTTCACCAATACCTCAGTGGAGGAAATAGGAATTGATGACACATCAAGATAACCTCCTGATGAATTCAACACTGAAATCAATTCCTCATATCAAGTAGATGCTGATATCTCATACTATGTCTTGCCTAAAAACCTCCCTCAACAAACAATCATTTAATTCATTGATACTCCATCAGTCCTTACTGGGATAGGTAATACTGAACCAAATGTTCAGGAACCTGTAATTCATGAATCTCAACCTAAACAACAAACTACCTCATCAAATGACCATGTTTCTGTTGCACTTGCCCCTGAACCCATTCCTGAGCTCCTAGTGACCTCATCAAGCTCAGATCCTAGACCACAAAGTAAGTGAACTAGATCTCAAGATATAGAGCTTGTAAACATCATTGGTGAACCTACTGAAGGAATGCTCACAAGAAGCATGGATGCTAAACTATTAACAGCTTCAGCCAATGAATGTCTATATGCTGATTTTCTCTCAGAAATAGAACCCAAAAGTGTCACTGAAGCTTTGAAACATCCTAGCTGGGTTCAGGCTATGCAAGAAGAACTTCAATAGTTTGATAGAAACAAGGTCATGACCTTGATCAAATGTCCTCAGGATGTCATTGTCATAGGAATGAAGTGGGTTTTCAGAAACAAAACAGATGAAAGTGGCACTGTCATTAAAAACAAAGCTAGACTTATAGCCAAAGGTTATAGTCAACAAGAAGGCATTGACTATGATGAGACATTTGCTCATGTTGCAAGAATGGAAGCCATCAGGATCTTCCTTGCATATGCAACATACATGAACTTCAAAGTTTACCAAATGGATGTCAAAAGTGCCTTCCTGAATGGTGAAATCAAAGAAGATGTCTATGTTCAACAACCCCCAGGCTTTGAGAGTAGTGAATACCCTGACTATGTCTGCAAGCTTGACAAAGCCCTCTATGGACTGAAACAAGATCCCAGAGCATGGTATGAAACTCTCTCAGCCTTCCTATCCAAAACAAGTTTGTTAGAGGAAAGATAGACAATACCCTGTTTATCTATAGGACATACAAGATGTGATACTAGTCCAAGTCTTTGTTGATGACATCATCTTTGGCTCAACAAATTATACTCTTTGCAAACAGTTTGAATCTCTTTAAGAAATATGAGATCTCTGACTGTGCCTCAGTGAAGACTCTAATGGTTCCTCCAAATTACCTTGGACCTGATCTCACTGGCAAATAAATCAATCAAACTCATTTCAGGGGGATTATAGGATCACTGATGTATCTAACTGCTTCCAGACTAGATATACAATTCTCAGTATGTCTGATTGCAAGATATCAGTCTAATCCTAAGGAGTCCCATCTCACTTCAGCCAAAAGGATTCTCATATACCTGAAGGGAACTCTAAGCCTTGGACTTTACTATCCTAAATGTTCAGGGTTTGACCTCAAAGGTTATTCTGACTCTGACTATGCTGGCTGTAACATGGACCGAAAAAGTATCTCAAGGTCCTGTCAATTTCTTGGAGGAAACTGGTTTGTTGGAGTACTAAGAAGCAACAATCAGTGGCTATGTCTTCAGCTCAAGCTGAATATGTGGCAGCTGCAGGGTGGTGTGCCAACGTGCTATGGATAAAAAGTCAACTCAGTGACTATGACAAACATTACAAGACGATACCCATCTTCTGTATTAACACCGGTGCTATTGCAATCTCCAACAACCCTGTCCTTCACCAAAGAACCAAACACATTGATATCAGATATCATTTTATCAGGGACCACATCATGAAAGGAGACATAGAACTCCATTTCATTCCTACTGTATATCAGCTTGCTGATATCTTCACCAAACACATGGATGAACCTGCCTTTAGGAGACTGAAAGCTGAATTGGGAATGCTTGACATTGAAAGTCAGCAACCTGATAATCAATCCTGATCTCAGCAGTTCTCTCTGGAAAGGTCCCTGATCCCTGAATAAACCCCCAAAATCATCTTCTCACTGGATGAGTAAGACTCATTCAGGGTCCCTAACATTAGATAAAGAGCATTGAATGAGTAACTAAAGGCACTAAGTATTTCAGTTACTTAATATCCTATGTTGGTAAACATACCAAGTTAATATAGGAATATATGTCTCTACACCCTTCTGTTATCCATGTCATGGGTCCCCTTCAACCATACCTCATCCCACTTGCGATTAAATGGCCTCTCTCATAAGAAATATCCTTGGGATATTTCAAACCTACAAATGCACTTTTACTGTGCACTGCAACTATTTCCATAAAAACCGTGAGAAAACTACAGGTACTAGAGTGGTTGCATTAAATGAGGTAAATGAAACGTTTTTCAAAACTGACTTTACATATCCTCACATGTGCAACAATTACCCCTGCACCACTCTATAAATACCCCTGTTATAAACTTAAAAATACACACACAAATTGATTTATGCAAATAAACTCTATCAAAATGTTTTCAAATTCAAGAATCAATTGTGTGTTCTTTGTATTAAAACCAGTTTAAGCACTAAATTCATCTTTGTAAACAAAACTAAAGTATTTCTTCACAAATCTTCAAAAGAATTTACTTTTCTTTGATTGTTCTTGTCAACTAAATTATCAAAAACCTAAATCTTTCTGAATGGAAATGGCAAGAACTCAAAGCCTTCAGTTTGCACCACAGTGGGTAGGCGGTCTTGAAAATGTTGAGTTTAAAATAAACAACGTTATAGGCAATTTTGAATACCCACATGATGTCCCAACCTATAAGGGAATCATGAAATTTTTGCTAAACTGCCCACTGAAACATGCCTTTGTTCTGTCCCCATCTATACTGTACCATAACTTCCTCAGGGAGGTTTGGGCAACTGCAGTGGCTATGACCTAACACCCTCTACTAATGAGAAGGAACCAAGACCTCTTAGGGAGTTTCTCATCAGGTTTTCAATTTTAAATGGGGAACAAGCAGTCACCCTGGACTACAAAACTTTTTGCTCATCAACAGGGCTTGACTATAATCTAGGAAACTATGTTGCTCTCCTTGACCCAACCATTGTTAAGGCTGAGTTAGGTAAAATTGCTTTTGATCCTAAATTTTTGGACAAAACCCCAATCACCAAGAACTCCTTTCCGGTGGCTTGGAGGATCCTGTTTACATTTATGATTCAGGTTCTCGGCGGGAACCACTCATCCACTGAACTAATTAATTCTATTCAATTGATGATGGCATACTGCTTGTTAACCGGTACTAATGTCGACATAGGGGAGATAATTTAAAGTGATATCGTAACCAAGCTACAGAGCAAAACTAGGGCGAAATACGTTTCGTACCCTAGGTTTGTCTCTTGTTCTTTACAAGTGTTACTGGGTTGTAGCTATACTCAGGATTATATACATGGTGCTTTACCAGCCACCCTGAGTCAATCAAATTTTCAAAAGAACCTATCCCTGGTCACTGATATTGAATTCACAGCCCATATAGTTGTTGTAAACAACCAAAGGGACTCAGTGTCTCCAAACCCTACTCCAAAAAAGAGAAAGGGGAAGTCTCAGACTGAGAATAAAACCAAACCCAAGTCTTAGGGCCCTGAGGCTTCTGGAGCACAGCCTAAAAGGCACAAAAAGCCCCAGAATGACAAGAAACCTAAGGGAGACCAAGCAACAACCACCCTGGTGACAACGAAGGACACTGATACATCACAGCTAGTGCCCTTGGTCCCACAGACTCCTCCCCAAGATCTAGAGGGAAACACACAACCCGCTGGTAGGGGAGCGCCTTCCACAAAGCCTGATGAGGACACTCGCAAATCACAGCTTTTGTCCGAGGGCACAACCACTGATCCCAAAGGCTCAGGGGGAAACAAACAACCCACTGATAGGGATCTTACTGCCACTACTTCAAAGGATGGCATTGGGAAATTCCCACCAGTGCTGGAAGGAGCACCGAGGGACAAAGACTCATAAGGAAAGAAATAACCCGCCTATATGGAACTCACAACCAATCCTGACTTTGGAGAAGACACTGGGAAACACCCACCAGTGTCTGAAGGGTCCTTGGGGACAAATACTTAGGGGGGGGGGGAAATACCCACTGATACGGAACCCATCATCCCCACTAGTCTTCTTACAGTTGCTGAGGTTAATGAGATATTATTTCTTGGTGAAGAGATTATTGCTGACAGTGAGGAAGAGATTTTTTCTGTTGGTGAAGAAATGGACGTTGATGTTCAACCAAAAGAACAAGAGCATCAACCTGATCTAAAAGAGCCTGAGAAGTCACCCTTTCAGCCTGATGATGACTCATCTGACTCTTCAGACTCTTCCACCTCTTCCTGCCCTGAGGAACTGAAAAAATATGACAACATTCTTCCACTCACTGAAAGACAGCTAGTGATGTGGTTAAAAAAGGCTACCAGGAAGCTGTACTCTAGAGTGACTGATAATATATGGGATCAACATGTTGAAGCTACTGCCAGGTATGCTGATCTCAAATCTGAAGTGATGGCTACTTATGAAAATAATGATGAGAACAGGTATTTCATTTATGACCATCTTGACAAGATGGATGACAACCTGAAGAAGTTTCTCAAAACCTTTCAAGATGCTCATACTAAGCTTGATGAAATCAAGGAATCAGTCAAGGAAGATCCTGCACTGAACACTAAAGTTCTTGAGGCTACAGAATCTTACATAAGGAACTCTTCCAGTCTCACTGAACTCATCACAATGCTTAACAATGCAAATGTTTAGGGTCTTACCTCCTCTGTACAGGCTATTCAGTTCACTCTGGGCTGATTGGATACAAAGGTTGCTGATTTGGCTAAATCAGCTTCTTCTATGGCCTGGAATCTCGGGCCTAGAATGATTGAGCTAGAATTATCTTAGGCCACACTTGGAGAAAAGGTCACCAACCTTCAAAAAGACACATCAGACATCAAGTTTATGGTCCCGGAGATTTATCAGGCCTTCAAAGGTCAAGCTGCTCCCTATCCCTCAGTGTCTCAAGCAACTCTTGCTCTCACTGACGCGCCAACAACAGTTGAGGGGAAAGATCCGTTGAAGAGACTCCCTCTCACACTGAGGGGGAGCCAACTCATTATGTATCTGCAGTACCCATCTCTTCCATCCCACCATCAAGAACACCAGTCACAACAACAATATCAGTAACAACAGCAACAACAACACCAGTGATAACAACAACACCCCCAGTGATGTCAACATCAACATCATCAGTCCAGGATAAAAGCAAAGACATCATGACTAAACCCGAGCCTGTCAAAATCCCCTATGAAATACATGGCAAACATTACTTGCTCACTCCTGAACAACTAACTGCTTAACTTGAGAAGGAAGACAGACCCAAGAAACAGGCTGAGGAGGAGAAAAGAAGCAAAGATGCCTTGGTTAAAGTGGTCCATGAAGAATTCGAAAAGTTGGGGATCGATCCTAAGACACTGGAAAAAGGACAAGTCGGTCTAAAGTTCAAGGCAGCTCAGGATGCTGAAATGACTGCCCTAAGAAAGAGACTGGATGAAAAGAACAAGAAGGCTACTGAAATAAGGCAAGCAAGGATCGATCATTATAACTGGACTATGACAAGCAGAAGGGCCCCTAAGAAAATCAGTGATGTGTACATCATCCCCAGATCCAAAACACTTGTAATGAATGTCTATAGGGGGGATGACAAATGGAACTTTGAAGTTCATGATCCTATGAAGTTCACTGACTTCAGGATCACTGAACTTGATGAAGTTGGTCCCATCATTGAAAAGAAGAAAAATCAAGTGGTCAAGGTTTTGATGAAGTCTCTCAGCAAAAGATATGAAAGACTAAGGGATGCACCAACACACCTTGGAATACAATCAGCTCTCCGTGAGGCTCATGGATCTCAACCTCAGTCATCATAAAGAAAAAGGAAGAGAGTTGAATTGGAGCCTGAAGCAAAGGTCCCTGGTTTTGATTGTAATAGAGAGCTGCTTGAAGGGGTAATGTTTGTGAACTGCTTGGTCATAGAAGAGCCTGAAAGAGGACTCTTCTTCATTGATGTCTATGGAAACCCAACATTTCAAAGGTGGAGCAATATTGATCAGGCTGGCATAGCTACAATGCTGAGTTACTTGACAGTGGCCTCTCAAATTCAATCTCCTGCAAACATCAGGTTTTGTGCTACCCTAAACGCCAAAGTGAAGATCATCCTGATAAAGCAACTCTACTGTCTAAGAAGCCTAAGCTTGAAGCCCTAGGAATCTACATTGACGGACATCACTGAAATATCTATCTTTTGATCTTTTGTACTAGTGATAGGAACGTGTAATCCTTATGCATAAACAATGTATGTTTTTGTTAAGATCAATGTTCCTTATTATGTTTGCTAGTACATTCAATGTAAGAAAAAGCCTCTTGCTCACTTACACTAATCAAAACACTTAGGCTATTTGTATATCCAAATAGGGGGAGACTGTTGGGTTCAGTGAATACCCAAACCCCTTAATTCTAGGATTTGTATAGAAAATACCCTAAGTGTTTATAACCTTAAACACCAACAAGTCACTGAGCGCATAGCCACTCAGTGAGCTATCTTCAGGATACTCAGTATGAGGCGAAGAAGAAGTCTCTCCACTGAGTAAGGCGGAACTTAAAGGGTGAAGACTGAGTCAAAAAGAAGATGGTGGATTCAGTGAGTGATGACAATATCTCACTGAATCCCAAAACTCCTCACCAACTATTATCACTGAAGACAAGACTGAAGATAAAGACTGAAGGCTAAGAAGACTTAGAATGAGCAGGATAAGGCGAGATAAGTTTGAACAGTTAAGACGAAGTCCTTATCAACCCAAAGTCAAACTTTCCCTGAAACACTAACAACCGGGATCAGTGTCATCACTGACATGAAGAAAGCAGCCTTGTCACTTACTCAATATAGCCATTGTAAATAGAGACAAAACACACTTGTATAAATGGCCATAAGGTAGGAGTAAAAGATTTTAAGCTTGTGCATTAATTGTGAAAAACACACACAAGCAATCTTTCACTCCTCTAAATACAACTATGTCTCTGCGATAGCTCAGTGGTACCTGAGTAGTTGTGCTTAGACTTAGCCTAAGCTTCGTGAGGAGTTACACCATACTTGTCATTCAATCCCAAGTGCTGTTCCACAAGCACTTGGGTAATATATTATTTTTGATTCATTATTAATAAAGGATATAAACGTTGAAAAATCTCAGTGGGTTTAATTTTTCTTATCTTGTTTAATTGTGATTTTTCAAATACTTTACTTCAGTCATGTATCAGTCTTAGTGCAAAATTGTCTTTTTACTAATTGTGAAACGGGAACAACTGCAGGAACAAAACGCAGCTCTTGACAAAACGCAACCCTTGATAAAATGTAAGATCAAAACACAGTACTAACCAAAAGACAACCTGTCAAAACGCAGAAGACCAAAATGCAATACACAATTCGCTTTCAATAGTACAAGCACTACTTGTCCTTTTGTCCTTTCAAACCAAAATGCAACTCGAATATTAATAATTTAATCAAATCGCAACCAAGTTTAACCAAATCGCAGCCAGAAAGTATCAAAACACAACCTGGAAACAATCAAAACGCAGCGATGAAACAACAAAACGCAGCTAATAAAACACAAGTCGCAGTCAAGAACTAACAAAACGCATCTAATAACACTATGTCCGTGGGTCAAAACGCATCGAAGAACTCATCCAAAAACCTTACCTTTTCAATCAAAAACACCACAACCAAGATGAATCAATCCTTCCAAACCCAAAACTAAATTAATATGATGATCCTAAAGATAAAAGTACAATCAAAATCCAAACTTTACCACTAAATAAGATTAAAAGAGTGAAAAAGTATATAAACTCATTCAAACCAAAACTTATGAATAACCAATAAGGAATCCAAGAACACACAAAGTAGATGATCAAACCATGGCTCTTGATACCAATTGTAACATATTAGTTATCATAAACACACTAAGTATGGTTCGAATCAAGATGAGTCTAGAGAGAGAAAGATGGAGAGAATGGGAACTTCTAGTGAGAGAAAGTGATGTAATATTATGAAGCTCCAACCTTCTACCTTGGGAGGTAGAAGGTCTTTATAGTTTTTACAAGAAACGCCACCTACGGGCTGTGGATCAGGTATATAGAGGGTAAAGACCAGTCCATCCTCCATGGTGTTATTTAACTAACAACTTAACATAACTATATGACTAAGACTACAAGCTTTCTAATGCTTACACATACTTGAGGTGACCGAGTCTTTAACTTATGGATTTAATAAATCCTAAAAAGATACATCATGGATTCAATCATACTACGGAACTTAGTTTGATCAACCAGGATCCCAGATAGATCCTCATCCAGTTTTGTTCTCTCTACCATGGGAGTGTCAACAGGGTCCCTAGAATCAAATCCAAATTTCTTTAAAATTTCATTAGCATATTTAGATTGACATATAAAAATTCCTCCAGGACTTTGAGAAATTTGTAATCCTAGGAAAAACGACATTTGTCCCATTACAGGCATTTGAAATTTAGTACTCATCTCATTTGAAAAATGGTCACATTTCATTTCATCGGTTGAGGCAAATATTATATCATCAACATAAATTTGAAAATGAAGTAAATGTTTGCTTGTTTTCCGTGTAAATAACGTAGGATCAACAACACCTTTTTAGAATCCGTTTGCCAGTAGGAACTTTGACAAAGTGCCATACCATGACCTAGGTGCCTGCTTTAACCCGTAAAGAGCCTTCTTTAGACGATTGACATGTGTAGGATGATTGGGATCCACAAATCCTTTTGGTTGACTGACATAGACTACTTTTTTCAACTCGCCGTTTAGAAAAGAAGTCTTCACATCCATTTGGTAGAGTATCATGTTCTTGCTAGCAACATTAGCGAGAAAGATTCTGATAGCCTCTATTCGAGTAACCGGTACGAATGACTCCTCAAAGTCTATTCCCTCCTCTTGACGATATCCCTTAGCAATAAGTTGTGCCTTATTTTTCAAAATATCACCATGCTCATCAAGTTTTACCTTATAGATCCACTTGAGGGCAATAATCATTGCACAGTCTGGACGTGGTACTAATTCCCATACTTTAAGTCGGTCAAACTCGTGAATTTCTTCTTGCATTGCATTGAACAAATAGTCCTCATCAATAGCGGTCTTGAAATATTTGGGTTAGACTTTGGATAGTAAGGAAATATAAAAACACCACAAGGCATTAGTGGAAAGTTGCTTTCGTGTGGATACCGGACGAGAAGAATTGCCAACGATGTTATCAATCGGATGATCATTGATCCATTTTATGAGATGTTCATGTGGTTGAGGGTAGGGAATTGAGGTAGCCGTGTTTAAATCCCCTGAAGAAGATTCTCAAAAGGGGATTCAGGAGCGAATATATTTTTGAACAGAGCATCTTCCGGAGGAGCGAAAGGATTTACTTCTAAAGAATTTTCTACTGCAGTGCTTTGATGTACCGAAGGAGATTGAAGACATGATGATGATGGTGACTGACTTACAGAGGGAGCATCTTGACCTATCGAGGTAGACACAGATGGACCATTGAAATTATTTGGAACAGGAGCTGCTGCAGCCGGTAATTTCAGAGTATCACCAATTGGTGACTTAAAATATTCATCAAACATCAGATCGAACATGAGTTTCAAATCTTCATCTGAAGGGGGTACATAAGGAACTGCAGGTGTGGGATACTGTATAAGACCTGAACTAATTGGCCCAGGTGACAAAAATTTAGTCGTGGAACCAGAACTGGTATGATCAGGAGCCGGTTGCTCAGTTAGCTCATCGAATGTCACGTGAATTGTTTCCATAATTTTTCGGGTTCGTCTGTTGTAGATTTGGTATCCCTTACAATCTGGTGAATACCCAACGAAGAATCCAATGTTTGCTTTAGCCTTTAACTTTCCCAGATCTTCACTGTCATTTGTTGGATAACATAGAGCACTAAACACACGTAGAAAAGATAGATTTGGTTTCCTATTATATATTAGCTCATATGGAGTTTTGTTGTGCATAGTATGTATCAAGGATCGGTTTTGGGTGTAACAAGCAGTAGCAATAGCTTCCGCCCAAAGATACATCAGAGCCTTAGAGAATATTAGCATGGTTCGTGCAGCTTCCACAAGAGTACGATTTTGTCTTTCAACAATGTCGTTCTGTTGAGGAGTACGTGGAACACTTTTCTGGTAACTGATGCCATTGCTCTCATTAAATTGAATGAGTTGTTTGTTTACAAACTCAGTTCCATTATATGTGCAGATGAATTTGACAGTTTTGTTGAGTCTGACTTGTAATTGCTTGATCAATTTGATGATAACCTCAAGAGTTTCATCCTTGGTTCTCAAAAACATCACCCATGTAAACCGAGAATAGTCGTCTACCACAACAAGAACATATTTCTTCCCATATATATTATGTACTCTCATTGGTCCGCATAGATCCATGTAAAGGGTGTGAAGAACTTCCATGACGGTGTTAACAGTTTTGGATATGTAAGAATACTTCTTGCTTTTTCCCAGTTGGAAAGCCGAACAAAGATAATCCTTTTCGAATTTTAATCAGGTTAGACCACGCACAAGGTTCTTTCG
The DNA here is from genome assembly GCA_019973895.1 of Chrysanthemum seticuspe. Lineage (NCBI taxonomy): Eukaryota > Viridiplantae > Streptophyta > Magnoliopsida > Asterales > Asteraceae > Chrysanthemum > Chrysanthemum seticuspe. The sequence continues at coordinate 113,552,248 of BPTQ01000002.1, read as the reverse complement.
AGCAAGATCATTGATGGTACCAAAGTTTAAGTGATTCAAAGGATGGTGCCATAACCAAGATTTGTTCTTTGAGGCTTTGGAAAACAAGCAAATAGGAGAGGACCGCATCATGTCTTCAATAAATATGGTGTATAGATTAGTGCCAAGAGAGCCTTTAAGAAGATCATCACTATCTAATTTTCTGACGAAGTATGTATGGTTTCTGAAAGCCACTTTGAGATCAGAATCACAGAATTGACCAACAGAGAAAAAGTTGCGACCAAGTCCTTCCACGTAGTATACCATGGAAATTACACTGTCACCAAAACATAATCTCTGTAACCCATAATTGCCCCAAAATGGTCGTTCCCGAATCGAAGTGTCCCAATAAACTTATTCACAAAATTCTTGAGCCATGAGCGATCTCCAGTCATACGTTTTGAGCAGCATGAATCCAAATACCAAAGGACGATTTGTACGACCTACATTTGAAAACAGACGAATATGGATAATTGGAAACAATGGATCCCCACGTGCTAATAGGGTCCTTTTGGTTAGTGCAAACAATCTCTGGATTATCAAAAACTCTAGGTGCTGTGGTGTTAACAATGGGGGCATCACTAGTAGACTCACAAGACCTAGTCAAAGGGCATTGTGTTGCTAGAGGGATAACACTACCAGTTGTCTTCCATTCCTTAACAGGTCCTACTCTAGGTAGGGTAGTTCTAGCTAAATGGCAAAGCTTGCCTAGAGTAAACATTCAACCTGTTGGCATCCACTGAAAGCCCACATTTAAACATTTTCCTTGTAGGTTTCCATGATTGGTTAACTTGTTTTGCTTTTCCAACTATCTCAACTAGGGATTGTTTCGATGACATCAAGATTGATACAACACACTGATCATGATTACCAGAAATTAAACATCCATTACATGTTTTGAACACAACATTAGAATTCAAATTAATTACAGCACGCTTATAGCTAATACTATAATCAACCTGATTCTTTTTGTTCAAATCAAACTTATTATTCCTACAGTGGTCTTTTACTTCCTTCTGGTGAACACTTTTAGCTTACGTAGTCCTATCATTCTTTTTATTGCCTCTAGGCTTTGACCCGCTAGCTTTAGTGTCACTTTTTACTTGTGTATAAGTAATGATGGGAACATTAATTTGTTTCACTACCATTTTCTTGTTTGGTTTTGATGTGCTGGATTCAGATGTTGTCAAGGGTACATCAAAGGTAACATACTTGATCTTAGGCGTTGAAGAGGATGCAACAAATATATCTCGCTTGGTACCGGTGTTAGGACATGTGCCAATGATATATTATAAGAGTTCATGAGATCGTTTAGCATACATTCAAGCATAGGAAACAACACTATCTAGTGGTTTCTCTATTTTATCATCTTCTACGATCTCACGAAGACTATCTAGGCTATCCTTAAGGTAAGTGAGATATGCTTTATAAGCAGTCTTATTGTTCCTAAGAGGAGGGGGAATATACTTAACTTCAATAGCATAATTATTACAAGCAAAAACCTTTGGAACAACATATTTACATGTGTGGATTGGCATTTTCCCTTTCACATGAGTCTTTAGATTCTCAATGTCGTTAAGAAAAGAAGTTATCTTTTCATTGTGTTTGTCATGAGTGACCTTATTTGAATCATATAACTCTTTGTATTGCGATTTAACTTTTTAATTTTCAGCTTGAAAACATTCATTTCTTGTTGCAATTCTGAGAATTTTGGTATTGAAAATTCTGAGAATCTAGAGACGGTGGTTTATGGGAGTCTACCACTTCACTCCTATTTCCCTTCAATTGAGAAATTTGAGCTTTCAATTTTCAGATCATGTTACAGTGAGCTTGAATTCATTCATCTCGATTGCTTATTTCAAAATATGCATCAAATTCAGGAGCATCGAAAGATGTCTTGGCATTTGAAGTTTTAATTCTTTCTTCTAGATTTTGACATTTTAATTGTAAATTAAGATTTTCAACCTCTACTTTAGAAAAATGTCTGACCATGTTATCATGATCATCATTTTGGATTTTCTCATGCAATCTTAAATTCTCGGCTTCAAGCTCATTGACATGAGTCTGGACAACTTTAAATGCAAGTGACAAATCATGAAATTGAGAGGCAGTTAAAGCAGAATCAGTAGCATAGGACACATCCTGGGTAATACATCTAGCAATCAACTTTTTATTGGTGATGTGAATATTCATCCTCTCAATCTTATAAGTTTTAAGCTCTATCGTATTTTGTTTTACAATGTTTTCCATGTCTTTAAATACATCTTTCATTTCTTTAACTTTAGTTTTGAGACCTTTTCGAATGCTCTCAAAATGTTCTTTGACTAGTTTAAAGAATGGAATAACCTCAGTTAGATAACAAATTTTTGTTTCTTCAAACCCCTTTTCCCTTTCAGTAATAGCTGATAGTTTAATTCTCTTCTTACATGTTTTATCAAAATCAGTAAATAGTTGATAGATTACATAAATGCTAATTAACATTTTACATTCTGTAAGAAATTTATGGGAACTAAATGCATGGGTGTATTCGATGGGTACACCGTTGCAGCCGATAATCTCATTAGGGGAGGATTTTTTATTACAAGTTCTTTGTCCTTTTTCTTTTCCATGTATAACTTCCCAAATACGACCATTTTGGGGCAATTATGGGTTACAGAGGTTATGTTTTGGTGACAGTGTAATTTCCATGGTATACTACGTGGAAGGACTTGGTCACAACTTTTTCTCTGTTGGTCAATTCTGTGATTCTGATCTCAAAGTGGCTTTCAGAAACCATACATACTTCGTCAGAAAATTAGATAGTGATGATCTTCTTAAAGGCTCTCTTGGCACTAATCTATACACCATATTTATTGAAGACATGATGCGGTCCTCTCCTATTTCCCTTCAATTGAGAAATTTGAGCTTTCAATTTTCAGATCATGTTACAGTGAGCTTGAATTCATTCATCTCGATTGCTTATTTCAAAATATGCATCAAATTCAGGAGCATCGAAAGATGTCTTGGCATTTGAAGTTTTAATTCTTTCTTCTAGATTTTGACATTTTAATTGTAAATTAAGATTTTCAACCTCTACTTTAGAAAAATGTCTGACCATGTTATCATGATCATCATTTTGGATTTTCTCATGCAATCTTAAATTCTCGGCTTCAAGCTCATTGACATGAGTCTGGACAACTTTAAATGCAAGTGACAAATCATGAAATTGAGAGGCAGTTAAAGCAGAATCAGTAGCATAGGACACATCCTGGGTAATACATCTAGCAATCAACTTTTTATTGGTGATGTGAATATTCATCCTCTCAATCTTATAAGTTTTAAGCTCTATCGTATTTTGTTTTACAATGTTTTCCATGTCTTTAAATACATCTTTCATTTCTTTAACTTTAGTTTCGAGACCCTTTCGAATGCTCTCAAAATGTTCTTTGACTAGTTTAAAGAATGGAATAACCTCAGTTAGATAACAAATTTTTGTTTCTTCAAACCCCTTTTCCCTTTCAGTAATAGCTGATAGTTTAATTCTCTTCTTACATGTTTTATCAAAATCAGTAAATAATTGATAGATTACATAAATGCTAATTAACATTTTACATTATGTAAGAAATTTATGGGAACTAAATGCATGGGTGTATTCGATGGGTACACCGTTGCAGCCGATAATCTCATTAGGGGAGGATTTTTTATTACAAGTTCTTTGTCCTTTTTCTTTTCCATGTATAACTTCCCAAATACTTGTCCGGGATTCAATTGTGTCTGAGGTTTGAAATTAGCTAAGAAGTTCTCCTTAGAATAATTGGGAAGTTTGTGATTGACCAGGTTTTTCACACTCACAAGGTCATTCATTTTCTTAGCCATTTTATCTCTAGATACATTTTCTAACTCTCTATCTTCTTTTAATAGTGGTTCACTAGCACGGACATGACCAGGTTTAATGATTTCACTTCCATCATATAAGGCATGTTGGGCCACTTTAGCTTTAGCTTTCCTAAGGTGAGCTAGATTTGGGTCATCTATGGATTTCTCACTATGTCCATCACTCAATTTCTTATGATTTAACATCACGTGAGCAGTTTGTACGGATTGGTCTTGTGCGTACAACTTGTTTTCAATTTTATTCTTTAACGTTTTAAGTCTGGAAAAATCATTCAAGAGTTTTGTTTCCTTTTCTTTGAAATTCTTTTTAAGCATTGTTACATTTTCTTGTATTTCTTGTTTTAACTTAACAGTTTGATTAAGTATCATTTGTAAAGTATGTAACTCCCTTTTCAATGTTTCTTCCCTTGAGTTACGTTTAGTGATCAGTATATGCATTTGGCTATCCATTTTCTACTCACGTTCAGTCAGTTCAAATTTTGCATGTTGTTCATATATGGCAAATTGTTCCTTATATATATTAAGTGTAGAGGTCAATAAGTCATCAGGAATGAATGCAGTGTACTCATGCAACATGTAATCATCATTTAGAACAGAAGATGCACTACTAGGTACAACCTGACCTTCGTTGTGTTTCACATACTGCTCATATGGGATAACATTGCTATTTCTAATATTTGCAGTATCTGTGTCAACAACTTTTGTCTGTTGTACTTCGTTGAGAATCTTTTGTTCATTATCCATATCGTACAGTTTGAGTACCTCAGAGATAACTGATGCATTGGAGGGACAAACTTGTTGAGGTGAGGAGACCATTGGAGATATGTTTGCCATGAATATGGTTTGAGCAGTGGGTTCATCATCAACATCTGAGTCGAAGGCATCACACTCTTCGACTTGAAAGATATTGGGATCAATCTGGGCTATATCATAGATTGGTTGGTCATCAACATCAGCATCAAAATAATTTGCCCTTTGTCTAGCTAAAAATAATAGATCTTCTTCATCCAATGCAACACCATTCTCTTGAGCTTGCATCAACAGCATCACATCCTTGAAATAATCTGAGTTATGTGGATGCTTTGACTGAGTGCAGTTTCTTGCAATGTGTCCTACACCACCACAGTTGTAGCACTTGATTTGCTTTGCTTGTCCTGCCATAGCATTCCCATCTCTGTTCTGTGCACCACCAACACCAGCCGCACCATTTCCTCTAGCAACATTTCTTTGGATCATGTTTTCTCGCCTTTGAACATTTTGAAGCACAACCCTTCCATCCTCCATAGTTTCTTGATTGTGTATATTTGATGAAGTTTGAAATTGGTTATTGGTTTGAGGTAGGACTGCTCTGAATTGTTGAGCAAGAAAGGCGACTTGGTTGGAGAGATTTTCAATCATCTTATTAGTTGGAGTGTTTCCTGAATCAGGCAGAAGTGTCTGATTCTGTGAAGAGGATGGGTACTGATAACCTTGAGTTTGTGATGATTAGGTGATAGGCTGAACATTCGAAACAAGTGCTAGTGGATCATTACTTGTTCTTGGATTGAACCTTTCCATAATTAAACGATCATAGGCATCATGCTTTTGATGTTGTTGTAGGTATGCAAACAACTGTTCATAATTTGTGTTTCTTAAACCTTTTTTGAACTTGACTGCTGTTACAAACCTATCCCACTCGGGTGTCATGTTATTCACAAACTTGGAGTTGAGTTGAATATTTGGCATTGTCATCTTGATGATTCTCATGTCATTGAAGATTTTGTGAAATATAACATAGTATTCAGCAATATTCTCACCCGGTTTCATCTGGAACTGTTCAAACTCATCATACAACTGTGATTCTAGATCTTCTTTACACCCTGTTCCTGAGTTTTAATTTGGAGAGAAAAGAAGAGAAGTGGAGAGGAAAGAAAAAAAAAGTTGCATTCCCGAGTTTTTTCAGGAGAGAAGAGAAGAGAATAGGAGAGTAAATTAAGCCAAAACTTCTCTTCTAATCTTCTTCCCAAATTTGGATGATTTGGAGAGAAAGTGATTTTTAAGCCTTGTTATGCTTATATCCCTCTTCTTCTCTTTCCAACTCAGGAACACAAGATAAAAAATAAAATTTATTTCCTATCCTCACCTTTTCTCTCTTTTTTCCCCTCTTCATTTCTTTTCTTTCAGTTTTATACTCGGGAATAGAATGTTAGTTTCAGATCCAGCAAGAAGTATTTTAACATTATCCCACACTGCTTTGGCTGCAGTGTTGTGGTTAATGAGTTTGTAGATGTCCTTGGGAAGCCCTTGAAGCATAATGTTGGAAGCTCTTATATCTGCATCATACCGCTTCTTTTCTTTCTCATCGAGATCATTGTAGGTACGTGGTTTGTCCATTCCAAGAGTGACAGTTCCATCATCAGCAGTAGATATTGTGTCTATGGTAGTGCCCAACTGAAATGGTCCTTCATCAATAGATCGAAGAATGTTGATGCCATTCTCCTTACCCAAGCCATATAATCGAAATTGTTGTGCCCAGGATTCATAATCCGTCCTATCTAGCATAGGAGGGCGGGTATCGGACCAGACAGCTTGAATGTCAACAAAAGGTAGACATTGTTAATACAAACGTAAAATCATTTTAACGAAACAAATAAAACACTAAAACACTATGCTAGATAGGACGGATTTTAACGTAAAAGGTAGACATTGTTAAAAGGTAGACTATTGGCTCAAACTAAATCCGTCATATCTAAATAGTTTTCTAACACACTTACGTTTTCACATAAAACACTAAAACAAGTATAAGTGATTTTATGATTTAGTAATATATATGTACAACAGCTAGTGTTTACATATTGGGCAAAATATATACACAAGTAGTATATATTATATAAATGGGTAAAAACTACAACCCATGGAAAATATCCATAACCCATGGTATTGACCCATACCCATTTGACTAGGTGCATTGCACTCATGAGATACATTGTATCTAATAAGAAACCCATGGATCAACCCATAACCCATGACCCATGACCCATAACCAAAATACCCATGGGCAAAGAGGAGCGTCCCACGGATCCCAAGCTTTACGCTAGACGGATCCTTTATGGGAGGGGTCCGTGGGATCCAGGGAACAGTAAGCATTTCTCCTCTATAAATAGTGAGCCATTTCTTCCTTTTGGCTGGCCACTCTTACACATACTTTCCCCAAGTATTGTAACTCTCTAACCACTGATCCTAAGGGATCTTTCTATGTAGTTTGTCTTTTGTTTTTGTGTGATTCTATAGGTTCCTCTTAAAGGCGAGATCACCACTTCTTGAAGTCGAGCAAGCTCAAGTCCATGAGTTGCCATGCTTCGTCATCATCAAGACAACTGAGGTTTTCTGGTTGATAGTTCTTTCTTCCTCCGTAGATGTGTTGTGTTGAAGGAACTAGTGAAGGATGCCGAAAGAGTCAAGACGAAAGCATTAGTGAAAGATGCTTAACGTCTGAGTCAAAAGCATTAGTGAAGAATGCTAAAGGTGTCAAGATGAAGGCATTAGTGAAAGGTGCCAAGTGTTGTGTCAAAGGCATTGGTGAAGAATGCCTAAGAATCAAATCAAGTGGCATTAGTAAAGAATGCCAAGGTCGTATAATCGATGAGGTGCATCGTTATACATATAGAATTAGTTTGTTTCCAAGGATGGTGATATCCTTGATGGTGTTGTAATAAGGAGTGGGTCTCCTTGGGATTAGGTGTTGTGTTGTGTTGGGTAGTAGTTCCTCCATTGTAATGGAACTAGGTACTTAGCCTAGTACCTGATAAAGGGTCGGCGACGTTGTGATAGGTGTGGTTCACCTTGGTGTGAAAGAACCCGGTGGTTAGCCTAGTACCGGAAAAAGAGTAGGAGACGTTGTGAAGGCTTCTCCGCCATAAGGAGATTGGTGTCGTGTAATGATTACGAACTCTCGAGTAGGTGACTCGAGGAGTGGAGTAGGGCAAGGAAGGTGTCCTTGTAGCCGAACCACTATAAATACTCGTGTCGTAGTTATGTGCTTCTTACTCTTTATCTTTCATTACACTTTTATATATCTATCTATCAACGTCCAACATACACATCTAAATCGATTGACATAATTCGATCTAAAGATTTAAAAAGGAAGTTTTAAATTGGTAAAACTATTCAACCCCCCCTTCTAGTTTTCCACAATTGGCATCAGAGCTTCGTTACCAAGTTTCTTAGAGTATGTTATACTTTAAAAACTTGATACGATTCGTATATGTTTGAAAACTACAAAGAAGGATTTTTCAAGTCATGTTTTTAAAAATCATTATAGTGTTTGTTGTTGGAAAATGATAGAATGCTCTAACACTCTCTTTGTTAAGTATTCTCCATACTTGGATTTGGGAATATCAAGAAGATCATGGAGAAGCTATCTAAATATTTCTTTTCGTGAAAAGAATGTTTAGCATTGTTCTTCTCACACATGGATCTGGAGATTCCAAGAAGATCACTAAGCATCTCCTCTAAATACTTCTTCCCTTAAGAAGAATATTTAGCAAAGGTATGATCGTTAAATAATTTACATTTGTTTTTATTATTGTTAAAATCTTAGTTGCATAATTAATCTCTATTAGTAATTACTTAAGTAGTTATCTATATTAAAGCCATCATCAAGAATAGTATTCTTCGATTGATTTATATAGACTACACTAATAACTTGTAATAATGATATCTTGGTTATTTGATAACCTCATTCATTATTTTTCACAAAGGAATTATTGACACTTCATCTATGCCAATGAATTTCCATGTAAAACTTCTTATATTATGATAAAATGGGATTTTATCAGAATCTTCGATAAACCTTCCAAGAATTGTGACTAATTCTTTAAAAGGGGACCACATCAAATAGGATTAATATTAAAACCGTCCAAACCTCAAATCATAAGTTATAGAGCTTAAACATCAAATTCTAGGCGTTTTAGAACTCCCAAACCAAAGCTATCAAGGAATGCTTAAACTGATTTTTTGCTGTCAAGCCGGATCCCTGAGTTTAAACTAATCGGATCCCAAATGAGAGGGATCCGCGGGATCCGTGCAACAGAAGACAGCATAAGTTAGTAATGATCACTATGGATGTTCCACAATTATTTTCCCTTCAAAGACTCACGAACAAGAACACAACTACTATTCAAAGGAGCAATTTGATCATTTCTCTCAAGCATAACAATCACTTGTGTAAGTATAATCTTCACTACATTGTTAATTTGATTCCTTGATTACTAGGATTACAATTTCTTCATTTTTAAAAGTTGGGTTCAAATGAGTTTATGATAATTTGTTACCACATTGTTTTCTAAGATAATCCAAATCAAAGAATCAACATTGTTAATACAAATTAAACTCATTTCATGAATTCAATAAAAATTATGCCACATTGTGGTTGTGTTATTTAGGAATAATCATGCCAAGAAACCGACAACAAGACTACCAAGATACCGCTCATTACATACCAATGTACTATAGAAAAGATGGACTTAGTCCCGAAGATAGGAAAGCTTTTAAAATGCTCGAAAAGAGACTCTTTCACGAAGGTCGAGTAGTAGAACCATCATTTCTTGCCAATACCGACATAAGAGAAGTTTTTGGAGCTATTGGGTTTGATTGTTTATTGGACATAAACGAACAAATTTGCCCGGTCTTTGTACTCGAGTTCTACAAGACAATGAGGATAGTTAGAAATGATGATGGGTCCATCTCGATTGTCTTCATCATAAATGAGCATGAGTACACCCTCTCGCTTGTGGAGTTTGGAAGAATAGTAGGGGTTCCATATCAAGGTGTTTGCATATACTCTAATGAGTGGTCGTTGGAAAAGATACACTCTATGGTTGATCATCATGAAATCTATCACATGTTAATCCCGGAGGCAACCACGGTGAGGGACACCGTGTTCATGCCAAGAGCATCCCCATCAAGGGTCACTAGGAATTCAAAAGTGATCTATAGGGATCTTTTCCAAATGGAGCTCTCCAAGATGTACGAATTGTATAGGAAATGGGAAAAGGTGGTAAGGAAGAATGTGTTGTGCCTAGTAAGAAACAAGGATCACCCCAACGCATGTCAAAGTTTCATGATCTATTGCCTAGTGACCGAAACTCGCTTCAACCTTGCTTACTACATGATTAAGAGAATGGAAACTGTAAGAAGCATGGACAAAATGGTGCTCCCGTACGCAATGCTCCTAACCCGTCTTGCTAAATTCATCTTTGCATTAGATCCTTCTTCGCAATCTTATGATCATAGTTTTGCAACAAGGTTATGGTATCATTGACCGAGGGTAGAACTACAAGGTTTATGGTAGAAGGCAAAAGGCCTCACCCAACCACTAATTCCTCGGAAGAAAGGGAGAGGCAAAGAGAAGGTGAAGGTAGTAGCAACCCACTCGGAAATACCGATCTTGACCCCTTGGACTACATCAACCAATTGTCGGACGTTCCTAGTGCATCACCCTTCGCCAACTTCTTGAAGAAAAAGAAGTAGAGATGGTGTGATAAAGAGTGGAGGATGGGTGAAGACGGGAGAAGCAAGGTAAGGTCATAAGGACCTAAAGTTTGTGAAAAACAATTTCAAACAATGGGTTGTAACACTTAAACAATACTTATGTAGAATAGAATGTAGCATGTAGGTCTTGCCATAACTTGGCACTAAACAATCCTAACTTAGGAACATGTAGAATGAGATTTTACGACTCCTTGAAAACATTCAAGTAGTCGTCGTCACTCATTTTTAGGAACTTTTAGTTGTCCCACATTTGCTATGCGTTATACTTGATATGTTCTTGCTTTTAGTCCTTATAGAAATAACTAATAGAAGCACTTGCTTAAGAATGCAAAATGGCACATTTGCTGAAAGCCTTCTAATCTGCAGTAGGCGAATCCCAAAATTATAACTAGCCGGATCCCTCCCAGAAGGGAACCGTGGGATCCGTGACTACAGATGAGCAATACAGACTTGCTTACACCAAAATAGCTCACTAGATCACCTTACACTAGTCAAACATAAGACATTAGAGCCAACTAAGTCTTCCTCAAACATTTGAAAGCCTCACACTCACCCATGGCTTACCTAGGATATATTTCAAAGTATCTTTGATTTATCAACTCATCAAAACTCACCATATTTCCGCTCCAACGCTCACACATTATTTATCACATCTCATAACACTTAGTTTGATATATCCATCAATTTTAGCAAATTGGTTTTAATCACTCAAAATTGGGCTCAAAACTAGTTTTTCATTTTTTTATTATTTTTTAAGATTTTAGTAAATCTTTCTTGAGGCTTCATCCGACTTCTAGGACTAAATTCCACCATCTTTTCATCTCAATTCAAAGGGTGTCTTTCTCAAGCACTTAGTTAGACTACCTAAAGTGAACTTTCCTACCCAAAACCATCATTAAGCACCATCACCCCTTATGGTTGAGCATTTAAGACATCCACCACTCAAGACTTCCAAATTAAGTCAAAACCTCGAGATACATAGGTACTAGACCCTTCAAAAAGCATAATTATTTCACCTAGAATCTGTCTGACAAACGGATCCCTGGTTTATAACCAGCCGGATCCCTGGTGAGAGGGATCCGTGGCTGCAGAAAGCTTAAATCAGCTTCCCTCTTCAATTTTAAGCCACCTTTTGGTTATCTAACCACTTTTAACTTTCATTTATTATCTCCCTAGAGCTGATCAATACTCTAAGTGCATGCTTAATCCTCTTAGTGGCCAAGAATTTAATTCACTAATTCAAAATCATCCTTTATAAACCAAACACTCCTAAGGTTAAATCATCACTCTCACCTAGCTCTCAAAAATCAGTGATTAGAAGCTTATTGCATCCTTACCATCACCATGACCAAAGCACTTAGCAACAACTCTTCAACCAAAGGCACATCCAAAAGAAAGGGTCACATGATTAATGAGATTTCATCCACCGAATCATCTCCCGTAAGAGATAACAATGCTAGAATCCCACCTCAACAAACTCATTCAACAATTGCTAAGAGAACCGCAAGGATTAGCATCAAACCTTTTGGGCTAGAAAAAGGGTCATCTAGTTCAAAACCAAACATAGTTAGTTCTAGCAAGCCATCTAAGCCCTCATTCTTCGAGCATGGACCACACTCATTTAACGAACCTATTCCTCAACCAAATCTCTATTCATTAGATCATTCACCACCAAGAACCTCCCACTCACCAAGTTTCTCGTTAAATAGGGAACCACCCACAACACCGACTAGTCCATCATGGGAAACAAGGAACAACCATGGACTTGATCATATGGAGGAATTTCCATTACCACCACCCTCATTTTTAGTAGAACCTCATCCCACATCTCAAAATGAACCCCCGCAATCATTCGTAGAGCCTTCTCAAAACATCCATTCTCCTCCGGTTCCTAATCAAGACAATAATTGTTCAAATTGTCTAAAAACTCAAGGACTTGTTCAAGAAGTACGAAATGAGTTGCATTTCATGTTTAATCATCTTCTTGAAAGATTGGACCAAATCAACAAGTCTACTCATCCTTAGACTCAAACACATAGTTGCTTCTTAAGTTTAGTAACTTATTAGTATTAGTAGAAAATGTATGGCTAGATCATTCTCTTAGTTTTAGAGATTTATTGATTATCTCTTTGTTTTATTGAATGATAACCTATTTGCCATATTGTTTTGAGTATATGTTTGTTGGTGGTATACATATCTCACTTTCATATTCAGCATTGTTTGGTATAAACACCTTTGCTGAAAAATCTGTCACCAGACAGACGGATCCCTAGAAAAATCCTAGACGGATCCCTCCATGGAGGGAACCGTGGGAACCGTGCAATAGAATGCAAACTCTCTACTAACATTCTTATTTGCAGGAAAATATGCACTATACTATTGTCTTCTAACCTTTATTTTGTAGATTTTCAAAATACACATGAAGATTTTGACACCATAAAGCTAGGGGGAGCTTTGTGTCAAACCATATTGCAAAACCACTTGCAACATAATCCTTATTTGGATTATACTTCATGACACCCCATTGCAACGTTGCAATCTTCAAGGGGGAGCATTTTCGTTATAAGGACGAAACCATTTGCAAACAAAATTGTAATTTCTTAGCTTGTTAGTTTATATTTACTTGACGCCCTCACAAAGGGATGGACTCGTCAAGGGGGAGTTAAGACGAGAACCATTCCCGTCACTTGCTCTCTTTACATCTTTTCTTTTTACAAGTTTTTCTTAAAACAATGTGTTAGTTTCTTTTCGACGCTCTTTTTATTTCGACAAAAAGGGGGAGAAGAGAGTAAAAACTCCAATTCAAACTTTTACGAATTTTTGTTTTTCCTTAAAATAATTTTATGTTTTGTCATCAACAAAAAGGGGGAGATTGTTAATACAAATAAGCCGTAAAAACGTTTATTTATATTTTACGATCTTCTAATGTTTTGTCGATAACAAACGTAAAATCATTTTAACGAAACAAATAAAATACGTATTTAGTTTGAGCCAATAGTTTTCTAACACACTTACGTTTTCACATAAAACACTAAAACAAGTATAAGTGATTTTATGATTTAGTAATATATATGTACAACAACTAGTGTTTACATATTGGGCAAAATATATACACAACTAGTATATATTATATAAATGGGTAAAAACTACAACCCATGGAAAATATCCATAACCCATGGTATTGACCCATACCCAATTGACTAGGTGCATTGCACTCATGAGATACATTGTATCTAATAAGAAACCCATGGATCAACCCATGACCCATAACCAAAATACCCATGGGCAAAGAGGAGCGTCCCACGGATCCCTAGCTTTACGCTAGACGGATCCCTTGTGGGAGGGATCCGTGGGATCCGGGGAACAGTAAGCATTTCTCCTCTATAAATAGTGAGCCATTTCTTCCTTTTGGCTGGCCACTCTTACACATACTTTCCCCAAGTATTGTAACTCTCTAACCACTAATCCTAAGGGATCTTTTTATGTAGTTTGTCTTTTGTTTTTGTGTGATTCTCTAGGTTCCTCTTAAAGGCGAGATCACCACTTCTTGAAGTCGAGCAAGCTCAAGTCCATGAGTTGAAATGCTTCGTCATCATCAAGACAACTGACGTTTTCTTGTTGATAGTTCTTTCTTCCTCTGTAGATGTGTTGTGTTGAAGGCATTAGCGAAGGATGCCGAAAGAGTCAAGGCAAAAGCATTAGAGAAAGATGCTTAACGTCCGAGTCAAAAGCATTAGTGAAGAATGCTAAAGGTGTCAAGACGAAGGCATTAGTGAAAGGTGCCAAGCGTTGTGTCAAAGGAATTGGTGAAGAATGCCTAATAATCAAATCAAGTGGCATTAGTGAAGAATGCCAAGGTCGTATAATCGATGAGGTCGTATAATCGATGAAGAATGCCTAATAATCAAATCAAATCGTTATACATATAGAATTACATCGATGAGGTGTTGTAATAAGGAGTGGGTCTCCTTGGGATTATGTGTTGTGTTGTGTTGGGTAGTAGTTCCTCCATTGTAATGGAACTAGGTACTTAGCCTAGTACCTGATAAAGGGTAGGTGACGTTATGATAGGTGTGGTTCACCTTGGTGTGAAAGAACCCGATGGTTAGCCTAGTACCGGAAAAAGAGTAGGCGACGTTGTGAAGGCTTCTCCGCCATAAGGAGATTGGTGTCGTGTAGTGATTACGAACTCTCGAGTAGGTGACTTGGGGAGTGGAGTAGGGCAAGGAAGGTGTCCTTGTAGCCGAACCACTATAAATACTCGTGTCGTGGTTATGTGCTTCTTACTCTTTATCTTTCATTACACTTTTATATATCTATCTATCAACTTCCAACATACACATCTAAATAGATTGACATAAGTCGATCTAAAGATTTAAAAAGGAAGTTTTAAATTGGTAAAACTATTCAACCCTCCCCCCCCCTTCTTGTTTTCCACAGACATGATGTACACTTTACATGGGATTTTACAAGTCTATGATTTAAACCAAGAAAGGGAATCTTTCGCGGGATTTTACAAAATCATAGATAAACCGTGAGACAGAATTTTAGCAGCACAACGTTTAGTTAATCTTGAAAAATGGTCTTTAGAAGGAAAAACGCAACCTCAAATCATAGAGGCAAATCACAACTGCCAAACCGCAGCAAAGCTCAACTGGCAAAACACAACACTGAAACCATAACCTACAATATAACACAAACCGCAATACCAAAATGCAACACACAAACCGCCAGGACAAACCGCAACTACCAAACCGCAACAAACCGCAACTGGCAAAACGCATCACTCAAACCGCAACTGGCAAACCGCAACCTGCAATGTAACACAAACCACAATACCAAAACGTTGTTGTTTTGATCAAAACGCAATGTCAAACCGCAAAGGTCAAATCCCAGTGTCTTGGTCAAATCGCAGCTTAAAGCAAACCACAGAAGTCAAAACTCAACAGTCAAACCGTAGGGGTCAAATCGCAATAGGAAACATACCAACCGTAATAGGCCAAAAGGACGCTTTCTCTGACTTTTGTCCTTTTTCCCTTTTCAGCTACAAACCAAACCGCAGCCCTGGATCTAATCAAAACAGAACAAAGAACTTCCTTACCGTGCCTCAAACCGCAACGAAAGAACTAACTTCAAAAAACACATAAATACGCCTAGAACTTCCACTAAACTTATGAAATATACCAACTAATCACTAAAGAAGGCTCATACATCAACCCTAAACATAAAAGTACTAAAATACAGCGAATCTAACCATAAACAATATCAAACCAAGGTTTTTTGTACCCTAACTTGCCAAACCAACATAAAACCACAAAACCAATCTAAAAATCTGAGCACCCACAATCTAAATGATCAAACCATGGCTCTTGATACCAATTGTAAGTTACTCATAATTACATAAACATGAATGGCTCTTGTGGTTATGGACGTGTACTAGAGAGAAAAAGGAAGAAATGGGAGTTTTCTAGAGAGAGAAAGATGTGTTATTAGATTAAGTAAATGAAAGCTCCAAACACTTGAAAGGTGCTAGTATGTAATTTCCGTGCTTGTTATGACTTTTGCAGGGCTTATACTTGTTATGAATTGTTCGAAACTAATGCTTCATGACCCCCAATTTATAAATTGATTGGCAAAAAGCACATTTGCTTGAGGACAAGCAAATACCAAGTGTAGGGATATTTGATAAGGATTTAAAAGGTACACTTTTGAGGGGTCATTTAAGCCCTTAATCGACCACTTTTATATCCGTTACTGCTTAATTTCGTTCCTTTTCAATTTTTAGGTCTCTTGAAGGCAAAATGAGGGAATGACACTTATTTGGACGAAAAGGCGTAAATATGTGAAGAAAATGGCCAAAGTCAAGATCAAGACACTCAAGCTGCTGGAATTGAAGGAGACGGCGTCACAGTCAAAGGGCGACGCCATCGCAACATGCTCCAAAATTGTGAAGGCTTAGTAGCAAAATTGCTATTTTGTACCTGATGGCGTCAGGCTTTAAAGAATAGGGCGTCACAACTCAGACGGCCTAGATTCAGATTCCGACGGCGTCAGGAGATGAAGCCGAAGGCGTCACAACCACAAGGTGACACCGTCACAAAGTTGACGTGGCAATACGAAACCCTAATGACAGCGATCCGACGGCGTCACAATTAAAGAGTGACGTCGTCGCAGTTGTAACTCTATATATAGAATTCGAATTTTCAGACTTTTAGAGAGGTAGAATCATGGAGTAAAACCTAAAACCGAATTTTGGCTGTCTTGGGCAGTATCTTAGGGTTCTCATACCCTATTTTATAACAAGATAAGTAATCTACTTCATTGATTTAATTATGTATTCAATTGTATGTGTGTATGCTTGCATGTTCACCATATCCAACTAATTTATTCATGTTTTTGCTTAGATCTATGAAGCCTAGGTATTGAATATTGATTGGTTGTCTCTTATCTTGATTGTAATTGGCCTAGGATTGCAATAGGCCATCGTTGTGTTATTAATGCTTGAGTAATCTTTGTGAACATTAGTTTATAATCGCCTAGAGTTGTTGTAGGCTAAAAATCCGAAGATAACCTTAGAGTTAGTTTATGAATCCTAGAGATTTTGTAGGCAATAACCTTAAGGTATTCTCAAAGAGTTAGGGAAACAAGCATACCCTATGACCTTAGAAGACACAACGCGTTAAGAATAAGGATGAAAATTCAACCATCAATAGGAGATAACTAGGGAGTAATAGTATCTAGGTAAACACATCTTTAACTATCATACGAGCACACATCAATTAGACATAGATTACCCCTTAGATTAGTTAATTATATTAGATAATAGTAGTGTAATCGGTAGAAATACCACCCCCCCCAAATCCAATACCCCGAGATTCGTAATTTCAATTTTCTAAAAAAATATAGAAAAGATAAAAAATAATCTTCCTCAACCCCAACCTTAGCGTAGTAATTTCTCACTAGCATTCCTATTCCCATAGAGAACGATATCAATCTTGATGCTTACCCTAATACTACACTACAGCGATTAGGTTTACTGCCTAGGTGGTTGAAAAACTTGCTCGAAGAAAAGGAAGTTTCCTTTGATCCCGAACGCGCGTTGTACGCGTATCAAGTTTTTGGCGCCGCTGCCGGGGTATAGAATAGCTAGTTAGGAGTCTATCTCATTTAGGTTCCATTTCTTGATTCCTATCAAGTAAGATTTTTTCTCATTTTTAGCTTCCTCGTAGTCTATCCCCTTTCTTCGTGACCTTTGTTCGTAATCCCATCACTTTTCATCATGGAAGGTGATAATCAACCACCGCTCATCAACCCACCACCAAATGATCCACCAAGAGACCGTACTCCTGGTGAATACTCTAGACCAAGCAACCTAGGCTGTAGGAACACCATTGAGCTTCCCGACCAAGCCAAAACTACGACCCTTCGATCCGACACCATCCGGTTGGTGCAAAATGGATGTGCATTCCATGGACTTCATTCCAAAGATCCTAATCGGCATCTTAAGGATTTCCTTAAAATCGTCTATTCCATCGACCTTAATGCCAGTACTCGGGAGACCACGCGCTTGCATCTCTTCCAATTCTCTCTACGGGACCAAGCTAGTAATTGGCTTGAGCGACTTCCCGCCGGCTCCATCTCAAGTTGGGATGATCTCACCACTTGTTTCCTTGCCCAATTTTTCCCACCGGGGAGAACTACTAAGCTTAGGAATGAAATCTTGATGTTTCAACAACGTCAAGGTGAATCTCTCTACGAAGCATGGACTCGATTCAAGGACTTACTCCATAAAGTCCCTCATCACGGCATTGATCTTTGGCTTCAAGGCTAACTCTTTTATGATCACGTCAGTCCCTCCATCTGACAAACCATCGATTACGCCGCCGGTGGAAGGCTAAGAAACCTCAACGTTGAAGCATGTTGCAAAGTCATCGAATACTTAGCACAATATGAAGAAGAAGGATGGGAAATTCCAATAATCTAGGAAAACGGGTTAGATTCCCAAGCACAAATTTTTATGAGTATGGAGGCATAAGTGACTGAGTTAATGGAAGTAACCAACCATGATTATAAGCATGTGAACACGGTCAAGGAATTTTTGCTCCCAAGAAAATCCCGACAAGATGAATTCGAGGACATAATGTTGACATTCGTCAACAAGCAAGAGAAGGAAATAAAACGCCTCGAAGCTCAAATGAGGGAAACTCACGATACTTTCTTGGGGCTGGCTGACAACTTTATGCTGAAACTCCGTGAAGAAATCGCAAAGAATAATGTACATATTAAGATAGAAAAGGTATATGCGATACCGGAGCTCGTTAGAATGACTTCCGAACCCTCTCCAAATCCATTAAGCATGGCAACTCCCCTCAAGGAATCACATCCTTGTTTGAATTCTTGCCTCAACGCTCCCTGTATATTTCCTAGGGACATATTCATTGGAATGGTGCACGTGTCACTTCCTGAATTTCTAATACAAGGAAACGTTCTTTTGGTTTTAAACCGGGATCAAAGAATCCTCATCCCCGATATTTCGATATTTTTAGAATCCCAATTGAAAGACAATTTGACATGTGCGTCGCTTGCCCTTGTGGAGATTGCAAGTGGATTGACAAAATAGATTTTAAAATAAAAACCAAAATCTTTGTCAAAAATAGTAATCAGATTTTTTATCCCGGTGGATTAATAAAAACATTCTCTTTTGCAAAAATTTGGGCGGACGCCGTCACACATAAAGGGTGACGCCGTCACTAAGCCAGATCAGATGAATAAAAGCACCAACCATCACTTTCATTCTCTACCCTACACATTCTATCCGCCCCACATCACACTATTACATTTTTTCCACATCAAATTCACCATTTTGCTACATCAATCTCCTCAAGGTAAGTAATATACATTAATCTTTTTCTAGTCAATTGCTCTATGACATGATCAATTTTGATTTCCCCTTTCAATCCGAAAATCCCCAATTGATTTGATTAATGCTAAATGTCACCCATGAATCTTGTTAATTAGGCTTAAGATTAGGCGAATAGTAGTGTTATCATGTGGGTTTTATTGTGCGAGAAGCCTTGATGGCTTGGGGACTAAAACCACCTAGCCAATGCACCATAGTTGATGTAGCAGGGGTGTTTGGGTCAAGGGTTATGGTTAAAAACCTGGATTTTTCCCTCGCAAATGTCGGATTTAAATTTTTCTTAGTGTGACAGCGTCAGGCTTCTATTGTGATGTCGTCCTTAACAGCTCGAATGTTGCTCATTTGTTCCCAGTCTTTTTGATTTCCTGTTTCAGATGAGCAAGAGGACAAGAAGAATAAAGGGACAATCTTCTGGTACCCAGGATAACATTGTTGACACTATTGCTGATTGGGGAGTGTTTGTTGAAGAAGAGTGCCAAAACCGTTACAATGATTTGCTTCATCAATCCATTGACTCAGGGGCTATTATGGATTGGGGATTTCTTGAGGAGCATGATCTGGCTAGGGAATTTTGGAACAGTTTTAGGAGGGATAAGTTCATTGATCCCTAGTGGGAGAGGTTGTTTAGGATACGTGAGCCCGTGTATGCCGAGTTGGTGCGTGAGTTTCACACGTCTTATTCAATGGATATTATTTCATGCCGGGATAACATTGAGTTTCAGGGGATTCAGTTTAGGCTGGGTGGAGAATGAAGGGCTATATCTGTGCTGGAGTTTGGTCGGAGAGTGGGACTGTATGCAGCAAGGGATACTGAAAGCGATTTTTTAGGGCTAGCTTGGCAGCTGGGTTTGCCCATAGGTAGGACATGTGGGGAATCCAATTTTGGAAAACAATAGCCGACGGGGAGTATGTTACTGGGATTACCCACGCCTCACGGATCCGGGATCCGTGAATTAGGCTCGTGCACCATTGCATCACTTTCACCATAACAGGACGCCAGGGCACGGGTCATCGTGTCACTCTACCAGACCTATTCTATCTCTACTGCATGTTGGCCGATGGTGTGTATTGTAACATCCCATTCTGGTTGGCCGAGTACTTGAGAACTGCTAGTGGTGTAAGGTATGAGGATATGGTGTATGATGGTATGTTTGTCATCCGGTTGGCTCAGTCCTTTGGCATCTTGGTTGGGGAGGTACCCACGTACCTCAATGTGGTGTCAGCACCGAGGGTCGTCAGAGCTAAGTCCCTAAAAGTTATGGATGTCATCAAGGATTATGGTAGGGGCTACGCATGGTTCCGCGCTCAGCCCGAAGCTCAAAATGATGATGATGACGATGATGACGAGCAGCTGATGCCAGCATACCAGCAGGGGGATGGAGCAGGAGGCTCCACTGACACCTACAGGCACATGTCCAGTGGAGATTGGCAGGCCCACCAGGGAGCGTGGATGGGCCGTATGCACACGTAGATGGCGCAGCAGGATCAGAGGGCCAGCTGGAGATATGATCATACCGTCAGACAGATGCAGCATTTGTCCATGCGCGATCAGCTTGACCCACACATACAGATTGATCCATTTACCGGGCGGGAGGAGGATTACCCGCCTTATGGATACCTGGGCCACCACCCTCCTGGTTATGACTACCATTATTGACCCCCTCCCTATTGACTCATGTGTTTGCTTGTGGATTATTTATGGATAATTATGGTTGGTTGTTGAAACAATTTTATTTGGGCATGTAATAATTTTGACTATCTTGACTTTGTGACGATGTGGTGAACTTGGAACAATTTGATGTGTATGTATATTTTTGTGTGGTGTGGTTTATCCATGACTTGTTTGGTTGGATTGTCTATTTGTGTATCTTATATCTTTTTATCGATTGTTTATTCTCATGTTTGAATTTGTGAAAATGCTTTTTTTTGTCTTTAACCTCGTCTTAATTACATATAAAGGTATTTTACAAAAGGGATAAGTGTAGAGAAGATTACACACGTTTTTAAAAAAGAACGTGGACATGAGAATTACGATTATTGAAAAGATATACATGTGTGTTTGTTAGAGTCAAATGTTTTTATCGAGTCATAATGGATGTTTTGCAGGAATTTTTCCAGATTCTAAAGATGTAATTTTTCCAGAAATTTTTTCCAAAAAACGCAGACCAGTTTCTGTCAAGATAACCTGACGGCGTCAGGAGGAGCAGAAACAGCTTCTAACTTTCTCTCATTTTCTGTGCTACTTATAAATTTTTGGAATTTTCCAGGTCTTAATTTTCCAGAAAATCTGCAAACATCCATTCCACAAGCATTATACCCTAGTTTAGTAGAGTCATATATATTGTTACCGCCAATTTTACGCGAAGGTTTCATTTGTTTTTTTAAAGTGTGAAGGTTTTATTTATCACGAAGAAGATACAAAAGATTGGAAGGAGCTTTTCACGCATACATTCTTCTTGAAGAAGAATTTAACCACTACTTCACACGGATCCTACCGAGCTAATCAGGGGAGTAATAGTTTCTTTCGTTTTTAATTACCTTCCATTATCATAACTTTGATACTTTTGGGGAACATTGAGGACAATGTTTAGTTTAAGTGTAGGGAGGGAAAATAAAACGGGAAATTTGAAACTATGCTTATCCTTGACTATTTGCCTTGTCCAATTTTATTTGTGTAATAAACCATGAGAAATATCGGTTAGGGTAATTTGGGCACCAAATTTAAAATTTTTCATGACATGTAGGAGTGGGCCATTAGTCTTAATAAAGCGTGTCATGGATAAGAAATTATATGACTAGCACAAAACCCTTTACCACTCAAATTCCACCCCAAAAATGTGAGGTTCACCATTAGATTTGTAGGAATTAAAGCATTCATCTTTAATGCTTCGAGAGTGTACCGGTAGTATAATAGATTCTAGAACTTTTTTTGTGATGCATTCCGAAATCGCTAGTGAGACTACACTTGTGTAGTTAGGAATAACTAAATGATAAGAGGCATTAGGATAACCCTTGTTTAATACCCGTATTATAATTACTTCTTCCACATCGGTTGACTAATTCCCCCACACCCTTGTGATGTACTCATCTTTAGTACACGATACCCCTAGTTAACCCCTCAGAGCCTATCCTTTTTGCGGTTCTCGTGATGTTTCGGTTTTCCGGAATATCAATGAAGAGCATTGTTTACAATCCACCCCCAAATGTACACCAAAATCGCCTTACCCTACCTTGTATGCACTCACTTTTAGTGAATTATTGTTATCATACTAAACCCTTAGTTCAATTATCTAGTTACTTGCATAAGTTGCTAAGTTGAGTCATATCCTTTGTACACAGTTTTGGGATGATTGGGACTCATGGGAAAAGTTAAATTTTATGAAGTGACGGGAAGGAACGTTAAACTCAAATTCCCTTTATTTGCGTAATTGTTAGCCTCGCTTTTTATAAAGATAACGTCACTTACGTGAATTGGACTAGATGCGTAGTATATTTTGCCCATAGGGAGTAGTATCGTTTAAGTGGCAAAGTTAAGGTTTGTTGAGCCTATAAATACCCCTCATGACTCTCCATGAGGGGTGAGGTGAATCATTTGGTCATTTGTATGGTGTGTTTTATTTATCAAAGTCTCCATTGTTTTCTCCTCCCTCTCTCTAGTTTCTCTCACTAAAAGGATGAAGATCTTCATCTTCTTCCACCAACCTAGACCTCCAAACCACATAAATCTTTTATATTTTTCGGTCCTAACAAGTGGTATAGAGCCATGGTTATCTTTTGTTGATTTATGTTGGTTTTTTACACATGTTTTTAACTGTTTTGTGCTATTTTTTGTGGTCGGAAACTTTTTTTCCGATTTGTGGGTTAACAGTTTTAAACTATGTTTAGTATCCTTTTGTTGGTCAAAACAAAAAGTCCTAGTCTATCATTTGTTCACATCTGTCTTGGGTCATATCTTGTCCAAACAGTCTTGTGTCTAATCTTTTATGACTTTTTTGTACCAAAATTTTTGTGAAAACAGGTCAAACTGAAGCAGTTTTATATGCTTTTCTGGGTTTTTTATGAATATGAATGGAGAAATCAGTCAGAAAACTCGCCGGAGAAAAAGTCAAAGGGTCAAAACCCTAAACTTACGCATAAGGAGCATCTACAGAGTAGTTACGCATAACTGTGAAGTTATGCGTAAGAAATTTTACGCGTATGTCTTTACACATAAGCCTAGGCTTACGCGTAAGAATGGGTTACGCTTAAGAAAAGGTTACGCGTAAGTAAAGACTGCTTTACGCATAAGGTTTCCAGCCACAATGTTAGGCGTAAAAATGTTTACGCTTAAGAACTTTAATGAAAAATACAAAGAGAACCTTATGCGTACCCAACTGACCCACGACCATAAAACATATCATTTAGCAAACAAAGACTCGACTTCAGTCTCAATACATCATCAGTCCAACACATTTAACATCCTAAACTAAAAACCAAATCCATCACTACCTATTTCCCATCCTCCTCATTTACCTGATAACAGTACATCTGTCCTCCTTATATCAAACACAAACGAAATGAATACATAGACAATCTCAGTTCGATTCAAATTTTTTTAATCTTCTAGAGATTTTTTATTTGAATCATCATCATCATCATCGATCTATTTTTTGAAGTGTTACTTCAATTATTTTCGACACAAAAAGGAAAAGACTCATAAAATTTTTGTTAAAATCCTTTCCTTGGTTCGTTGGTTCGATTAAACTCAAACGAAATACTCAAAACAATTAACCTACCCAAGACCTTATATCAAGATCTTGAAGTCAATCCTCTCTTCTTCGTGGGTTCTTCATCCGTGCTACATGAAAAAAGGGTGTTTATGAGTTTGCTCGTGTGTTTTGTTGGTGTTGTGATGATGAAAACTGAGATGAGATGCGTTTGATAATGATGCAGATGGAGGCAGTTAACATGGGTTGATGTGGAAAGCTGTTAAAGTGCAAATGATAAGAGTGGTAGGCGATTTTCTTAAGGTGGATAGGTATATTTTAGGTTTAGGTCAAATGTGTGGGATTATTATATATTTGGTTATAGCTCATGGATCGGGTATTCATTCTTTTGGATCGGGCTTCATATTTTATTCTCATTCGTTTGTGGGCTGCACCAGTATTGACTGGATCGGGCTTATGTGTGCTACAGGCTGATGGATTTGCTACCTTTATTAGACCTTGTGCTATTAAACGGAATGTAACAACAAAAGCAATTTGCTATCCAGATTTTTTTTTCTTATTAAAATTCTTTGATACAATTTTTAATATTGGTACAACGAGTGGTATTTTTGGTATGGTAAAATTTCACGAGGGATACATAATTCACGGCTTGAGCGAAGATATGAAAAAATGACTACGGGGTTTTTTGTACGGTATTATTGATGCGAAATTGAAGTGACGTTTCACGGGTAATCTTCTTTATCTTTGAGACGTTGGTTGGTTGGATGCATATCTCAAGATAACTTGTTGGAGCACATTATGAAATTTGACAATCTGGTTATAACTGATGTAAGGATTTACGTTGTAGTACTCACAGTGTGTAACCATCACTTTAAGGAGTTACGTTGTAGTGCTCAGTGTCACACGCCGTTGTGGATTGTTCAAGAATTTAGAACAAGTAGTAAGTCACAAAGTTGGGATGTTTACTTCCTTTTCAAGTTAGTCATATCGGGTTATCTCCATATGTGGTCATTACTATTAGCCGGTGAATTAAAAGGAGGTTCGATTTAAGGTTGGTTTGAGAGATTTATTGAGAGTATTTTTGCGACATATTCTCACATAATTTTGATCAAGCTATGATGTTAATATTGCATCAAGAGAAAGGTAATACAGCATGTACGCAACATTATGATGATTCTGATAGCTCGCAACCATCAGGAGGGAGAAATTGGTATTTCCTCTTCTGTAATTGGATTACGAAGGGATTTGTGCTTAAGACTGAAGAAGGATAAGTAGTGTGGTGTACATCGGGGCTTTTTACCAACTTGGATGCAATACTAAGAGAGTTATGTTGTTATGATGTTCCCAGAATGACAACCATTGTGCTAGAAGCGTCTACTTTATCCGCTGCGTGTTGGAGGGAGTAATAACCTAACTAGACCATTACAGTTGAAGTTCAGAGCTACAAGAATTTGTGCCGTCAGCGCCAAAGATCAAATGCCGAGATCGTTGAAAGATAAAACTTCAAGTTTGCCTCAATATCTAGACTACAGAGACTCTGTGCTTCAACAAAGTCAACATTGTTCATTACTATTGTAATTTACTTTGTTTTGCATTTATAGGTCTCATTGTAACCATTCACGCGTGACGCTATCTTGGAGGGAGATTGTTAGCCTCGCTTTGTATAAAGATAACGTCACTTACGTGAATTGGACTAGATGCGTAGTATATTTTGCCCATAGGGACTAGTATCGTTTAAGTGGCAAAGTTATGGTTTGTTGAGCCTATAAATACCCCTCATGACTCTCCATGAGGGGTGAGGTGAAGCATTAGGTGTGTGTGTTTTGTTCTTATCAATAATATTATCCTTGTGTTTTCTCCTCCCTCTCTCTACTTTCTCTCTCTAAACAAGATGAAGACTTTCATCTTGAATCACCGACCTCGACTTCCAAAACCACATAAATTTTTATGTTAATCGGTCCTAACAGTAATAATGTACTCCAAGTGTTTTGATCTTTTCAATTTGGGTCAAATTAGTGTTAGAGTAATAAAAACTCAAGTGTAGGGATGTGCCTATAAATCCCTATTACTTTGATGTTATCGTAGAGGATGGTAGAGTAAAAGTGTGTGAAAAAAAAATGAGAAAAAAAGAAAAAAAAAAGCTACCATCCTACATCTATCTTTAAATTTATATTTGTTTGTTTCAAAGTTATCTAGATTTTAGAGTGTCGAGTCTTGGCTTAGCAACACCATTCTTCTCATGCTTGTAACATAAAGATTTTTGACTTGCCACCACTAAATCGCTTATCCACCCAAACCCTTTGTTTCCCTACCGTAAGCCTAACGTACAACCCTTTAAAAGACCTCTTGGATAGTTTTTCCTAGGTGCTTACGCCAAAGCGATGGAGGTTTGATCTAGTCTCAATCCTACGGTAATCTAGTTACTAGGACCGGTTAATGAGTGTTTATCTTCCATTTCCAATTTGATATATTTCATATACACCCGAGAGATGAGAGTATCCAAACACCACTTGTGAGGTGCTTGTATGTAATTTCCGTGCTTGTTATGACTTTTGTGGGGCTTATACTTGTTATGAATTGTTCTAAACTAATGCTTCATGACCCCTAATTTATAAATTGATTGGCCAAAAGCACATTTGCTTGAGGACAAGCAAATACCAAGTGTAGGGATATTTGATAAGGATTTAAAAGGTACACTTTTGAGGGGTCATTTAAGACCTTAATCGATCACTTTTATATCCGTTACTGCTTAATTTCGCTCTTTTTCACTTTTTAAGTCTATTGAAGGCAAAATGCTGGAATAACACTTATTTGGACGAAAAGGCGTGAATATGTGAAGAAAATGGCCAAAGTCAAGATCAAGACACTCGAGCTGTTGGAATTGAAGGTGATGGCGTCACAGTCAAAGGGCGACGCCGTCGCAACATACTCCAAAATTATGACGGATCAGTAGCGAAATTGCTATTTTGTACCTGACGGCCTCAGGCTTTAAAGAGTAGGGCGTCACAACTCAGACGACCTAGATTCAGATTTCGACGTTGTCAGAAGATGAAGCCGACGGCGTCACAACCACAAGGTGACGCCATCACAAAGTTGACGTGGTCAAGCCAAAACCTTAATGACGACGATCCGACGGCGTCACAATTAAAGAATGACGCCGTTGCAGTTGTAACTCTATATATAGAATTCGAATTTTCAGACTTTTAAAGAGGTAGAATCGTGGAGTAAAACCTAAAACTGAATTTTGGCTGTCTTAGGCAGTATCTGAGGGTTCCCATACCCTATTTTACAGCAAGATAAGTAATCTACTTCATTGATTTAATTATGTCTTCAGTTGTATGTGTGTATGCTTGCATGTTCACCATGTCCGGCTAATTTATTCATGTGTTTGCTTAGATCTATGAAGCCTAGGTATTGAATATTGATTGGTTGTCTCTTATCTTGATTGTAATTGGCCTAGGATTGCAATAGGCCATCGTTGTGTTTTTAATGCTTGAGTAATCTTTGTGAACATTAGTTTATAATCGCCTAGAGTTGTTGTAGGCTAAAAATCCGAAGATAACCTTAGAGTTAGTTTATGAATCCTAGAGATTTTGTAGGCAATAACCTTAAGGTAGTATCAAAGAGATAGGGAAACAAGCATACCCTACGACCTTAGAAGACAAAACGCGTTAAGAATAAGGACGTGAAAATTCAACCATCAATAGGAGATAACTAGGGAGTAATAGCATCTAGATAAACACATCTTTAACTATCATACAAGCTCACATCAATTATACATAGACTACCCCTTAGATTAGTTAATTAGATTAGATAATAGTAGTGTAATCGGTAGAAATACCACCCTCAAATCCAATACCCCGAGATTCGTAATTTCAATTTTCTAGAAAAATATAAAAACGATAAAAAATAATCTTCCTCAACCCCAACCTTAGCGTAGTAATTTCTCACTAGTATTCCTATTCCCCTAGAGAACGATATCAATCCCGAGGCTTACCCTAATACTACACTACAGCGATTAGGTTCACTGCGTAGGTGGTTGAAAAACTTGCTCGAAGAAAAGGAAGTTTCCTTTGACCCCGAACGTGCGTTGTACGCGTATCACTCACACACACACACATACATACATATATATATTTATATATATATGTATATATGTATATATATATATATATATATATATATTATATATATATATATATATATATATATATATATATATACATATATATATATATATATATATATATATATATATATATTTATATATAGAGTAGAGATCCAGTGAGATGTAAATTAAAATAAGAAGTGGTGAGAAGTGACCAAAACCACACATTTCAGATGCAACGACTTGTATTAGATACATTTATATTCATATAGATGCAACATCTTGAGTTTCGAAAGTTAATTTGATGTATAGATGGTGCAAATTAAATTTCATGATTTCGGCACTTGTAGAGGAACAAAAAACAAGAGAAATCATGGAATGTATCAAATATACGTATATGCATCTAATTAAAAGCTAGAAAACACACTATGGTGCGTTATAATGCATCTAAGATTATAGGGATGCATCTAATTTAGGTCGGTGCATCTCGGATTTGCGGTTATAGTTCTTCTTATTCCTTCTTATTTTAAGTAATCTTCTTATTTGATCCTATATATATATATATATATATATATATATATATATATATATATATATATATATATATATATATATATATATATATATATTATATAACAGGAGGCATGACACGTAGATTATTCCACAAATATTCACCTCATTGCCATGTAATTCTTTTTAGTGCCATGTCATCATAAGTTGTCCACCTAAGCAATTTTTTTTAAATATAATTAGTTATTAATTAAATTTTGAAATTTTTGTATTATTTTTTGAAATTTGATTATAAAAAATAAGCTTTGCAAGAATAGAACCTTGGTTATTTGAATGAATAACATGTGTGTTTACCACTAAGGCAACATGATTTTTTGGAATATATGTTGCAAGTCCAAAATTATAAATCTATGCAACCAACTATATAGGAGAATCCCTACAACTTAGGTAACCCTAAACATAAAAACTTATATAGGTTCATTCATAATATATCTTTTCTCGAAAACCCTAATATCCTTTTTCCCCCACAATTTCAGCTAATGAAAGCTGAACCCTTTATGTGATATTTTTTTTAATATATTATTGACAAGGTAAGTTGCAATGCTCTTTTAAAAAGACAAAACTGAAAAATGTAACAAGTCACAAACAGTGTAATCGGTCCTTCAGTTCCAATAACAACTATGATTATTCAATCTCATTTAATGGTTGGCATTATTCTATTTACATATTCAATGTTATCTTTCGTCACAGGCTGATGCCATTGTGTCCAAGCTTCAACTCAGTGGTGATCACGAGAAAGATGCAAAGCCACGCATCTTAATTGCACCTGACACAATATGTATTTCTAATGTCTCTCACAACTTTAGTAAACAAAAGTATCACTATCATAAACCCTTTGATTCAACTCTTGCTCTTTGTTGCTCTGTAATTTCATTTCCATGTTCACTGAGCTATTAATCTATCAGCAATGTAGAAACCCTTTAATGTATCTTTTATATAAAATAATGATCAGCAATAAGGACCCGTTCGCTATTATTAGGCAGAAGGTAACCCAAAGCTCCATAGTGGTGAAGACAAGGATGCTAAGTCAACGCTACTAATTATTTTTGATCAAGTATTAATCAATTCCTTCACTTTTTCTTATCATTAAAATATTAACTCTTGACATACCGGATTGAATGTGAAGTGACCCCCATATCAAGCTACTTGTGTATACTTGCGCACTAAATGAAATATTATGTAAAATTTGAGTTCCTATCTCGAATAATGAGATATCTATGTCACTAAGTAAATATTGTGGCACTCATTTTAGTGAGGGAGTGTTATATTTGAAATATGTTTTATGAAGATAGTTGGTTTTGTTGCTAAATAGATCATGATGTGTAGGTGGTGGTGTATGCAGGTATGATAAGAGAAAAACCCTCCAACGAAGAAGAAGCACGTGAATTTATTAAAGGTTAGCTTCTTTTCTTTTTAATTTTCAATTGCATGGGTTGTTGGTCATGGTGGTCTCATAAGCTGTATTAACAGGTTATTCTGGTAACCAAGCAGCTACTGTTAGTTTGGTTTTCGTTACAAATCTCAAGACAGGATTCGCCAAAGGGGATTTTGACAAAGTGGAGGTACCATCTCATAAAAGCTAATTTGTGTTTTGGGTATCTTAGTCATGTCATATTTTCTTTGTGCATACTGAAACTAAATATTGGTGACGTACAGTAGTTAGAATCATTTAGAGGAGGAGTTGAATAGGAATGTGGGAAATATTTAATAATCTAAAGAGGTCCGAGTGTTTAAGAAAAATGGAAATTAAACAAAATGAGCTAAATCGTTGCAATTCAGCAGTAGTTTTTATTTAGTATGCATCTCGTTTTATGCTATGGAAATTGGTAGTAGTTAACATCAATGCAATTGAACGCTATATGTTTTTTCCTTTCTATTTTGGCAGGAAGAGATATGATGCAGTCACAGTACGGGAATCAGTTTAATGTCATGCATGATACACATTCACGTCCTCAAACTCAGAGCTTCACCTTTCAGAGTTCAACTGTTACGTATGGTGGTTCTAATGGAGCTTATTATACTGCATCTACTACTAGGTGGGCTGGCAGTGATGGTGTAAGCAACCTAAACCCTAACGTACTTTGCAAGAAATTATTTTTCTTATGTTTTTTTAATATATTAATGATGTATTATATTGGATTTCAGCTGAAATTTGAAGAACATAAAGAAGTTGATTCAGTGACGGGTCAGGCTTCTCATAGCACGGGTTAGCTAACTATTTTTTGCTTATTGCATTTTTTTAAATAAGGCAGGTTTGCGTCATTAGTTTTGAGTAGCTTACTTTTAAGTAATTTTTTGTAAGCATGTTTGGAAGTTCTTATTTTTAAGTGTTTATTTGCACACTAAAATTAGCAAATAAGCAGTTTCGTTACAGTACCGGATACTGCTTATCTGCTTTAAAATAAAAGATTAGCAATCCCATAGACTTTATATTTCAAAACGTGACAAGCGAATGCATTAAGCAATCTAATCATATGGCGTGCTAAAGAGAATATGATATTGTGCAGATAATTCTGGGATCATCTTCAATAGCACGACGGAAAATACTAGCTGAAATGGGATACGAGTTCACCTCATGGTATTGTTTTGCGAAATCATACAGTACAAAACATATTTATATTAATGGTATCGTGTAATCATATTTTCTTCTTTTACTATTTAGTCTGCAGATATAGATGAGAAATCCATCCGAACCGAAAAACCACAAGAGTTGGTCATGGCTCTTGCAAAGGCTAAGGTACATTCTTCCTGTTAGCCTTGATAATAATTAATAAAAGTGATGGTCAATCACGCTTAGAAACTTTGTAACGTGTGTTAGATATTGTACTAGAATAGTCAACGGGCTCGTGGATTGGGCTAAGCTAAATAGCTATTAGTTATGTTAAGCTAGCCTTATGTAAGTTATTATCCAATCCAAGTCCAATCCAAGCCCAAGCCCAAGCCCATAAGGGTGATATGTATGGAAGTATAAATACCCCTCAAATGGTCATTTGAGGGGTGTGCTTGAATGTTAAGTGTGTGTTTTCTTAAA
Source organism: Chrysanthemum seticuspe (assembly GCA_019973895.1). Lineage (NCBI taxonomy): Eukaryota > Viridiplantae > Streptophyta > Magnoliopsida > Asterales > Asteraceae > Chrysanthemum > Chrysanthemum seticuspe. Next base: position 113,520,491 of record BPTQ01000002.1, on the reverse strand, counting down.
AATAAAACATCTCTTGTTTTCATCTTTCTCTCTAAAACATACGCATAACATAACATCATCAAGTCCCCAACTTTCTTAATCTTTATTCTTAATCTTTACGTATAAGCTTAGTGTTTTTGTTTTACGTATATACTTGTGTGGTAAGGTTGGTATACGTGATAAGGTTGAAAAAAACAAGGTCCTAAAATTGGTATCAATCGCCTAACAATGGTTTAGGAGTGTTTGTGTTCGTTTTTGGTTGAAACTTTTCCAACAAGTTTCGTTGTTTATATAAAAACGCAAGCTTTTTGCATAAAGTTTTGATTTTTACGTGTTTTTAAGCTTATAGTTGTAGTTTTTATTGATCATTAAGTGTTTTGGAAGAAGTTTGTGCAAAAGAAATCGTTTGGAAACGTGTTTTTGGGTGCAAATTAGTGTTTTTGACAAAATTTGGGCATTCTACTCGTAAGGATTTCAAAGTCAAAAAGTCAAAACCCTAGTTTTACTCGTAAGGATTTCTACGCGTAAGAAGTGAAACCTACGCTTAAGCTTTTGGTGAACCATCTTCGTGCAACAACGGTTACTCAGTGCTTCCCTCACTTGGATAAGTGTGTGGAACACTTCGACTTGTGGATATCTTTTACACTTGGACAAGTGTAAAGGATTTTGGGTAAAACCCTAGGTTTACGCATAAGCATAAAAGCTTACGAGTAACACTCTATGCCTAAGTTAACACTTACGCGTAAGGTTTCTTACTTCTAAGTATTTAGTGTATGGGTGAGCGTGGTGCGGGTTGGTGCGGGTTTTGGTAAAAACCGCACCACATCCGCAATTGCGGTTTTTAAAAAATGAGAATCCACAACCGCGCGGTTTTGCAGGTTTGCGGGTTCGCGGTTTTGCGGTTTTTAAAGTTTTTTTTTTAAATTCTATTTTCTGGTATATATTTATTATAGAATAAATACATCATAAGGTTACATAATGAGTAAAAACACACACACACACACACACACATATATATATATATATATATATATATATATATATATATATATATATAGTGAAGAGTTATTTTCAGAACCACAAAAAGGTCGAGAACTGCGAGAACCGATCTAAGCCATCTATTTTTTAATCAATGGTTGTAAGAGGTTATGGCATAGTGGTAATTTTATGAAAGATGAGGGAATATAATATAAAAGAAAGAAGGGTAATACAGTAATTATAAATTCATTATTTCCTAAACCGTTTTGCATATTTTACGTGATTTTGAAGATTCAGTAAAATCAGTTTTCATATGTCTCTCTTCCTAAACCTGTTTCTCTTAAATAACCTAGCCGCCACTCCCAAATCCACCATTAATTTATTTCTTACATCAATACTAATCAACATCGAGTCAAAGAAACACCATTGGGTTCTTTTTACATCGCCTGAGAAGTATAAGCACCCACACAATCTCTTAATCCATCGTTGTCAGTCACCGGATAATTGAAGAACCACCATCTCGTAACACCGACTGCTCTCCTCTTCTCGTGTATGGCTTTTTAAAAGTTTTGATTTAATAAGGAGTTTCGAGAGGAGTTACCTAGTACAAGTTCTGCCCAACCTTTTTAATCAGGTGACTAATGTGTTTCAAATTTTTGTTGCCTCTCTGTTTTTAAGTTGTCGTTTCTGGTTATATGTTTGTATCGTTTTTTTAAGACTCAATGCTACTAAATTTACAAATTTTGATTTCAAAATATAATGATATATTTAAACTGACAAAGTTGCGATTAGGGATGAACAAGGTACTTATACTGTATCCGAAAATACATGTATTCGAAGGGTTTAATGATATATTTAAAGACAATGAAAATGATATGCACATGTATTCAAAGTCCATATGAAAAACTCAGGTAGCCGTAAATCCGAAAATACACGTGCTCACCTGAAAATACATGTGCACACCTGAAAAATACATGTACGTTTTGATACAAACACGTGATCATAAAGGATAATACATGTGAATAACTGCTTGCAAAATGAAATGAGCTTACGTATGAGAATTTGATATTGATTACTTACTTTTGTTTTGATACATACACGTGGTCATAAATAAAAGTTGAAGGATGAAAATACCAAGTATTTGATCTTGATTGGAAGGTAGAAATGGTGAATTTTGTCTCTTACTTTCAGCTAATGTGACCATCATTTCTCAGGGGACCAAGCTGGAGCTGTATATGTCAAGTTGGCCCAATGTCATTTGAAGGCAAGTGTTTGATGCTGCTCTACGTAGTTTTTTCTTCCACTTGTTTCTTTGTTTATTGAGCTGCATTTTTTCTCAACAGGGGGATAGCAAACATGAAGCTGCTAGTGCTTATGCTGATGCGGGTCATGCATACAATAAAACAAACACCAAGGGTTAGCATGTTTTTGAATATATTTTACCATTCTTGCAGATAGTAACTCTTTACCCTTTTTAGCACCCTCTTATTATGATCATGTAAGTTGATTATGAGTTTAGCATCCATTGGTTGGCTGGATTGTGTGACCAGATTTTTCATCTCAAACTTTTTTCCCTGTTTCAATTCTTAGTTGTGTTGAGTATACTTATCAGATTACTAAAATTTAACCACAAAAATCGTCCTGGGTTAGTGAGGTCCCTCTTGAAATGTGAAAGCCTATTTACACGTTTTTGTATGTCAAATTCATAAAAAGAACAGCAGCTGTTAGAGAAGCCGTCAAATTTCCCTCTATATGTATGGTGTACTTTAACATGTCTTTTGAAACAGTTAAATGTTTTATGTGCATATTGTTAATGATCTTGATTGGTTAAAATTATGGATAAAAATATGTTATTGATTTTGTGTTTGCAACGTGGTTTATATACGCATATGTAAAGGGTAAAAATATGCATATTGCTGCTGATAAAAGGATATTTGGTTGGTTTCGTGGTTAATGATATGTGTGCATATATGTTTAAAAAAAATAATGGGACCTTATTTTCATCGCTTATGAGACGATCGTATCTGACATTCACGCTAACTTCAATTGTTAAGAAGGTACAGCTCTATAAGCCTTAATGGATCTATTTTTTTCTTGTAACATCTTTATCAAACTCAGAACCTCATCGTCATGCTCAACATCTTGGTTATTTTCTTCCTATAATCTTAACTTCGTATGGTGTCATATAGGTCAAGTCATTCATTTATGTAATAAAGGCACTGTCTCTAAAAGAGATTCATTATGGCGCTTACGCAACATCTGAACATGCACACTCTATTTTCAATAATTATGAATAAGTGTGCATATGTATTCTGCTATATTATGCATATATGTAACAGTACTTATTATGATAAAATAATTCGCTTATTAATTGTTTGTGGTTACAGGGATGAGCAATATGAAGAGTGCATATGTGTTTTGTACATATTATCTAGCGGCAAGATAGTTATGATAAAGATTTAAAGAGTAAAGACACAAGTGCAAGCCGTAGATACAAGTGTACATAGTGTTCAACGAGGAAAAATACATGTGCATATACGAGAGAACATATTTTTTTTCTTTTAGAAATTTGTATTTGAATTCTATATCACTTGATTTTATATATTGTATGTAATGTTTTTGTTTTAAGTAGTATACAATACATGTAAAATACTTTATGCACTTGTGTAAAATATTTGTGAGAGACACATTAAAGGTTTAAGCAATTGAACACTAAAAGACATGTAAATTTACCTTATCTAAATACAGCACATATGCACCTTACCAAACATGTATGCTGAAAAAAAAAAAAAAAAAAAAAAAAAAAAAAAAAAAAAAAAAAAAATCCTAAAATTTAGGAAAAAAAGGAAACGTTTTTCATTAAAAAAATTCAAAAAGAAAAAAAAAAAACTTTTACTATTATACCCTTTTGAATTAAATAATAAATATTAATATTCAAAAAAATGTGATTGGTTGATGCTGGTTCTCGCAGTTCTCGACCTTTTTATGGTTCTGAAAAGAACCCTTCCCTATATATATATATATATATATATATATATATATATATATATATATATATATATATATATATATATATATATATATATAATTCTATTTCTTGGTATATGTTGGGTATTAGTATGAAATTTTAAATCTTTACAATAATAAAAGTCAAATGAGATGAGAAATTTTTAAAATTTCGATGATAAATTGATAGAAAATATATAATAATTAACCAATAAAATACGTTCGAAATAAATAATTATGAAAATGTAAACAAAAGTATTTAATCATACAAAAATTATGAAATCTAGTTGGTTTATTTAAAACTAAAAATAAAAATATATTTGAATATGACTTTGCGGTTTGGTGCGGTTATTGCGGTGCGGTTTTTTGGTGGAAACCGAAACCGCACTGCAAAATGCGGTTTTTTTATTTTCAGGATCCGCACCGTGGTTTTTATTGCGGTTTCGGTTTTTGCGGTGTGGGTTTTGCGGTTTTATGCGGGTTTGCGGTTTGCGGTGCGGTTTCTGCTCACCCCTAATTTAGTGTACGAATAAGCTTACGCTTAAGCCTAAAGGTTACGCGTAAGATAGAGTTTACGCATAAAGAATCCTACGCATAAGCAGTCTACGCTTAAGCAAATCCTACGCCTAAGTACCAAATCCTACGCCTAAGCTCAAGTTTACGAGTAAGATCTTTAGCAAAACTTCAAACGGCCATAACTTTTGAATCGTAACTCCGTTTTCAGCGTTCTACCCATCAAAACGACCGTGAGAACGAGGAGAATGACACGCCGAATTGTCAATAGTTGATCTAGGTCAACCTTCGAGTCCTAAAAACGCTCCGAACAGAAGTTATTGAGGTTTTTAAGTTTTCAGACCCAATTTTCACTACAACAACCAAGCTTAATCTTCATCAAACACAACTCCTTTATCAATGAATCGATCCTACATCAACTTTATCATCAAATACCTTCATCAATGGCTACTCAACAAGACATGCATGCAGCCGGTGCCAAAAACCATCCTCTTATGCTGGAAAAAGGTGGATATCTTTAATGGACAAGTCGTATGCTCCGCTACATCAAGACCAAACCTAATGGAAAACTCATGATTCAATCCATTACGAATGGACCCTTCAAGCCTCGACAAGTCCAAGACCCTGGAAATCCTAATGCAACACCTCCCGTCCCACCATCTTTTCGTGATCAAGATGAATCAAAATACATAGACGAGGATAACAAGCAGGTTGAAGCAGATGACATGGCAATACTCATTGTCCAACTGGGTTTACAAAGAGACATCTTTGTTGCTGTAGACAGCTGTGAAACTGCTTACGATATGTGGGAACGTGTTAGACGGCTATGTTATGGAACATAAATTGGTCAACAAGACATGGAGAACAAGCTGCTAACTGAATGGGAGAGGTTTACATCAACTCCAGGAGAATCCATTGAATCCTACTATGGAAGGTTTTGCACTTTGATGAATGAGCTTATCCGAAACAAGTTGGCACCCAGAACTATCGTGAGTAACATCAAATTTCTCAACAATCTTCCAGAAGAATGGGGACGATATGTCACTATTGTCAACCAAACAAAGGACTTACATCAGGTGAACTTTGATCAACTCTACGATTTTCTGAAACAAAACCAAGCTGAAGTCAATGAAGTTAGGAAAGAAAGATTGGGAAAGAATCATGATCCCTTGGCACTAATTACAAAGACTCAAACTCCATTGAATACACAACAACAAGCTTCATCATCTTCCACTACCAACAACTTGCAGCAATACATTCCACAACCACAAGCTGTTATCCCTCAACAACAATTTTATCCTCTAGAACAACAAGTCATTCATCAACAACAGTATCCACAATACCAGGAACAAGGAATCCCTGATCTTGAAGCTGAACAAGAAGAGGCTTTGTCAAATGCATTTTCTTATTTGACTAAAGTATTCAAAGGTCGCTATTCCACACCAACTAACAACAACCAAAGGATTTCATCAAACACTCGCAACAGGCAAATTGCACAGCCGGGTTTGAATATGGGTCATCAAGGACAAATGGTTGGAGTTATTGGGAACCAACAGGGATATGCTACGGGATTTCACATGGGTAATCAGGCGGTTCCGTATCGGGGTAATCAGTTGGGTCAGAATGTTGGAAATCAGATGGGGCAAAATGTTGGGAATAGAGCAGTGGGTAATCAGATTGGGAATGTTGCAGCTCCAGTCGTTGGGAATTATGGAAATGTTAATCAGGCTAATCAAGTTACGTGTTACAACTGTCAAGGAGTGGGTCACATGGCAAGGAATTGTCCTACTAAGCCGAAAAAGAAGAATTATGCGTATCTTCAAAAAGCTATCCTGTTGGTACAAAAGGAAGAAGCCGGACTGCAGTTGAGTGCTGAGGAACATGACTTTGTAGCAATTATGGATGACTTGGAAGACTGAGAGGACATCAATGCAAACTGCATCTTCATGGCAAATCTTCAAAAGGCTAAGTACGACACTGATTCTGACACACCTCCTGTTTATGACGCCAATGAAGTATCTGAGGTACCAATCATTGATCCATGCTATAACAATGTCATATTTGATGTGTTTACTCATGATGAGCAACATCCTGTGACGCCAGCACTTACTTATGATACATACCTGGACAATCCGAGTTGTAGCAATACTAACTCTGAAAATCCAGATGTGGATCCTAGTGGAGGCTTTGTGGTACAAAATACTGAGACTGATGAGGAAACACGTGCATTATTTGAAACATTAATCAATAATTGTGGCATTGAAATTGAGAAAGTTAAAAAGGTCAATCGCGATGTTAAGGCCGCGAATGATAAATTGACCGCTGAGCTTGAGAGGTACAAGGAGAATGCAAAAGCTTTTGAATTTCACAAGAACAAAGAGTCAGAATTAGAAATTGGTTATCGAAATTCCGTTTTAAGAGAAAAATAGTTGCAAATCAAGTATGACACACTTGATGTGAATTTGAACTTGAAAATAAAATCTTTAAACAATGAAATTTCTGATCTAAAAGACCAACTTTCTAAACAAAAAGCAACGTATTCTGATCTTGAAAAAGAGAAGAAAAAGTTGATAACTGGTTTTTCAGAACGAGAAGATTCTCTTCTTGATGTAATTCATGAGAAAAATGAAAAAATCAACAAATTGGAAAATTTTCTTGTTACAACGGGTTATTCTGCTCAAAATGTCAATATGTTAACAAATCAAACAAATCCGTATTTTCATACAACTCAAAAAATGGCTCTTGGTAACACACCTCCTTGTGCACTCAAGAAAGCTCAGAAAGAACAAAATGTTTTGTATAATGGAAAAGCTTTGTTGGATAAACATGAACCTGTAGAAGTTCGTGACTCTCATGAAACGTTAGAACTCACCGACGAGAGTAGATTAAAAATGAAACAAACGAATCCAGCAATAAAACCAATCGAATACAACAAATGGAACAAAATTTCTAGAATTACTTTTGTTCCACAAAAAGAAAAGTCAAAGTTTTCCATCACACCCAGTGTTTCAAACAAAGAGTCAACACCTGTTTCAAAACAAGTTTCAAAACCAGTTTCATCACCTGTAGTTGTCTCAAAATCATTGTCAAACATGGAACAAATGTCTTCAAACAATCCTTTTAACACAAGTGATGCTAGAAGCATTTTAGAGGATGTTAAAACTAGAATTGGGAGACTTCACGTAATTGTTAAATCTAAAACAAATATTCAAACTAACATTTGGTTTTCTAGTTTTGATGATGAAATAAAGAAGATCTTTGAAACTCAAATTGCCATTCCACTAAATAACATCAGTGCGAGGGTAATTCATTTTGAACAAGCTTTTTTGAAAGAATCAGGTGAGTTTGTCAAGGACCATAAATCCCTGGTAAAGCAAGCTAATGAATGTTTTGAACACATCGAAGTTTTGGAAAATTTGAATGATTCTCTCGTCAAAGATGTTCTGACTACTGATATTATGTCCATTATCTTACAAACATATTCTGTTGAAGATCATGAAAGACTCCAGTCTGAGACCTCCGCAATTGTTTCAAAATATGAAAAAGCTCTTGAAAAACTTGAAAAAGAAAATGTATCATATTTTAAACAACTTGATCGAAAAACTGAGTAATGCAAGTATGACAAACTGTCGTATGAGCGTGCCTACAAAGACATGAAAGAGCAAAATGATCTTTTGAGGGCTCAGCTGGAATGTCAAAAAGGAAAGGCTGTGGATACTAAGATTGCAAAACCATTGACTGAGGTGAAAAAAAATGTTTCAAAATCGGTTTTTAAACCAAAAATGTCTATTTCTCTGCCTCCTCCAAAATTCAATGAGAAAAAAGATTTGTCAAAACCAGTCACTCCACCTGCCTTATCAAAACAAAAAGAAAAGATTGTTAAAAATGAAAAAGTGGTTATCGAGAAACCAAAAGTTTTAACACCTGGCCTTTTTAAGATGAGTACCACTAATGCGTCTGCCTCCACATCTAAACCATATGGAACAAACGACATAAGTTTAAACAAGCACTCTAAAGAGACTAGGAAAGCCGAAACCACTTCTCTTGATAAAAATGTGAATCCTAATGCGTGTGCCTTACCTTCTACAGGACTAGAAAGCACTTCTAGGAGCAGCAGACTAAAGCCTAAGAGCAATACAAGGAACAATAGAGTCTCGCCTGCCTCTAAGAGTAGTAGCTTGAATAAAGAGAAGAAAGTACTAGGAATTTACCGCTTTATAATAAGAAATACATTTCATCTGAATGTAATGAACCTATGAAACTTGCTAAGTTTAATGACTGTGTTGAATCTCTTTGTGTAACTTGCAAGAAATCTTTAATTAATGTTCATGATGATCGTGTTTCTATGAATGAGAATGTTAAGCCTGTTCAGAAGAACGTTCCAAAAAGAAGTTATGCTAAACCTATAGGAAGACTAGTTGCATGATTTAGGTCTTACACTACTGATAAGAAGCATACTGTTTACTTTAGGGATGATATTTGGAAACCAACGGGTAGAATTTTCACATTCCAGAATGGTAGAATGAGTGATACACCAATATACCCAGTAGAAAACTTCTATGAGTGTGATCAGGATTTTACCTCTAACCCAAAGGAACCAAAATCAAAAAGGTTTCCAAAATATTCTTTTTCTGTTCTTGACAGGTTATCGAAATATGTCTTTGGATCGTCGACTCGGGTTGCTCCAAGCACATGACCGGGAATCTGAAGCTGCTGATCAATTTCGTCTGGAAATTCATGGGAACCGTACGCTTTGGAAATGATCATGTAGCAGGTATCATGGGTTATGGAGATCTACCTTTTGGAAATTATTTGATCACTCGGGTCTATTATGTCGAAGGGTTGGGACACAATTTGTTTTCAGTCGGGCAGTTCTGTGATGCAGATTTAGAGGTTGCTTTTAGGAAAAATGCTTGCTTCATTAGAAACTTGGATGGCACTGATCTCTTAACTGGGAATCGTGATACAAACTTGTATGCTATCGACATTAACCAAATGGCCTCTTCATCACCAATATGTCTTATGACATGAGCATCTGGAACAAAGTCCTGGTTGTGGCATAGAAGATTATCACATCTCAATTTCGACACTATCAACAAACTTGCCAAAGACAACATCGTCAACGGACTTCCAAAGTTCAAATACACCAAGGATCACCTATGTCCATCATGCGAACAAGGAAAAAGCAAAAGAGCATCATATAAACCCAAATCCGTACCAAGTTCGGAAACAAAGTTGCATATGTTGCACATGGACTTATGTGGCCCAATGAGAGTGGAAAGCATTCATGGGAAAAAGTATATTCTTGTCATTGTTGATGATTATTCAAGATATACATGGGTTAAGTTTCTGAGGTCAAAAGACGAAGCACCAGACATCATCATCACCTTTCTGAAGCGTATTCAAGTACTTCTTCAAACTCCAGTAAGGGTAGTAAGAACAGACAACGGCACAGAATTTACTAATCAGGAATTAAGAGCTTATTTTCAAGATGTTGGAATCACACATTAGACATCAGTTTTTAGAACTCCACAGCAGAATGGGGTAGTTGAAAGAAGAAATCGAACTCTTGTGGAAGCTGCTCGCACAATGCTAATCTATTCTAGTGCACCGTTATTTCTATGGGCTGATGTTGTTGCCACTGCTTGTTTCACTCAGAACCGATCCCTAATCCATCCAAGATTCAATAAAACCCCATATGAGCTAGTGAACAACAAAAAACCTGATATCTCTTACCTTCACGTGTTTGGCGCTTTGTGCTATCCAACAAACGATAGAGAAGATCTAGGAAAACTGAAAGCTAAAGGTGATATTGGAATCTTCATTGGATACTCTAAACTCGAGGGCATTAAGGGTGTATAACAGAAGAACTAGGAAGATAATGGAGATGATGAATGTGAATTTTGACGAACTTTCACAAATGGCTTCCAAGAGACTCGCTCTAGAACCCGCGCTAAATCCAATGGCTTTTAATCAGCTGAATCATCTTCAACGTTAGATGAAGACTTATTTGAAAACCCGTTTGCTAAGGAATCAGCTGAATCATCTTCAAGCTTACGAGAACCATCTAACTCGCATACGTTTAACCAACAGTATCCTTCTACTCTGAAGTGGACAAAAGACCATCCAATTGAACAAGTTATTGGTCAACCTTCACGGCCAATTCAGACGAGACGCCAACTTGCCACAGATTGTGACTTGTGCATTTACCTTTACTCAATTAGCAATATTGAACCGAAGAACTTTTGGGAGGCAATGGCAGACAATACATGGATAAAAGCAATGCATGAGGAACTTCTCCAATGCCGTCTACATGACTCTTGGGATTTGGTTCCAAGACCAATTGACATTCGCGTCATTGATCTCAAATGGTTATGGAAGAACAAAAGGGATGAAGAAATGACTGTAATTCGCAACAAAGCTCGTCTCGTGGCCAAAGGATACAGACCTGAAGAAGGGATATACTTTGAAGAGTCATTCGCGCCAGTAGCCAGACTTGAGGCAGTCAGGATATTCTTAGCCTATGCAGCTCACAAAAACATCACGGTTTATCAGATGAACAATAAGACCGCGTTCTTGAATGGATGAAAGAAGAAGTATACGTGAGTCAGCCAGAAGGCTTCATAGACATGGAACATCCAGACTACGTCTATAAACTAAAAAAGGAAATCTATGGGTTGAAACATGCTCTGAGAGCTTGGTATGACAAACTGTCCTCTTTCTTGATCCAAAACAATTTCACCAAAGGAACTGTTGATCCTACCCTATTCACTCGACAATGCAACAATGACATTTTGATTGTTCAGATTTATGTGGACGACATCATTTTTGGGTCCACTAACCCGAATCTTTCAAAACATTTTGAAAATCTCATGAAAAGCAAATTTGAAATTTCCATGATGGGGGAACTAAAACTTTTTCTTGGTTTACAAATACATCAGTCCCCTCGTGGAATTTTTATTAATCAATCTAAATATACAACTGATATTTTGAAAAATCATGGTATGGATAATTGTGATTTGGTTGGTACACCAATGGTAACTTCACCAAAAACTGGAGCCGATTTATTTGAGAAACCCATCGATCCGAAGAAATATCGGAGCATGATTGGTTTTCTCATGTACCTCACTGCTAGTCGACCCGATATTCATTTTGCTATTTGCTTATTAGCACGGTTTCAGGCAAAGCCTACCGAACTGCACCTCAAAGAGGTTAAACGGATCTTTCGGTACCTGAAGACATCCATTCACATGGGACTTTGGTATCCTAAGGAATCCGGATTTGATCTAATAGCCTTTTCAGATGCAGACCACGCAGGTGACCAAGTTACAGCAAAAAGTACATCAGGAGGAGCACAATTTTTGGGTGAAAATTTAGTAAGCTGGTCTTCAAAGAAACAAGATTGCACTACACTTTCAACCGCTGAAGCCGAGTATGTGTCTCTATCTGCGTGTTGTACTCAAGTTCTATGGATGAGAACACAACTCACAAATTATGGCTTTACTTTCGATAAAATACCTATGTATTGTGACTCGAAAAGTGCCATAGCCATATCCTGCAATCCTGTTCAGCACACAAAGACTAAGCACATTCGTGTCCGCTATCACTTCATAAAAGAGCACGTGGAAGAAGGTACTGTAGAATTATTTTTCGTGAAGATAGATTACCAACTCGCCGATCTATTCACTAAATCCCTTCCAAAAGAACGGTTTAATGATTTGGTTCGACGAATTGGAATGCGAAGCCTAACCCCTGAGGAGTTAGAACGTCTTCTCGAATCTTTTTGAAAATTATTTTCCAAAAAGCTTCGCTGTAAATATTTTTGAAAAACAAAATACAAAATTGGAAAAAACAACAAAAGTAAAATAAAAAAATATAAAAAATTTCAAAAATACAAAAACAATATAAAATCAAAAATCCAAAAATATTCTTCTACGACATGTCTCTCGTATAATCGATATTCTGTACGTTTCTAGTAATGTCATTTAACAATGATATGGACATGTACGGATGCTTGAGCAAGAGTTCTTTAAATGTTTCTAAAACATGTCGTTTCTCAAAAATTTCTTCAAAAAATGGCTTTTGTATACTTCAGTATGAAACCCGGACTAAAATGATGACTTTTGATTATTTTCAAAACAAAACTCGTGTTTTTTAAAGAAAAAATCTAGTGTACGCTTCAGTGCACTACATTTAAAACTGGTGAGAAATCATCATCATCTTGAGCACCTTTTTCAAGATTGTTCAAAAAGATTTTCAAAATCTTTCAAAATATTTTGTGCTCAAGATAACTCCCTCTAAAATCCTTTATTGATATGCTTTATTAAAGGGAGAGTATAAAACCAAAATGTTACAACTTCATGCTTAAATTAAATCCGTTTGTCTCCCCAAAAGATTCTAAAAATGATGTTTAATCCGTTGATATAAAAAATATCACGAATATGCTATTTTTGATGGGAAGAAGACGTGATTAAAATGTGATCAAAAAGTTTAATGATCGTTGTTTGAATCTCAAAAGAGCTCGACTCAGTTGAAACCATTGAATTGACGAGGAATCAAAGTCAGTAAATGTACCATTTCGAGAAACTCGTGATAGACATGCACTTTCATGGGTCTAACCTTCTTTTCAAGAAGAGTTTACAACTTCAAGGTAGTTATTAGAGCTAGTTGTCACCTAAAAACTGACAATGTAACTCTTTAACTAAGCTACGTAACCGTGTCTCATGAGGAATTGTTTATCATGAGCCGATCAATTCAAAAAGTGCAAACTCTACCCTCTCTGTGCAGATTTAAGTTAAAACAATATAAGCACATGTGAAGGGGGAGTGTTTCTGAAAATATAAAACTCCCAAGGTGTTAACAAATCATGTTTTATAATCAAAAACACTTTGAGATATTTTCAAGAAAAAGGTTTTATGGCAACATAGGATAGTCATGGAGTTATAAGGTGACTAAGGATAGGAAAATCCGTCCTATGATCCGCCAGAGCTGGAGGGATCTACCCAAGGACAATACCTATAGTTAGTATTAGAAGTCCTTAGGTATGATTGAAAAAAGGAGTAATGTGAGAAAGGAGAAAGAAGGGGTTGAAGAATTAAAAAGAAAAGCAAAAGAAAGGGTGAAAAGAAATAGCCCTCCATAATCAACCTTAGGGCAGAAACCGGGTTCAATTCATCTGCTACTGGTTGTCACTAAGATGACACTAGTATTGAAGACAAAGACGTCATGGTCCCAGTGACACACTGCACCTAACCTTCTAGCCACTCAATTCCTCTTAAAAGGATTTGTTTCATTCTCACTGGGAACCTTACATAATCTATCGACTTTCTCTTAGAGATTGTTGGTATTGAAGAAGGAGACCCTCTCCCTAGTCTCCGCTCAGGAAAACCAAAATGCACTAATTGAGTCTAGAGCCACGAGATTCATCAAAATATCTCTTAGGAACACTTGACATTTCATCTCTTGTTGTTCAACAATAAGGACATAAGTGATACATTCTAGAGTCCTACACAGATCTTAGCAATCTGCCAGAACATTCATGAGAGGTTTCACAAATGTGATCCTCAGTGATTGAATGGAAATTCCTGCCAGGGTCAACATCAAACAGCTCTGACAGCAAGTCACTTCGGTAATTCTTTATGGGTTACGCTTAGTGTGTCTCAAACGGTCTACAATCGTGGGGTGATGCTTCGGTGTACCTCAGCAACTCACCTAAATTGTAGATATACTTCGGTATATCGTGTTAGCCTTCTTGAGGGCCTCCAGTTCAAGAACAGCCTTTGTAAGAATTAGAGATGTGTTTTCACACTATGCTGTTAACACCCTTGACATTCGAACCTGTAAGTGCTGGAAATCCCGCTAAGGACATTCCTTTCACGAATCGAATCCTGAAGATGAGGGTCGTTACTTGAACATTCAATGTAATGTCAACTGTCCCTTATGGGATTAGGACGGCTGATTCGCCCGACCAAGGTGAATGGAATTAAGACATTCATCGCTATAACAATCGTAATGGTCAATTCTTTAAAAAAAAGTCCACAATGATCGATTGGTATTTTTCAACTAACATAAACATGCAGGTACTGATGATTGTTCCTTGGAGGAGAGACTGCACCATCTTCCCACGCTCATACCATCATCAAATGAAAGTTCTCATCAAAATCAAAGGCAACACAAAGTTAAAGATGATTCTTTGTCAATGTCAAAGAATCTACAAAGTTTAAAGACTAGAGAACTTCATCATTGGAAACTCAAAGTCAAAAAGAAGTGTGAGCATGGTGGAGAAAGACGTGGTGACACCTAACCAAAGAAGTTGAAAAATGGCAGACAACCACATTAACTGATCACAAAGCCTGAAGGAATGAAAATCAAGACTATTCTATATCTACACACAAAGTTCAAGCTCAAGGAGAGTAAAGATCTAATCAAGTGGAGCATCTTTTGAATGACCACCCCTTGGGGGAGATTGTTAGCCTTGATAATAATTAATAGAAGTGATGGTCATTCATGCTTAGGAACTTTGTAACATGTGTTAGATATTGTACTAGAATAGTCAAAGGGCTCGTGGATTGGGCTAAGCTAAATAGCTAATAGTTATGTTAAGCTAGCCTTATGTAAGTTATTATCCAATCCAAGTCCAATCCAAGCCCAAGCCTAAGCCCATAAGGGTGATATGTATGGAAGTATAAATACCCCTTAAATGGTCATTTGAGAGGTGTGCTTGAATGTGTAAGTGTGTGTTTTCTTTGAAATAAAACATCTCTTGTTTCCATCTTTCTCTCTAAAACATACGCATAACATAACATCATCAAGTCACCAACATTCTTAATCTTTCTTCTTAATCTTTACGTATAATCTTAGTGTTTGTGTTTTACGTATATAGTTGTGTGGTAAGGTTGGTATACGTGATAAGGTTGAGGAAAACAAGGTCCTACACTTCCTTTTATATCAGTGCAATAACACTTTGCAATCTGTAAATATATATCGTTCTTACGGTTTGTTTGGCATAGCATTTGGACGTCTTTATGTGATATGGAATAACAGAACGAGATAAATGTATTTGTGTCAAAAATCAACTATTTACGTGTTTGACATATTCTGGTAATGCAAGGAACTATTTTTGTCACTCCTCAATAATTAAATAATTTGTTGCAAAACATAAAACTGTTGGACCCTTAAATAATTGGATTAGTTTCGATGTTTCCAAACACTAGAAATTTACTAACCGCGACTTCAAAGATTTAAACGCAATAACCGGATGATCACTTTTAAAATGCAATGCCAAACGCCCACACATATACATCTTCAGTTCCAATAACTATGATTATTCAATCTCATTTAGTGGTTGCCATTATTCTGTTTACATATTCTATGTTATCTTTCGTCACAGGCTGATGCCATTGTGTCCAAGCTTCAACTCAGTGGTGATTACGAGAAAGATGCAAAGCCACGCATCTTAATTGCATCTGAAACAGTATGTATTTCTAATGTCTCTCACAACTTTAGTAAACCAAAGTATCACTATCATAAACCCTTTGATTCAACTCTTGCTCTTTGTTGCTCTGTAATTTCATTTCCATGTTCAGTGAGCTACTAATCTGTCAGCAATGTAGAAACCCTTTAATGTATCTTTTATATAAAATAAAGATCAGCAATAAGGACCCGTTCGCTGTTATTAGGCAGAAGGTAACCCAAAGCTCCATAGTGGTGAAGACAAGGATGCTAAGCCAACGCTACTAATTACTTGTGATCAAGTATTAATCAATTCCTTCTCTTTTTCTTATCATTCAAATATTAATTCTTGACATACCGGATTGAATGTGAAGTGACCCCCATATCTAGCTATTTGTGTATACTTGCGCACTAAATGAAATATTATGTAAAATTTGAGTTCCTATCTCGAATAATGAGATATCTATGTCACTAAGTAACTATCGTGGCACTCATTTTAGTGAGGGAATGTTATATTTGCAATATGTTTTATGAAGATAGTTGGTTTTGTTGCTAAATAGATCACGATGTGTAGGTGGTGGTGTATGCAGGTATGATAAGAGAAAAACCCTCCAACGAAGAAGAAGCACGTGAATTTATTAAAGGTTAACTTCTTTTCTTTTTAATTTTCAATTGCATGGGTTGTTGGTCATGGTGGTCTCATAAGCTGTATTGATAGGTTATTCTGGTAACCAAGTAGCTACTGTTAGTTCGGTTTTTGTTACAAATCTCAAGACAGGATTCGTCAAAGGGGATTTTGACAAAGTGGAGGTACCATCTCATAAAAGCTAATTTGTGTTTTGGGTATCTTAGTCATGTTATATTATTTTGTACTCTTAATCATTAGGGCCTTCAGTTTTGATTGACTATTTGGCTTTAATAAAGGAACTAAGCCTAACTATATATATAACCAGAATCGGTTTAATAGAAACATTGGATATAAGGTGAAATGGAGCGTTAAGAAATGTAAATGTGCATACTGAAACTAAATATTGGTGACGTACAGTAGTTAGAATCATTTAGAGGAGGAGTTGAATAGGAATGTGGGAAATATTTAATAATCTAAAGAGGTCCGAGTGTTTAAGAAAAATGGAAATTAAACAAAATGAGCTAAATCGTTGCAATTCAGCAGTAGTTGTTATTTGGTATGCATCCCGTTTTATGCTATGGAAATTGGTAGTAGTTGACATCAATGCAATTGAACGCTATATGTTTTTCCTTTCTATTTTGGAAAGAAGAGATATGATGCAGTCACAGTACGGGAATCAGTTTAATGTCATGCATGATACACATTCACGTCCTCAAACTCAGAGCTTCACCTTTCAGAGTTCAACTGATAGATACTTTAGTAATATATATGTTTCAATTAATACACACAATGAGTAGACGATTTGGTGATTAATTTTGCCATTCTTTTTCTTGGTATAGGTCATTAGTCATCTTACGATGGCATTAATACTTTGGATACGTGCAAAATCAGTCGATTTGAAAAACATGGAAGCTGTTCAGTCGATTTATATGTTTCTTTGGTAAGTAAGTACACAAAATATTAGCGCCATTTATAGATATACATTGTTATAAGTAAATTCTAGCATCTAACATTCGGCATTAATTGTTATTTTCTTTGTTTCACTTATCTCGATCTGGTTTCAATTAATCCTTTGTATATGTTGTAGCTCTTCTATGCTGAATGCGGCCTTATCTCGCTTGTGCGCTGAATTGACCATCTTCTGGTGAAACAACACGACATGCTACCAAATAAGTAGAGTTTTTTGATAAACTTTCACTACGTCACGTGATTTCAGATCTAGGTTACAACAAATAGCGATTCTCTGTATGATATCATACTATTTTTTTCTTTCGATCTCTATGTATTTGGTGTTGAATCTCTATATGTTGTCATAGAAATGAAATTAAACTTCAATTCAGCAAATAACAACTAAATTTTATAAAAATATTATTTGACATATCCAGACACTTATATGGAGAACCTGCTACAACTCTCACAATTTATATGTATATGATATATCCATTATCTACGTTATTATATTTGATGCATTAATTAGTATTGTTTTGTGTGTACTATCAAATTTTTTATTATGTTCCAAACAAATATACGAATCGTTGTCTACAAAGAAGCTTTGTTTAGAATTTAAGTTAACTGTTATATCACTTTAATACATTTTCATTATCTACAACTTAACAAACATACATAAAATTCATAATATTGTAAAAATTATATATGTTGTGTTATTAACCATCTACGCAAACCATACAATTATTTCTAATTATTAAAAAAAATTGTCTTATAATATTGTTTGATAATTTTAAATAATGTATTGAAGTTAACAAAAAACAACAAACAAATAATTATAAGTCATGCTCGCCCATTGGGCGGGCTTCGAAAACTAGTTTATATACACACACACACACACACACACATATATATATATATATATATATATATATATATATATATATATATATAGAATCTAGATCAAATAAGATCAAACTTAAAGTTGTTAAAATGAGATCGAACTAAAATTTGACAAGAGATACTCTCCTTACAATAAAACTAATTTTTTTATTTACTACAACTAAAATTGTTAAAATTTCGATAGATTTCTTTTTAAAATTTATGAAACCTATGTGATACACTATGATAACAAGTTTAATGTGTATCAGGTTTTAATATGTGTATCAGGTTTTGAAATATTTATTAGTGTAATGTGTATTAGGTGTATCACTAATCCAAACTCATGTATCATTTAGTTATTAGTTGCTAAAATGTTAATTTGTATTAAAATATTATTTTTTTTGTGTATGATTGCTAAAACTCTTATTTATAAATGTTTTAGTGGTTTTTTAGATTTGATCTTATTTTTACAACTTTAAGTTTGATCTCACATTAACCCTCCCCCATATATATATATATATATATATATATATATATATATATATATATATATATATATATATATATATATATATATATATATATATATATATATATATATATATATATATATGTATATATATATGTATATATATATATATATGTATATATATATATATATATATATATATATATATATATATATATATATATATATATATATGTATATATGTATATATATTGATGCAGGATTTCCGACCAGGATTTAAATTTAAATTTCTAAAGTCTCGTCTACCTAAGATTTACCTATAGCACTAACGAGCAGTGAACCCAGTTCTGTGCAGTATAGAGTGTGGTAAAGCCGAGGTCGTTCCCAAAAGCTATGTAGTTTTGAATCCTATTTAAGTCTAGTGTCACGGTTTTAAAATATGTGGGGTTTTATATTTGAGTTGATAAATACAAAACTACAAGTGAAGAATGAAGACAATACAAAACACAAGAGACTTGCTTGACAAAGAAGATTTTACTTATTAGTCCTTAGTAGTATTTTGTAAACCTAATTCTCTATTATATAAAGAGAATACATGTTATTGTTATTATGTGTTTCAAAGATGTAAACCAGTAAAACGTGTGTGTGTGTGTCTAGGGTGTAGCCTTGTAAACGCCTAGACCTAGAATTTAGTGTTTAGCCTTACGGTCAAGTAATTAATCCATGTTACAAGGTGTGTAACACATAATACAATTGAGCGTGTAGTATTGAGGCTATTGGAGTGTATTGTAGTTGTTAGAAATGATGAATAAGAACCTTTGATAATAAAAAAATTCTTCATGATATTCCGTTGTGCTTATTATTATCGTTATGCTTGTTGTTTATGCTAGATTAATATCTAAACAACGTAGTGTCCAAAATGGTCCTAAGGTTTTTCAAAGAAAAGGTAAAAATTCGAATCTGAAAAAAATTTCGTAACCTTTCTGCAAGGCTGTTTTCAAACAACGATATCTCATTAGTTAACCGTTGGATCGGGACGAAATTTTTGGTGGATATTTTTTGTATATCAATGTAACTTTTCACCGAAGGGATCTTCAATCGGAGCTTTAAATCGCAAGATATTCAATGAAGAAAACGGTTGCAGAGAAAGGATTCAAAGTATTTAAGTGTGTACTCAAGAATAAATGAATCTTTACACCTAAATCTATAGCGTATGTACTTTAAACGGTTTTGCTGGTTGTTATTGATCGCTTTAAGATTTTAGTAGACAATCGCTAGTTAAGGTTTATGTCATTCATATTGTACAAAGTGTTGCTGCTGCTTTTTGGTTTGAAGGAATGAAACCCTAAATCAACATTCGTTAGTACTGAAGCATTAATGATATACACGCACTCTCTTTTCAAGTTGGTGATCTTCCAATCGTATCATTCTGGTATGATGGTTTTTTTGGAGTCAACCTAATTTAGAATTGGTTTTTAACGAAGCTAGTTTTGACAAACACATGGTGGTTCGAAGCTGATGAGACTAAGCATTATGATGACAGAGGTTACTGGTTATTGAAAGGTTAATACTACTTGTTTTACATCATAGTACTACTCTTTGAAAGTTTGTACTGCTTGTTTTGTTTGTACTGCTCTTACAAGATTAGCACTGCCATGCCAATAAAGACGTTTGTACTGCTACTTAGCAGTTAGTACTGCCACGATATGGGTTAGTACTTTTCTAAAACTTTGTACTACTTTCACTTGTTAGTACTGCTCGAAGCCTTATTCATACTGCCAAGGTTAGAGATTGTACTGTTCGCTTTATGATACGTGCTCGTGTAAGAAATTTTGGAATTTTGCATTGTTTGTACTATACTACTGCTATCGAGATGTATTGATTGGCTTCTTGTTATTACTTGTGTGAGGATGTGGCCTTTTATGCGTATTTGGTTTATTATTGGGCTGTACTTGGAGTGTTACAAATATATGGGATAGCAGATTATTGAACTTATTGATTTTATGCTACTGACTGTATTATACGTATCAAGAGATGGTGATTATGCGTAAGATAGTCACAAAGGAATGGAGAACACATGACAGTTTCATTTGCTAAATGATGCGTATGACATAATTGGTGGTTAAAATTTGAGATTAATGTGTAATAAACTCTAAGTTTCAGTTAGAGTTTTGATTGGCTTGTATATGAGCTGGTTGGGAATAAGCATGCATGGACAGTAACAATACATGGATTTAACATGGAAGTTGAATATTGATTTGGTTATCAGATTTGATATGGAGTTTATTTGGTTACGCACACGCGAGATAGATTTGGTTTTCGGCTTGATTATTGGATGATACACACAGTTTTGATTTTTGGTTTTGTTTTACATGTTCTTAACAAGTTTAATGGCTCATTCTTATTGCATAATTGATTACGAAGAAAGGCGTTTATCACCTATTTGAAGATGAAGTGGAATTATTCGGGTTTGTGTTTTATTATACCTTTTAAGGTAACTTGTTCGTGCATTCATGTTGTGATGAAGAATTAACAAATATATCAAGATGGTTCTGCTATCACTTTAAGGAGTTACGTTATTGTGCTTAATGTCTAATTGAAGATGAGAATTATTGTCAAGAGATTGTGGTCTCCCTATTCATCGGTTTTTGGTATACGTTTGAAGTCACATCTATAGTACAAGATATAAGATACAAGTTTGGGTTGTTCTACTTCAGCATCAAGTTGGTAATACTTGGTTTTCTTCATCAGTAATCATTATATAGAGCTTAAATTCTTCAAATGGTTAGCATATGGGTTTCAGGAGAAGCTTAATGTTAAAATGTTTAGCCATTTATATGCTACATCAATGTAACACCCCCAAATCTCGGTATAGTGGAAGACTTAAACAAGTTTTCGGGGCGTTACTGGATTGGTACATCACACAAGTATAGCAAACAAGATAGTCATATTATAACTCAAAAACCAATCCCAAATTTAAATATCCAATACAATCATCCCAAAATAGTTAAATGTAAAGCCCAACATGATTTATAAAATAGGTCTGCATAATATTATAAGAGTTTAAATATGATCCTTTAACCATGCCTCATTGCCAAGCTTCCACATAACAAGCATTCCAAACATCACTTAGATACCTGAGAAAAACATGCTAAAAGGTCAGCTAACATTGGTGAGTTCATAGGTTTAAGTTCAAATTCAATAGTAGACCTGTGGGAGTTTATTTGCTATGCGAGACTTAAGATAGTTACACAATATCACACCAATCACATACCAATATCACAATCAATACACCATCAATCACATAACCGACGTCATAGTAGGGCCCTAAGCAACACTAGCCAGCGCAGTTGTAGCAAGGTCTAGAACAAATGCTACCCTGGACTAGGTCGAGGTAGAAGTCTATACTTAGCTAGGCAAGTGTTATAGCAATATGATTACTACCCTAGACTACGGCAATATCTACCACATATCTATCTAAACAGTCAACACATAAGCAAATCAAAAGTTTAAAATGGTCCAAAAGAGTAGCATGATTTCTCACCCCAATTTAGTTAAAACAGAGATAAAAGTGAGGCTATGAAACTCACCTCAAGCAAGCAACGCACAAACAAACACTAGCAACGAAGATATCAGCTAACACGGCTCAGCGACTACTGACTCGGCACAACCTATTAATATAAACCAATTCTTAATATATATTTTCAAAATCAACGTTATCTACCCCAATGTATCCCTTTTCTTTATCTTCGAAAATATCTTGTTTCACCGTTTAGTCCTAGCGTTTGGTATCATCGTGTGTGTGTATCGACTCAACATTATATCATGAATGCACTCAAATAACCACAATGTGACTCAATGCAACACAATGAGATGTCTAAGCGATAAGCTCCATAGTCCAATAATTTTCTGAATAAATAGTTAGACCATATCGAATTCGTCAACTCGATAAACTCAATCATTTATTTGTGTCGCTTATTATCCCATAAACCGGTCGCATCCTAACGAGTCATAAGGATAATTCATCCATTAATAACGTTATCCTACGTACCTAACGGGCTCTTATTAGATTTTTCAACCTAATAAGTCTGTTATCCACGTGGATCGACGCTATTAATGCTAGGTCATCCGTAACCCATGCACAAGACGTAAATAGTATTAAATGCTCGAAAATGGCATTAAATGCTCATAAATGGCACATTTCGATAAACGTGCACTCGAAACATTAAATACTTATTAATTAGAAAACTTTTCCGTTTTAGTCGTTAATTCCCATTTAAAATAGCGAATAACAAGACAAATCTTGTTATCGAAGGTTTTAGTATAAAAACCATTTATTATTTATGTTTCTTAGTTTTATTAACATGTTTATATATATATATATATAGGGGAGAATTAACGTGAGATCAAACTTAAAGTTGTAAAAATAAGATCAAGTCTAGAAAACCATTAAAACATTTATAAATAACAATTTTAGCAATAATACACACAAAAAAAATATTTTAATACAAATTAACATTTTAGCAACTAATAACCAAATGATACATGAGTTTTGATTAGTGATACACCTGATACACATTACACTAATAAATATTCCAAAACCTGATAGACATACAAAAACCTAATACACATTACACTTCTAATCAAAGTGTATCACCTAGGTTTTGTAAATTTAAAAAATAAATCTTTCGAAACTTTAACAATTTTAGTTGTAGTTAATAAAAAAAATATTTTTGTTGTAAGAAGAGTGTCGCTTGTCAAATTTTAGTTGGATCTCATTTTATAAACTTTAAGTTAGATCTTATTTGATCTAGATTCTATATATATATATATGTGTGTGTGTGTGTGTGTGTGTGTGTGTGTGTATATATATATATATAAATATATATATATATTACGTCATCTTCGATATAAGTTTCAAATCGTTATTCGTTTCGAGTCCACAAGCACTAGTCATGACCTCTCGTCTTTTATTCAATCTATAGTCTAATATATACTAAAGTCCGTGTTACGGCGTTGTCCGGGTCAACTATGACTAAAAAGTCAAAGTAACACCGACGTTGCTCAAAGTTAACAATTTATAATATAAATCCAAGTAAATTATCACAATAGCGCAAATGAATCTCCAATCAACCCATATCAATCTCGCCATCCAAACAAACTACCAAATATACCCGTAACCAATGTCACGGCCCTAATGGTCATGACACGGTCCCGGTTAAGACCACGTGAACCAAACAAGCTCTAGAAGCTTTTCGGCTCCACGCGTCTCATCCAAACACCAACAATAACTACCCATAAGTTACCACAACGACCCGACCCGGTCCTTTAGTCCTCATGGGTCTTGTACGCCAACCATAACCCACGTACGAAGCCCTAGTGGCTCGTATGACCTATCAACTCCATCCAAACACTCCCAAATGGCTTCTCCAACAACCAAACACAATCAAAAACCTCCAAACAACATCCAATCATCAAACCCATCAACTAATATAAACAAGGAACATGAAACTATGATAAATATGCAAAAACACAATAAAATGACACAACACATGACACCAAATCACTAGTTACATGTTTTAATTAATTATAACTCGTTTTAGACCCATGTCCATCAAACCCAATACACGACGCCACGTGTACGAGCCATATGGGGCTCATACGAGGCTTCTCATGACTCAAACAAATCGTATTCATGTCCCTTTTACCATTTCCAAATTCAATCTATAAAACCCACTTGAAACCCTAAAGATTCAAATAGTTTTTGCAAGATTTGAAGGTGTTAACGGGGTCTATAGGGCGCGTGTAGTATACCAAAAGAAAGAGGAGGAAGAGATCTATCAAATGGTGGTGGTGGTGGTGGTGGGTGACGTGCCGTGACGGCGTCGGAATCTCGCCGGAAAGTGGCGATGGCGGCTAGGTTTAGGGTTAGGGTTTGTAGAGAGAGAATTTAGAAAGAGAAAGTAGTGTGTGTGTGTGTGTGTGTGTTTATAGTGAGAGAAATAAACTAGTAAAGTGAGGTGGGATAAGGGTATGTACGACCCGAAATGTGACCTAATATAAATATATACTCTCTTTTATTTTAGATATAGTTTTAAATGTTACATGATATTGCCCATGATATTTCTTAAGTGTAGTTAGTTTTAATATCAACCATAGTCAACTAGGTACTAGTCCAAGTAGTTAAAGGGCTAATCATGGTCAAATATATGTTACTTTGGTTTTAAGAAATTAGCTAGTGTCAATTGAGATAAAATATCATTCTAACAGCTACATACACGTGTACATTATATGTATTTAGTCTAGAACAGGTTTTAAGAATCTTAGTCAAACAAAAGCAAAAAGAAAGATTGTTGGTGAATTAGAATAAAGGCTTAAGTGATGCAAGTGTTGTAGTCTATCCTTAACCCAAGTGAAGTAAGTAGCTATATTTCATATTCATTAACCGTTGATATTGCTAGTATATTATGAACACCCTAATATTTCGAAGTGGGTTTCACTTAGAAATCGATGCTATAAACTCAAAATAATGTTTTGGAGGTTTGGAAAGTGATTGTGATATAACCCAAGTTATCTTTAAAATTGGATGATTTTTTTATTAGAAAGAAAGGTTTAGAGTTATGTTTAAAAGTATGCAATCAAGGTGTTTGATGAAAGTTGCAAGTAAAAATGATAAATTTGTAAAAAAAATAGTGATGTATTTTGATGTTCAAAATGTTCAACACAATACAGAAAGTGTTGGATTTATTAAAGTTTACAAGATTTTGAACATTATAGATATCAAGTATATAGCTTTCTTTGTGTAGTATGTAAATTGTGTATGTTTATGTGTTTAGGTGCTCAAGACTAGCTAGTTATTCAAGTGAATTTGAAAACGCATTAAAAGGGGAGTAATGAGCAGGCAAGAAAGGGGTAAACGACACCCGGAATACGCCTATTTGATTGAGTATGAGGGTGTGCATTTACCTTATTACGTGTTATACGACCCATTTTATATAGTCAAGCGTTTATGTGGCATAGATGAATTGGCATGTTGAGCAAGTTTTATGTCGGGCAAGGCTAGTATAAGTGATAGTGAAGTATCACTCATTCACTAAGTTTTATACTTACGGTTTCATGTTAACATGTTTTTAGGTGAAGGAAGTGAGTCAAGGCGGGACTTAGGCAAGATGTCAATTAGCAGCTAGTGGCTTGACTTTTCATGTGTAGTAGCAAGCCGTCTTTTGAACCATCTATGACATGAACTATGAAACAACCTCTTTTGTATGCAACATAGTAGTTGCATAGATTGTAATTATGTGTATGTAAAGTGTAGTCAAAACAAGTCTTTTGAGTAGTTACGTGTCACATTTATGTAAGGTCAAGATACTAGTTTTGGTTATCAAATGCAAGGTCATGTTATGATCATATGTCTACTTGGTTAAGAGATTTTGTAAAACTTCAGGTTATGTATAAAACAGTTTATAGCAGGTATTTGTATATTAGTAATGAAAAGTATTTTAGCTGTAGTTAAAGTATCATGCGGCCTAGTCCTTGCTTCAAGTCATAATTTACAGGTCTTTGTTTTAATTGTGGTCATGGTTGTAGTAAAGGAAAAGAAGTGCAGGTCTACGGTTTATGGTATAAAATAGATAAAGTACATGTATCAGGTTGGTCTTAAATCATGAGTATGTCCCTTTACAAAGTCAAGTCTTTTTCATGAAATTCAAATAGGTATCTTTTTAAAGTCGAGCATTTTAATGTCTTCCGTTGCGTAAATAAGTAATAAAAAAAATTTTAAAAAGAGAGTTGCGGTTGTTTCAGGGTATATATATGGGGAGTTGGGGATCAAAATAAAAATGAAAAGGTGGGGAGGGGGCGTCGGCCTAGTTAAACTAGGGGGCCAAACCCATAATTTTTATAAAACACTCCCGTTTACCCATTCCCTAGCTCATATATTGTCCTATGAGTGTCCCACGACGTTCCTTCGACTTCCTATCGCTTTTATTTACGTTTTCCACGAGTTTTGATTATTTATTTGTCAAGTTTCGTGTTATGGTTTAAAAGTTACGCTATTTCTCGTTATAGGATTTTATTGTGCCGAATCACATAGTACTTAACGAAAAAGGCTAAAACTCATACAACGACTCATACGATAATAAAATAAATCATAAAAACCAGTAAACGATATCAAAACAAATCATGGTTAATTGAAATAGTTCTCAAGGCAATTAATCGGTTTAACTTAGCGTAATGCGGTTACCTAAAATGGGCTCCCTAATTGCCAGTTGTCACAATCAAGGTTTAAGGGGAAGATTGTTTCATTCATGGAAGATTAAGACAAAGATTTTGTAATTATCAACTAGGGGAAATTTGTTGGGTTTTATATTTGAGTGGATAAATACAAAACTACAAGTGAAGAATGAAGACAATGCAAAACACAAGGGACTTGCTTGATAAAGAAGAATTTACTTATTAGTCCTTTGTAGTATTTTGTAAACCTAATTCTCTATTATATTAAGAGAATACAGGTTATTAGTTTTATGTGTGTCAACATGTAATACACCAAAGGTGTGTATGTAAACCTAGGCGTAGGTCTTGTGTAAAACGCCTAGTGTTTGTGTTTTGTTCAGCCTCAAGGATAACCCAGAGTCCAAAATGGTCCATAGAACTTATAAAAGATGACGTACATAAATTTCATTATATTTAGTTTTCTTTCACAGTAATCATTACAAGAAGCTTACAAATTTGAAGAATCATGAAGATGATTAACACTTGGATTTGAGGGGAAGTATATTTTAGTGTTTAATCATTTGACATGCACCATTTGTGGGGAAGTTTTAAAGTTCAAAATTGCAGTTCCCGATTATATGATAACAAAAATGGGAAGTGTTGGAATCACTCCTAAACTATTTCTCAAGTGTTAGTAATCAATATGTAATAGTTAGCTTAATTTAGGCTTTTATGTTAGTAATTAAGGCAAGGCTCATGTAGAGAGCCCATGAGCCTATGCAAAAGCCCAATAAGGAAAGGAAGGGACAAGATGTGTTGCCCTAGCTCCCTTCCCCTATAAATAGTCTTGTAACTCTCATTTGAGAGTTGGTTGTTCATTTTACATAAAATCCTACGCCTAAAGGTTTGTATTCGTGTGTGTGTTTTGTGTGACTTGTTCAACCGATCACTTCTCTTCTATATTTCTTATATTGATGCTTGTGTTGCAAACATGGGAACCTAACAGTGGTATCATTCGCCATATAGTTGGGTGAAACGGTTTTGTTTTTGAAGTTTATTAGTATATGCGTGAGTTTTGTGCTAAAAACCTTTCATACGCTTAAAGCTTCAATTTTTACACTTAAAAACTCAAGATTCTTGTACTTTAAGGTTTATTGAGTGTTAAAGTTTCAGTTTTTTGCATAAAGTTTCAAACTTTACGTGTGTAGAAGTGTTTTTAAGCTTGTTTTGATTCGTATAGTGTTTTCTATGCGTAAGGTGGAAACGTGTTTTGGATCATCAAGTTTCATACTTTTGTGTTATTTTGGTGATATTGAAGCTATTTCATCATAAAAATCAGGTTTCTAAACACTTTTGGGCATAAAATCAGGTTTTGGTGAAAGTTGGTTTTTTCTACTCGTAAGAAAACCCTAGTTTTACTCATAAGCTTCAAAGGCTACGCCTAAGCAGTTCTTACGCATAAGCTTCTCTTCATTTGATCTTCAGTGCTGCTGGTTTACTCAATGTTTTCTTGCTTGGATAAGCCTGAAAACACTTTGACTTTGGATATCTTTTACACTGGTATAAGTGTAAAGGATTTTTGGGTAAAACCCTAGTTTTACGCCTAAGCATAAAAGCTTACGAGTAAACATCTTACGCATAAGCATTTTCTACGCATACGCTTGTCTTACGCCTAAGGAAATCTTACGCATAAGGTTCTTACTGTTAAGCCTTTGGTTTACGCCTAAGCTAAGCTTTTATCTCAAGCCTACGCGTAAGCTTCTTTCTACGCGTAAGCTTCTCTCTACGCGTAAGCTTCTGTAACATATTGGATTTCACAAACACACTAAACCATAATCATAAATAGGCGTATAAGAGGTTTTAGAGAGAGAAAGTTAGAGACTTGGGAACTTTAGTGAGAGAAAGAAAAATCTTATTATGAGCTCCAACTCTCTACCTTGGGAGGTAGAGAGTATTTATAGTCATTACATAAATCGCCACCTATCGGGCTGTGGATCAGGCATACAGTGGGTAAAGACTCGTCCGTCCTCCACGGTGTTACTTAAACTAAATACTACTTAACTTATAATAATCTACGACTACGAGCTTTCTAACGATTACAAATACTTGAGGTGACCGAATCTCCAATAACTGGATTTACTAAATCCTAACAATATCCCCCTAAGGGAGGTCACCTCAATCACACATTTAAACATACATTGAATACAAACAGATATTACATTAAAAAATTGTTCTTGCATTCTTGATGTAGAACTTTGCTCTGAAGCTCGTAGTCATTGATTCTTCACATTGCATGTTTGGTTAATCCAAGTGGAGGTCTTTTTACTGATCCACGTGATAATGAGTTTTGAGCCAGTTTTGAGATCATCAGCAAACATCAATCTCTGACTCATCCATTGTGGTGTTGGTATAATGTGATGTTGTAACTTTCGGACCGACATGCTCACATTCTAGATTATGATATCTTCTCATCAGAGTAGCGGAAGCTTTCATTGATTCATGATATTGGCAGCAGTGTAGCAGAAGCATGGAGTGATAATATCAGAGTCATTGATGCACTAATCATGATTTCTTTGGAAATGAATGTGTTGTGTGAGCATACGGCTATGGATTGACCGCATCATTCAGATCAGCTGCAAACGTCAGGCGTACCTGCATACAACAGTTAGCAATAAAGCGCACGAAAGTGTCTTTGATCACTTTCGTTGAATTGAGGTACACGGCCCACGGTTCCCCGTTGATCAGTACATGTACTGCCTGTGATCAGGTATAATTCCTAAGAATTTCCTTGACAGGGTTTCGCAGCTGCTCTAGCTATTCTCAAACCGGAACATCTCAAAGAAGACAACATGGAGTGAATGAACCAGTGAATAGAGATTCACTGATTGATGAAAAGAGATTTGAAAAACAATCGTGTATTGCTCAATAGAACTTGTTTTTGCAATACAATGAAGGTTTTAATGAAAATCAATTATCAACCATAAACACCTTTTGATTTGAAATATTCGTACACGGTCGATGTGCTAAAGAAAAGAGTTTTTAAGCACAACGACCGGTTTTTCAAAGGTATCCGTCAATCCATAACCTGAACCAGGATTGATTCAAAAGATTGAATCGCCCCATTGTTTCTGTTCAGTTGTCACATGGTTGATCTATAGAATAGATCTCACATGCCACCCACCAGGAGCTTGTTTGATGTTGGCTCCAGAAGGCTTTCCATCTTCATTGTGAATATGTTTGCATATCACTCAGATGTTCTGGCAATACCACAAGGATAATGCGTAGGACTCAAGATATAATCTCTCTTTCCACATTGTGTGAAACAGAGAGTCTTCATTGAAAGTGTCCTAATGAGATTTATTGATGATCTCGTGGCTCTAGACTCAATTGTGCATATTTGGATCCTATATCGGAGACTAGGGAGAGGGTCTCCTTCTTCAATATCAATAATCTCTAAGAGAAAGTCGATAGATAATGTCGGTTCCCCGTGAGAATGAAGCAAGTCCTTTTAAGAGGAACTTGAGTGGTTTGGGAAGTTGAAGTGCAGTGCGTCACTGGGTCCATGACGTCTTGTCTTCAATACCGATGTTACCTTGGTAACCACCAGTAGCATATGAATTGAACCTGGTATCTGCCCTAAGGTTGAATAATTAGAGGGCTATTTGTTTTCACCCTTTTCTCATTCAATTATTTTTCATTCTTCAACCCCTTCAGTGCTTACCGAGACTTCATAGCTAGAACCTTGTTGGGTTTATTCCAGTACTAGCTCAGTCTCAGTCCGCACACTTCCCATATCTCATTTTTCTCCTTTTTTCAATATACCTAAGGACTTCTACACTATCTAGTGGATTGTCCCAGGGTAGATCCCTCCGGTTCTGGCGGATCATGGGAACAAATACCTAACCTTATCATCCTTATATCACCATACATAAAGTAAAGTTGGTCGGTCTATTTGGTATTGTTCATCTGCCATTGGAACCAATTGAAAACCATTTGAAAATCAATCCAGATACTTATGATATATCAAAGCATTTTGTACCTGAATTGTTTTTGATATTTTTAGAATAAGAGCTCCCCCTCAACATGTGCATCAAATGTTTGAAATCGTTTTGCACACGGAGGCAAGAGAAAGAATTAACTTCTTTGATTACCATTTTCTAAAAGATATCAACGTCACTTCCCTGATCAAAACACGTAGATAAAGCATATAAGGGAAGGATGAGGTTTTCATAAGCTTGCTCCCCCTCAATATGTGCCTTGAGGTTTGAAAGAGTTTTGCACATACAAGAGGGAACCTGCACATTGTTATAAATTGATCACGTTTCAAATCTTTGTGGTTTAAGATAGATACTCCCCCTCAACATGTGCATGGAAAATTTGAAATCGTTTGGCACATGTGGGAAGGAGAGCTTGTACATCCTTATAAAACCATTTACTGAATTATCAGTATAAATATAATTTAAATCACAAATTCTCCCTCGATCACAGTTATCAAATCATTTGAGAATTGTGATCTCTGTAGATTTAAATTGATTTTGAGAGCTTTTAAGGAGAATTGTGACTTGATTATGAAAGCGTTTTGACTGATAAGGATCGGATTTTTAGACTTTAAACTCCATTGAATGAACATGCATGATTATCTTTTGAAAACAATTGAATGACAAATAACCTTTTAATTTAATTGAAATCATTCTCCCCCTCAATCAATGACATAAGTTGTTGATTGAGAGATATATATTTTGACAAACTTTTAAGTCCAGATGATTATCAAAAATAGAGTTCGAGTTATTTTTCAAATCAACTAGTTTTCATTAGATAGTAAATATTTGTTTAAAGAATCAGAGCATGAGATTTAAAATAACTAAGATAAAGCATGGCTCTGTTCTTTCTTTGAAAAGCGGGTTACTGCCTGAAATGACAATAAACCATTTTTTCTCTTTCTCTCAAAAATATTTTTTGATTTTTTTTTATGAAAATTCGAACAACATCTAAAGTCCCGTGTCATTCTTTGAATGACATCACAAAGATCGTAAATATTATCGAATAGAAAAATAGAAAAAAAAACATGACAAAAAGACAATATTTTTCGAAATTTTTCAAGTTTTTCAAATTTTTTTTTTTTTTTTTTTTTTTTTTTTGAAAGTTTTATATTTTTCTATTTGCTTTTTGAAGGTTTTGTAATTTTGTATTTTGTTTTTTGAATAGATATATACAAGAGATAGATGAAGAAAAACTTTTACTCCTCTTCTTCCTCTTGAAGACGTTTGAGTGTTTCCGGTTGTAGGCTTTTAAGACCAAGTCGTGGAAGTATAAACTCAAAATGTTCTCTAGGAAGAGCTTTGGTGATGATGTCTGCTAACTGGTATTCAGTCCTCACAAAGTAAAGTTCCACCACACCGTTTTCAACTTGCTCCCTGATGAAATGATGTCGAATGTCGATGTGCTTTGCTCTTGAGTGTTGTACGTTGTTGCATGAGAGAGAAATAGCACTTTTATTATCACAGTACAGAGGGATTTTGTTGAATTCAAAGCCATAGTCAGATAATTGGGATCTCATCCATAGGATTTGAGCACAACAAGATGACATGGCTATGTATTCAGCCTCTGTAGAGGAAATAGAAGTACTCATTTGCTTCATTAAAGACCAGCTTACAAGCTTATCACCCAAAAACTGAGCACCTCCAGACGTACTTCGACGAGTATCTTGACATCCTGCATGATCAGCATCTGCATAGGTTGTTAGTGACATACCAGTGTCCTTCGAGTACTAAAGTCCCATATTGATGGTTCCTTGGAGATACCGAAAGACCCGTTTAACCACTTCAAGGTGCTTTTTAGTAGGCTTAGCCTGGTATCTAGCACACATGCAAACAGCGAACAAGATGTCTGGTCTACTAGATGTAAGATACATCAGGGATCCAATCATACTACGATATTTTGTTTGGTCTACCATGATCCCTGAGTGGTCCTCATCTAGTTTAATACGTTCAATCATGGGAGTGTCAACAGGTTCACTAGAATCAAATCCAAATTTCTTTAAAATCTCATTTGCATATTTAGATTAATTTATAAAAATGCCTCCGGGACTTTGTGAAATTTGTAATCCCAAGAAAAATGACATTTGTCCCATCATTGACATTTGAAATTTCGAACCCATTTCTATTGAAAAACGGTCACACTCATTGGGGTCAGTCGAGGCAAAGATGACATCATCAACATAAATTTGAACGTGAATTAAATGTTTGCCTGACTTTCTGGTGAACAATGTAGGATCAACTGCTCCTTTGCTGAATCCAGTAGATAGAAGAAACTTTGATAGTGTATCATACCATGCCCTTGGAGCTTGCTTTAGACCGTACAGAGCCTTCTTCAAACGATAAACGTGAGTAGGATGCTCTGGATTCACAAAGCCTTCCGGTTGGCTGACGTAGATGACTTCTTTAAGATCTCCGTTAAGAAACGCCGTCTTTACATCCATCTGATAGACTACCATGTTTTTACTTGTAGCATTAGCCAAGAAGATTCTGATTGCCTCGATACGAGCAACAGGAGCAAATGATTCTTCAAAGTCAATACCCTCCTCTTGACGGTATCCTTTTGCAACCAATCGAGCCTTGTTCTTTAACACATCACCATGCTCATCAAGTTTCACTTTGAAGATCCATTTTAGAGCAATGATCATAGCATAATCTGGAGCAGGTACTAATTCCCATACATCAAGACGATCAAACTCATGAATTTCTTCTTGCATAGCATTGAACCAGCTGTCTTCATTCATGGCGGTTTTAACATCTTTTGGTTCGATCTTAGAGAGTACGGAGTTGAAGAAGCACCATAAGGCATCGGTTGCCAGTTGTTTCCGTGTGGATACTGGACGAGAGGGATTTCCAATGATGTTGTCTAATGGATGATCGTGAGTCCATTTTCTGAGGTGTTCATGTGGCTGTTGTTGAGGGTCTGAAGTAGCATAGTCGATGTCTCCTGAAGAAGATGGTTCTGATGATGATTCAGGAGAAAATATGTTTTCAAATGGCGCATCTGCAGGAGTAGCAAAGGGATTAACTTCATCATTGATGCCAGAAACAGTTCCATGATGTACATTTGAAAATTGATGATTTGTTGATGAGACAGAGTGATCAGCAGCAGGCGCTTCTTAACTTAGTGATATTGAGACTGAAGGATTGACTTCATTCACAGGGATATGAGCAGCCTCTGTTGTGGGAATTGACAGTTCATTAGCACTTGGCTCATAGTGTTCATCAAACATCGGATCAAACAATTTCTTCAAATCATCTTCAGTTGGAGGTACATATGGAGTTGCTGGAGAGGAATTTGGTACAAGGGATGAACCAATGGGACTGTTTTGAAGTGCGGGTCCAGAACTGGATTGTCCAGGAGCCATTTGATCGGTCAGCTCATCGAACGTAACGTGAATTGTTTCCATGATATTTCGAGTTCTCTTGTTGTAGATTATGTAACCCTTTTTGTTTGGTGCATAACCAACAAAAACTCCAATATCTGCCTTTGCTCTTAATTTTCCTAAGTCTTGACCGTCATTCGTTGGATAGCACAAGGCACTAAACACACGAAGGTAGGAGAGATCAGGCTTTCGTTTATGAACAAGTTCATATGGAGTTTTTCCATGAGAGGTGTGTATAAGGGAACGATTTTGGGTGTAACAAGCAGTGGCAATAGCTTCAGCCCATAGAAACATTGGAACCTTTGAATAAATTAGCATTGTTCTTGCGGCTTCTACAAGAGTTTGATTTCGTCTTTCAACTACACCGTTCTGTTGAGGAGTTCGAGGAACACTTCTTTGAGGACTGATTCCAACATTTTCATAAAATTCATTGAGTACTTTATTAACAAACTCAGTTCCATTGTCAGTTCGGACGATTCTAACCATTTTGTTGAGTCGGATCTGAAGTTGTTTAATGAGTTTAATGATGACATCTGGAGTTTCGTCCTTTGTCCTCAAAAACTTAACCCGAGTGAATCGGGAGTAGTCATCAACCACTACTAACACATATCTCTTCCCATTAATAGTTTGCACTCTCATTGGACCGCACAGATCCATATGAAGGGTATGAAGAACTTCCATTACAGAGTTTGTGGGTTTTGGTTTGTAGGCATATTTCGTGCTTTTTCCCAATTGGGAAGCTGAGCAAAGATGATCTTTTTCATATTTTAATCTGGGTAAACCTCTGACAAGATCCTTTCTGGAAAGGTTGTTTATGGTACCAAAGTTCAAGTGATTGAGACGATGATGCCATAACCAAGACTTTTTTTTAGAAGCCTTTGACAGCAAGCAGATTGGAGAGGACTTCATCATGTCGTCGATAGAGATGGTGTATAGGTTTGAACCTCGAGTACCTCTTAATAATTTCACACCATCAAGTTCTCTAACGAAACAAGAATGTTTTCTAAAAGCCACTTCTAGATCGAAATCACAGAATTGACCAACAGAGAACAGATTGTGACCAAGACCTTCCACATAATATACCCTGGAAATCACACTTTTACTAACCACATAATCACCATGACCCATAATAGCTCCAAAATGGTCGTTCCTGAATCTAACTGTCCCGATGAATTTGCTCACGAAGTTCATGAGCCGCGACCGGTCTCCAGTCATATGCTTGGAACAGCCTGAGTCCAGGTACCACAGAACAATTTGAACGATCTGCAGTTGAACACAGACAAGAATGGATAACTGGATAATTGGGATCCCCATGCAAGAATGGGTTCCATTTGGTTAGTAACAGTGATTGGAACACCCACATCAGAAATAGAAACATCCATATCAGAAATAGAAGCAATGGAATCATTATGAATAGATGCAGTACTAGTGTCCGTATTTTCCCTATTCAAAGTATGTTCACTTCTTAAGGGAATAGTTCTACCAGTAGGCATCCATTTTCCAGTGGGCATTGTCTGATTAACCTTATGGCCAACAGGTATCCATTGATAACCTATCTTACTAAATGTTCTTCCTGTGGGTTTCCACTGTTTTCTAACTTTCTTTCGCTATTGCCTTTTAGCCTTCTTAGAATGATTTTTTGCATTAACAATATTAACTGGGGATTTGACCGCATTAGATAAAGCATTCACACCACATTCATGATTAGTAACAGAATTCACGCAGACATCATTACATGGTTTTCAAAGAGTATTAGAATTCGAATTAATTACAGTACGCCTATGGCTAATACTAGAATCAACACGATTCGTTTTATTCAAATTCTCCCTACGGTGATCTTCTACTTTCTTCCAATGCACATTCTTAGCTTGCGAGGCCCTATCATTCCTTGTATTGCCTTGAGACTTTGACCTGCTCGCTTTAATGTCACTGATTACTCCTGTAGAGGGAACGGGAACATTAGTTGGTTTTGCTACTTTTTGCCTTTCCTGTTTTGATGTGCTGGGATGTGAACTATTCGAAGGCACATTGAGGTTCACTTTCTTAACACTGGAGGTGCTGGGATCTGAACTATTTGAAGGCCTACTAAAGTTCCCATTCATAACATTGGGCATTGAATGATTTGTATACTTGGCATTAGGCATAGAACAGGGTATCAAGGGGTTGACTTGCTCACCTAGGGATTTAGGGCATATTGTAATTAAGCATTCTAGAAGTTCTTGAGATGGTTTGGCATATAAGCATGCATGGCCAATTGCAATATCAAGTGGTTTCTCTAACTTATCCTCTTCTACAATCTCACGGAGACATTCTAGACTATCCTTAAGGTATGAGAAATATGTTTGAATGGCAAGTTTGTTATTCCTAAGGTGAGGAGGAACATATTTCACAGAAAAAGCATATTTATTACAACCATGCACCTTTGATGCACCATTCT
The DNA here is from genome assembly GCA_019973895.1 of Chrysanthemum seticuspe. Classification (NCBI taxonomy): domain Eukaryota; kingdom Viridiplantae; phylum Streptophyta; class Magnoliopsida; order Asterales; family Asteraceae; genus Chrysanthemum; species Chrysanthemum seticuspe. Next base: position 113,483,572 of record BPTQ01000002.1, on the reverse strand, counting down.
CCCCATTGGTCATTGGCATTTTCCCTTTTACCTGACTCTTCAGATTCTCAATTTCCTTTTGCAACGAAGTTATTTGTTCATTATTTTTATTACGAGTGACTTTTATTGACTCAAATAACTCATTGAAATGACGTTTAACCTTTTCATTTTCTTCTAGAAAACTCTCATTTTCCTTTTGTAAAGCATTGACCAAGTTTTGAAGATGAAAATTTTAAGAATTCCGAGAATCTAAAGGAGGAGGCATTTGGGAGCCATTCACATTGTTCATTTCACCCTTTAATTGAGAAATTTAGGCTTTCAACTTTCTGATCGTGTTACAATGAGCTCGAATCTGTTCATCACGTTTGCTAATTTCAAAAACTGCATCAAATTCAGGAACATCCAAGGATGTCTTGATATTTGAGGTTTTAACATTTTCTTTTAGATGTTGATATTTTAATTGCAAAGCAAGATGCTCAACTTCTAATTTAGAAAACTGTTTTACCTGGTTATCATGATCATCCTGTTCAACCTTATTATGCAGTTTAGAGTTAGTTTTTTCAAGCTCAATGACACGGTCATGGGAGACTTTCAGAGCAACAGATAATTCATGAAATTGAGAAGCATTAATGGAACAATTTGTAGCAGTGTAAAACACATCTTGAGCAATACATTCAGAAATAAGATTCTCATTCAAGGTATGCAAGTTCTTCCTCTCAATCTCATTATATTTTAGTTCTCGCTCATTGTCACTAACCTCAACAATCATCGCGTCAAATTCCTTTTCCATTTCTTTAATATCTAAGTCCATCCCCTTTTTAAGACTCTCAAATTGACCTTTTAATTGTTTAAAGAAAGGCATGACCTCAGTTAAATAGCATTCTTTAGTTTGCTCAAAACCCCTTTCCCCTTCAGTTATCCCAGTGGGTGTGATCCTTTTCTTACAAGTTTTCTCAAAATCAACAAATAATTGAAATATGACATATTGACTGATTAAGGTCTTTCTTTTAGTGGCAATAGTTCTAGGAACTAGATGCATTGGTGTATTTGGAGGATACACAGTCGCTGAAGGCATTTTCCTAAGGGGAGGGTTTGTAACAACAAGATTCTCTGCTTTTTGCTTATCTAAATCCTTTTTCCAGAACACTTGTTCGGGATTTAACAACGTTTGAGGCTTAAACATGTTCAAGGAGATCCAATTCTCCTTTTTGTAATCATGGGGTGTGATAATTATTTTCTTCTCTTTACATTTAGGATCATCTAGTTTCTTGTTCATCTTCTCCCTAGTGACTTCATCTGATTTCTTATCTTCCTCTGTGCACTCAACGCAACTAGGTTTCTGTCTAGGCTTAAGGATTTCATTACCATCATAAATTACCTTATGAGCACTTCTAGCCTTTTTAATGACCTCTGGATTTGGTTCCTCAACAAGGGGAGTACTATGCTTATCACTTAAAACTCTGTGCTTAGTGATTAAGTTAGCAGTTTGAATGGTATTTCCTTGTACGTACAACTTATTTTCAAGCTTGTTTTTCAAGGTTTTTAGATTAGAAAAATCATTCAAATGTTTTGATTCCTTAGCACTGAATTCTTGCTTAAGCATTTTAACATTTTCTTGAAGTTCTTGTTTTTGCTTAGCAGTTTTAGAAAGCTTTTCTTGTAAGGAGTTTAACTCTTGTTTTAATACTTCTTCTCTAAACTTACTTTGTCTAATAGTTGTACGCATTTGGTCATCCATCTCCTGCTCACGAGTGGTTAACTCAAACTTAGCTCGTTGTTCATAAATAGCAACACGTTCTTTATAAGCATTAAGTTCAGAGATAACAGACTCATCAGGGGTACATGCAGTGTATTCGTCAAAAGCATAGTCATCATTGACTGCATAAGATACGTCACTTGGTACAATCTCACTTTCACTTTGTTTCACATATTGATCATATGGGACAACATCGACATTACCCATATTTTCATTATCTGACTCAATAATTACAGTTGATTGTACTTCATCATGTATCTTTTGCTCATCAACTTCATCGTATAGTTTTAGTACCTCAGAAATGATTTTGTCTTTGGATGGACCAGTTTGTTGTGGTGAAGAAACTTTTGGAGAAACCATAGGTGAGATGCTAGCCATGAAGATTGTTTGAGCAGTAGGTTCATCATCTACATCAGAGTCAAATGCATCACAATCAGCTACTTGAAAGGCATTCTGATGATTATGACCAATCTCCTGAATTGGCTGTTCATCAACATCAGCATCATATGTCTTGGCATTCCCTTCAGCAAGAAACAGTAACTCCTCTTCATCCAAAGCTGCTCCATTGTCCTGAGCTTGCACTAGCAACATCTTATCCCTAAAGTACTCGGCATTCTTAGGTCATTTAGGCGATGTGCAGTTCCTTGCAATATGTCCCTCACCACCACAGTTGTAACACTTGATCGGCTTTACTTGTCCTTGATTTCCATTCCTTCCCTTATTCTGATTTGCAGCAAAACCTCTACCAACTCCACATCTTCCTTGTTCATACTGCCTTTCTTGAACTGGTTGTACCATAACCTTTCCGTCTCTGACAGTGGCCTGATTGTGTGGATTAGATGATGTTCTAGGGTTGTTGTTGGTGTGTGGGAGAGTGTTCATGTTTTGACTGATCATGAGAGCCAGTTGATTAATGAAGTTTTCACGTGTGCATCAGCATCAGCTTGTTTGAACATTGGGTCGGGAATGAGTTTGTGATTACCATTACCCATGGGTATAACTTAAGATGCTTTGGTGGTAATTCCAATGTTTGAGTAGAAGGCAGTTGAATCATTTGATGAGCTTATCTCTCCCTGGTTTGTTTTGAACTGATTAAGAATTCTTTTTTCAAACATAGCATGTCTCTCATTCTGAAGAAGGAAGGCATAGAGTTGCTCATAGTTTGTATTCTTCAATCCTTTGGTTAGCTTCACAGAGGTGACAAACTTGTGCCATTCGGGATTCATGTTGTTCACAAACTTTGAGTTCAGGTGAATGTTTGGCATAGTCATTCTGATGTTTCTCATATCATTCACAAGTTTGTGGAATCTCACGTAATACTCATAGACACTCTCATCTGGTTTCATCTTGAAGTGCTCAAATTCATCATAGAGTTGTGATTCTCTATCTTCCATAGTAAGTTCAGAACCTGAGAGAAGCATCTTGACATTATCCCACACTGCCTTGGCTTCGGTGTTGTGATTGATCAGGTTGTAGATATCTTTTGGAAGACCTTGAAGTATGATGTTAGAAGCCCTGATATCAGCATCGAATCTCTTTTTCTCCTTATCATCGAGCTCATCATATGTCTTTGGTCTATCTATTCCATAGATCATTGTTCCATCTGCAGCTGTATCAATTAAGTCTCTTATAGTCTCAATCTGATAAGGTCCTTCATCAATCGATTTGAGAATGTTGACCCCATTTTCCTTTCCAAGACAGTACAATCTGATTCTTTGAGCCCAAGAGTCGTAGTCAGTTCTGTCAAGCATGGGTGGACGAGTATCTGAACCAGCTGCTTGAACATCCTCGACAATAGTGGAGATGATTGTAGGTACGTTGGTAGACATGTTAACAGATTAGACGGGATTTTATAATTCTATGATTAAACCGGGAAATAGATTCTTTCACGAGATTTTACTAAATCAAGAGAAAACCGTATTACAAAAAAAAATCAACCAAGTCGCTAAGTAACCTTGAACCAAGTCGTTAAGAACCAAGTCGCTAGCAAATTTTGACAGCAAGTCGCTAAGCACCAAGTCGCTAAGATGTCAAGTCGCTAAATAGCAACTCGCTAAGCACCAAGTCGCTAAGATGTCAAGTCGCTAAATAGCAACTCGCTAAGCACCAAATCGCTAATACCAAGTCGCTAACAAACTTAAGTACAAGTCGCTAACTTTCACCAAGTCGCTACCCGTAGTGGAGAATCCACTAAGTGTACTGCTTGTCGGCTTGTCTCAATAGACAAGTCGCTAAGCACAACTCGCTAAGAACTTCTACTACAACTCGCTACCAACTTACAAAGCAAGTCGCTACCAGGACAAATTATCCGTAGCTCAAGTCGCTAGCAAGAAAATCAAACAAACACCACTTTTCAATCCAAAAACAACCCAACCACGATGATTCAAGCTTACCAAAGCAAAACCCCAGCACATACAATGATTCTAAACATAAAAGTACGCCCAAAATTCAAACTTTAACACTAGAGATGATCAAAATGATGCAAAAACTACTAAACGTTTTCAAACTCTAAAACCATCTAAAAACCACTAGAAATCCAAGAATATGTAAGAGATGATCAAACCTTGGCTCTTGATACCATTTGTAACATATTGGATTTGACAAACACACTAAACCATAATCATAAATAGGCGTATAAGAGGTTTTAGAGAGAGAAAGTTAGAGACTTGGGAAATTTAGTGAGAGAAAGAAAAATCTTATTATGAGCTCCAACTCTCTACCTTGGGAGGTAGAGAGTATTTATAGTCATTACATAAATCGCCACCTATCGGGCTGTGGATCAGGCATACAGTGGGTAAAGACCCGTCCGTCCTCCACGGTGTTACTTAAACTAAATACTACTTAACTTATAATAATCTACGACTACGAGCTTTCTAACGATTACATATACTTGAGGTGACCGACTCTTCAATAACTGGATTTACTAAATCCTAACAGCTTCTTTCTACGCGTAAGGTACTTGTCTACGCCTAAGCATCTGTCTACGCCTAAGTTGGTTTCTACGCCTAAGTGTACTTCATCAACAAACATCTAGTTTCATTCGACTACAAAGATCCATCAACAACACAAGTATTAAAAAAATTAAAAAAATAAAAATAAAATAAAAAAATAAAAATTGGCGGGAAAATTTGAGTAAAATTTAATTTCTAGGGGAGACTAAACGTTCAATTTTTACGCGAGATTCAAATTTTGGTTTAACTGTGAAAATTTTGGTCAAAAATTCAAAAGTTTTGGCCCAATTTCGAATTTTTTCGGTCAAATTTTGCGTCAAAATTGTCAAAACTCAAATTTTTCCTTCAACCTTAGAATTTTTTTTTATAGTGAATTTCAAATTTTGGGAGCGAAAATGTTTCAAAATTATTTTTGGAGGGAAAATAGAAATTCACTATATCGTCCTTCTCTGTGCTATATCGACTTCGCACCTTTTCTCTTTGATTCTTCGACTTCTTCACAACAATCAAGGGGGGAGAGAATGTATCAATCAAGGTCAAAGATGATTGAGATAGAGACACATCTGATGAATCGATGCTTGGAACAGTTTAGATCACTTAAGTCACACCTTAAAGTCCTCTCAAACAAAGAATTAGCAGAAACTCGTTCAGAGTATGGATTCAAACGAGCCTTTCCATCACTCTGTGGAATAGACTTTGATATCTTCACTGATACAATGTATCACAACGTAAATCAACTTGAATTCCAACTCAACCAAGAAGAAATTAACGAGGATGAATCCACATCTGCTTTTAAAGTTCTCAAGGAACAATTTCAGCAGTTCATCGATTCACGATTCTCTTTGGATAATGACACTGAATTGTCAAATAAGTATTTCTTAGCGTTCACTCAAATGCAGACTCAAAATTTCAAAGATATATTGCTCCAACACATGAAAGCTATTGAGAAAACAATCGCTGAAAGAGTACTTCACAGAAAAGTGCATGCCAAAAGAGTAAATGAACAGAAGTTGCAGACTCAAGAAGAGGAAGATAATGTGGTTAAAGTATTGGATGCTAATTTGGTTGTCACGATAAGTAGTGGGATAGAATCAGAAAAGCAGGATGACAGCAGCAGATCAGAGGACGAAATTGATGATGACTGTGCAGATATCATACCCAACTATGACACAGAGTCCAACTATGACAATGAACAAATGGTTAAGGAAGATATCGTTCCCACCTATAACACAGAGCCCAACTTTTGCAAAGAACAGATTGTTGAGCTACTATCTATTGTTGATCATATTCTACCTGCAAATGCGATACAACAAACTAAGCAACCTGAATTCAGAAATGAAGGAGAGGTTGACCAGTGTGTTGTACGATGTCCTGAAAACTGTCTTATGTCTGAGCCCTTACTTGTAAACAATACAACTGAAACATCAAACCAAACTCTTGAATCTGAAAACATTCTTCTCAAAAAGACCATTGCTCAGTTTCAAAAAGATCTTTCAAAACTAGAGGCTCATTGCATCTCTCTTGAACTCAAAATGCAAAACAATTTCTTAAATTCTGAGCCAAATAGTAAATCTTTGAATGAACAAAGTAATCGTGTGGATACTTTAGTAAAAGAAAATGAGCATTTAAAGGCTCAAATTCAAGCTAAGGGGCTTGCACATGTTGCTTTACAAAACAAATTAAGAAGATTACCTGGCATGAGTATGGATACTAAGTTTGCAAAACAAGCAATCTTGAGGAAATCGTCTTTACAACCAATCAGAAACCTATCAGTAGTTAGACAACTAACTGCTTTTAAATATGAACGATCAAAATCTTCAAAACCACGGTTTGCCTCCCAAGTTGTTGAGAATAATCATTTGTCAAAACCAGTCACTCCACACTCTTGGCCTAAGAAAAATGCTTATGTTTCTGTTATACCTGTTTCTGTTAATCCTCAACAAGTGGTTGCTACTGGCCAGTCTAGGATTAGTTCAAAAACAATGTCTAAACCAACCATCAAAATTCAATATTCATATGATACAAATGACTTGCACAAGAACTATGATCTAGAAAAGGCTAGGAAAAGGGCACTACTCCAAAAGGATGGAATCTTAGGTTCACGACCTGGTGTATCGCCTTCGAGTGTATTACTGAACACTGCTTGTAGTAGCAAACCAAAACCTAAGTTAACTCAACAAACAGTTAGAAATAAACCCGTTGATCTAAAAGTAAAATTTCAGAAACCTAATAGGTGGATCAATATAGGACGCAGACTCTTCCCAAAAGAAGTTTCAACATCCCTTAGATCTAACCTTAGATGGACACCAACGGGTAGAGTTTTCAAAACTGTTGGCCTTAGGTGGATTCCTACAGGCAAGATACTAAGTAGTTGCACCATAACAAGTGTGAAACCCTCTGCTTCCATCCCTGAGGCAGGAAAGGAAATCATCAAAATAGCATGTTCAGGTGTCAAGAAGATAATTGACACTACATCTTTATGCTTCTAACATATGGAACCCAGTTACACTTGGGGATCCATGTTTTTTCTTTCTTGCCCCCCTTCTATTTTTCTATACAGGTACAATAGTTATGGCTCCTACTATAAAACAGCGTAGGACCCATTTCTCACCGTCAAAATTATCATAATCCATCAGCTGCATCACATATTGTACTTAATCGTCAAGAATTGGAAACATTGGCTGCTCCTCTGGTTAAAGAGTCTTTCTAAAGTCGTGCTTCAGATGTATCGAATGTTTCCGCTGCACAACCTGATTATACTCTAATTTCCGATACACCTGAATCTACCACAACAGCCGTTGTTGTAGCTGCACCTCCAATCGAATCTCTGACAACAGAAGAACAAAATTTTTCCTACAACAATGACACAGCTGATGATCAACAAAATGATTAAACAAAGCAATTTTATCAGCAGTTAATTCTCACGAGATATTTATGGTACTTTACACTTGTTCGATTAATTGAACATACATGGTTTCGCTGTCTCCTTATACATGGTTTCGTTGTCTTCAATTCATCATCAACATACGTGGTGTATGATTCTGTTTCATTGAAAACATCGAGGCGGAGAGAGTGTAGGTGGTCATTGCTTCCTTGTTTTTCCACATGCTTCTTTGCGAAAACCCAATGCCTTCTTGAATTTCTTCAATTAGGGGGAAGAAATAAGACGATCTGTGGCTCAAACGTCTCACTTTGGTGTTATCGTGTCGATTTGACGGGTGATCTTGTGTGAAGTTACCCAAATATGATGTTATGATGCCTCACACACGGTCTTGGTATCGAGTTATTGCATATTCACAGTGATTAGTATTCCGAAAGACCACAACATTCAAGGGAAAGTCGTTTCATTTTGTCTTTCGTGGTTTGTTTGGTGTGATGCGTCTACATACGTGAGAAGATCTTGTTGATTTCTGGCATGTTACCCTCGAATGGATTTTCCGCAATTAGTCAGATTTACCTTGTGTGGTTTTCTGCTCTTCTACAAATTCCGCTGCATACTGAAAACTTCAAAAGTTAGAAGAAATGTCTACTACATCAAAGTTTCGAATCTGCTGAAAACGGTTGTCAGTTTGAGGGGGAGCTAATTTAGAAACATCTTCAATTGGGGAGAGGTTAATTTGTATCATACTTATTACATCTTTTCCCTAAATGGCTTGTGCACACATAACAGTGTACAACCCGTACTTGTCATGAAAGGACCCTGTGGTACGCTTCAGTGACACAATCCTTATTAAAGGAGCGAAAGCTTCTTACTTTTGAGTAAAACTAATCAAAACTTTCACTTTCAAAGTTTTGCTCAAAAGAACAAGTACTTCCCCTTATGATTTTTAAAACCTCAAAAGTTAATATCACTTGTTGAGGGGGAGTATTTGCTTAAACCCTTGTTCACAAATTGTTCTTCGTGTAAATCTTCCCACAAAACTCGAAATGGACATATTCGATATCAAAATTTCATCAAGAATAACATTTATATGCCATTTTTGAGGGGGAGAAAAATTATGTGATAAGAAATATATTGTGAATTGCTATTGAATCGTCGTGCTAAAGACTTAACCAATGAATTGACGAGCTTCTTAAATGTTAGTAACTCGAAAAGACTTGTCTGGGACGGGTAATAATTTCAAGCTAGTTCGCTAGTGATGTAAACGTGTCTCGCAAAGGACTTGTCCGAGTAGAATGTACCATTCGAGAAACTCTTGGTAGACATGAACTTTGACGGGTTTGACAACCTTTCAAGGTTTGTCCACACCTTCAAGGTAGTTATTAGAGCTAGTTGTCACCTAAAAGCTCACAATGCAACTCTTTAACTATGCAACGTAACCGTGTCTCGCGGGGAATTGTCTATCTTGAGTTGATCAATTCAAAAGTGCGCGCTCTTCTCTCACCGTGCAGATTTCTATCAAAATACTTAAGCACGTGTGGAGGGGGAGTATTTCTGCAAAATATAAAACTCTTTCAGTGGTACAAAATGTTTTTACTCATAACCACTTTAAGAGATTTTCATGAAAATGGTTTACGGCAACATAGGTTAGTCATGGAGTTATAAGGTGACTAAGGTTAGGAATAACCGTCCTATGATCCGCCAGAGCCGGAGGGATCTACCCAAGGACACCACCAATAGTTAGAATTTAGAAGTCCTTAGGTATGATTATAAAAAGGAGAAAATGAGAATCGAAGAAAGAAGGAGTTGAAGAATTAAAAAGAAACGTAATTAAAAGGGTGAAAAGAAATAGCCCTCCAGATTATTCAACTTAGGGCAGACAACGGGTTCAATACATATGCTACTGGTTATCACTAGATGACACCAGTATTGAATTTTAAAGTCGTCATGGACCCAGTGACGCATGCACTAAATCTTCTTAGCCACTCAAGTTTCTCTTAACAGAAGCTTGTTTCATTCTCACAGGGAACCCTACGTAAACTATCGGCCTTCTCTTAGAGATTGCTTGTATTGAAGAAGGAGACCCTCTCCCTAGTCTCCACTCAGGTAAATCAAAGCGTACTATTGAGTCTAGAGCCACGAGATTCATCAAAAGATCTCTTAGGTACACTTGACATTTCATCACTTGTAGTTCAACAATAAGGACGCAAGTGATACATTCTAGAGTCCTTCACAGATCTTAGCAATCTGTCGAGAACATTTATGAGGGGTTCACATCTGTGATCCTCAATGATTGTGTAAAACCTGAAAATCTAAAACCTGATTAAAGACTAAAATACCCTTGGAATCGGAAATTATAAAATACGTAAAATACATTTATATCATTTAACGAAATTAAAACTAAACTTGCGAGTAATTAAAACTTAACGAATGTGTGTACGTGATCGATTTTGGTACGACGAAAGATTTAAACGTTTCGCTAATATGTTGGGCCGTTCGTTTGTTTGGATGGGCTCGTTTCTTTTGTGCCAAGCCGAGAGTCCAAGAGCCCAAGGGGCGTTTGTTTTTGTGTCGTGTGGGTCGAGAGCCGAAGCCCACATGGGCGTGGGTTTTGTGTGTGCTCGGTTGGACTAGGCCTAACCCAAACCCCCTCCTCAAGCCCTAAACTAAAAATGATACCACCTATATATACACTACATTTACAAGAAATTGAAACCCTAGTTTTGTTGCCTCTTCTTTTCTTTTCTTCCTACTAGGCCGAACCCTAGAATTGGTGTCGAGAGTTTTGTTTCAAGCAAGCTAAGGTATAAACGTGTTTATTCGTCTTCCTTTGATGCACCTTAAGTTATTGTATTGTAACTTGTTTCGTTTTGTCGACTTGTGTTTTCTTTTTCTTTGTGTCGAGCCGTATGAAACCAAACAAAGGCAAACCATATGATTTAAACCTTATAAGTATTAAAGAATATGTTACGTAATAAGTATTATTGAATCGGATCATGAATATGTCGAGTATATTAGGACCGAACCATATGTATTCATAACCGAATCATGTGTATGTTTCGGCCAAGGTATAAAACTTGATAACTTGAATATGTAAAGTACGTAGATGAGTTAAGACTTGCGTAATAACCTATTAGCCGAAACCCTAGTTTGAACCGAACCACATATAGAGTTTTTGAACATGTATTAAACGAGTAAAGGTCATGTAAACATAAACCCTAGTTTGATATGTGAACCGAATAAGGTATGCCAAACCCTAATGGTTTGTGAACCGTGTCTCATATGCGTGCGTTATTATAAGTCAAGTGAACTTGTAAATGTGTAAACGTGTAATTAATCCGAGTAATAAGTAACATGTATGTCACATAAAATCATAAACGTGTATGGTGAAATATAAAAGGAAAGATTGTTTTCATTACGTGTTAGGTTAAGTAACGAGTCATTAAAAGACGTAACATGTAAGTAAATGCACATTATTATGATATTAAAAGAATGAGAAAAGCCTAGAACATAATGAGAGTCGATTAGGGTTTGAAGCTAAGTATATTAATTCGTTATTTCATGTGTGAGTTATGATGTTTTAACTATTTTCACATTTAACCCTAAACTTTAATAAATGACATAATGAACCTTAATCTACGATATTGTTTATAAAACACTTAAGTCTCATTTAATTTTAAAACCCTAAAGAATTAAGATCATTAAATACATTAAGTATGAACACCAAATATTAAAAGATCATTTCGACGATTATGGAATCATAAATAACATGTACGACCGTTAATGTGTATAGGTTCTGTGAAGAAGGAGTAATCCTTTGCTTTCAGTGTTTCTGCTTTTCGATCATTTGCTTTGGAATAAGGTACAGATATTCTGACCTTTTCAGTAAAGGTTCCTTATAACGTTTTCTTTTCGTTAGCTTTTATATTAGGATTTCCTAAGCCTTTGCTATGAACCCTATTTTGTTATTTGAGTTGTTGCTTATCTGAACTTGATTTTTGAATCATAAAACATTTGATTTTGAACTATATGATATGAAAACTTTGACTTTGAAAACATGATTAAATCTTTGATAAAGTATGATCTATGTCAGTTATGACATTCTGATTTGACCTAAGATAATTTGACACCCGAGCCAAATAATAACTAGTCATGGGGGTTCCATGTCCGTGTCAGTGATGCACTTCTGACATGACTCTAGGGCAGTAGAGTGAAGTTCTGCCACGTCCCTTATCTGTTATCTGTTATGAGCTCAAGTTATATTATTTTATCAATATATGTTTGTGGGGCGTATGGGTGCATCCTAGATCTGTTATATGTTATATATTATATGTTATATGATGTATGTTATCTGATGATTGATGCTGCGTGCATGCACGTCCTTCATAACTCTGGTAGGTCTCCCCTATAAATGTTGCCTTGTGTGATTATGAATATGAATATGAATATGATTATGATATGGCATAGGTATCTGGGCTCGAGGTAGTTAGCTATAAAACTCATTCTATTATTTTGATTTATACTTTGAAATGATTATGATTTTGCTATCTTTCTTTCACTTTATTTCGTAATCGTTTTCGTTTCGTATTCGTTTTGCTTGTATATCTGTTCACTGGGCTTTTGAAGCTCAGCCGCATTTCTTTTCTTCAGCGGCAGGTATCTAAGCATTGGAGCTGGGTTTTGCTTTGGGATGAGTGCGGAGTGGACTTACCTTAGGGATATTTAGCTTGATCTTATGATGCCATTTAAGACTTTATATTTCAGATATTTCATTTGGAGTTTATTTTTCCGCTGGGACCTATGTATTGAAGTCATTTTGACTTGAATTATTTCAATATTTATGATAAGATTTCTTTTGGATATTTATGTTTGCTTTGATATGACACCATTACTTGTGATTCCTTTACCCTTGTCGGGTCGGGGCGTTACAATTTATGGTATCAGAGCCCAGGTTTACGACTTGTAGTCAGGACCTGTGACATATGGAGCCTAGGTTTTGAGACCCTTAGAGCTTAGGATTTGACCTGTGAGGATTTGGGTTGACTTTAGGATTCCTTCTGCGTACTTCCATTTCGTATCTCACCTTTGTTCATTTTGCTAATCGTTTGAATATCGTCCAGATGGTTTGAACTCGTACTACCGGTAGCGCGGATGGAGACGACGATGCTATTAACATTGATGCTGCGATTGCTAATGCTCTCAACACTCTTTTCCCTGGTCTTACTACACCTGAGATGATGGAACAGGTGATCAATAACATTCGTAATCAGACTGGTGCTTCGGGTAGTGGTGGAGGAAATCAACCCGTCGGCATTCACACTTGGCTCGAGCGTTTCGGTAAGCTCAAGCCTCTTTCGTTTAGCACTGCTGCTACTCCCACTGAGGCCGAGGACTGGATCACTCATATTGAGAAGCTGTTTGTAGTACTGGGTTGTGGAGACGAGTTTAAGACTCGTTTGGCTGCATTCAAATTGGAAGGTGATGCTTTAAATTGGTGGAAGGCACTCAAACAAGCAAGAGGAGGAGATGCTTTTGCTATTACTTGTACCTGGACTGAGTTTCGGACTATCTTCTATAACCGTTACTTCCCTGATGCTGAGCAGCAAAGGTATGAGAGGGATTATCAGGCAATCTACCAGCTTGATCATGAGAATTCCAATGAGTACATGAGTAGGTTTATGAGGCTGGTGAGTTTTGTGGGAGCGATTGCTGGAGATGGTAGGCGTCAAGCTAAGCACTTCAAGTGGGGACTGAAGAAGTGGGTGTTGGACTGACTGCTTAATATTGAGTATGAAAATGTGTCGGCCTGCAATGATGCAGCTCATAACATTGAGATCTTTCATGAGGTTTCGGGTTCCAACAAGCGTAATCGCGATGGTGATCGGATTCAAGTTAGGACTCAAGGAAATGATTATAAGGGAAATTCTGGTAGGAGTTATGATTCGAGGGGTCAAGTGGATAGGAGTTATGATCAGCGGGGTCAGTCAGGAAGGAATGTTGACTCTGGGCGCCCTGAGGCGAGGAGTCAAGATAATAGAAATGCTGGTAAGAATGGAAATGATCGTCAGAATCAAGGTAAAAATAACCAGCGTTACAACAAGGATCAGTCAGCCCGAGGATCAAATCAGGGTCGTGCTTCAGGATCTTCTGGTCAGCAAAGGACAGCTGAGGTTTTGCCTCCCCCACCTATCTGTACTACTTGTGGAAAGGCTCATCCGGGACTGTGTTTCAAGGCCACTGGTGGTTGTTTTGCTTGTGGCTCCACTACTCACAAGATCAAAGATTGCCCTAAGAAGAACCCGGCGATTCCTGGAAACTACATCAAGCCGCCGACTACTACTGGACGTGTTTATGCTACTACTCGGAATCAGGCGGAGCGCACTTCAGGTACCATTACGGGCACTCTTTTCATTGATGATTATTTTGTCTTCGTTTTATTTGATACCGGTGCCACACACTCCATTGTGTCTGTCACATTTGCTAAGAAATTTAACATGAAGCCCAAACCATTAACAAATCACTTATCGATTTCTACGCCTATGAAAAACCACATGATCATTGATCATAAATACGTTAAGTGTCCTCTTCGTTTAGATGATCGTATTCGCTTCGCAAATCTGTATCCTCTCGATATGGTCGACTTTGATATCATTCTAGGCATGGATTGGTTGGCTTATCATAGAGCTTCAATTGACTGCTATGCTAGAACGGTGATCTTTGGAGACGTAAAACATCCTGAATTCGTTTATCATGGTTCTCAACCTCTCAAATCCGTTAAACTCCTTTCTGCTATGAAGGCACGAATCATGATTGCTCATGGATGCCACGGTTTTCTAGCATCTGTTAAGGACACATCTTTGGAGAGTCCTAACATTAAAAATCTTTCTGTTGTTTGCGAATTCACCGACGTTTTTCCCGATGAACTCCCTGGTCTTCCCCCATCTAGAGAAGTTGAGTTTAGCATTGAGTTAATTCCTGGTGCTGAACCGATTGCGAAGGCTCCGTATCGTATGGCACCTGTAGAACTGAAGGAGTTGAAGGAACAGCTGCAAGAGATGATAGAAAATGGATTTATTCGCCCTAGTGTTTCTCCATGGGGTGCACCTGTCTTGTTTGTGAAGAAGAAGGATGGAAGCATGCGTTTATGTATCGACTACCGTGAACTCAACCGTATTACCATTCGTAACCGTTATCCTCTGCCGCGTATTGATGATTTGTTTGATCAACTGCAAGGAGCTAAGTTCTTTTCGAAGATTGATCTGAGGTTTGGTTATCATCAGCTACGTGTGAAGGAGCAAGATGTTCCTAAGACCGCGTTTCGTACCAGATATGGTCATTACGAATTCCTCGTTATGCCTTTTGGTTTGACCAATGCGCCTGCTGTGTTTATGGACATGATGAATCGTGTTTTTCATGAGTTCCTCGATAAGTTCGTTATCGTTTTCATCGACGACATTTTTGTTTACTCCAAGTCTGAAGAAGAGCATGAAGAACATCTCCGGATAATTTTGGAGATTTTGAGGAAGAAGAAGTTGTACGCCAAATTTTCGAAGTGCGAATTTTGGTTAAGACAAGTCGCTTTCTGATCGATGCTGAACCGTCAAGTTTTATCACACAAGCTAGCCACTTGTGAATGGCTAACCGTAATAAACTTCAAACACCTCAGACACCAATTCAATGAAGATCAGGAGAGTTTAGTGTATCCCCGGGTCGTTAAGTCCCAACGAGGTGTGAACACTGTAGTACAATGAATCTGTGATCGGGTGATATTGAATGGGAAAAGGTTTGTGAATGATTTAAACTAAGGAATAAAATAAAATAGCTTAAACAAGCTATAAAAACAAGTACGTGAAAGCGTAATACTTAAAAACGTCTAAAATCTAAAAACGCTTACGTTTAATTAAAATTCTACGTAAACGTACAAAATAAAACGTGAAAATAAAGAAGTAAAAGGCCTATAAATATGAAAATGATATTTTTACAATCCTAATAATAAAATAAAATTATTAGAAAAAGAAAATTATTTTTAAAACTATTTATCTAATTATTATTAATTAAAAACTATTTTTACGTATTTAATAATACCCTAAAATACAAGAAATTATGAAATAAAGCTAGAAAAATGAAATTATGACTTGGAAAAATCTAAAATAACTAAAGAGAATTTTCAAAACTAATTTTGTATTTTTATGATTATTTTTCTATTTTCTATGAATTAAAAACTATTTAAAACTACTTAAATTGCTAAAAATTACAAATTTAACTAAGAAAAATCTGGAAAAATATTTTTTTGACTTTTTGTATTTATCTTAACCTAGGAAAAATGAAAACTTATTTTTTTTGAAACTTTTCTGATTTATTTGTATTAAAAGATAATTAAAATTGCTAAAAACTGAAATTAAATGCAGAAAAATAGCAAATGAACAGTGAAAAATATGAAAACTTCCAGAATATTATAAAATATTATTCTAAATATAGGAAAAGTAATAAAAGTGGTGCAGGTGTTCAATAATTAGGTTCTGTAGTGAAAAGTGCTTATAAATAAGCACTAAAAATAGGCTATAAGTACCAAATGAGCACCAAATTATCACAGAATCTAGAGTATGCTAAAATTACTTAAAACCAACATATTCCAACTATCCTAAACCTCTGAAAAACAATCTACAATGATATGGGTCTATTTAAGCACTAGTGCCAAACAGCCCTTATGTACTAACTTTAAGCTCTTGTTAAGCCAGCTTATAAAAATCACAAAAATAAACTAAAATCACCATGAAAACCACTACCAACCAAAGTGTCTAAATCCTGAATTTCAGCTAATAAGGACTAAAATTGAGGAAACTAAAAATGCAAAAGTGAAAGCTATTTGTACTTGCAATGGAAATGGGTCAAAATGAGCTATTAAGCTTGCATAAGCTAATAAAAAGCTACCACTACTGAACCAAAGGTTTAATAAGCTATAAACAAGTTATGGGAACTTAGAATAAGCAACAACAACAAGAAAAACACACTAAATAAGCAAAAATAAGAAATAAGCAAAAAGGAAAGTTTGTGAAAAAGAGCTTAAAAGAAGCTAGTGAATAAGCAGTTAATAAGCTAAGTAGAGATAAACTAATATTTTTCTAATTAAGATGAGCAGCTAAACTTTAATATCCCAAAAGCTTATATCCTAAATCCTAATGGTAAGATCACAATAAAATTACAAAGTTTATTCAAAAACGGGTTTTTATGAAATTTTGACTTTTGGACAGAATTGAAAATTTGACTTATTTGAGATTCAATCTTGCAAAACAGGTTATTTATGTTAATTCTAGATGTGATATGATCAAATTAAGCTATCCTAGATATCCTACACCTACTATGCAAGTACTTCCAATCCTACACTAAATGAGATGCTTATAAGATCATATAATATGAAAATTTGACTTTGAGCAGAAATGAGTACAAATCTAAGTCCTAAATGATTTTATTGAACCTAAGTGGGACTGAATTGACAGAGCTTAACCTCTGTATCAATCTAAAACACATAATAAAGCACTAATCCAAACACACTTTAATACTTCTAATGTGCAATAATTCTAACCAAATCACAAATCCAAGCTTACTCAATCCATATTATAACTACAACTGATTATACTAGATATAATTTAAGCAAATATGCAGCAATATAACACCAAATAAAACATATCTAATTAATGCAATTACTACTACTTTATTAAGCTAATGATGAGATTTTATTGAAACTTACAAGTTGTCCAGCTTATTTGCAGATTGACTAGAACCAAATACCACTACTAAACAGAAATTTCAGACTTAAGAACACAGTTGACTTTCATTGACCCGTGTTGACTTTTGTTGACTTTTTTAGAAAATTGCAATTAAGACCAGGAAACTACTTTAATTCACTTAAATAAGCTTGAATAAGCTTATTTGAACCATTCAAACAGCTTATAACATGAAAAACGAGTAAGAACAATTTTGGCGGGAAAACTAGAACAAGCAGGAAACATGGAATTGATGATTAAAAACACTTGAAATATGATTAATATGATTCATACAATACATAAGTAACAAAACCCAGCACTATTTTTGCATAAAACTTAAAAACGATTACAAGTAAAAATAGAAAAAGTTCTAAAAACAGTGACAACTTGTTTCTTCTGTCTTCTTTCTCTTTTATAGCTCTCACAAAGCTCTTCTCTTTCATTCTTGGCCATTGATGTGGTCAATTCGATCTTGGCCCTTGATTTCTCATTTTGGCGCCAACTTATTTGCAATTGGGTCTGATAACTTGGGAAAGGGGAGGGTGTAATAAATGTTGTTTGGATAGTTGTGTTTGGAGGGGGGAAATATGGTATGGGGAGAGGAGCAGAGTTGGTGATGGAGTGTTGCAGAAGTTGTGCAGGCAGTTTGGGGAAGAGGGAAAGCAGGAAAACAGGGAAAGGGGTTGAGTGTGGCAGGTTTATAGCATGGGCTTGGATATTTATTTTGGGTTTAAGTGTTTTAGGTCCGGTTGGGATTTAGGATTAGTAATACAAAAGGACCAAAATTGTAATTCCACCAAACTTGAGGGACCGAAATTGTAGTTTTCCAAAATTAATCATAAGGACTATATTTGACAAGCTTTATTAACCAAGGACCATAAATAATATTTTCCATTTTTGAAAATCCCGGGGACTTGTTTTGCCATTTTTGAAAGTTGGGGGACTGAAACTGCCAATTATGCAAACTTTGTTCGTTTTTAGCTGTTTTTACTCATTTTGCATTTAAAACATATAAAACGCAATTTTTAGATATTTTCAGTATTTTGATGCATTTCTGAGTGTTTTTAAATGTTTTGCAGTTCAGATTTGACCAAAAATGATGAGTATTTACACACTCATCAATCCCCCACACTAAACTATTGCTAGTCCCTAGCAATCTTTTGAGAAAACTTAATGGATTTGAATCTCTTTACCAAAAGCCATTACTTCTGGAGTAGCCAAATGTTTCAGTTCAAGTAAGAACTATGGTACACTGATAACCATATGATTTTGAGCAAACCACCAGCTTCCAACGGATTTGATTTGTCTTTACCAGAAGCCGTTTGCTTCTGGACTAGCCAACTCTTAGATAATATATACTATCTTTGGTGAGCTGATTACCAATTATGGTTTTCCAACTGCCTTTACCACAAGCCATAAACTTGCGGGCTAGCCAACTCTTCACTAATTAAAGATATGGTGAGCTGAATACCATACAATTTTGGGCAAATTGCAAGCCGTCAACGGATTTGAGATATCTTTACCAAGAGCCGTTTAATCCTGGATTAGCCAATCCTTTTGTTTATTAGACATGGCGGACTGATAACCATAAGCTAAGTAAGTGTAAAACACTTACTCCAAAAAAAAATTTGGCCAAAAATGGGGGAATTGGGCGGTATAATTACATGATAAAATTCGTGAGAATTCCCCCCCACACTAGAAATGAATATTGCCCTCAATATTCAAAGTACCGGCGGTTATGCCGAAACTGAGAACGTAAAAGGGAAATACTACGGCCATTATTTTGAGAGTTTTTTTTTTTTTTTTTTTTTTTTTTTTTTTTTTTTTTTTTTTGAAACTTTATATACAACAACGGGGGGCAACTCCCCCACACTAGGGTGGTACACACGGGTGAAGACCCATGTTTAACTACTGTTTTTGATTACCGAGTCGCTAGCTTGACTCGACCCCGAATTAATTTGTTCATGGGGAAGTAAGTGGAAGAGACAATCTCCATCGAACTTTCATTCAAGATGTTTGGATAATCATTGAAGTACGTGAAAGTTCCACACCGATGAGATATAGAGATATCCGGCTCAAGATAATGGTACATGGAAATGCCGGGGTCGAAGATAATGTCTTCATTCCCGAAGGAGTGAAGAACAGGAGAAGTGACAGAATATATGAAGAAAAGAAAGAAAATCATGATAAAAATCATGACTAACTCTTCATCCTCAATAGGAGAATTCATAGTTTCATGAATCTCATCAGTTAAGCTCGCTTGATCAAGACATATTATGGGTGTGTCTAGATCAAAGTAGAAATTATCATACTCCGGCGGAGATATGATATGAGTGAGTTCATCTGAGAACTCCTTGAAGGTGAATGAATCATATTCAGAATTGATATGAGTGGGTTCACTAGTGAACTCCTCCAATGTAAATGATTCATAATTGGGGAGAGAATTATGAGAATGAAAAGTGGTACTGCCACTAATCTTCTCTCCCATATTATCAAAACAGAAGGCTTTCATTTCCGGATTAGAATCATCGAAAAGAATGTCACTACCCTTAATGGGGATAGGAGATGAAATTGGTTTCTCTTTGAAAGCCTCGATTTTTGAAATGAGAAGACTGACATTCAGTAATGTTGCACGAAGTGCTTCATCTTTGATTTCAGTGTCAGTAACTTCATCATTCTCTTCTTCTAAGCTAACAAGCTCAGAAGGTAAATCTTCCACATAAACGATGTCTCCACAAGACAACGAATCATCATCATCAGAATCGGAGAACATCTCAACATGATCTTTTGGGAAGACAAGAGGGGTAGGGATATCACACAAATGCTCGAGAATTCCCTGTGACTCTCTTGGGATTGGGACAAGGTTCTCAACACTAGACTTTATGAATTCGTCCGATTCCTTTTCAGGAACAGTGTCAAGATGCTCGTCCCCCATGCTCAGAGAGTGAGTGTGAACCTCGGGTGTGATAGCAGTTGTTTGAGAATGAATCTCAACTGCTGGGATATCATCTGATGAACTTGATGAATCTTTATAGAATTGAAGGATATCAAGTGTATCCTCATCATCACTGTCATCAGGAATAAAATGAAATTGAGAGCTAGATCTGGCTGCTTTTTCTTTTGCAATTGATTCCCTAATAGATTTTTCAAACGCAATTTGGGAATTTATTTTAGCAGCCTGCTCTTCAGCTAACAATTCTTCCATGGATTTTTGATTTGGATTATCTTGGGAATGTTTACATTCCTTCAAATCTTTCACTAAATCCAAAAGATCAAGGAGAAGATTTTGAGGAAGTGGCTCAGGCTGAGGTGGTGCCTGATTCATTTGGTACTGTAGAGGTTGGTTATGATACGAAGAGTCGTAATTGTTACAAGGAAATGGATTCCTTGTTTGACAATCAGAGCTACAGTGTGGACCTCCACAATACTCACAACAGTAAAACTGATGTGGCTGTGAGTTATATGTGTGGTAGTCATAATTGTTATCAGGAACCTGCTCATAGACAAGCGTGTTTCCCGATTGACAATCAGAACTGGAGTGTGAACCACCACAGTACTCACAACAGTAAAACTGCTGAGTCTCACAGTGTGGTAGCTGATGGAATAAATCAGTTGTGTTATGGTAGGAATAGGGATCCTGGTTATAGACAGACCCGTTTCCTGATTCCACCATGCTACAACTGGGGCATTTGCCACCATTATAAGGACCACCACACCTTTGACAACCAAGAGGGTGAGGATAAGACATAGAAAGAATCAAATGTTTTCAGAGAGGTAGGGATGAAGAATCAAAGATGTGAGAGGGTAAAGATGGATATTTTTGGATTTTTGGATAAACATTTAGTAAAAACAAAGAATGAAAATATTTTTGGTGATCGATTAGTCAAACGAATTAACTTCACGATAATTTTGGTTTTATATGAAAATAAGGAAATATAGACAAAGATGGTAAACATACAATGGGTGTATATTCAACAACACTTATGCTTCAAATTCGTAGTACGCAACACACCTCCCCGGCAGCGGCGCCAAAAATTTGATCGATGCTGAACCGTCAAGTTTTATCACACAAGCTAGCCACTTGTGAATGGCTAACCGTAATAAACTTCAAACAGCTCAGACACCAATGCAATGAAGATCAGGAGAGTTTAGTGTATCCCCGGGTCGTTAAGTCCCAACGAGGTGTGAACACTGTAGTACAACGAATCTGTGATCGGGTGATATTGAATGGGAAAAGGTTTGTGAATGATTTAAACTAAGGAATAAAAGAAAATAGCTTAAACAAGCTATAAGAACAAGTACGTGAAAGCGTAATACATAAAAACGTCTAAAATCTAAAAACGCTTACGTTTAATTAAAATTCTACGTAAACGTACAAAATAAAACGTGAAAATAAAGAAGTAAAAAGCCTACAAATATGAAAATGATATTTTTACAATCCTAATAATAAAAGAAAATTATTAGAAAAAGAAAATTATTTTTAAAACTATTTATCTAATTATTATTAATTAAAAACTATTTTTACTTATTTAATAATACCCTAAAATACAAGAAATTATGAAATAAAGCTAGAAAAATGAAATTATGACTTGGAAAAATCTAAAATACTAAAGAGAATTTTCAAAACTAATTTTGTATTTTTCTGATTATTTTTCTATTTTCTATGAATTAAAAACTATTTAAAACTACTTAAATTGCTAAAAATTACAAATTTAACTAAGAAAAATCTGGAAAAATATTTTTTTGACTTTTTTTATTTATCTTAACCTAGGAAAAAAGAAAACTTATTTTTTTGAAACTTTTCTGATTTATTTGTATTAAAAGCTAATTAAAATTGCTAAAAACTGAAATTAAATGCAGAAAAATAGCAAATGAACAGTGAAAAATATGAAAAATTCCAGAATATTATAAAATATTATTCTAAATATAGGAAAAATAATAAAAGTGGTGCAGGTGTTTAATAATTAGGTTCTGTAGTGAAAAGTGCTTATAAATAAGCACTAAAAATAAGCTATAAGTACCAAATGAGCACCAAATTATCACAGAAGCTAGAGTATGCTAAAATTACTTAAAACCAACATATTCCAACTATCCTAAACCTCTGAACAACAATCTACAATGATATGGGTCTATTTAAGCACTAGTGCCAAACAACCCTTATGTACTAACTTTAAGCTCTTGTTAAGCCAGCTTATAAAAATCACAAAAATAAACTAAAATCACCATGAAAACCACTACCAACCAAAGTGTCTAAATCCAGAATTTCAGCTAATAAGGACTAAAATTGAGGAAACTAAAAATGCAAAAGTGGAAGCTATTTGTACTTGCAATGGAAATGGGTCAAAATGAGCTATTAAGCTTGCATAAGCTAATAAAAAGCTACCACTACTGAACCAAAGGTTTAATAAGCTATAAACAAGTTATGGGAACTTAGAATAAGCAACAACAACAAGAAAAACACACTAAATAAGCAAAAATAAGAAATAAGCAAAAAGGAAAGTTTGTGAAAAAGAGCTTAAAAGAAGCTAGTGAATAAGCAATTAATAAGCTAAGTAGAGATAAACTAATATTTTTCTAATTAAGATGAGCAGCTAAACTTTAATATCCCAAAAGCTTATATCCTAAATCCTAATGGTAAGATCACAATAAAATTACAAAGTTTATTCAAAAACGGGTTTTTATGAAATTTTGACTTTTGGACAGAATTGAAAACTTGACTTATTTGAGATTCAATCTTGCAAAACAGGTTATTTATGTTAATTCTAGATGTGATATGATCAAATTAAGCTATCCTAGATATCCTACACCTACTATGCAAGTACTTCCAATCCTACACTAAATGAGATGCTTATAAGATCATATAATATGAAAATTTGACTTTGAGCAGGAATGAGTACAAATCTAAGTCCTAAATGATTTTATTGAACCTAAGTGGGACTGAATTGACAGAGCTTAACCTCTGTATCAATCTAAAACACATAATAAAGCACTAATCCAAACACACTTTAATATTTCTAATGTGCAATAATTCTAACCAAATCACAAATCCAAGCTTACTCAATCCATATTATAACTACAATTGATTATACTAGATATAATTTAAGCAAATATGCAGCAATATAACACCAAATAAAACATATCTAATCAATGCAATTACTACTACTTTATTAAGCTAATGATGAGATTTTATTGAAACTTACAAGATGTCCAGCTTATTTGCAGATTGACTAGAACCAAATACCACTACTAAATAGAAATTTCAGACTTAAGAACATAGTTGACTTTCGTTGACCCATGTTGACTTTTGTTGACTTTTTTAGAAAATTGCAATTAAGACCAGGAAACTACTTTAATTCACTTAAATAAGCTTGAATAACCTTGAATAAGCTTATTTGAACCATTCAAACAGCTTATAACATGAAAAACGAGTAAGAGCAATTTTGGCGGGAAAACTAGAACAAGCAGGAAACATGGAATTGATGATTAAAAACACTTGAAATATGATTAATATGATTCATACAATACATAAGTAACAAAACCCAGCACTATTTTTGCATAAAACTTAAAAACGATTACAAGTAAAAATAGAAAAAGTTCTAAAAACAGTGACAACTTGTTTCTTCTGTCTTCTTTCTCTTTTATAGCTCTCACAAAGCTCTTCTCTTTCATTCTTGGCCATTGATGTGGTCAATTCGATCTTGGCCCTTGATTTCTCATTTTGGCGCCAACTTATTTGCAATTGGGTCTGATAACTTGGGAAAGGGGAGGGTGTAATAAATGTTGTTTGGATAGTTGTGTTTGGAGGGGGGAAATATGGTATGGGGAGAGGAGCAGAGTTGGTGATGGAGTGTTGCAGAAGTTGTGCAGGCAGTTTGGGGAAGAGGGAAAGCAGGAAAACAGGGAAAGGGGTTGAGTGTGGCAGGTTTATAGCATGGGCTTGGATATTTATTTTGGGTTTAAGTGTTTTAGGTCCGGTTGGGATTTAGGATTAGTAATACAAAAGGACCAAAATTGTAATTCCACCAAACTTGAGGGACCGAAATTGT
This sequence comes from Chrysanthemum seticuspe, assembly GCA_019973895.1. Classification (NCBI taxonomy): domain Eukaryota; kingdom Viridiplantae; phylum Streptophyta; class Magnoliopsida; order Asterales; family Asteraceae; genus Chrysanthemum; species Chrysanthemum seticuspe. The sequence goes on along the minus strand of BPTQ01000002.1, from coordinate 113,459,195 downwards.
AGTTTTCCAAAATTAATCATAAGGACTATATTTGACAAGCTTTATTAACCAAGGACCATAAATAATATTTTCCATTTTTGAAAATCCCGGGGACTTGTTTTGCCATTTTTGAAAGTTGGGGGACTGAAACTGCCAATTATGCAAACTTTGATCGTTTTTAGCTGTTTTTACTCATTTTGCATTTAAAACATATAAAACGCAATTTTTAGATATTTTCAGTATTTTGATGCATTTCTGAGTGTTTTTAAATGTTTTGCAGTTCAGATTTGACCAAAAATGATGAGTATTTACACACTCATCACTTTCCTTGGTCATATTGTATCAGCTGATGGTATCACCATGGATCCGTCTAAAGTTGAGGCTATCACCAAATGGCCAAGACCTACGACAGTGACTGAGGTCAGGAGTTTTCTAGGACTTGCTGGTTATTACCGACGTTTTGTTGAAGGTTTCTCTCGCTTAGCTCTACCCCTAACCCAACTGATGAGGAAAGGTGAAAAGTTTGTGTGGACGGACGAACGAGAGAAGAGGTTTGAAGAGTTGAAACGAAGATTGGTGTCCGCTCCTATTTTGACTCTTCCATCTGGTTCTGGAGGATTTCAAATTTACAGTGATGCATCTAAGAAAGGATTAGGCTGTGTTTTGATGCAACATGGAAAAGTAATAGCTTATGCTTCGAGGCAGCTAAAACCTTATGAGGAGAATTACCCAACTCATGACCTTGAGTTAGCTGCAGTGTGTTCGCGTTGAAGATCTGGAGACATTACTTGTATGGAGAGGCGTGTGATATATTCGCTGATCATAAGAGTCTCAAGTATATTTTCACTCAGATGGAACTTAACATGAGACAAAGAAGATGGTTAGAACTTCTTAAGGATTATGACACCAACATTCAGTACCATCCAGGTAAGGCTAACGTAGTTGTTGACGCACTTAGCCGGAAATCAGGCATTCTTGCAAGTATTGAGATTTAGCCTAGGATTATTCGTGACTTAGAGAGTTTGGATGTTGGGCTATGTGTACGAGGTTTTGATGGATACTGGGCTAGTATGAAGGTGGAGTCGAACCTTATACTGCAAATTAAAGAAGCTCAGAAAGATGATGGTGAGCTGTGGGCCGTGGCGCAAAATGTTGAAGAAGGTAAGCAAACGGAGTTTAAGGTTGATAATGACGGAATTGTATGGTATGAGGATAGGCTTTGTGTTCCCAATGATCAGGTACTTCGTGAGAAAGTTATGACTGAAGCTCATAGTTCTCCTTTCACTATCCATCCTGGTTCTACCAAGATGTATAGGGATTTGAAACAGTACTTTTGGTGGAATGGCATGAAGCAAGATGTGGCGACGTTTGTGTCGAAGTGTATGGTTTGTCAGCAGGTTAAGATTGAACATCAAAGGGCTAGTGGATTGTTACAGCCATTGGATATTCCAACATGGAAGTGGGATAAGATATCTATGGATTTTGTGACTGGACTACCTCTTACTCGGAAGAAGCATGATGCGATTTGGGTAGTTGTTGATCGACTAACCAAATCTGCTCATTTCTTACAAATCAGAAAGGATTATGGTATTGGGAGATTGGCGGAGATTTTTCAGCAAGAGATCGTTAGACTTCATGGTACTCCGGCATCTATTGTGTCCGACAGAGATCCGCGTTTTACTTCTCGTTTCTGGAAAGGTTTGCAAAAAGCTTGGGGTACTCGACTTAATTTTAGTACGGCATTTCATCCTCAAACAGATGGTCAGTCAGAGAGGACTATTTAGACCTTAGAGGATATGCTAAGGGCTTGTGCTTTAGAATGGACTGGCAGTTGGGATGAATATTTATGTTTAGTAGAGTTTGCATACAACAACAGTTGGCATGCTAGCATTAAGGCGGCACCGTTTGAACTTCTTTATAGAAGGAAATGTAGAGCACCTACTTGTTGGGATGAAGTAGGTGAGCGCTTAATTGAAGGTCCGGAAATGATTGAGATTACAAATGAGAAAGTAGCTGTTGCTAGAGAAAAGTTGAAGGAAGCTAGGTCTCGTCAGAAGAGTTATGCCGACAAACATCGTCGTGATTTAGAATTTCGGGTTGGAAATCGTGTATTTTTGAAAGTTTCGCCGTTTAGAGGTGTGAAACGTTTCGGAATCAAGGGCAAGCTCAGTCCTCGATTTATCGGACCGTTTGAAATTCTGGAACGTATAGGAGAAGTTTCGTATCGATTAGCACTTCCGCCTCAATTATCCCACGTTCATGATGTGTTCCATGTATCACTCCTAAGGGGATACAACTATCATCCGTTACACGTTGCTTCTTATCCGTTTGATCAAATTCAATCCGATATGTCCTTATCTGAAGAACCGGAAGCTATTCTAGAAAGGCAAGAAAGAGTCATGAGAAATAAAGTCATTCCGTTCGTTAAGATTCTTTGGAAAAATCATCCAGAACGTGAGGCTACTTGGGAAACCGAGGAGTCGATGTGCGCTAGTTATCCTCATTTCTTTGAATAGTTTGGTATGTTCTCATTTCATTTTCATTTTCATTTCGTTTCATTTCAATTTTCGAGGACGAAAATTTTTCCTTAGAGGGGAAGAATTGTAAAACCTGAAAATCTAAAACCTGATTAAAGACTAAAATACCCTTGGAATCGGAAATTATAAAATACGTAAAATACATTTATATCATTTAACGAAATTAAAACTAAACTTGCGAGTAATTAAAACTTAACGAATGTGTGTACGTGATCGATTTTGGTACGACGAAAGATTTAAACGTTTCGCTAATATGTTGGGCCGTTCGTTTGTTTGGATGGGCTCGTTTCTTTTGTGCCAAGCCGAGAGTCCAAGAGCCCAAGGGGCATTTGTTTTTATGTCGTGTGGGTCGAGAGCCGAAGCCCACATGGGCGTGGGTTTTGTGTGTGCTCGGTTGGACTAGGCCGAACCCAAACCCCCTCCTCAAGCCCTAAACTAAAAATGATACCACCTATATATACACTACATTTACAAGAAATTGAAACCCTAGTTTTGTTGCCTCTTCTTTTCTTTTCTTCCTACTAGGCCGAACCCTAGAATTGGTGTCGAGAGTTTTGTTTCAAGCAAGCTAAGGTATAAACATGTTTATTCGTCTTCCTTTGATGCACCTTAAGTTATTGTATTGTAACTTGTTTCGTTTTGTCGACTTGTGTTTTCTTTTTCTTTGTGTCGAGCCGTATGAAACCAAACAAAGGCAAACCATATGATTTAAACCTTATAAGTATTAAAGAATATGTTACGTAATAAGTATTATTGAATCGGATCATGAATATGTCGAGTATATTAGGACCGAACCATATGTATTCATAACTGAATCATGTGTATGTTTCGGCCAAGGTATAAAACTTGATAACTTGAATATGTAAAGTACGTAGATGAGTTAAGACTTGCGTAATAACCTATTAGCCGAAACCCTAGTTTGAACCGAACCACATATAGAGTTTTTGAACATGTATTAAACGAGTAAAGGTCATGTAAACATAAACCCTAGTTTGATATGTGAACCGAATAAGGTATGCCAAACCCTAATGGTTTTTGAACCGTGTCTCATATGCGTGCGTTATTATAAGTCAAGTGAACTTGTAAATGTGTAAACGTGTAATTAATCCGAGTAATAAGTAACCTGTATGTCACATAAAATCATAAACGTGTATGGTGAAATATAAAAGGAAAGATTGTTTTCATTACGTGTTAGGTTAAGTAACGAGTCATTAAAAGACGTAACATGTAAGTAAATGCACATTATTTTGATATTAAAAGAATGAGAAAAGCCTAGAACATAATGAGAGTCGATTAGGGTTTGAAGCTAAGTATATTAATTCGTTATTTCATGTGTGAGTTATGATGTTTAAACTATTTTCACATTTAACCCAAAACTTTAATAAATGACATAATGAACCTTAATCTACGATACTGTTTATAAAACACTTAAGTCTCATTTAATTATAAAACCCTAAAGAATTAAGATCATTAAATACATTAAGTATGAACACCAAATATTAAAAGATCATTTCGACGATTATGGAATCATAAATAACATGTACGACCGTTAATGTGTATAGGTTCTGTGAAGAAGGAGTAATCCTTTGCTTTCAGTGTTTCTGCTTTTCGATCATTTGTTTTGGAATAAGGTACAGATATTCTGACCTTTTCAGTAAAGGTTCCTTATAACGTTTTCTTTTCGTTAGCTTTTATATTAGGATTTCCTAAGCCTTTGCTATGAACCCTATTTTGTTATTTGAGCTGTTGCTTATCTGAACTTGATTTTTGAATCATAAAACATTTGATTTTGAACTATATGATATGAAAACTTTGACTTTGAAAACATGATTAAATCTTTGATAAAGTATGATCTATGTCAGTTATGACATTCTGATTTGACCTAAGATAGTTTGACACCCGAGCCAAATAATAACTAGTCATGGGGGTTCCATGTCCGTGTCAGTGATGCACTTCTGACATGACTCTAGGGCAGTAGAGTGAAGTTCTGCCACGTCCCTTATCTGTTATCTGTTATGAGCTCAAGTTATATTATTTTATCAATATATGTTTGTGGGGCGTATGGGTGCATCCTAGATCTGTTATATGTTATATAGTATATGTTATATATTATATGATATATGTTGTATGTTATCTGATGATTGATGCTGCGTGCATGCACGTCCTTCATAACTCTGGTAGGTCTCCCATACAAATGTTGCCTTGTGTGATTATGAATATGAATATGAATATGATTATGATATGGCATATGTATCTGGGCTCGAGGTAGTTAGCTATAAAACTCATTCTATTATTTTTATTTATACTTTGAAATGATTATGATTTTTCTATCTTTCTTTCACTTTATTTCATAATCGTTTTCGTTTCGTATTCGTTTTGCTTGTATATCTGTTCACTAGGCTTTTGAAGCTCAGCCGCATTTCTTTTCTTCCGCGGCAGGTATCTAAGCATTGGAGCTGGGTTTTGCTTTGGGATGAGTGCTGAGTGGACTTACCTTAGGGATATTTAGCTTGATCTTATGATGCCATTTAAGACTTTATATTTCAGATATTTCATTTGGAGTTTATTTTTCCGCTGGGACCTATGTATTGAAGTCATTTTGACTTGAATTATTTCAATATTTATGATAAGATTTCTTTTGGATATTTATGTTTGCTTTGATATGACACCATTACTTGTGATTCCTTTACCCTTGTCGGGTCGGGGCGTTACAGATTGAATGGAAACTCCTGCCAGGGTCAACATCAAACAGCCCTGACAGCAGGTCACTTCGGTAACTCCTTGTGGGTTACGCTTAGTGTTGTCTCAAACGGTCTACAGTCGTGGGGTGATGCTTTGGTGTATCTTAGTGACTCACCTGAACCGTAGATGTACTTCGGTATATCGTGTTAGCCTTCTTGAGGGCATCCGGTTTCAGGAACAGCCTTTCCTAGAATTAGAGATGTGTTTTCACATTATGCTGTTGACACTCTCGAAGTTCGAACTTGTAAGTGCTGGAAATCCCGTTAAGGAGATTCCTTCAAGAATCTAGTCCTGAATATGTGGGTCATTACTTGAACTTGTTCAATGTAATGCCAACTGTCCCTTACGGGATTCGGACGGCTGATTCGCCCGACCAAGGTAAATGGAATCAAGACATTCATCAGTAGAACAATTGTAGTAATCAATTCTTCATGAAAAGATTACAATGATCAATTGGTGTTCGTGACTGTACCAGAGATGCTGCTGCTGATGGATGCTCGCGGGAGAAAGAGATCATGCTGATTCTCCACATGCTCATACCAACAACATCACAAAAGAAGTTCTCTCAAAATCAAAGGCAACACAAAGTTATAATGATTCTTCATCAAATCAAAGAATCTACAAAGTTATAAAGACTCGAGAAATACTTCACATCTGGAATTCATTGTCAAATGAGCGTGTGAGCATGTTGGAGAAAGACGTGGAGACGCTGGAGCAACGAAGCTGACCTGTTGGTGCAGAAGAATGTCAGAAGACGTCAAAGCTACTATTACATCTGCACCAATAACTGTTTAAGATTACTTAAGATATCAATTACTAACACTTAGGGGGAGATTGTTGGAATCACTCCTAAACTATTTCTCAAGTGTTAGTAATCAATATGTAATAGTTAGCTTAATTAAGGCTTTTATGTTAGTAATTAAGGCAAGGCTCATGTAGAAAGCCCATGAGCCTATGTAAAAGCCCAATAAGGAAATGAAGGGACTAGATGTGTTGCCCTAGCTCCCTTCTCATATAAATAGTCTTGTAACTCTCATTTGAGAGTTGGTTGTTCATTTTACATAAAATCCTACGCCTAAAGGTTTGTATTCGTGTATGTGTTTTGTGTGACTTGTTCAACTGATCACTTCTCTTCTATATTTCTTATATTGATGCTTGTGTTGCAAACATGGGAACCTAACAGGAAGAAGCTACAGAGATTATATGATTTGCAACTTACTTATGGTGGCATGGCATGGAAATTACAAAGGAAATCAAGAATTAACGGGAAGCTTGTTTCATTTATGGTGAGATCCCTGATCTCAATTTCTCTACTTCATTTAGGGAAGTTCGTACAAAAATGTGTTTGTTTTGTCATCATTAAATAAGGGAAGATTGTTGGGTTTTATTGATTAGATGACACAAAATAAGAAGAATGAAACATCAAGGACTTAAAGTGACAAGAAGGGAAACTACAAAAAGATGGAGCTTTTAGAAGATTCTAGAAGATATACTTAAAAGAATATTTAGTTTCCTTATTGTATTATGATTTCTTTGTAAACCCTAATCATCTAGTATATAAAGAGGATGAGGCATAAAGATTTATGTGTGCACATTAAAGATGTACTCGACTAGGTGTTTGGTTAGGCCTAAGGTCAAAGGTTTCTTTGATCCTTGTTACAAAGTGTGTAAGATGTTCTATCATTGATCAAGATAGAATTAGGGTTTGTATGGTGTATGAATGATGATAATGAAAATCTTGTTACAATAACATTGATATTTGTTTAATCCGCTGCGTATATTGTTAGTCTTTGTTATTCTTATTCCTAGTGCTCAAAACGATCCATGGAGTTCTAACAAACTCCACAAAAGAGATTAATGTTGAAAGATTAATTGAACTAATAAGCAAAAAAAAAATGCGAAAATTAAACGAGGTTGTAAAAAATAAAGAGAAAGTGTGCTAACCTATTTATTCATCCTATCATGTTATGTTTATGTTTTCTAATTATTACTTCCTATCGCTTCAAGTGGGGTTTAAATTCGCTAGACTCCTTTGATCAATTCGTCTTAGCCTATTAGACATAGCTTCCTACCCGAAATAAAAGGCATTACCCTTTAGGGTGACGAGGATCCTTAGTACTCTATGCTAAGTCATTAAGTCCCCTACATGCAAGATTCGAAACAATGTGTGCCCAAGCGCTAGCAGCTTAGATACACATCCCTAAGTTCTTAAGTTCCACTTTCCGGAAGGTGATCCTTTGGTCAATTTGCACGAGAGGGTTTGATAGTCCTTTGGTTAATTCTTATCAACCCTCGTAACCTACTTCCCTAGGGTCCTTTGGTCAATTCTCATAAGCAAGCAAATACTACCAGAATTAAAAACTACCAAAGCAAGGGTAGCTACCAACGAACTATGCATGCATACATTAGAAGCAATAATAAAAGTGCGAAAAAATAAACAAAACAATTAAGGAATCATAACTAGGCAAGCACCAAAGGTGCTTATCCGATTATATTAAAACAAACACTTAATTCATTGTTTAACATGGTGAATGAAGATATGAACCAAAATGTAATTAAATAAGAATCGCTAATGCTTATCGATGATATGGTGTAACTTCTCCCTTGAAAATAGCTCCATATGCTGAATAGGATCTGCCTTTGGAACCCACTTCACGTTCTCTGACTTTTTGTGGTGAGTGAATGATGACAAATTCAGAATTTAGGGTTTGTATTTATAGGCCCGATCAATGTTACGACGTAACCTTATAATGTAGTTACGTCGTAACTTAAATATCCTCTAATATTAAATCTCGGTGTGATGGTTACGGCGTAACCTTAAGGATAGTTATGTCGTAATCCCTTAAGCTCCGTCGTAAATCAATAAGTGGCTATGCCGTAATCTTTTAAGATCCCATCAAGACATTCGTAGTGCTGGTTACGCTGTAACTCATATTGGGGGTTACGGCGAAACTGAAGGAGGCATGAACTTCCCTATGACCTAGATGGTTACGGCGTAACTTGAGTTGATAGTTATGTCGTATCTGATGTTGAATTAGTCTTCATATTTGTTGGGATTCTTGATTTGATGAGACAAAGTAAATATAAGAATGAAACAAAGGGACTAAAAGTGATAAAGATGAAACCTACAAAAAGATGGAGGGACTTGCTTGGAAAAGATAATTTATTGTTTAGTCCTTAGTAGTCTTTTGTAAACACTAATCTCTACTTTATAAAGAGATCTAGGTTACAGGGTTTTACATATGTCCAAAATGTAGTCGACTAGAGTGTTTGATTGTAGCCTCAAGGATCTATGATCCCTGTTATTATTGAGTAACCGTTCTAGAATTGATCAACTAGAATTGGGGCTTGGAGTGTTATTAATGAAAAATATTGTTCAATAACAAAGTATTGTTTTGATTTATTCCACTGTGCAACGTATATTAATCTTTGTTATTGTGATCCCCAGCGCTCTAAACGATCCATGGAGTCTAATAAACTCCACAATTGGTATCAGAGCGAAGGGGGCTCGTTACCTAGGGATTCACAAGGTTTTCAATGAAGAAAAGAAGACAAATTCGAATCTGAAAATTTTTCGTAAAGTTTCTGCAGGTTAGTTTTCAAACAGCTATAACATCTTCGTTAACCGTTGGATCGGGACGAAATATTTTCTGCATGGTCTCTATAAATTCATCTAATTTATTTATTTATTTTATTTAATTATGTAACCTTTTTTGTAGCAAAAAAATGTCAAGCTTGAAAAGTATTAGATTTTTACTAGAACGGAGTTTTAATGGTTTTTTAAATGTAAATATAATAAAATTTAATATATATATATATATGTACATATATATATATATATATATATATATATATATAGTGTGAGGTTATTTTCAGAACCAAAAAAAGGTCGTGAACTGCGAGAACCGATCTCAACCATTAAATATTTGATCAATGGCTAAAATAATTTGTGGCATTTTTGAAAATTAAGCATTTGTTAAGGAGTGTTTCATAAATAAACAAAGGGTAAAAATGAGATTTCAAAGTAACCCCTAAAAATAACCGTCCCATTACAATTAGGGATTTGATAAATTGTTGATGAATAAAAAAAACCTAATATCCTAAAAGTAACAACTTTGCCGTCACTTCGCTTCGAGGTCCGATGATTTTCAAAGGCACATATACACTTCAATTAAAGGTGATTAATATTTAATTAATTTTTGATTGTCTTTTGAATTGTCAAAATCTCTTGATGATCATTTAGGATTGTGTAGTTATTTTTTTACTCGGTCATTTTTGTTTCAATTTTTGTTTGTTTAGTTTTTTTTTAAATGTTTAAATTAATGTAATTTAATTTCTACACTAGTCGACTGAGATCGATTTTTCTTTTTGGTTATTAGATCATTTTCGATTTGTGAGTTATGTTTGTTTTTGTGTGTTGGTTCATCTTTACTTTATAGGTTGAATTTTTTTTTAAAGGATGCGATTATCTTTTAAATGATTTTGTTAACAAACTATATTGTTGTATTATTTGGTTCGCTTTTAAACTTATAGATTGAACCAGTTTTAAAAGAATGTGATTGCCGTATATGATGAAAAACTTATGATGTGAGGTTATATATAAAATGGATACTATTAGGTGTGCTTATTGTTTGAGTATTTTAGATATGTAGTTTAGATGATATGATGTTGGTATCATAAAAAATACAGGTGCATATTTGATTGTTCGAATATAGTGTTATTAGAAAAATACATATGCATATTTGTCTGAGAGTCTAGTGTTCATAGAAAACAAATGTGCATACTTGTCATTTTTTATTGTCTGGAACACATATGTTATAAAGGTTGGCGGTGTATTCGGGTACCGTCCAATTATTTCTTAAAAAATTGAAGAGGAATTTGACTAGCACTCATCTATTCAATTAGAAATAAATTAATGTATGTAGCACAAATGCATTTTTCATTGGGCACTGACAGTTTTTTTATGAAGTTATTCATTTTTCATATATTGATATCCTGATATTTTATAGAAATAGTAATGGCATGCTCTCATCTTGGGCTTCTAATCGGGGTTTGTGCTTTCTGTTAATGTCGAGCTACTTTGTTTGATACAAATGCATTGTTGGTTGTAAACGCTTCGAAAGGTTCCATAAGGAAGTTACCTGAAACCCTTTTTGGTGTTTTCTTTGAGGTACATATTGTCATTCTTATCTGATATGAACTTCACATTTCCATTTTCATAACTGTATTGTGTCATAAAAGAGATTTATCACGCGGATGCAGGTGGTTTATGGGCAGAGTTGGTTAACAACAGAGGTATGCCCAATGATTTTCATTGTTTAGCATTTGTTAAAAAAGAAACAAGGTGAACACATATTCAAACAATATCAGTCCTCAATACAGTTGTTGTTTTCATTTTACAAAAAAATATAGTTCTTGAAATGCATATATTTCAAATGCATATA
>BPTQ01000002.1:113128493-113443493 GCA_019973895.1 Chrysanthemum seticuspe | reverse complement strand
AACAATGTTCGTTCCTTTAGGACTTTTGCTAATGCAAAAAAAAACATACCTGATAAGCATGGTTTTGTTATTTTCAGAGTGGACCCTGAAGATTCAGACGTTGATGATGAACTTATGCCTTTGGCTGCTGGGCAAGATACTGGGACTATCAATGCAAATAGCAAGCCGATTGCGCCATCGGCCTCATCGTTCAAACGTGTTATACCCTTTACCACGAACACCCACGTTATACACAAACAGTTATGTGTATAGAATAGAAAAGATTAAGCAAAGATATGGTGACTTGATGTATATTCGTATGTTTAGAGAGGTAGAGAGAAGAAAGATGAAAACAATAAGATGTTATATTGCTTCAAAGAAAAACACACACACACACACTCAAGCACACCCCTCAAATGACATACTTGAGGGGTATTTATAGTACAAGAGAGAGGATGCCCTAAGGCTTGTCCATGGGCCTTGAGATGGACTTGGATTGGGCTTGGGTTACACGAACTAGACAAGGCTAGCTTATCTTAACTAATGCCCAATTAGCTTAGCCCAATCCACGAGCCCGTTGACTATTCTATCATGATATCTAACACACGTTACAAAGTTCATAATCGTGAATGACCATCACTTCTAATAAAAACTATTAAGGCTAACAATCTCCCCCTAAGGGGTGGTCATTCAAAAGATGCTCCACTAGATTGGTTCTTTACTTTCCTTGAGCTTGAACTTTGTGTGTAGATATAGAATAGTCTTGATTCATTGTTCCTTCATGCTTTGTGATCAATTAATGTGGTTGTCTGCCGTTGTCAACTTCGTTGGTTAGGTGTCTTCACGTCTTTCTCCACCATGCTCACACTTCTATTTGACTTTGAGTTTCCAGTGATGAAGTTCTCGAGTCTTTACACTTTGTAGATTCTTTGACATTGACGAAGAATCATCTTTAACTTTGTTGCCTTTGATTTTGATAAGAACTTTTCATGTGTTGTTGGTATGAGCATGTGGCGAGTCTGTACGATCAATCCGATCCAGAGCTTCCATAAGAAGAAAACATAAAACAAGTTAGTAATAAGCGGATTCCGGCACTTACAAGTTTGAATTTCGAGGGTGTTAACAGCATAATGTGAAAACACATCTCTAATTCTCACAAGGGCCGTTCCTGAACTGGAGTCCCACAAGTGAGATAACACGATATACCGAAGTACATCTACAGTTCAGATGAGTCGCTGAGGTACACCGAAGCATCACCTCACGACTGTAGACCGTTTGAGACACACTAAGCGTAATCCACGAGAATTACCAAAGTGACCTGCTGTCAGGGCTGTTTGAAGTTGACCCTGGCAGGAATTTCCATTCAATCACTGAGGATTACAGTTGTAAAACTTCTCATAAATGTTCTGGCAGATTGCTAAGATCTGCGTAGGACTCTATAATATATCACTTGTGCCCTTATTGATGAACAACAAGCGATGTCATGTCATGTGTTCCTATGAGATCTTTTGATGAATCTCGTGGCTCTAGACTCGATTAGTGCATTTTGGTTTTCCTGAGCGGAGACTAGGGAGAGGGTCTCCTTCTTCAATACCAACGATCTCTAAGAGAAAGTCGATAGATTATGCAGGGTTCCCAGTGAGAATGAAACAAATCCTTTTAAGAGGAATTGAGTGGCTAGAAGGTTTAGTGCAGTGCGTCACTGGGTCCATGACGTCTTTGTCTTCAATACCAGTGTCATCTAGTGACATCCAGTAGCATATGTATTGAACCCGGTTTCTGCCCTAAGGTTGAATATGGAGGGCTATTTCTTTTCACCCTTTCTTCACATTTCTTTTTAATTCTTCAACCCCTTCTTTCTCCTTTCTCACATTACTCCTTTTTTCAATCATTCCTAAGGACTTCTAGTTCTACACTATTGGTGATGTCCTTGGGTAGATCCCTCCGGCTCTGGCGGATCATAGGACGAATTTCCTATCCTTAGTCACCTTATAACTCCATGACTGTCCTATTGTTGCCATAAAACCATTTTTCTTGAAAATCTCTCAGAGTGTTTATGATTATAAAACATGATTTTGAAACATTCCGAGAGTTTTATATTTTCCGAAACACTACCCCTTCACATGTGCTTATATTGTTTTAACTTAAATCTTCACAGTGAGGGTAGAGTTCGCACTTTTTGAATTGATCGACTTTAAATGAACACGACCGATTCGAGACACGTTTACATCACTAGAGAACTAGCTTGAAATTATTACCCGTCCTGGTCAAGTCCATAGAAGGTTTCTCGAGATGGTACATGATTCCTCGTCAATTCATTGGTTTCAACTGAGTCGAGCTTTTTTGAGATTCAAACAACGATCATTAAACTTTTTGATCACATTTTAATCACGTTTCTCCCCCTCAAAAATAGCATATCCATGATGTTTTTGAAACAAAATGATTAAAAGATATGTTTTTCGAAGAACATTTGGAGAGAAACTGATTTAGCATGAATTTTGGAACAATTTTGGTTTTATACTCCCCCTTTAATAAAGCATAATCAATTAAAGGATTTTAGAGGGAGTTATCTTGAGCACAAAATATTTTGAAAGATTTTGAAAATCTTTTTGAACAATCTTGAAAAAGGTGCTCAAGATGATGATGATTTCTCACCATTTTTTTTCATTAAAAGCACGAGTTTTGATTTGAAAAATAATCAAAAGTCATCATTTTCGTCCGGGTTTCGTACTGATGTATACGAAAGCCATTTTTGAAGAAATTTTAAGAAACGACATGTTTTGGAAAACTTATTAAAGAACTCTCGCTCAAGCATCTGTACATGCCCGTATCATTGTTGAATGACATTTCTAGAAACGTACAGAATATCGATTATACGAGAGACATGTCGTAGAAGAATATTTTTGGATTTTTGATTTTATATTGTTTTTGTATTTTTTGAAAGTTTTATATTTTTGTATTTTGTTTTTGATTTTATAGAAGAAATGGAAAATCAAAAATAGAAGATAGAGAAAATGAAGAAGAAGATTTTACAGAATTGGAACCCTCTGATGAGCTGGGTTCTGAGATATTTGATTCACCTGCAACCAAAGAAGAAGAGTTTTCACAAATAACAGTGTTAGAAGTACAAGATTCCTCACGGTGAGGGTGATCACTATCAACGGTTGTAGTGGTTTTGACTTCCTTGATGAGTTTCACTATTATCTGTGTTGGAGCAAGTATCAAAAATCTTTCCTGTGGGAATCCATCTAAGACCTATTGTGTTGAAAACTTTGCCCGTGGGTATCCACCTAAGGTAAGATCTAGGAGTTGTTTTCTTATCAGATACAGCGGAAGACTCATTTTTAGAAAAACTACGTCCTGAAGAGATCCACCTATTAGGTTTCTTTTTGTTTGACATTTTATCAACGGGCTTGTTTCTATTTGGTGTCTTAGTGGATTGTGCCTTGGCACGAGAATTATCTTTCTTGAGATATTGTGAGACACATGCATCATGATTAGCTGAAAAGACACATTTTTTACATGTAGTACAGACAAATTCAATATTCTTGTTTAAAACAGCAGCTTTAACTTTGTCACTACAGTCTTGTGGAAATTGATTCTTGTTCGAAAAAGACTTAGAATTCCTAGCGTTGTTTTCTAGGGGTATATCATTTTCTTTTGCGCAACTACTCTTAGATGCAAGCCAATCCCTAGTCTTTTGTAGAGTGTTCCTAGGTAATGGTTTACTACTACTAGTAGTACCTTGAAATCTTGTAGAATTCATCACCTTAGATGTTGCACCTAGAATTCCATCTTTTCGAGTCTTCCTAGCTTCTTCTAGATAGTGATTGTTGACCATTTTGTTAGAACCAACAGATTCTTTAACTGGATTTTTGGTCACATTCCGTGTACTATTCCTAGAAATGCCAGGTGAAATAACTTTTGGTGTTTCAGCAACTGCTTTTTCTTTCTCAAAACCGTGGATAATTCTCTTTTTAATAGGCAGCGACTGTGGAGTGACTGTTTTTGACAAATCATTTTTCTCATTGACTTTTGGAGGAAACTGAGAAATAGACATTTTTTGTTTGAAAACCGGTTTGGGAACATTTGTTTTCTCCTCAGTCAATGGTTTTGCAAACTTAGTATCCACAGCCTTTCCTTTTAGACTGTCCAGCTGAGCCCTCAAAAGATCATTTTGCTCTTGCATGTCCTTGTAGGCACGCTCATACGACAGTTTGTCATACTTGCATTCCTCTGTTTTTCGATCAAGTTGTTTAAAATATGAGACATTTTCTTTTTCAAGTTTAGCAAGAGCATTTTCATATTTTGAAACAATTTCGGAGGTCTCAGACTGGAGTCTTTCATGATCTTCAACAGAATATGTTTGGAGAATAATGGACATGATATCGGTAGTCATAACATCTTCGAAGAGAGAATCATTTAGATTTTCCAAAACTTTGATGTGTTCAAAACTTTCATTAGCTTGCTTTACCAGGGATTTATGGTCCTTGACAAAGTCAGTTGTTTCTTTCAAAAGTGCTTGTTCAACATGAATTACCCTTGCACTGATGGCATTTAGCTGAGGGGCAATTAGAGTTTCAAAAAACTTTTTCTGTTCATTATCAAAACTATTAAACCAGATGTTTGTTGTAATATTGGTTTTATTTTTAACAGTCTCTCGAAGATACCCAATTCTAGTTTTAACGTCATCTAAAATGCTTCTAGTATCACTTGTGTTAAAAGGATTGTTTGAAGACATTTGTTCGATTTTCGAAAGAGATTTGGAAACTACAACTGGTTTTGAAATTGATTTTGAAACTGGTGTTGACACTTTGTTTGAAACACTTGGTGTGATGGAAAACTTTGACTTTTCTTTTTGATTAACAAAAGTAATTCCATTAATTTTGTTCCATTTGTTATAATCAATCAGTTTAAGATCTGGATTCTTTTGTTTCATTTTTGATCTACTCTCCTCAGCTAGTTCCAACGTTTCAAGAGAATCACGAACAATTATGGGTTCATGCAAAGGTTTTCCATTGTTCAACACATTCTGAGATTTCTGAGCTTTCTTGAGAAAACAAGGAGGTGAGTTACCAAGAGCCATTTTTTGCGAAGTATGAAAAATCGGATTTACTTGATTGGAAAGCATCTTGATTGTCTTAGCGGAATGACCCGTTGTAAGAAGTAAATTGTCCAATTTTTTGATCGTTTCAGTTTTATCCAGAATCTCATCAAGAAGAGAATCTTCTCGTTTTGAAAAATCAGCAATCAACTGTTTCTTCTCTTTTTCAAGATCAGAAAACAGTACTTTTTGTTTAGAAAGTTGGTCATTTAGATCGGAAATTTCCTTGTTTAAAGATTTTATTTTCAAGTTCAAATTCACATCAAGTGTGTCATACTTGAGTTGCAATTGTTTTTCTCTTAAAACAGAATCTCGATAACCAATTTCTAATTCGGACATTTTGTTTGTAAGAAATTCATAGGCTTTGGCGTGCTCCTTGTAACTCTCAAGCTCAGCGGTCAATTTCACATTCGCGGCCTTAACTTCGCGATTGACCTTACTGACTTTCTCAATTTCAATACCACAAGTATTAAGTAATGATTCAAAATAAGCACGGGTTTCCTCATCAGTCGCAGTATTTTGTGCCACACAGCCTCCATTAGGATTCACATCTGGAGTTTCAGAGTTCGTATTGCTACAACTCGGATTGTCCAGGTATGTATCATAAGTAGGTGCTGATGTCACAGAATGCTGTTCATCATGAGTAAACTGATTAGCAACATTACTATAATTTGGTACCTCATTGAGTGGATCTGTGTCATAGACAGGAGGTGTATCAAAAGTACCGCTTGATGTTGAGTCCTGCTGATTGATTGTAAGACAGTAGCTTGCATTGTCATTTGATTTCTCTGCCCGTCCTGGATACAGAAATTCGTATTCCTCAGCAGTCAACTCTATTCCCAATTTTTCTTTCTTTGCTAACAGCACCCTGTACTTGAGGTTCGGAGGTAGCATACTGAACTGACGATACCCTGAATCTTGGCTTTGAGGTTCGGAGGTAGCATTCTGAACCGAAGTCATTAAACAGTTATTCCCATTTTGATATCCCATATTCTGATTCACAATCTGACCCCCTTGATGTCCAACATACTGCCCTGCATATTGCATCTGATTCCCCATTTGTATGCCTGTAGTAAATCCATTCTGATTCCCAATAACATCAACCATGTGTCCTTCTTGACTCATATGCATAGATGGTTGAGCAAACTGCGTATTAAACTCTGAAAACCATGTATTGGCGAATCCAGCAATAGCATTTGTGAAAGCAGTTTTGAGACGATCTTTGTCAGTTGCCATTGATGAAGGTATGTGATGATAAAGTTGATGTAGGATCGATTCAACGATAAAGGAGTTGGGTTTGATGAAGATTAACCTTGGTTGAGGTTTTTCTGAAAGTCGTACTCGTAACCTTGGTTCTTAAAACATTTTCGCCCAAATTTTGAAATTCACTATAAAAATCAATTCTAAGGTCGTAAGAAAAATTTGAGTTATGACAATTTTGACGCAAAATTTGACCTGAAAAATTTGAATTTAGGCCCAAAAATTTGAATTTTTGACCAAAATTTTCACAGTTAAACCAAAATTTGAATCTCGCGTAAAAATTGAACGTTTAGTCTCCTCAAAAATTTAAATTTTACTCAAGTTTTCCCGCCAAAAAACTCTATGCGTAGAAAGAGCTTAGGCGTAGAAACAGGAAGTTACGAGTAGACGATGCTTAGGCGTAGGATCTTATGCGTAGGATCTTAGGCGTAGGATTCCTTAGGCGTAGGATCTTATGCGTAGGTTTAAAGTTACGAGTAGAAAAAGTTATGCGTAAGATTTAGCTTATGCGTAAGGAAAACTTAGGCGTAAGAAAAATGCTTATGCGTAAAGTATTCTACGCGTAAGTCGAAACTTATGCGTAAGATTAGGGTTTTGCCCAAAAATCCTTTACACTATCACAGTGTAAGAGATATCCAAAAGTCGAAGTGTTCCACAAACTTATCCAAGTGAGGGAAGCACTGAGTCACCGTTTAAGCTCGAAGAATCTTATCAAAAAGTTATGAGTAGAACCTTATGAGTAGTTGACTTTCTTACGAGTAAAACTAGGGTTTTGACCTACTCGTAAAAAATTTCCAACGATTCAAACAATTTCGCTTGCACAGATATCCTTAAAAACACTCGAATAACCCAAAAATGTTGACCTTTTTCACCCAAAGTGCTTAGAAAAGTTACGAGTAGAAAACTAGGGTTTTGACTTTTTGACTTCTACTCGTAAGAAATTTCCAACGATTCAAATGATTTCTTTTGCACAGAAAGCCTTAAAAACACTCGAATAACCCAAAAATGTCAACCTTTTTCACCCAAAGTTGCTAGAAAAGTTACGAGTAGAAATGACCAATGAAACAAAATGAGTTTAAAAAACGTATCTAAACCCGTAAAGCTTGAAACTTTTTGCGAAAAACTAAAACTTTAACACCAAATAAACCTTAAACCAGAAGAATCTTGAATTTTTTGGTGAAAAAATGAAAGCTTTAAGCGTATCAAAAGTGTAAAAACGAGAGCTTTATGTGTAACCCTTCAAAACAAACACAAACACTCCAAAACCATTGTTAGGCGATTGATACCAATTGTTATACCCTTTACCACGTATACCTTATCACAACTCAAGACACAAACACGAATAACAAACAGATGTTATGCGTATAAGAAACAAAGAAAGATAAAGGAAAGAACTTGGTGACTTGAATGATATATTATGTGTGTATATGTTTAGAGATGTAGAGAGAAGAAAGATGAAAACAATAAGATGATATATTGCTTCAAAGGAAAACACACATACACACACACTCAAGCACACCCCTCAAATGACATACTTGAGGGGTATTTATAGTACAAGAGAGAGGATGCCCTAAGGCTTGGCCATGGGCCTTGAGATGGACTTGGATTGGGCTTGGGTTACACGAACTAGACAAGGCTAGCTTATCTTAACTAATGCCCAATTAGCTTAGCCCAATCCACGAGCCTGTTGACTATTCTATCATGATATCTAACACACGTTACAAAGTTCCTAATCGTGAATGACCATCACTTCTAATAAAAACTATTAAGGCTAACAAAACGGTTGCTCAAGTCTACCCCTGCAGATGATAAGAAAAAAAAGAGGTCATCACGACATACGCCGTTTTGTGACTACATAAATGTTAGGATTTAGTAAATCCATGTATTAAAGAGTCGGTCACCTCAAGTATATGTAATCGTTAGAAAGCTCGTAGTCGTAGATTATTATAAGTTAAGTAGTATTTAGTTTAAGTAACACCGTGGAGGATGGACGGGTCTTTACCCACTGTATGCCTGATCCACAGCCCGATAGGTGGCGATTTATGTAAAGACTATAAATACTCTCTACCTCCCAAGGTAGAGAGTTGGAGCTCATAATAAGACTTTTCTTTCTCTCACTAAAGTTCCCTAAACCTCTAACTTTCTCTCTCTAGAACTCTTTGTATGCCTATTTGATCTTATAGTTTAGTGTGTTTATGAAATCCAATATGTTACAAATGGTATCAAGAGCCATGGTTTGATCATCTCTTACATATCTTTGGATTTCTAGTGACTTTTAGGTGGTTTTAGAGTTTGAAAAGGTTTAGTGGTTTTTGCATCATTTGGATCATTTCTAGTGTTAAAGTTTGAAACTTGAGTGTAGTTTTTTGTTTAGAATCATTGTATGTGCTTGGGTTTTGATTTGTTAAGCTTGAATCATCGTGGTTGGGTTGTTTTTGGATTGAAAAGTGGTGTTTATGTGTTTTTCTTGCTAGCGACTTAAGCCACGGATAAGTTATCTTGGTAGCGACTTGCTTTGTAATTTGGTAGCGAGTTGTAGTTGAAGGCCTTAGCGAGTTGAGCTAGCGACTTGTCTATTGAGACAAGCCGACAAACAGTACACTTAGTGGAGTCTCCACTACGGGTAGCGACTTGGTGAAAGTTAGCGACTTGTACTTAAGTTTGTTAGCGACTTGGTGTTAGCGATTTGGTGCTTAGCGAGTTGCTCTTTAGCGACTTGACAACTTAGCGACTTGGTGATTAGCGACTTGCTGTCAAAATTTTGCTAGCGATTTGGTGCTTAGCGAGTTGCTCTTTAGCGACTTGACAACTTAGCGACTTGGTGCTTAGCGACTTGCTGTCAAACTTTTACTAGAAACTTGGTGCTTAGCGACTTGGTTCAGGTTTTCTTAGCGACTTGGTTGACTCTGTCTGTAATACGGTTTTCTCTTGATTTAGTAAAATCCCGTGAAAGAATCTATTTCCCGGTTTAATCAGAGAGTTATAAAATCTCGTTTAATCTGTCATCATGTCTACCAACGTTCCTACAATCATCTCCACTGTTGCCGAGGATGTTCAAGCAGCTGGTTCAGATACTCGTCCACCCATGCTTGACAGAACTGACTACGACTCTTGGGCTCAACGAATCAGATTGTACTGTCTTGGAAAGGAAAATGGAGTCAACATTCTCAAATCCATTGATGATGGACCGTATCGTGTTGAGACTACTAGAGACCTAATTGATACAGCTGAAGATGGAACAATTATCTATGGAATAGACAGACCAAAGACATATGATGAGCTCGATGATGAGGAGAAAAAGAGATTCGATGCTGATATCAGGGCTTCTAACATCGTACTTCAAGGTCTTCCGAAAGATATCTACAAGCTGATCAATCACAACACTGAAGCCAAGGCAGTGTGGGATAATGTCAATGTAACACCCCAACCCGACAAGGGTAGAAGTGTCACATTCTGGTGTCATATCAGAACATACAATTAAAAGCGGAAGTCTTAAGAATAAAGTATCAAGTCATTTAAACAATGATTTACAACGAAAATTACAAAACCCAAAATGTCTAAGATAAAATGAAATCTCAAAACAAAAGCCCGCCAAAATAAGTCCAAATAATAAGGTAACTAGGGTTAGTCCACTCAGATAATCCACCTCTCAGCCCAATCAAAGCCCACCTTCAAACCTAAAACCTGCCGCAAGAAAAGAAATGCGGCTGAGCTTAAAAAGCCCAGTGAACAGATATAACAAAACGAAAGCTAAATAAAATCTGAAATGCGAAATGAAACAAAGGAAACGGATAACAGAGTCGCAGCGAAAAGAAATGAGAACAATGAGTCAATGAGGATCCTGCAGAACACAATTATACAGATATCCAAAACGTACAGATAACAAGGAGAACAAAGCAAAGCAAAGCATCGATGACATATAAACAAGCACATACAAACCAGACATACAAGAACTGAAACATAAGCAAACATAGCAGGTGTCGCATCCACACAACATATATGTCATACAATTAATTCCGGAAATCAGAAGACATACAAGCCAAACAGATATCTACAGGAAAGCGGAAGAAATTAATTAATAAGTGAGCATGGCAATTCACACAGGTCAAAACCCTTAGTTGAAAACATAACCAGTATCATAATGGCTAAAGTACTAACAGCAGTCAAAACATGGCAGTCACACGTAACAAGTAGGAATACAATATGAACACTATAATTAAATGAACTAGGGACATAGCAGGGCAATTAAACAAGTTACCAAGCAAGACGTTATAAGTTGAACCAATTACCCAATCAAACTGTAGCATAAACCGAAATGCAAACATGGCAGGTCAACAACAAGCAGATAAGGAAACTATCAGATAATCATAGTCCACGAAATTATCTGAACAAGTACACATAATAAACAGACAAAACTATCGATTACACATTAGCATGGTCACCAGACAATTCAGAGGGTCACATAACAGTGAGATCACATATCATCAGTTGAAAACAGGTAACTCAGATAACCACATATTAATCACATCATAGCAGGATAATCAGTAGTCACATAAAACATGAAGAGCATAATCAAATTCAATAAGCATATAATAATCCAGTACGTGAATGGAACGATAATCGGAATTAACGGAATGAGAGTGTGACAGATCAAAGCAATGGAATATATATATCTTGGTAGTAGAGTGAGTCATATAAGGGTACACAGAATATGGTGTGTTGGGGAATGTAGAAGGTACAATGTTGGTATATCAAAAGTGTAAGGGTTATCAGAAATCTACCTGAGCCCGGAAACATATCACATCATATCATATCACAAGTAGCCATTGTATTCGGAGGGGTGACCTCGGAATACCATACATAATAGGAGGGGACACCTCAGTAACAAATGGAGTAGCTAGCTCCCAGAATTGTGAAGACGCGTATTGCACACGACATCATTCACCATATAAACAAACGTATCAGATCAAATCCCTCGAAACATATCATATCTAGGATGCATCCATACGCCCCCCAGTGGCCAAATCATATACATATAGTGAGCTCATAATCATATCATATCATAATGGGGAACGGTGTGTATCATCACTCGTACACACTGGAGTCATGCCATTGGTGCATCAATGACACGGCCAGGTTACCTTCCTGACTAGGAACACATATTTGGCTCGGGTACCAAACTGAAGGGTCAAAGCATAATCATATCATATCATAAGGGTTCATATCAAAGTTCATATCAAAGGTTCATATCAGATGGTTCATAATCAGAGGTTCATAATCAGATGGTTCATAATCATAACAAACTAATATCATAGCGAATAGAATCATATCAAAGGATTAAGTCGGAATCATATCAAAAGGATCATAGCATAAGGAAATCATAGCAAAGGGATATCATAAGTGAAGTAAAGTCAAGGATCGAAAAGTCAGGAGAAATCCCTACTGAAAAGGGATAGAATATCTGTACCTCAGTCGAAGCAAGTAAAATAGGAAAGTCAGGTCACACGATGCAATCCCGCCGTCCGGAACCTATGAATTAGATAGCGCTTATTAAGATCAGATTACTCGTTTTAGACGGCTTTCCATTTTTAGCAAGTTTCCACTTTTATTAACTTTCTATTTAGGCAGGTTTCCAAAAATAGCAGGTTTCTATAATTAGTAACTTTCCAAAAATAGCAGGTTTCCGTATTGAGAAAGTTAAGCCGTTCAAGAAGCCTATAAAGACACATTAAGATAAATAAGTGATTTATGTACTTTAAAGATCATTTATGCCGATTTACACAAGTTTAGGATCCAAAGTGTAATTATCATAAAGTGTTGGGTCTTAAGTGTAAATATACCATTTTTATCCATTTTACTAACTTACCCCTTTTTAGTAATTATATTTACAATTCAACCTTTTAATTTCAAAAATCATGCATATGACATTAAGTCTACGTAATTCGGATATGTATACTTATAACAAGTACAAGCTTTCGTTTTAACTCGACTAGTAAAAGATTATATGATCTAATGTGTTTAAGTATTTTAGGTCAAGACAAACAAAACAAACCATGCAACAATGAGTCCATTTATTTAACGAAACCTTAGATCCATTTGAATACCATATGCGTTATTTTCCTTTTAACCATGTTTAATACCAATGTACTTAAACCCTTTTTGTGAACCTTAAAAATAACGAGACACACCCTCCCTCAAAACAAATTTTGTACGCCTTTTAAACCCTTCACAACAGCCCCTAACATTATCCCTTTGACACACATTAGCACCAATTCAACACACAATATTTCATGCTTCATCTATACGTGTTAAAGACCAAAAGAAAAGGTATAATGATGGCTTTACAAAACATATTTATAGGACCAGTTTTCCACATCCTTAACGCCACATATATGAAGGTTTTGATCCATGATTTTATGTAGGTAAAAGAAAGGTTAGTATTAGATTGGTAAAACATTACATATAACACGTTTTTAGGTCTTCATTGCATGCGTATGGTGTCAAAACCCCATGACCAGAAAACAAGGACACAAACAGATTTGTACACACATAACAACACATATAATAAGGTTTTTAACTCATGTCCTTTATGTGATTAATATTAGGTTAACATAAGCTTAGTTTAACATTCATTGTAGCCTGTTTTAGTGCTTCCAAAAAGTGTGCGCATGGTGTTCAACCCCACGACCAGAAATCAAACATACAACCAGATTATGTAATATATGACGACATGTATAAGGTTATTTCATGGTTTTTATGTAGCACTTGTATGTTTTCATGAATTAGGTTTAATACTTGTTAATAACATGATCTATTGAACATAACCATGCGTGTGAAGGTCATGAAACTCACGTCCAGAAAACAGAAAGAACAAGGAGGAAAACGAGTCGTAGAGGTACCTTTTGTAGCGTGCAAGGAGATGAGGAAAGCGAAGGACAAAACCAAACGAAGACACCCCTTTGTGCCTTAACAACCATGACCACATCATCAGCCAACAAACGACCCAAACAACCAAGCAAAACTCCGTACAAATACGTAACGATGGCAGTTTTACAAGCCCTCCGAAACACCTTCTTGGACTGGTTATAGGTCGACAGAAAAATGAGATGGAGGAGAGGATTTTGCCGTGTTCTTTTCTTGGGGGCTAGGGTCTTTTTTTTGTAATGTTTTAAACTAAAGAAACTAGGTAATATAAGAGATAAGGATTGGTTAAATGTGGCAATGATTTAGGAGTCCCCCATGCGTTTCCCTTGGCCGAATATTATGCAATCACAAGACAATTTCAACTTTAATTTTTACCTTACCAAAATTAGTCTTGTACACTTTTATTATTTTGCTTATTAAGTAGTGCATTAACATTTTAATGTGTTAACTCTTATATTGTAAGTTAAAATGAAAGTTTTAATCTCAATGCTCAATTTACTTTTATTATCATAAGTACTTGACGAGTTCGATTATTTTACGGATTCTTATATTAGGGCATTATGGTCATTTCACAAGTTAACAATTTTTAGGGTTTTACAACTCTTCCCCTCTAAAAGAAAATTTTCGTCCTCGAAAATTGAAGTCGCAGAGGTACACGAAGACGTTCAAGTTCAGAGCAGATGTAGCCATCCATAGTCTCATACAGATCATAACGATTTCGGTTCCAAAGCGTACAAAACTTATACGTAACAGATGTCTGTGGGGATCTCACAAAGAAGTACAGAATTCCAAACGAACATGAGGAGTGTCAAATAACGGATATAATCCTTATTCCATTCACGTACCAACCCCAGGCATTTCCCAAGATGTCGTATGATTTCAATAAGGTCAAATCATATGATCTCGGTATTATCACGTTGATCAGGCGTCATAATACTTGCATCACATAACAAGCCCTTATTGTCACCATATTCTGTCTCGGGTCATGACAAACCACATAGTTCAATATCACACAAAACATATCACATACAGATATCAAGTAACATACCAAAACAGAACAGGTCCACATATATACAACATATAACACATCAAACCAACTTACCATACCACAAAAGAAAGAAAGCCACCAACCTGATCGAAACGGTTCCTCAAGACTCATTACAAAAGAAAAGCTGAGATATTACCAAAATGCTAAACGATAAAACTTCACGATTCAAACCGAGTTCTGAACAAAACAATGAAAAGCAACACTGATCAAATCATATAGCAAATTATCAAACCGTCTAAGAACGCGTGGCAAACAAATCGGAGTGACACGAGTCGTGCCCAATCATATGAAGTAGATGGACCTTCTCAGCCACCAGTTGAATCTTGTCTCCGTCTTTGCGCCTTTGGTTGATCCGTCCAGCTCCCTTCAACAGCATCCTGACGTCTCCGGCAGCATCACGATCGGTTGCGGCTTCTGCTTCACGAACCTCTCCAGAAATTGTTGCGGCAGTGCAGGGTCGGCACCATCATCTTCGGCTCTACGAGAAATCTCCATCTAACGATCGACAAACGGATGTGCGAAGTCAAAATAAACAAACTCAAATGCAAATAGAAGAAGGACAAATCAGTAAAGACAGAAGATTATCGAAGTCAAATCTAAAGGACAATCAAAAGGAATCGGAAAAGATCAGAACAGACGGAAGCCTAATGTCTACCTAATCCTCACAGGTCAATCCTAAGGTCAACAAGACGAAACCTGGCGCTCTGATACCATAATTGTAACACCCCAACCCGACAAGGATAGAAGTGTCACATTCTGGTGTCATATCAGAACATACAATTAAAAGCGGAAGTCTTAAGAATAAAGTATCAAGTCATTTAAACAATGATTTACAAGGAAAATTACAAAACCCAAAATGTCTAAGATAAAATGAAATCTCAAAACAAAAGCCCGCCAAAATAAGTCCAAATAATAAGGTAACTAGGGTTAGTCCACTCAGATAATCCACCTCTCAGCCCAATCAAAGCCCACCTTCAAACCTAAAACCTGCCGCAAGAAAAGAAATGCGGCTGAGCTTAAAAAGCCCAGTGAACAGATATAACAAAACGAAAGCTAAATAAAATCTGAAATGCGAAATGAAACAAAGGAAACGGATAACAGAGTCGCAGCGAAAAGAAATGAGAACAATGAGTCAATGAGGATCCTGCAGAACACAATTATACATATATCTAAAACGAACAGATAACAAGGAGAACAAAGCAAAGCAAAGCATCGATGACATATAAACAAGTACATACAAACCAGACATACAAGAACTGAAACATAAGCAAACATAGCAGGCGTCGCATCCACACAACATATATGTCATACAATTAATTCCGGAAATCAGAAGACATACAAGTCAAACAGATATCTACAGGAAAGCGGAAGCAATTAATTAATAAG
Organism: Chrysanthemum seticuspe; assembly: GCA_019973895.1. Lineage (NCBI taxonomy): Eukaryota > Viridiplantae > Streptophyta > Magnoliopsida > Asterales > Asteraceae > Chrysanthemum > Chrysanthemum seticuspe. The sequence goes on along the minus strand of BPTQ01000002.1, from coordinate 113,427,792 downwards.
TGAGCATGGCAATTCACACAGGTCAAAACCCTTAGTTGAAAACATAACCAGTATCATAACGGATAAAGTACTAACAGCAGTCAAAACATGGCAGTCACACGTAACAAGTAGGAGTACAATATGAACACTATAATTAAATGAACTAGGGACATAGCAGGGCAATTAAACAAGTTACCTAAGTTGAACCAATTACCCAATCAAACTGTAGCATAAACCGAAATGCAAACATGGCAGGTCAACAACAAGCAGATAAGGAAACTATCAGATAATCATAGTCCACGAAATTATCTGAACAAGTACACATAATAAACAGACAAAACTATCGATTACACATTAGCATGGTCACCAGACAATTCAGAGGGTCACATAACAGTGAGATCACATATCATCAGTTGAAAACAGGTAACTCAGATAACCACATATTAATCACATCATAGCAGGATAATCAGTAGTCACATAAAACATGAAGAGCATAATCAAATTCAATAAGCATATAATAATCCAGTACGTGAATGGAACGATAATCGGAATTAACGGAATGAGAGTGTGACAGATCAAAGCAATGGAATATATATATCTTGGTAGTAGAGTGAGTCATATAAGGGTACACAGAATATGGTGTGTTGGGGAATGTAGAAGGTACAATGTTGGTATATCAAAAGTGTAAGGGTTATCAGAAATCTACCCGAGCCCGGAAACATATCACATCATATCATATCACAAGTAGCCATTGTATTCGGAGGGGTGACCTCGGAATACCATACATAATAGGAGGGGAGACCTCAGTAACAAATGGAGTAGCTAGCTCCCAGAATTGTGAAGATGCGTATTGCACACGACATCATTCACCATATAAACAAACGTATCAGATCAAATCCCTCGAAACATATCATATCTAGGATGCATCCATACGCCCCCCAGTGGCTAAATCATATACATATAGTGAGCTCATAATCATATCATATCATAATGGGGAACGGTGTGTATCATCACTCGTACACACTGTAGTCATGCCATTGGTGCATCAATGACACGGTCAGGTTACCTTCCTGACTAGGAACACATATTTGGCTCGGGTATCAAACTGAAGGGTCAAAGCATAATCATATCATATCATAAGGGTTCATATCAAAGTTCATATCAAAGGTTCATATCAGATGGTTCATAATCAGAGGTTCATAATCAGATGGTTCATAATCATAACAAACTAATATCATAGCGAATAGAATCATATCAAAGGATTAAGTCGGAATCATATCAAAAGGATCATAGCATAAGGAAATCATAGCAAAGGGATATCATAAGTGAAGTAAAGTCAAGGATCGAAAAGTCAGGAGAAATCCCTACTGAAAAGGGATAGAATATCTGTACCTCAGTCGAAGCAAGTAAAATAGGAAAGTCAGGTCACACGATGCAATCCCGCCGTCCGGAACCTATGAATTAGATAGCGCTTATTAAGATCAGATTACTCGTTTTAGACGGCTTTCCATTTTTAGCAAGTTTCCACTTTTATTAACTTTCTATTTAGGCAGGTTTCCAAAAATAGCAGGTTTCTATAATTAGTAACTTTCCAAAAATAGCAGGTTTCCGTATTGAGAAAGTTAAGCCGTTCAAGAAGCCTATAAAGACACATTAAGATAAATAAGTGATTTATGTACTTTAAAGATCATTTATGCCGATTTACACAAGTTTAGGATCCAAAGTGTAATTATCATAAAGTGTAGGGTCTTAAGTGTAAATATACCATTTTTATCCATTTTACTAACTTACCCCTTTTTAGTAATTATATTTACAATTCAACCTTTTAATTTCAAAAATCATGCATATGACATTAAGTCTACGTAATTCGGATATGTATACTTATAACAAGTACAAGCTTTCGTTTTAACTCGACTAGTACAAGATTATATGATCTAATGTGTTTAAGTATTTTAGGTCGAGACAAACAAAACAAACCATGCAACAATGAGTCCATTTATTTAACGAAACCTTAGATCCATTTGAATACCATATGCGTTATTTTCCTTTTAACCATGTTTAATACCAATGTACTTAAACCCTTTTTGTGAACCTTAAAAATAACGAGACACACCCTCCCTCAAAAAAAAATTTGTACGCCTTTTAAACCCTTCACAACAGCCCCTAACATTATCCCTTTGACACACATTAGCACCAATTCAACACACAATATTTCATGCTTCATCTATACGTGTTAAAGACCAAAAGAAAAGGTATAATGATGGCTTTACAAAACATATTTATAGGACCAGTTTTCCACATCCTTAACGCCACATATATGAAGGTTTTGATCCATGATTTTATGTAGGTAAAAGAAAGGTTAGTATTAGATCGGTAAAACATTACATATAACACGTTTTTAGGTCTTCATTGCATGCGTATGGTGTCAAAACCCCATGACCAGAAAACAAGGACACAAACAGATTTGTACACACATAACAACACATATAATAAGGTTTTTAACTCATGTCCTTTATGTGATTAATATTAGGTTAACATAAGCTTAGTTTAACATTCATTGTAGCCTGTTTTAGTGCTTCCAAAAAGTGTGCGCATGGTGTTCAACCCCACGACCAGAAATCAAACATACAACCAGATTATGCAATATATGACGACATGTATAAGGTTATTTCATGGTTTTTACGTAGCACTTGTATGTTTTCATGACTTAGGTTTAATACTTGTTAATAACATGATCTATTGAACATAACCATGCGTGTGAAGGTCGTGAAACTCACGTCCAGAAAACAGAAAGAACAAGGAGGAAAACGAGTCGTAGAGGTACCTTTTGTAGCGTGCAAGGAGATGAGGAAAGCGAAGGACAAAACCAAACGAAGACACCCCTTTGTGCCTTAACAACCATGACCACAGCAGCAGCCAACAAACGACCCAAACAACCAAGCAAAACTCCGTACAAATACGTAACGATGGCAGTTTACAAGCCCTCCGAAACACCTTCTTGGACTGGTTATAGGTCGACAGAAAAATGAGATGGAGGAGAGGATTTTGCAGTGTTCTTTTCTTGGGGGCTAGGGTCTTTTTTTTTTGTAATGTTTTAAACTAAAGAAACTAGGTAATATAAGAGATGAGGATTGGTTAAATGTGGCAATGATTTAGGAGTCCCCCATGCGTTTCCCTTGGCCGAATATTATGCAATCACAAGACAATTTCAACTTTAATTTTTACCTTACCAAAATTAGTCTTGTACACTTTTATTATTTTGCTTATTAAGTAGTGCATTAACATTTTAATGTGTTAACTCTTATATTGTAAGTTAAAATGAAAGTTTTAATCTCAATGCTCAATTTACTTTTATTATCATAAGTACTTGACGAGTTCGATTATTTTACGGATTCTTAGATTAGGGCATTATGGTCATTTCACAAGTTAACAATTTTTAGGGTTTTACAGTCAAGATGCTTCTCTCAGGTTCTGAATTAACTATGGAAGACATAGAATCACAACTCTATGATGAATTTGAACACTTCAAGATGAAACCAGATGAGAGTGTCTATGAGTACTATGTGAGATTCCACAAGCTTGTTAATGATATGAGGAACATCATAATGACTATGCCAAACATTCAGCTGAACTCAAAGTTTGTGAACAACATGAATCCCGAATGGCACAAGTTTGTCACCTCTATAAAGCTAACCAAAGGATTGAAGAATACAAACTATGAGCAACTCTATGCCTTCCTCCTTCAGAATGAGAGACATGCTATGTTTGAAAAAAGGATTCTTAATCAGTTCAAAACCAACCAGGGAGAGACAAGCTCATCGAATGATTCAACTGCCTTCTACTCAAACATCGGAATCACAACCAAAGCCTCACAAGTCATACCCATGGGTAATGGTAATCACAAACTCATTTCTGATCCTATGTTCAAACAAGCTGATGCTAATGCACACGTGGGAAACTTCATTAATCAACTGGCTCTCCTGATTAGTCAAAACATGAACTCTCTTCCACACACCAACAACAATCTTAGAACTGCATCCAATCCACACAATCAAGCCACTGTCAGAGATGGGAAGGTTATGGTGCAGCCAGTTCAAGAAAGGCAGTACGAACAAGCAAGATGTGGAGATGGTAGAGGTTATGCTGCAAATCAGAATAGGGGAAGGAATGGAAACCAGGGTCAAGCAAAGCCAATCAAATGTTACAATTGTAGAGGTAAGGGACACATTGCAAGGAACTGCACATCGCCAAAACGCCCTCAGAATGCCGAGTACTTCAGGGATAAGATGTTGCTTGTGCAAGCTTAGGATAATGGTGCAGCTTTGGATGAAGAGGAGTTGTTGTTCTTGGCTGAGGGAAATGCTAAGACATATGATGCAGATGTGGATGAGCAACCAATTCAGGAGATAGGCCATAATCATCAGAATTCCTTTCAAGTAGCTGATTGTGATGCATACGACTCTGATGTTGATGAAGAACCCACTGCACAAACCATTTTCATGGCTAGTATTTCTCCAATGGTCTCTCCTAAAGTCTCTTCATCACCACAAGTTGGTCCATTCAAAGACAAAATCATTTTTGAGGTATTAAAATTATACGATCAAGTTGATGAGCAAAAGATACATAACGAAGTACAATCAACTATAATTATTGAGTCAGATATTGAAACAAAGTGAAAGAGAGATTGTACCAAGTGATGTATCTTATGCAGTCAATAATGACTATGCTTTTGACGAATACACTGCACGTGCCCCTGATGATTCTGTTATTTCTGAACTTAATGCTTATAAAGAACGTGTTGCTATTTATGAACAACGTGCTAAGTTTGAATTAACCTCCCGTGAGCAGGAAATAGATGACCAAATGCGTACAACTATTAGAAAAAGTAGGTTTAGAGAAGAAGTATTGAAACAAGAGTTAAACTCCTTACAAGATAAGCTTTCTAAAACTGCTAAGCAAAAACAAGAACTTCAAGAAAATGTTAAAATGCTTAAGCAAGAATTTAGTGTTAAGGAATCAAAACTTTTGAATGATTTTTCTAATCTAAAAACCTTGAAGAACAAGCTTGAAAATAAGTTGTACGTACAAGGAAATACCATTCAGACTGCTCACTTAATCACTAAGCATAGAGTCTTAAGCGATAAGCATAGCATTCCCCATGTTGAGGAACCAAATCCAGAGGTCACTAAGAATGCTAGAAATGCTCATAAGGTTATTTATGATGGCAATGAAATCCTTAAGCCTAGACAGAAACCTAGTTGCATTGAGTGCACTGAGGAAGATAAGAAATCAGATGAAGTCACTAGGGAAAAGATGAACAAGAAACTAGATGATCCTAAATGTAAAGAGAAGAAAATAAATATCACACCCCATGATTACAAAAAGGAGAATTGGATTTCCTTGAACATGTTTAAGCCTTAGACGTTGTTAACACCCGAACAAGTGTTCTGGAAAAAGGATTTAGATAAGCAAAAAGCAAAGAATCTTGTTGTAACAAACCCCCCCCCCTTTAGGAAAATGCCTTCAGCGAGTGTGTATCCTCCCAATACACCAATGCATTTAGTTCCTAGGACTATTGCCACTAAAAGCAAGACCTTAATCAGTCAATATGTTATTTTTCAACTATTTATTGATTTTGAGAAAACTTGTAAGAAAAGGATCACACCCACTGGCATAACTGAAGGGGAAAGGGGTTTTGAGCAAACAAAAGAATGTTATTTAACTGAAGTCATGCCTTTCTTTAAACAACTAAAAGATCATTTTGAAAGTCTTAAAAAGTGAATGAATTTAGACATTAAAGAAATGGAAAAGGAATTTGATGCAATGATAGTTGAGGTTAGTGACTATGAGCGTGCACTAAAATATAATGAGATTGAGAGGAAGAACTTGCATACATTGAATGAGACTCTTATTACTGAATGTGTTGCTCAAAATGTGTTTTTCACTGCTACAAATTGTTCCATTAATGCTTCTCAATTTCATGAATTATTTGTTGCCCTGAAAGTCTCCCATGATCGTGTCATTGAGTTTGGAAAGACTAATTCTAAACTAAATGAGAAAATTGAACTGGATGATCACGACAATTTGGTTAAATATTTTTCTAAACTAGAGGTTGAGCATTTTAATTTACAACTAAAATATCAACATCTTAAAGAAAATATCAAAACTTCAAATATCAAGACATCCTCAGATGCTCCAGAGTTTGATGCAGTTTTTCAAATTAACAAACGTGATGAACAGATTCAAGCTCATTGTAACTCGATCAGAAAGTTGAAAGCCCAAATCTCACAATTAAAGGGTCAAAAGAACAATGTGACTAGCTCCCAAATGCCTCCTCCTTTAGATTCTCAGAATTCTCAAACGTTTCATCTTCAAAACTTAGTAAATGCATTACAAAAGGAAAACGAAAGTTTTTTTGAAGAAAATGAAAAGGTTAAACGTCACTTCAACGAGTTATTTGAATCAATAAAGGTCACTCGTAAGAAAAATAGCGACCAAATAGCTTCATTGCAAAAGGAAATTGAGAATCTAAAGAGCCAAGTAAAAGGGAAAATGCCAATGACCAATGGGGAGAATGGTGTATCAAAGGTTCACTCTTGTAATAAATATGCTTTGTCTGTGAAATATGTTCCCCCTCATCTTAGGAATAACAAACTTACAATTCAAACATATTTCTCATACCTTAATGATTGTCTAGAATGTCTCCGTGAGATTGTTGAAGAGGATAAGTTAGAGAAACCACTTGATAATGCAATTGGGCATGCATGCTTATATGCCGAACGATCTCAAGAACTTCTAGAATGCTTAATCACAATATGCTCTAAGTCCTTAGGTGAGAGAGTTAATCATTTGATTCCTTGTTCTATGCCTAGTGCCAAGCATGAAATCCATTCAAGGCCCAATGTCATGAATGTGAACCTTAGTGTGCCTTCAAGTAGTTCAGATTCCAGATCTGTTAGTACTAAGAAAGTGAACTCTAGTGCGCCTTCTAGGAGTACAAATCCCAGCACTTCTTGCGTTAAGAAAGTGAACCTTTGTGTGCCTGCATGTAGTTCGGATCCCAGCACATCTAAACAGGAGATGCAAAGAGTAGCAAAACCAACTAATGTTCCCATTCCATCTACAGGAGTAATCAGTGACATTAAAGCAAGCAGGTCAAAGTCTCAAGACAATACAAGGAATGATAGGACCTCGCAAGCTAAGAATGTGCATTGGAAGAGAGTAGAAGACCAACCTAGGAACTTTAAGTTTGAGCCGAATAAAATGAATCGTGTTGATTCTAGTATTAGCCATAGGCGTACTGTAATTAATTCGAATTATGATACTATTTGGAAACCTTGTAATGATGTCTGCTTGAATTCTGTTACTTATCATGAATGTGGTGTGAATGCTTTGTCTAATGAGGTCAAATCCCCAGTTAATATTGTTAATGAAAAAAATCATTCTAAGAAGGCTAAAAGGCAAAGGCAAAAGAAAGTTAGAAAACAGTGGAAACCCACAGGAAGAACGTTTAGTAAGATAGGTTATCAATGGATACCTGTTGGCCATAAGGTTAATCAGACAATGCCCACTAGAAAATGGATGCCTACTGGTAGAAATATTCCCTTAAGAAGTGAACATACTTTGAATAGGGCTAATACAGACACTAGTACTGCATCTATTCATAATGATTCCATTGCTTCTATTTCTGATGTGGGTGTTCCAATCACTGTTACTAACCAAATGGAACCCATTCTTGCATGGGGATCCCAATTATCCAGTTATCCATTCTTGTCTGTGTTCAACTGCAGATCGTTCAAATCGTTCTGTGGTACCTGGACTCAGGTTGTTCCAAGCATATGACTGGAGACCGGTCGCGGCTCATGAACTTCGTGAGTAAATTCATCGGGACAGTTAGATTCGGGAACGACCATTTTGGAGCTATTATGGGTTATAGAGACTATGTGGTTGGTAAAAGTGTGATTTCCAGGGTATATTATGTGGAAGGTCTTGGTCACAATCTGTTCTCTGTTGGTCAATTCTGTGATTCCGATCTAGAAGTGGCTTTTAGAAAACATACTTGCTTTGTTAGAGAACTTGATGGTGTTGAATTATTAAGAGGTACGTGAGGTTCTAACCTATACACCATCTCTATCGATGACATGATGAAGTCCTCTCCAATCTGCTTGCTATCAAAGGCTTCTAAAACAAAGTCTTGGTTATGGCATCGTCGTCTCAATCACTTAAACTTCGGCACCATAAACAACCTTTCCAGAAAGGATCTTGTCAGAGGCTTACCCAGATTAAAATATGAAAAGGATCATCTTTGTTCAGCTTGCCAATTGGGTAAAAGCACGAAATATGCCCACAAACCAAAACCTACAAATTCTGTAATGGAAGTTCTTCATACCCTTTATATGGATCTGTGCGGACCAATGAGAATGCAAATGATAAATGGGAAGAAATACATTCTAGTAGTTGTTGATGACTACTCTCGATTTACTTGGGTAAAGTTTTTGAGGACAAAGGATGAAACTCCAGATGTCATCATCAAACTAATCAAACAGCTTCAGGTTCGACTCAACAATACATTCAGAATTGTTCGAACTGACAATGGCACAGAGTTTATCAACAAAGACTTAATTCAGTTTTATGAAAGTGTTGGAATCAGTCATCAAAGAAGTGTTCCACGAACTTCTCAACAGAACGGTGTAGATGAAAGACGAAATCGAACTCTTGTAGAAGCCGCAAGAACAATGCTTATTTATTTGAAGGTTCCAATGTTTCTATGGGCTGAAGCCATTGCCACTGCATGCTACACCCAAAATCGTTCCCTTATACACACCTCTCATGGAAAAACTCCATATGAACTTGTTCATAAACGAAAACCTGATCTCTCCTACCTTCGTGTGTTTGGTGCTTTGTGCTATCCAACAAATGACGGTCAAGATTTAGGTAAATTAAGAGCAAAAGCAGATATTGGAGTTTTTGTTGGGTATGCACCAAACAAGAAGGGTTACCGAATCTACAACAAGAGAACCCGAAATATCATGGAAATAATTCATGTTACTTTCGATGAGCTGACCGGTCAAATGGTTCCTGGACAACCCAGTTCTAGACCCGCACTTCAAAACAGTCCCATTGGTTCATCCCTTGTACCAAATTTCTCTCCAGCTATTCCATATATACCTCCAACTGAAGATGATTTGAAGAAATTGTTTGATCCGATGTTTGATGAACTCTATGAGCCAAGTGCTATTGAACTGTCAATTCCCACAACAGAGGCTGCTCATATCCTTGAGAATGAAGTCAATCCTTCAGTCTCAATATCATTAAGTCAAGAAGCACCTGCTGCTGATAACTCATTCTCATCAACAAATCATCAATCTTCGAATGTACATCATGGAACTGTTTCTGGCATCAATGATGAAGTTAATCCCTTTACTACTCCTGAAGATGCTCCATTTGAAAACATATTTGCTCTTGTATCATCATCAGAACCATCTTCTTCAGGAGACATCGACTCTGCTACCTCAGTCCCTCAACAACTGCCACGTGAACACCTTAGAAAATGGACTCACGATCATCCATTAGACAACATCATTGGAAATCCCTCTCGTCCAGTATCAACACGGAAACAACTTGCAACCGATGCCTTATGGTGCTTCTTCAACTCCGTACTCTCTAAGATCGAACCAAAAGATGTTAAAACTGCCATGAATGAAGACAGCTGGTTCAATGCCATGCAAGAAGAAATTCATGAGTTTGATCGACTTGATGTATGGGAATTAGTACCTGCTCCAGATTGTTCTATGATCATTGCTCTAAAATGGATCTTCAAAGTGAAACTTGATGAGCATGGTGATGTCCTAAAGAACAAGGCTCGATTGGTTGCTAAAGGATACCGTCAAGAGGAGGGTATTGACTTTGAAGAATCATTTGCTCCTGTTGCTCGTATCGAGGCAATCAGAATCTTTTTGGCTAATGTTGACAGTAAGAACATGGTAGTCTATCAGATGGATGTAAAGACGGCATTTTTGAACGGAGATCTTAAAGAAGTCGTCTACGTCAGCCAACCCAAAGGCTTTGTGAATCCAGAGCATCCTACTCACGTCTATCGTTTGAATAAGGCTCTGTACGGTTTAAAGCAAGCTCCAAGGGCATGGTATGATACGTTATCAAAGTTTCTTCTATCTACTGGTTTCAGCAAAGGAGCAGTTGATCCTACATTGTTCACCAGAAAGTCAGGCAAATATTTAATTCACGTTCAAATTTATGTTGATGATATCATCTTTGCCTCGACTGACCCCAATGAGTGTGACTGTTTTTCAAATGAAATGTGTTAGGAATTGGAAATTCCATGTTAAAGTGTCGGTCACCCCAATTAAGGTCTAGCATATGTTAGCTCGTAGACGTGTCGGTATTTACGTTATTTATCAGTTTATTAGTTAGTTATTAGTTTAGTTTAGCGTAGTGTAACACCGTGGAGGAAGGACGGGTCTTTACCCACTGTATCCCTGATCCACAGGCTGATAGGAGGTCGTATTTCTTGTAACTATAAATACCCCTTCCTTCCATGGAAGGGGTGGTGCTTTCAATCTAATATTCTACATTTTGTGAAGTAACTCTCTACCAAGAAAACACCCAACTCTCTAACTTTCTCTCTCTAATGGCAAACATGTATTTTGATCTCCCAAGACCACCCGAATCATCAAACACATAAATATTGGATCCTAACAATTGGTACCAGAGCCAAGGTTTTTGTGTTTTGATGATTTACATGGTTGTTTCATGGTTCGGTTTATGAGGCTTGTCTGGTTTGTTGTTGATACATGTTTTATATCTGTTTTTTGTTTACTGTTTTATTGGTCGGAATTTTTTTGTAAACAATGTTACATGTCCTTTGGTCATATATTCATGTTAATATCATCTGTTTTAAACTGTTTTACATGTCTTGTGTCAAGATTCTTGGTCCAAACAGTCACGATTATCAGTTTCTGTGACAATATCTTGTACCAAAAGAAAAGTCATTGGGTCATGTGGTCACTTTTCTGGGTCAAAACTGCTTTTACAACAGTCATACAATGAATCTTTTATGCAGTTTTCTGGGTCAAAACAAAGATTTCTGGGTTTAGCATGAATATGGTCGGAAATACTTGGTCGGAAAACTCATCGGAAAAAGTACAAAATTCATGCTAGCGACTTGACTGTAGCGACTTATATTTATAAGTTAGCGATTTGCGCGTTGAAAGATGTAGCGACTTGTGGTTATCTGACTATTGAGTCAAATAAAAGTTCTGGCGACTTGACCTAGCGAGTTAGACCTAGCGACTTGACCTAGCGAGTTAGACCTAGCGACTTAGACCTAGCGAGTTAGACCTAGCGAGTTAGACCTAGCGACTTGTCTTTACAAATCGTAGCAACTTGTGCTAGCGACTTGGGTTAAAGACTTTGGTTAGCGACTTGGTGCAACTTATGGTCTAGCAACTTGACTTTTGACTACGGCTTAAGAACTTACAGAAATGATGAAGAAGAGCTTTGACCATGACCATACAATACCTGTTTTACAAATGACCACGACATTTACAATACCAAACTACACTCGACATCAGGTTATAACCATCATCAATCAACAAATACCACTACCCATATTAATCATAGACCTCAGTTTGTGTCATCCATCATCAGTCCAGTGATATACTTCAGAATACGAATGAAAAATAATCTACTTATAGTCTCGACTCAAATTAAAGTAAACCAACACTATCTCAAATCCATCCTAAACCCCTCGAATTAAATTGTAAACATAACGGAAAGAAAATTTTATTGCATAGATCTCAGCTTTCATTCTTTCGGTGTAATAAATGTCACATCAAAACCATTCAAGGTCAAGCAAACGAAAGAACTAATCATCCTCACTGATCTAGACTCAATCAAATGACTCGTAACAGACCATCTTGTTTGAAGTCTAAGCTTCATTCATATTCGAACACTTAATGATAAATGAAAGCAACAAGGTTGTTACTTCACTTTCTTGGTTCGGTTGAATCAATAATCAAAAACTTATCACATCATAAACCTACCTTAGACCCAATGGACCTTGAAGCCGAAACTAGGACCTCTTGCCATCACTGTGGCAAGGTCGTTATGAGCCATCCCTGTGGCTTTGATGTCCAATCTCTTACCATCCCTGTGGTATTGTCATTGCGTATGACAAGTTTAAAAGGTTCCTGGTTTTAGATTAGATGCATTTGGGTTTGGTTTTAATGATGTACTAAGATTGGAGCTGCGTCTTGTGGAGGATCTTCAGAAAAGGAGGCGGATGAGATTATTATTTAGGGTTTGTGTGAGATATGTTAGGTCAAGTGAGAGATTAGATGCATTTTATATCCGGATAATTAGGGTGAGCTATAGTTGTATCGGGTTTTATCCTGATGTGGTCATTACTATTAGTCGTTGAATCAATGGAGCTTCCATTTCAGCAATTCCCATGAGATATTCGACGCCTCGTAATGTCAATGATTCTTCACTGTCTAAGCAAAATCTTTCAAGAATCTTCAGCGTCTGTTATGATTTTTCAAGATGTTTGCTTATGACAAGAACTTCTCGTGCAAATGGTCGTACACGTTATGATGCTTCCGAAAGTTCAAAACCATCATGGGGGAGAAACGTGTACTTTGATGTTTTACGGTTAACCTCTAGGGAAAAGGAGTTTATACTACTTGACTTAATATGGTTTGTGAAGTTGTCTACATTCGGGTAAAGAATTGTTGATGATGAAGTTGATTTGTTGATGAACCGCTGCATGTTCCCCTAAAACAGATATTCACCGAAACCAAATTTGTCATAACACCTTCAAGCTGACATTGTTTATGGTTTTGTCTTGATTTTGTAAAATCCCGCGAAAGAACCTATTTCTCGGTTTAAATCATAGACTTGTAAAATCCCGTGACAATGAAAACATCCTGGTATTAGTAAAGTGCATTTCCGGATCTATCTTACGGTTTATTCTTGGTTTTGTAAAATCCCGCGAAAGAAACTATTTCTCGGTTTAAACCATAGAGTTGTAAAATCCCGTAATGATGGAACCATCTTGGAGAAGAGAAAGTGTAATTCTGGATCTTACTTGATGCTGGTGCTACGGTTTCTGCTTCGAAGAAGGGATAAAAGGGGGTACTTCATGAATTGGGTGTTTGTTTGGATATTCGTCATGGCAGTTTGATTATTACTTGGTTTTATGGGGGTATGTGCTTTTAACCATGGTCGGGATGAAAACCATTATCAAAGTTCATTTAAATGTCAAAGAAGGCTAGATTTGAGCAGTTCAGAAGATGTGACAACGGAATTAATTCAATATTATTTATTTGAAGTTGAAGTGAATTATCACGGGTGAGTGTACTTAGTATCTGAAGGTATCAGGGATGGTTGGATGAAGATTCTTCGAGATCCTTGTTCGAGCTTTTTCCAAAAACGAAGACTTGGAAATCTAGTTATTTTTGGGAGTTTTTTCCTTTTACCACGTGGGGGAATTGGGCTCTGTTTGCCACAAAAAAAATAACTATCACTTTAAGGAGTTACATTGTAGTGCTCAGTGTCACATTCAATTGTGGATTTTCAAGAAGGTAATGTACGTCTATTACTTGATGGTTGGTTGGTTGATGAGTATAGAGTACTTAAGAGATTCAATGGAGCATGAATTCTCGGCACCGCTCTTTGTTACATATGTGCAAGTTTAAGTCACGAGTTCGGGTTAGTTTACTTCAGGGTCAAATTCATCATATTGGGTTTTCTCCATCAGCTGTCACGACAAAGAGCCTACTGAATGATAATGGGTTGATTACATGCTTTGCCAAGAGATGATGAAAAGAGAGAGATTATGACGTCTGTTCACATCAGTTCAGGCCTCGTTCTCTAAAGAAAAGAAAAGTGTACGTGTCAGTGCGCTTTATCTTCTGAAGAAGAGAAATCTTCTTATTTATGACCATTCTCGTCAACATGCTTCATACTTTTTCCATGCGCTTAAGTCATCAAGTGAACCGGGCTACCACTGATTCTTTTCTCATTCCACTTGCTCGACTATAATGAAGATGGCGACATCATGTGCTTATTTTGCGGGAGAGAAGTGTGAATAGAACATTCGGATGATTTTCACTTACTTAATCAAGAATGGCAACTCCGTATGCAATTCTTGAGGGGGAGAAGAAGTGTGAAATTACTGCATGGTTGATTATTATTTGAGAATTTAAATGGTCATACGGCTCTAAACTCATGTAAGAATTGAGCTTCTTCTTATCGGGTAATCTTCACATGGAGTTTCTTCTTAAGAGCCGTTTGTTGACATCTTCACAAGCTGATATGAGTTTATTGACAAAGTGCTTCCGGTTAATGCTTCACGTGCACATCAACATGATGATTCCGAACAACCTTCTGTTCTTGTTTGATGTGATTGTTTGCTTGGTATTACCATTTTGTGTGTTCGTTACGGCCTGATTGCTGATTTCCTTGATGAACATCTTTCTGTTCTTGTTTGATTGGGAGGGATTTTAGTTAAGGGGATTTGCAAGATGTAAGTTGATTGGGATGCTTTTTGGTGATGTTCTTGTTTTTGGTGAGTTGAAGATGTTAACTTTCTATTCCCCAACTGGACAATCTTGAAGAAGGTCGAGTCTACAGTCGGTTCTACATTTTCTGCTACATGTTAGAAGACTAAAGACGAGTTGCATTTAACAATCTAAAGACTTCTTCTTAATTCATGGCATTTATCAAACAGATTGTCGGTTTAGGGGAGAGCACTAATTGGGGGAGAGTGATATGTCGAATTTAATCCCCAATTAGACTTGCTCATATTCTTCAGCAAGTTGATTCTCACAAAGACTTCTAAGGTTCTTCTCAACAGATTTCTTGTATTTGGGCTTTCAAAGTGTTGCTGATTCTGAAGTGTCAAAACCAGCAAGGGGGAAGGAGACACGTATCTAAACGCGAGTAAACTTGATGAACTTAATACTTCTAAGTAATTGAAGATATCCCGGGAAGACAAATGTGATTACCGCAGAGAAACTCAAGGTTTGACTCATGGCGAGTAAACTTGATGGACTTAATACTTCTAAGTGATTGAAGTTATCCCGGGAAATCAAATGTCATGACCGCAGAGAAACTCAAGGTTTTACTCTTCAAGGCGTTTAGTGTTCTTATTTCAACTATGTGGGGGAAGAGATGTTAGAAAATGTTTCTGAAGATATAAGAGGTACATTGGTGTGTGATGATCTCGATGTTATCACAATCATCAGGGGAGAGAGAATTGTGAACATTGGGGATGCTCAGCTGTTTTACTTGAGGGCTTAATCTGTGATTCAGAGATATAATCACTTATTCCGGTGTTGACATCCGCAGAGATTGTCACCCGCAGAGATAATCAGTGATTCGGCCTGCTTCTTCAATGTTATCGGTTGTTCTCTTTTTGGGGAATGTGTGTACTTCGGGTCCTTGAGCTTCATACACGATCATCAGGGAAGAAAGCCATTGTTTACCACAAACATTGGGGAGGTGTTTTCCTTCCGGGCATGATGTGTATTTGGGAAAGTTCTTGGATATTGGTGTACTTCGGGTTCTTGAGCTTCATACACATTCATCAGGGATGAAAGATGTGAACATTGGGGAGTTGTTCTTCATTACCCTCATGATGTGTATTCGGGAGAGTTCTTGAGCATTATACAAAGAGACTGACTGCATCAATTCAACTACTTGGGGGGAATTGTTCTCTTGACACCTTTTGGAATGGATCGCTTCAGACGTCAGTTGAAAGGAAATTTGAGAAGTGTTATTTATGTGTGGGATGAAACGTTGCTGATGTTCTATTGGATGATATAACCCCGAATGGAGAATCTCGATTATCGGTCTTAATAGGAGCAGCGGGATTTATGATAATGGTGTGCTTCTCTGTGCACCTGGCTAAGGAAAGCTTGAAATAGAGCTTCGAATCTGCTCATCCAAAGGATTTTCGGTTTGGGGGGAAGCTGCCAGAGTCTCTCTTTCAGATGGTTCAATTTCTTTCTTCAATGCAAGAGCCCTGGAAGCTTTGGTGGTGAATGTTTAAGAGATGATGACTTCTATCTTCTACAACGGGGCTGTTCGATATCCTTATCTCGGTACTCGTATCATCATCTTCTTTAACTATATCATCTACTCTATCTTTGTATATATTTATCTGAAAAACCAAATACAAAAATATAAAACCAACAAAACAAAATAGAAAAATATAAAATTTTCAAAAAGCCATAAAAAACAGAAAATTTGAAAAAGACCAAAAATATGTTTTCCAAGACATGTCTTCTGGTATCGATAACATCTACGGTCTTAGAAATGTCATTCAATAATGGCACGAGACCATAGATGAAGTTCGAGCAGGAGGTGTAAATATTCTTTTTCAAAACATGTCACAAAATATGGCTTACAGTTATTTCAGACTGTAACCCGGGCTTAAACTATGGCTTACAGTTATTTCAGACTGTAACCCGGGCTTAAACCATGGCTTGCTATTATTTCAGATAGCAACCCGTTCTTTAAAAGAAGGAAAGTGTTGCGCTAAATCTATTTTCAAAATATTTCATGCACTTATCCTTAAACAAAACAAGGAAAGCATGTCTTCAAAAAGACTGTTGTTCCTAAACAAATGTTTTTCCGTCTAAAATTCTTCAGAAAAATATTTGTTGTGTTTTCAAAAGTGGTGGTAAATGAGTTGCTGTAAATCTATCAGATTCAGAGTTTTTGTGAAAATTGAAAACTCAATCAATGACTTCAGCGCTTTTAATCTTTTCAGAAAATAAGTCATTGATTGAGGGGGAGAATGTTTTCAAATTTATATCATCTAACGGACTTTCTTAATTATCCTACGTGCTTATCTGGAAAAATATAATTGCCTATGTTGAAGGACTAGGTTTCTAGGATATGATTGTTAGGTTTAGAAGATTAGAGTTTGAGAAACACATTATTCACATACCTTACATGATCTGATTGATATGTTGGATTGACTTTTATTAGTCGATTGTTGTTTGGGTGTTGTCGACCACCATATATTTGTATGTGTGTTCACTAACATATGCAGGTATATTGGTATATAAGAATGTTCCCGATCCGGATCCCACAAATGAACATGATTGGATGCCGCAAGGAAAGGGTAACGATATCTGGGTTGACAAATGAAGAAACGGAGCTTAATTGGACTTCAATGGAGAGTTGGCATAAATGAAACGTAAGAGGTATCACTGCATCAGCAGATGGTTTTCTTCTAAGTGATTGAAGAAACGGAGCTTAATTTGACCTCAGTTGGCATTCAAAATGCAACATAAGAAGAAGTCTCACTGCATCTGCAGACGGTTTTTCTTCCAAGCCCTACAGCAACAACAGAAGCTTCTCAACCACTTAATATATCTTTGTGCAGGATACCATTTTTAAACAATTTTGAATAAGTTGATTAAATTGTTTTGAAAATGAAAAAATATTGTTTTGAAAATAAATTGAACTTAATTTTGAAAATCACCGGACTTCATTTTATCAAAACTTGAGTCACTCAATTATCGACTACGGTCATGGATTGAGGGGGAGAGTGATTTAAAATAATATATTTTCAAACGATATTTCTTCACAAAAGTTCCGCTTTGTACTATATAAGTGGTGATCTAAAGATTTAATGTTATGTCATGGTATGATTTTTTCGTTAGAATCAAGGTCTTTCAAAATGAAATTTTTTCTGTTCTTGTTTGATTGTGAAATTGTTTTATTTTACTAAAAGATCTCTTAAAAACTTTCATACCTGATACTAACAATCTTAAATGTCTTAAATTGATCCTTATCTGTCACTTTTCAAAAATTAAATCTCGCCACGTCTTTCCCCAAATTTTTCTAAATGATTTAAATCAGTTGGGATCACAAATCTCAGTTGGTTTGAATTTTTTTGATCAGGGGAGAGATCGTGATTTAAATCTCAAATCTGTTTAAATGGAATTGGTTTTAGTCCTTTAAAGGCACTCCTGCCTCCATGTGCCAAACGATTTCAAATACATAATGCACATGTTGAGGAGGAGGATTTATCCAAAAACCAGATGAGTATTTAAACAATGCCACATTTTCTCCCATGTTTTCTAAACCTAATTAAATCACTTGGGATCCAAAATCTCAAAGGATTTGATATTTTTGATCGGGGGAGAATTTGTGATTTAATAATGAAATTTGATAAAAGTTGATCGTTTTGATTCAGTTGTGCAGGCTGCTCTCTCATATGTGCTAAACGCTTTCGAATCTCGAAGCACATATTGAGGGGGAGCAAAACCATCGAGGTACAAAAGTTTTTTAAAATAGATTATAAAGTACCTTGATTGTGTTTTCAAATGGTTTTCTTAATGGATTTTGTGATTGTGGATATGCTTCAAAAGAACTCTTGCCTCTATGTGATAAAAATGATTTCAAATATCCTACGCACATATTGAGGGGGAGAATTTTACCATGAAAATCAAATGGCTTTTTCGTATGAAAATTGTGATCAAAGAAAATATTTCAAAGTCCTCTTGCCTCCTTGTGCTAAACAATTTATAAATCATACGCACATGTTGAGGGGGAGGTTTTCTAAATGATCAAAACTATTAAGGTACAAAATGCTTTGATCTCGTATCACAAGTACCTTGATTGGTTTTCCAAATGATTTTTCAATTGGTTTCGAGAAGGAATGAACAATACCAAAAGACCGACCAAATTTACTTTATGCATGGTGTTATAAGGATGGTTAGGTTAGGTATTTGTTCCCACGATCCGCCAGAACCGGAGGGATCTACCCAGGGACAATTCACTAGATAGTGTAGAGTCCTTAGGTACGATGAAAAAAGGAGAAAAATGAGAATATGGGAAGAGTGCGAACTGAGACAGAGCTAGTACTCGAATAAACCCAACAAGGTTCTAGTTATGAAGTCTTGGTAAGCACTGAAGGGGTTGAAGAATGAAAAAGAAATGAATGATAAAAGGGTGAAAAGAAATAGCCCTCCATCAATTCAACCTTAGGGCAGAAACCGGGTTCAATTCATATGCTACTGGTGGTTACTAAGGTAACACTGGTATTGAAGACAAGACATCGACCCAGTGATGCACTGCACTAAACTTCCCAAACCACTCAAGTTCCTCTTAAAAGGGCTTGTTTCATTCTCACGGGGAACCTACATAATCTATCAACTTTCTCTTAGAGATTGTTGATATTGAAGAAGGAGACCCTCTCCCTAGTCTCCGACAAAGGAACCAAAAAATGCACTATTGAGTCTAGAGCCAAGAGATCATCCACAATATCTCGTTAGGACACTAAATTCTTGAATACTTGCTTTTTCACACAATGTGGAAAGTAAGTATATATTAAGAGTCCTACGCATTATCCTTGTGGTATTGCCAGAACATCCGAGTGATATGAAAATATTCACGATGAAGATGGAAATCCTTCTAGAGCCAACATCAAACAAGCTCTTGGTGGGTGACATGTGAGATCTTCTCATAAGATCAAGCTTGTGACAACTGGATAGAAACGATGGGGAGATTCATTCTTGAATCAACCTTGGTCCAGGAATGGATTTGACGAATACTTTTGGAAAACCGTTCGATGTGCAAACCTTCTTTTCTCTAGCACGTCGAATGTGTATTCATTTCAAATTCAAAAAGTATATCTGATTGAAAAATACTTTTAGAAAAACTGTTCGATGTGCGAATCTCTTCTTTTTGCTAGTACGTCGAATGTGTACTCATTCTCTAATACAAAAAGTATTTTGATTGAAAATTGATCTTTCTCATAAAACCTTCGTTGTATTGCAAAACTCTTTCTTCAAGCAATACGCGATTGTTCTTCAAATCATTTTTCATCAATCAGTGAATCTCAATTTGCTGGTTCACTCACTCCGTGTTGTCTTCTTTGAGATGTTCCGGTTTGAGAACAGCTAGAACAGCTGCGAAACCCTGTCAAGGAGATTCTTAGGAATCCTACCTGATCACAGGCAGTACTTGTACTGATCAACGGGGAACCGTGGGCCGTGTACCTCAATTCAACGAAAGTGGTCAAAGACACTTTTGTGTGTTTTATTGCTAACTGTTGTTTGCAGGTACATTTGGACGGTTGCAGCTGATCAGAATTGAGGCGTCAATCCAAAGCCGCATGCTCACGGCATCCACACTTAATTTGAAGAAATCATGACTGGTGCATATCTACATAACCTGGCTCTGATATTTCACACTATGCTTCTGCTTCGCTGCTGCAAATATCATGAACTAGTAAGGCTTCCGCTACTCTGATGGAAAGATGTCATGATTCAAAAATGTGAGCATGTCGGTCCGAAAGTCACAACATCACATGATGGCAACACAATAAAGGGTGATCCAGAGATTTGTTGTGGCTGATGATCTCAAAAAAAGCTCGAAGATCGTCAAAGATGTGGATCAGTTCAAAGACCTCCACTGAAAGTACAAAGCACTCGGACTTTGAAGTTGCACTACTAAAGCACAAAGATTTCGGAAATGAAGAATTCAAGTCTACGAGCTCAAGAACGAAGTCAAAGATAGAATGCTAGGAAGCAAAATTTATTTCATGGGGTGACCTCCCTTAGGGGGAGATTGTTAGGAATTGGAAATTCCATGTTAAAGTGTCGGTCACCCCAATTAAGGTCTAGCATATGTTAGCTCGTAGACGTGTCGGTATTTACGTTATTTATCAGTTTATTAGTTAGTTATTAGTTTAGTTTAGCGTAGTGTAACACCGTGGAGGAAGGACGGGTCTTTACCCACTGTATCCCTGATCCACAGGCCGATAGGAGGTCGTATTTCTTGTAACTATAAATACCCCTTCCATCCATGGAAAGGGTGGTGCTTTCAATCTAATATTCTACATTTTGTGAAGTAACTCTCTACCAAGAAAACACCCAACTCTCTAACTTTCTCTCTCTAATGGCAAACATGTATTTTGATCTCCCAAGACCACCCGAATCATCAAACACATAAATATTGGATCCTAACAAAATGGGTTCTAAATTTCAAATGTCGATGATGGGACAAATATCTTTTTTCTTGGGATTACAAATTTCACAAAGTCCCGGAGGCATTTTCATAAATCAATCTAAATATGCAAATGAGATTTTAAAGAAATTTGGATTCGATTCTAGTGACCCTGTTGACACTCCCATGATTGAACGTACGAAACTAGATGAGGACCACTCAGCGATCATGGTAGACCAAACGAAATATCGTAGTATGATTGGATCCCTGATGTACCTCACAGCTAGTAGACCAGACATCTTGTTCGCTGTTTGCATGTGTGCTAGATACCAGGCTAAGCCTACTAAAAAACACCTTGAAGCGGTTAAACGGGCCTTTTGGTATTTCCAAGGAACAATCAATATGGGACTTTGGTACCTGAAAGACACCGGTATGTCACTAACAGCCTATGCAGATGCTGATCATGCAGGATGTCAAGATACTCGTCGAAGTACTTCTGGAGGTGCTCAGTTTTTGGGTGATAAGCTTGTGAGCTGGTCTTCAAAGAAGCAAATGAGTACTTCTATTTCCTCTACAGAGGCAGAATACATAGCCATGTCATCTTGTTGTGCTCAAATCCTGTGGATGAGATCCCAATTATCTGACTATGGCTTTGAATTCAACAAAATCCCTCTATACTGTGATAATAAAAGTGCTATTGCTCTCTCATGCAACAACGTACAACACTCAAGAGCAAAGCACATCGACATTCGACATTATTTCATCAGGGAGCATGTTGAAAAGGGTGTGGTGGAACTTTACTATGTGAGGACTGAATACCAGTTAGCAGACATCTTCACCAAAGCTCTTCCTAGAGAACGTTTTGAGTTTATTCTTCCACGACTGGGTCTTAAGAGCCTTCAACCAGAAACACTCAAACGTCTTCAAAAGGAAGAAGAGGAGTAAAAGGTTTCCTTCATCTATCCCCTGTAAATAGTTTTTCAAAAATCAAATAGAAAAATATAAAACTTTCAAAATCCATAAAAACTTAAAAATCTTGAAAATTTCCAAAAAAATATTGTCTTTTTGTCATGTTTTTCTCGATTCGATTATATCTACGGTCTTTGTGCTGTCATTCAAAGAATGACACGGGATTTTAGATGTTGTTCGAATTTTCATATTAAATATATATATATATTTGGGAGAAAGAGAAACAATGGTTTATTGTCATTTCAAGCAGTAACCCGCTTTTCAAAGACAGAACAGAGCCATACTTTATCTTGGTTTTCAAATCTCTTGCTCTGATTCTTTAAGCTAATCCTTACTATCTAATGAAAACTAGTTGTTTTGAAAAATAACTCGGACTCTATTTTTGATAATCATCTGGACTTAAAAGTTTGTCAAAATATCTATCTCTCAATCAACAACTTATGTCATTGATTGAGGGGGAGAATGATTTCAATTAAATCAAAAAGTTATTTGTCATACAATTGTTTTCAAAAGATAATCATGCATGTTTATTCAATGGAGTTTAAAGTCTTAAAATCCGATCCTTATCAGATAAAACGCTTTCATAATCAAGTCACAATTCTCCTTAAAAGCTTTCAAAATCAATTTAAATCTACAGAGATCACAAATATCAAATGATTTGATAATTGTGATCGGGGGAGAATTTGTGATTTAAATTGGATTTAATCTGATAATTCGGTAAATGGTTTTATAAGGATGTACAAGATCTCCTTCCCGCATGTGCCAAACGATTTCAAATTTTCCATGCACATGTTGAGGGGGAGCATCTATCTTAAACCACAAAGATCTGAAACGTGATCAATTTATTTCAATGTGCAGGTTCCCTCTTGTATGTGCAAAACTCTTTCAAACCTCAAGGCACATATTGAGGGGGAGCAAGTTTATGAAAACCTCATCCTTCCCTTATATGCTTTATCTACCTGTTTTGATCAAGGAAGTGTTGTTGATATCTTTTAGAAAATGGAAATCAAAGAAGTTAATTCTTCCTCTTGCCTCCGTGTGCTAAAACAATTTCAAATATATGAAGCACATGTTGAGGGGGAGCTCTTGTTCTAAAAATATCAAAAACAATTCAGGTACAAAATGCTTTGATAATATATCACAAGTATCTGGATTAATTTTCAAATGGTTTTCAATTTGTTCCAATGGCAGATGAACAATACCAAATAGACCGACCAACTTTACTTTATGTATGGTGATATAAGGATGATAAGGTTAGGTATTTGTTCCCATGATCCGCCAGAACCGGAGGGATCTACCCATGGACAATCCACTAGATAGTGTAGAAGTCCTAATGTATATTGAAAAAAGGAGAAAAATGAGATATGGGAAGAGTGCGGACTGAGTCTGAGCTAGTACTTGAATAAACCCAACAAGGTTCTAGCTATGAAGTCTCGGTAAGCACTGAAGGGGTTGAAGAATGAAAAAGAATTGAATGAGAAAAGGGTGAAAACAAATAGCCCTCCAATTATTCAACCTTAGGGCAGATACCGGGTTCAATTCATATGCTACTGGTGGTTACTAAGGTAACATCGGTATTGAAGACAAGACGTCATGGACCCAGTGACGCACTGCACTTCAACTTCCCAAACCACTCAAGTTCCTCTTAAAAGGTCTTGTTTCATTCTTACGGGGAACCAACATAATCTATCGACTTTCTCTTAGAGATTGTTGATATTGAAGAAGGAGACCCTCTCCCTAGTCTCCGGCACAGGATCCATATATGCACAAATTGAGTCTAGAGCCACGAGATCATCAATAAATCTCCTTAGGACACGTTCAATGAAGACTCTCTGTTTCACACAATGTGGAAAGAGAGATTATATCTTGAGTCCTACGCATTATACTTGTGGTATTGCCAGAACATCCGAGTGATATGCATACATATTCACAATGAAGATGGAAAGCCTTCTGGAGCCAACATCAAACAAGCTCCTGGAAGGTGGCATGTGAGATCTATTCTATAGATCAACCATGTGACAACTGAACAGAAACAATGGGGCGATTCAATCTTTTGAATCAATCCTGGTTCAGTTTATGGATTGACGGATACCTTTGAAAAACCGGTCATTGTGCTTAAAAACTCTTTTCTTTAGCACATCGACCGTGTTCGAATATTTCAAATCAAAAGGTGTTTATGATTGATAATTGATTTTCATTAAAACCTTCGTTGTATTGCAAAAACAATTTCTATTGAGCAATACACGATTGTTTTTCAAATCTCTTTTCATCAATCAGTGAATCTCTATTCGCTGGTTCACTCACTCCGTGTTGTCTTCTTTGAGACGTTTCGGTTTGAGAACAGCTAGAGCAGCTGCGAAACCCTGTCAAGGAAATTCTTCGGAATTATACCTGATCACAGGCAGTACTTGTACTGATCAACGGGGAACCGTGGGCCGTGTACCTCAATTCAACGAAAGTGACCAAAGACACTTTCGTGCGCTTTATTGCTAAATGTTTTATGCAGGTACGCCCTACGTTTGCAGCTGATCAGAATGATGCGGTCAATCCATAGCCGCATGCTCACTCAATACATTCATGTCGAAAGAAATCATGATTAGTGCATCAATGACTCTGATATTTTCACTCCATGCTTCTGCTACACTGCTGCTAATATCATGAATCAACGAAAACTTCCGCTACTCTGATGAGAATATATCATGATCCAGAATGTGAGCATGTCGGTCCATAAGTCACAAGACCACAATGGAAGAGTTAGAGATGTATTATTGCTGATGATCTTAAAGCTAGCTCAAAACTCATCATCACGTGGATCAGATAAAGACCTCCACTTGGGCTATCCAAACATGCATCAATGAAGAATCAATGACTACGGGCTTCAGAGCAAAGAACAGTAACAAGAATGCAAGAACAATCTTTATGTAAAGTCTGTTTGTATTCAATGTATGTTTGAGGTGATCTTGAGGTGACATCCCTTAGGGGGAGATTGTTAGGATTTAGTAAATCCATGTATTAAAGAGTCGGTCACCTCAAGTATATGTAATCGTTAGAAAGCTCGTAGTCGTAGATTATTATAAGTTAAGTAGTATTTAGTTTAAGTAACACCGTGGAGGACGGACGGGTCTTTACCCACTGTATGCCTGATCCACAGCCCGATAGGTGGCGATTTATGTAATGACTATAAATACTCTCTACCTCCCAAGGTAGAGAGTTGGAGCTCATAATAAGACTTTTCTTTCTCTCACTAAAGTTCCCTAAACCTCTAACTTTCTCTCTCTAGAACTCTTTGTACGCCTATTTGATCTTATAGTTTAGTGTGTTTATGAAATCCAATATGTTACAATAAATACCAAACATTTTAACAGTTTTACCTTAAACCTATTACTTACACAACAGAGCTAACATGATAAACATTGTTCGAATATTTTCAGGGCGGATATTGAACATCCAGACGTGGATATTGAACTTATATCTGTAAATGGTGACCAGGATGGTGAGGACGACACCACAACTGACAAGAAGAAAATGAGACGGTAAGCACATGTTGTATACCATATTTGGTCAGCTATGGTTTTATATCTGCCCACGTATTAATACAACCCTCTTTGTATATTTTGTGGTCAGGTTTGTCATGGAAGATTCAGAGTGACCCTGAGCCGGCTGTACCCGAATAAACCTTATCAAAATAAAAAATTATGACGTGAATAATAGACTGGATTAAAACTGATTTTGGGATCCTTTGTTTTTTCTGTTTGAAAGGCACACAACTGTTATGTTTTGTTGCATCAGATTTTATTTTTCTTTGATAATTTATTTTACATTTCTGTCATGCAAAATATTGTTTCTTTTATGCTTGATTTGGTTTCAGGTACATCCAATATGAACCGGCAATGATATGGACACTTTCCACAAGATACCAAATGAAAATGCCTGTTAACAATTATTGTCAAAAAAACAGAATTTGGGCAAATAACTATTACAAAAACTGATGAATTATATGGAATACCATTGGTTACCACTGCCTTTAAAAGTCCAACAATATCTTATTTCCATATTTATACAGTAAACACATGGGGTTCAATATGGAAATCATATCACAATACTTACACATGCCAATCTCACATACTACAAAGGCATCAGACCCGCATAATCCATATTATAAAAATAACTTGGATGATCAAGATATTGAAGATGTTTATGCTACTTACTACATTGAACAAGATTGTCTGAAGTTGTCTTTGGACCATCCCCAACAAACTAGACATTACATGCTAGATTATGATATGTAAAGCTTTGTGGTTATGGTATTTTAAGTAATTACCAGTGTTAGGTTATGATTGGGGTTGGCAAACAAAAAATTGTGAATGTTTAGATATGATATTTCATCGCCATTTATTATTAATTACATGGGTTTCCAAAACTCTTTCTATTTATATGGTTTTATGTCCTATAATACATCTGTTTAATTTCCATGTAAATTATTTCATTTAACCATAAGAGTTGTCTTATAAATAATTGCGTTATAACAGTGAAGAGTATTCTGTGTTCAGATAATTTGTAAATATAATGTATTATGGTGTATTTATTATATAACTCAACTTTATAAAATTATCTGCTCACGGCCATTTCACCCACACTTTAATACATGCCTAAAAATGTTTTTCGTTGAATTTCGTATTTTTTGGAGTTAATTTATTATTTTTAACAAACAATATGCAATTGGTTGTCAAAACCGACCACAAACTCACATACTACAAAAGCATCAGACCCGCATAATCCATATTATAAAAATAACTTGGATGATCAAGATATTGAAGATGTTTATGCTACTTACTACATTGAACAAGATTGTCTGAAGTTGTCTTTGTACCATCCCCAACAAACTAGACATTACATGCTAGATTATGATATGTAAACCTTTGTGGTTATGGTATCTTAAGTAATTACCAGTGTTAGGTTATGATTGGGGTTGGCAAACAAAAATTGTGAATGTTTAGATATGATATTTCATCGCCATTTATTATTAATTATATGGGTTTCTAAAACTCTTTCTATTTATATGTTTTTATGTCCTATGATACATCTGTTTAATTTCCATGTAAATTATTTCCTTTAACCATAACAGTTGTCTTATAAATAATTGCATTATAACAGTGAATAGTATTTTGTGTTCAGATAATTTGTAAATATAATGTATTATAGTGTAATCATTATATAACTCAACTTTATAAAATTATCTGCTCACGGCCATTTCACCCACACTTTAATACATGTCTAAAAATGTTTTCCGCCAATTGGTTGTCAAAACCGACCACAAACTGACTTCCAAATTCCAATCGTATAAATCACCATATTAAGAGTAGTTTTGTAAATCGGCACTTTTGAAATTCATGTAGACGATACTTTAATTTAAATATAGCAGTTTGAATCAAGTTGTGAGTATAAGTAACCAATGAGATATGACCAAATGAAGTTGAGTTATGTTTTTTGAAAGTAGACTAAAACACACTCATACTAGGATTTTTAACCAAATTATTTCATAAAGCTCAGTATCATTATTAAAACTCAATAAGAATCTATAATACATATAGAGACTTACCATGAACTATAAGTATCTGCCTTTTCATTGTACACCACACTTATTGCATCAGTTAAGCAGTAGAATCCCAATAGGTGATATACTAAACTTATTCATTCATTATCTTGCCAAATCTGCAATATGATCTGTTGAAAAGGTTAATCAGGTCCTTCAAGTATTAAATGGATACAGGTACATTTGACTTTTACAAGTTTACATACCTGGCGATTATGTATGTGATTAAAGCTGTATTTGTCTTTGCGTTGCAGGGTCACACGCTGAACATTCTGAAACTCCATCCCTGTCAGACATATTGAACAAAACTTTTTTTATTCATTCAAGAACAATTATCAATGGCAGTGGAAAGATGCAGAGTTTCTGTGGTTTACGGATGACACAAAATGTTGGACCATTTACAGGTTCGTCTCATTTATAAAACTTGACTTACATTATGCAATTACAACAAATCTGCAATAATGCATACCTACTTTTGCATTATCAACATACTTTGTTAGGACAAGAATCACACTCGGTAGGCACTTTGACAGACCTGCCACTGAACCAAATAGCTTCGACCTCCAAAAATCCCTTTGTTTATAAAAAAAGAAGATCGGCAGGTAATTAGTACTAAAGTTGCAAGTTTATCGATTTCATAATATTGAATATTACCGTAACGGTTATTCCTATAGGAACACTTTCTCATCGTGCAGCTAAAAAAATCCCACATGGAGCTGCACATGCATCTGCAGGTAATTAAACATTTTATAAGTCTTGCATCCTGTTAGTTAACTTATTATAATGTTGTTCTTATCCATGATATTTACCTTTATTTGCAAGGTATTCCTGTGGTGTACCATGATATTGGCCCTCCAACATTTGAATGTCAAAATTGCAAGGCTGTTATGTGGTACCAGGAAAGAACTAACGTAACAAAAACCGTTGTCAACCCAACTTTCTCTGTTTGCTGCCAAGGGGGAAAAGTGCTTCTTCCGATATATAATGAAACACCTTCGCCTCTTAATGAGCTTATGGACTACAGCACTCCTACAAATTCAAGTTTCAAAGAACAGATCAGGGTATATAATTGTATGTTTTGTTACACATCTTTTGGAGCAAGAATAGACCATTCAATTAACACAGGCAGGGGTACATATACCTTTAGAGTAAATGGCCAAAACTATCATCGAATAGGTTCTCTGCTTCCTAAACAGGGCACTCAGCCTAAATTTGCGCAGCTATACTTTTTTGACACTGGAAATGAACTTAAGAACCGAATGGGAGCTTTTGTAAGCAAAGATAGTGGAGAGGGCGTGGATGCAAATATAGTAGCAAGCCTTATGCAGATGTTCAATCAAACAAATCCAATCACCAAGGCATTTCGAATGGCAAGGGATTGGTCTGATTCCCATAATTCAGCCCACTTTGAACTACGTCTCCTAAGTGGTCGAGGTGCATCTCGGAAATATAACGCCCCAACTGTACCGGAGATTGCAACTCTGATTACTGCAGATTTTGGTGATGGTATTCCCACGAGAGATATTGTTGTAAGAAACAAGGAGGAAGGGCTGAAACGTATCTCTGAGCTGCATCCGGAATACATGGCCCTCCAATATCCATTATTATTTCCATATGGAGAGGACGGGTATCATGAAAAGATATTGTATCACAACAACAAAGGTGTGCGCAAAACCAAAAGGCCTTTTATTACAATGAAAGAGTACTACTCATACATCATACAACATCGAAATAACCAAGGCACTACATTGCTTAGAGGTGGCCGATTATTGCAACAGTTTTTGGTTGACGCATATGCGGTTGTCGAGGAGCAAAGGCTTACATGGAATAGGAAAAATCAAGATACGTTACGTGTGGATTTATATCACAACGTGTGTGACGCTGTAACAAGAGGTGATACAAATGCAGCAGGGTTGGGAAAGCGAATCGTCCTACCAAAAAGTTTTATAGGCGGCCCAAGGTATATGATGCAAAACTACCAGGACGCAATGGCTATCTGTCGAACATATGGAAACCCAGACCTGTTCATCACTTTCACTGCTAATACAAAGTGGCCTGAAATTTCAGAAATGTTAAAGCACATTCCGGGGAAAAAAGCACATGACCGTCCAGAAGTGTCCACGCGCATTTTCAAGCTTAAGCTTACTGAACTGTTAAATGATCTTACAAAACACCATATTTTTGGCAAGTCCCGGGGAGGTAATGCACCTTACCTAATAATGGCAATATGTCTACTCTTTTATAACAAATTTATGTATTATCTTATTCGTTTCTCAATTTTCTTTCAGTTGTATATGTAATAGAATTTCAAAAACGTGGCCTACCTCATGCTCACATCCTACTATGGCTAGAAGAAGAATTGAAATGCAAAACCCCATCCCAGATAAATGATATAATTACAGCAGAAATACCATGTCGAGAAAATGATCCAGACGGGTATAAAGTGGTAACTGAATTTATGTTACATGGTCCTTGCAGTAAAGATGCTAAATACGCACCATGTACATCTGAGGGTAAATGCTCAAAACATTTTCCTAAACGTTTCGTTGCTGAAACAATGGTCGATAGTGATGGTTATGCTATTTATCGTCGGAGGGATAATAAAGCTTACCATATAAAATGCAAATTCAAATATGACAACAGATATGTGGTTCCTCACAACCGTTATCTCCTTCTGAAATACCAGGCCCACATCAACGTAGAATGGTGCAACAGATCAAAGGCAATTAAGTACTTATTCAAGTACTTGAATAAAGGTCCTGATAGAGCCACAATTGTTATACAAGAAAATGTAAAAAACAATGGTGGTCAGGCAGATGTCCAGATTTTGGAGGTGGACGAAATAAAGAATTATTTGAATTGTCGTTTTTTAGCTCCATGTGAGGCGGTATGGCGTTTGTTTTCCTATGACATCCATTACTCAGATCCATCAGTCATTAAACTCAATTACCACCTGCCAAATCAGCATGCAATCACACTTCGTGACTCAGAAAGCTTACCAGCCCTAATTCAAAGGGAAGGCATCGATATAACCATGTTCACTGATTGATTTGAATTAAACAAGCGTGATACAGAAGCGAATAAATACACGTATTCTGAGATACCTGCCCATTATGTGTGGCATGAGAAAGACAAAATGTGGAAAGAACAAAAGAAGCATAAATGCATTGGGAGGATTGTTTACTCGCATCTGGCCTCTGGAGAACGATACTATCTTCGAATGTTGTTGAACATTGTCAGAGGACCTCGCTCCTTTGAGAAACTCATGATTGTTAACGACAGATTATGTTCCACGTTCAAGGAAGCATGTTTTGCATATGGCCTTTTAAATGATGACACAGAATGGACGTATGCTATATCTGAAGCAAGTGTATGGATGTTCGGACCATAGCTACGTGACATGTTTGTGACAATTCTATTGTTTTATGATGTCAGCAGGCCTTTAAAATTATGGGAAGAAAACTGGCATTTTTTAGCAAAGGATATCCTACACAAGAAAAGGAAAATGTTCGATTACCCTAACTTGGAATTGACAGATGAACAACTTCGGAACTATTGTTTGCTTGAAATACAAGAGTTGTTAAATAGTTGTGGAAGATCTTTAGGAGATTTTCAAGATCTACCACTACCAGAACCAATGTTGCTAACCAACATGGACAATCGTCTCATAAGAGAAGCGCTGGCTTATGATATGAAGGAAAGTAAGATTCAACATCAACAACTTCATTCATTGTTAAATCCCCAACAACATCTAATCTATGAGGAGGTTATTGAATCTGTAAATGGTAACAAAGGGAAATTTTACTTTGTGTACGGACCAGCAGGAACCGGAAAGACATTTTTATACAAGACTATCATCTCAAGGTTGAGATCAGAACGTAAAATAGTGCTTGCCGTCGCATCTTCAGGTATATATTTATACTAAATTTAAATAAACAACTAACTTGCACATTTAAACAAATACGCAACTGATTAGTATCCTTAAATTGTATAGGGATTGCTTCATTGTTGCTACCAGGCGGGAGAACGGCACATAGCTGTTTTGTTATACCACTTGAATTATTAGAAAACAGCACATGCGGCATAAAACAAAACACACATATGTCAGAACTCATGCAGCAAGTGAAACTAATTATCTGGGATGAAGCTCCAATGACCCAAAAATATGCTTTTGAGGTGTTGGACAAGACGCTGAGAGATATCTTAGGATATCATGACCTTGACAGTAGAGATCGAATATTTGGGGGCGTGACGGTCTTGCTAGGAGGCGACTTTCGTCAAGTGCTGCCAGTTATACCAAAAGCAAGCAGGCCAGTCATTGTTCAATCATGTATAAACCAGTCTGAGTTGTGGAAGCATTGCAAGGTATTTACCCTTACACGGAGTATGCGTGTCAATGAGTATAGTGAAAATGGATTGCTTGATACTCGAAAACAGGATTTCAATAAATGGGTATTGGCTGTGGGGGATGGCAATTTGCCAGCAAAATGCAAAGAAGATGAGGACGAGCCATCTTGGATCGACATTCCTGAAAGTTTCCTAATCGAATCATGGGATTGTCCTATCGAGAAAATTGTAGCCGAGACATACCCTGATTTTACAACAAGACATACTGACGATGTGTATCTCAAAGAAAGGGTAATCCTAACTCCTCGGAATGATGATACTGATACTATCAATGACTATATGTTTAAACAATTAAAAGGGGACTCTATTACATACAATAGCGCGGATGAAGTTTGCAAGGCATCTACAGACAATCTAGATCAGCATGACATGTACCCGATTGAATTTCTAAATTCCTTAAATTTTCCCAGGATGCCCCCACATGAACTTCAATTAAAAAAGGAACTACCCATTATGCTATTGCGTAACATCAATCCAAGCAAAGGTCTGTGTAATGGAACAAGATTGCTCATCACAGATTTAGGCCAATTTGTTATTCACGCAAAGATCCTTACAGGTTCAAATATAGGAGACAATGTCATTATACACAGGATTATACTAACATCAACGCAATCCAGATGGCCATTTATCCTAAAACGGCGACAATTCCCTGTAAGGGCATGTTATGCGATGACTATCAACAAAAGTCAGGGCCAATCACTTACTTACGTTGGCCTCTATTTGCCTACTCCTGTGTTTACACATGGACAACTTTATGTGGCGCTATCTAGAGTTACCACTCCTTACGGCCTTAAGATACTAATGATTGAAGACAAAGACCCTAGACTTAAGCACTGCACACGTAACATTGTTTTCAAAGAAGCTTTCAGTAGCCTGTCTTAGCATATCTACGTAATGTTCAAATATTAAATATAATAAAGTGGTACATTTTATTTTAGATATACATTATTTGTGTTTCCATATTCAGATACACGTAATAAAATTTGAACGGCAACACCTATGCATAGTTCAGCACATTTATTTATTATTACTTGATTACTTGCCACAAACACTCCTAAACTTTATAATATTGCTCCAATTCTTAATAGGTGTCCATTATCTGTATTCCTATGTTAAAAGACACATAATAAATTGTAACCACCAATACTTATTCATAGAGCATTGTTTTATGATTTATGAAATAACCTCAAAACCTAACTGCATACTCATCAAGTGCTATTATTGCAGACAATATTAATAGTATGCACAAATGTTCAAATAAATATATAATAAATTGATTTTATGGTTGATTAGGAGTTACATATCCTTTATTAACTTCAAGTCAGTTCAAAAGCTTGATGAGACATTTAAAAACCAACTTTTCTCAGTAATATAGACATATCAACTCCTTTATTATCATACAGAAATCAGCTATCGGCAGTCTAAAACTATGTCATTCAGCAGGGATGTCATCTCACACTACTTTCATATGCCCTTACACCGAGCTGCAAAATGCTTTAATGTTGGTTCGTCTCTTTTTAAAGTGCATTGTCGATCGGTTGGAATTAAATCTTGGCTATATCGAAAACTCCTCAGTTTAGAAAAGTTGATTAACTATTTTCAGGTTAGCAATGAATTGACCCTAACTTTTGATTCTGATTTTCATACGACAAACCTGATTTAAGAGGAAAACGTTGATCTGCAAGTTTCAATATTTCCAAATAAAAGAATGATTTCAATATTATAGTAATGGTTTTCCCTATTTGCTAATATATACATATTTTAAGTCACAAACATTAACATTTAACTATGCTTTTTATAGTACACATTCATATGTTTTCTATATTGTGATATCCAATTTTGTTTTCATTATAGGGCAAGGATGGTGATTCAAATACTAATGAAAATATGCAAGAGATAATTACAAAACTGCAGGAAGAAAAAAGACGGATAAAGGAAAATCCAGAATTAGCAATTACAAATAACACGAAAAAATTGAGACGACGGTTTTTCAAAGCTACCTACAGAAAAAAAAACACATCAATTTGGAATTGTCGTTAGCACCACCAATAGTAGCAGATGTGGAACCGTTGGTTATATATCCTAACAATCATGCAAGCTATGAACATATAGAGTTCTCTTATGGCAGCGACTATGAAGAGCAATAATAATGGAAAGCTTATTGATACCTAAACCCAAGTGTTCAAGTAGTTTTTTTAACAAGTTTTTTTCCTGGATTTCTTTCTTGAAGTTTGGTATGTTATTCTCTAAGTTTTTAAAATGAATAATGCTTAAACAACAAGTTGCATCCTATGTTGTTTGGTCAGCTTTAATAAATCATACCCCAACTGTTGTTATCATAATACCAATTAAATCAGCATAAAATTTGAAAATTCAATAATTAATAAACTGCATACCTTATTGACTATTATGCGATCAGCGCACGCAGTTTGCTCCGCTGTCTCATTGACAAATAATCTCATTATTGGCGTATACTAAAGCGAAACACCCATCAAGCCTAAAACATCATTATAATTTGTGCTGCATTCACTAGCCCTGACAATATGAGCAAATCTCCCATTCATCTTACTCACCAACTCTTATATCATCGCAATATCCTCAACGCCCCCATCTTTTGTGTAAAACCCTAAAAATATAAAACATATCAAAAGACTAAATTACCCTCACCGTAAACAATTATAAACTACGTAAAATATAATAACGTTCGCTTAACAAAATTATAAACTAACTTACGAATAATTAAAAACTTTACTAATATGTGTACGTGATCGATTTTGTACGACGAAGATTTAAGCGTCTCGCTAAAGTGTTGGGCCGGTTAGCTGGGCCGTTTGTTTGTGTTCGGTTGGGTTAAAAGCCGAGAGTCAAGAGAGCCACAAGGGGAGTGGTGTTTGTTTGTTCGGTTGGATCCAAGCCGAAGCCCACCCCATCTCAAGCCCTAAACCGAAAATTTTACTAACTATATATACAATTACTTAACCTCAATTTGGAACCCTAGTTTTTGCCTCTCTCTTTCTTTTTCTTCCATTCGGCCGAGAACCTTAAACCCTTGGTGTCGAGACTTTTGTTCCCACGAGCTGAGGTATAAATGTTTTATTCGTCTTCCTTTAATACACCTTACGTTAATGTATTGTATCATGTTTGTTTAGTCGAGTTGTGTTTCTTTTCTTTGTGGCCGAACCGTATGAAACCAAACAAACACAAACCATATGAATTGAACCTTGTAATATTAAGAGAACATGTATGTAGTACGTATTGTTTGAATCGGATCATAGGTATGTCGAGCATAAGAAAAACCGAACCACATGTATAACCAAAAGTAAAACAAACCGACCCACATAGATCATGAATCGGCCAAGGTAAAAACAAGCTAACGTGAATGTGTAAGATACGTAGATGAGTTATGGTTTGCGTAAAACCTATTAGCCGAAACCCTAAGTATTAATCGAACCATGCATGCCGCACCTTAAATGGTTTGTGAACCGTGTATCATGCGTGTGTTTGTGAGTCAAGTGAGTTGTCGACACATTAACCTACCTCGTGTTCAAGTCTTTTATGAAAATATGTGCATGCGTGTGTGTCGATGTATGCTTAAGTTGGATAGTGAGTAACTTGGGAATGGTCACATAAAATCATAAACGTACATGTGTATATAAGTTGATGTATTATATGCATATGGTTAACGTATGGTCTTAGGTCATGAATGTGTCGTGAGGATTGAAACGTAAGTAAACATGAATCATGTGAGTTATTGGTCTCGTTAAAGGCCATGGGTCGATATACATGCATCACGCTTATATTATAGCGTAATTGTTTGTGTCAAATGTATGCATGGTTGGAATATAGGGGTCGACATGTGTAAGTTAATTGCGTAAGGACATGCATGAGTTGAGTTAAATTCCGTTGAGTTTTCATACGTTCTAGGTCAAGGTGGAAGTCATTAAAAGAAGTAACATGTAAATTAAATGCGTATTAAATGATATTAAAAGTATGGGAAAACCCTAGAACATAAATAGGAAGTCGATTAGGGTTAAAAGCTAAGTGTGTAAATTCGTTATTTCATGTGAGAATGGTAAGTCTTGGAGTCGTTAATAACTATTGATTAAGAGTAAATGAGCTAGTACTAAGCGTGATGTAAACATGCGTGAGTTATGATTGTGTGTAAGGAACTAAGTCAGGAATTGGAAGTATTGCATGCATGGTCTCATTTAGGTTGCATTCGAACAATGTTACGTGTGAGTCTTGGTTAATCACGTAAGTTATAAAGGCTTATGTAAACTATTTTGAAAGAGAGTCCTAAAATCCGTTATTGGCATTTGTAAACCCTATACTTTGAACGACGATCATATAAACCCTCAATTAAGATATTTGTCATTTTAAACCCTTGAGTTTACCATTTGTCATTTACAACCCCTAAGTTTGGCTAATTAATGATTAAGACTCTAAAGCGTTGTAATTCCGTCCGTCACTAAGAATAAGATTATACTTACGACTTTAAGAGTGTGAACGAGATAAATCCGTTATAACTTAATGATGCTAATGAGTATTAAATAAATCATAATCCGTGTAGATTCGCTGAAGGAGACGCGACGTTACATCTTCGTGATTCACTCATTCGTTTGCTTTCCTCTCATTTGCTTTAAGGTACAGATATTCTGACCTTTTCAGTAAAGGTTCCTCATGTTTTCCTTTCTTTGTCATTTCTCTCATGCTTATTAGGATTTCCTATGCCATTGCTATGAACCCTTCTGTTTGTTTGATCTGTTGCTTATCTGCACTTCTGTTTTTATTGAACCATGCAATATCTGTTGTGAACTTGTGTTATGAAGACTCTGATATGCATATTTGTTGAACCTCATTAAGTGTAATTATGAACTTCTAAATATGAATGTATGATTTGTGATTGTGATAAGAACTTCTGACTTCTGAATATCGGAATATGAACCTTATGATATGAACTATCTGATATGTTATCTGTGACATTGTGTTTGATTATGATCTGTGCCATATCTGAAGATCTGTTTGACCTAAGTTAGTTGATACCTGAGCAAAATATTAACTAGTCATGGGGATTCCATGTCCGTGTCAGTGATGCACCTCTGACATGACTCTAGGGCAGTAGAGTGATGTTCTGCCACGTCCCTTTCCGTTATCTGTTTATTAATAGTATGGCCACCATCTGTCTGTTGGGGCGTATGGATGCATCCTAGATCCGATCTGTTGTCCGGTATGATTTTTCTGGTGAATGATGTCGTGTGCAATACGCTTTTCACAAAATTCTGGGAGCTAGCTACTCCAAAACCATTTCGGAGATTATTTATGTATAATTATGATGTTTCTGATATGATACGTTCTGGGCTCGTGGTAGTTAACTAAACCTTTATCTGTTACTTCTGTGTTAAGTATTCTGTTATGATTCGGTATTTTCGAGTGTTATATTATGTATCCTGATATGATATGTTGGTGAATGTGCGTATGACGTATATGTTCAAGTGATTACTAGTTGCCATGCTAGGATAGGATTAATATGTTTAAACATGATTTGTATATCTGATATTATGTTAGCTTATCGTTACGTGAATGCGTTGATCTGCGAGATGAATGTGCTAGTGTACAATTGAGTGTTTTGGAAGTTTAGTTTGGATGATGGTTCAGTTAATTTTATAAACCTCGCCTATCAGTTAATTATCTGTCTGCATATGTGACCTGCCATGTTACAACTCTACGGATGTTAAGATTTGATCTGGGAACTGGTTTAGCTTATGATATTTGTTCTGAAAATTGCTAATGGCTATGATATGTCTTTGTCTATTTAGTTATAGTATGTCTACTGTGTTTGCTTTTGGTACGTGAGGCTGCCATGACTTCTGCTAGTTCCGCTGCTACAATATTAAATTAAGTGCGTTAAATGTAGATTTATTGATTTGTATGAATGCCATGTTTATTTTCTGGAAAGTGTTTTCTGTTAGTCTTTAGACTCTTCGTTTGGGTTATATGTAATCTATTTTCTTGATATGTTAAGTGTCTGGTTATTATGATGTGTTGCATTTGTGTCATTAATGTGCTACGAGGTGTTAACTGTTATGTGTTTTCTGGATTTCTATATATTTGTGTTTCCGCAGAATCCTCAATGATTCAGTATTCTCATTCCGTTATGATTTCGTTATTCGTATCTTTGTTTGGTTTAGTTTTTGGTTTCGTTATATCTGTTCACTGGGCTTTGTAAGCTCAGCCGCATTTTTCTTTTCCTGCGGCAGGTATTCAACATTCAAGATGAGCTTATGGGATAGCTGATCTGGGTTGAGAGTAGAGACAAGAGCAAGATTTGCTAATAGGGATCTTAGATTTATTTTGAATATTAAGTTATTTATATTCTCTTTTGTAAGTTTTGTAAAAGTTTCCGTTTTTGTATAGTATTTAAAGTTCTGATATGAAACCGTATTGTGATATCTTTACCCTTGTCGGGTTGGGGTGTTACAATTTATGGTATCAGAGCTCTAGGTTTTAGGACCCTTAGAGCTTAGGCTATGACCTGTGAGAAGTGGGTAGATTTAGGATTTTCCCTTTTGCGTACTTTCTTTGCGTCCACTATCGTACTTAGACTTTGCTAATAGTTGGTTATTCTTTTAGATGGTTATCCCTCGTCGCTCTAGTTCATCTGATAGGAGCAAACAAGGACCAACTAGGCAACCTAAGGAGAGGATGAGGTGGACCGTTGTTATCGCTAAAGGCTGCAACAGGTTTGGTAGAGTGAAGCGGACCAACAGGAGGATATGAGTTCCGGCTAGTATGTGGCCATGCACAATTGAGGAGAAGCTGACCTTGAAGAACGTAGACGGAAAAGTAGTAAAGGAGTACGAAACTAAATTTGTTGACAATCAAGGTTTCACCACTAGGTATCATGATAGATGTCCCGAGTTCCTTGAAGATGGAGGAGTAGGTTGGGCGAGGAGTCGCGATGTGTATGCTTTTGTAGATCGTGTGCCGGAAGAAGAAGAGAGGAATCGGAAAAGTGACTTTGCTAGTCGCTTATTACCGCAGCGTGAATGAAATAGGAACGGATGGATAAGTGAGGAAGAAGAGGAAGAAGAAGAACATGAGGAAGAATACCGCATTTTTCTTTTCCTGCGGCAGGTATTCAACATTCAAGATGAGCTTATGGGATAGCTGATCTGGGTTGAGAGTAGAGACAAGAGCAAGATTTGCTAATAGGGATCTTAGATTTATTTTGAATATTAAGTTATTTATATTCTCTTTTGTAAGTTTTGTAAAAGTTTCCGTTTTTGTATAGTATTTAAAGTTCTGATATGAAACCGTATTGTGATATCTTTACCCTTGTCGGGTTGGGGTGTTACAATTTATGGTATCAGAGCTCTAGGTTTTAGGACCCTTAGAGCTTAGGCTATGACCTGTGAGAAGTGGGTAGATTTAGGATTTTCCCTTTTGCGTACTTTCTTTGCGTCCACTATCGTACTTAGACTTTGCTAATAGTTGGTTATTCTTTTAGATGGTTATCCCTCGTCGCTCTAGTTCATCTGATAGGAGCAAACAAGGACAACTAGGCAACCTAAGGAGAGGATGAGGTGGACCGTTGTTATCGCTAAAGGCTGCAACAGGTTTGGTAGAGTGAAGCGGACCAACAGGAGGATACGAGTTCCGGCTAGTATGTGGCCATGCACAATTGAGGAGAAGCTGACCTTGAAGAACGTAGACGGAAAAGTAGTAAAGGAGTACGAAACTAAAGTTGTTGACAATCAAGGTTTCACCACTAGGTATCATGATAGATGGCCCGAGTTCCTTGAAGATGGAGGAGTAGGTTGGGCGAGGAGTCGCGATCTGTATGCTTTTGTAGATCGTGTGCCGGAAGAAGAAGAGAGGAATCGGAAAAGTGACTTTGCTAGTCGCTTATTACCGCAGCGTGAATGAAATAGGAACGGATGGATAAGTGAGGAAGAAGAGGAAGAAGAAGAACATGAGGAAGAATACGAGGTGGACTCGGATTTAGAGTCTACGGCTTCTAGTAGGTTTAATCCGATACAAGAATAGAAATGTGCACTCCTGGTTAGTTGCCTCTTTATGAGAAATTTCTTACATTGGATTTTGAGTTTAGGTCCTTTTGTTTTTATTTAGATGATTGAATCTTGGATTATTAAGTTTTGTTTTGGAAGTTCATCTTATGACGATTTTGCAAAATTTGTTTGATTAGTGGAAATAAAACAAAATTTTGAAAGTATAGTTCCGGCTTGTTGTTTCTTCCTGATAGATTCGTTAAGTTTCTGTTAGTCCTCATAAGTTTTGTCTACTATGCGTTTTCTTAATGATGTCGCTTAATCACAGCCTGAAATGAAGTATGACCATCATGATGGATACTCATGTGAATCTGGTTTGTTATAGTATGTTACTTGCTATCTGTATGTTATCCGTATGTGATATGTTTTGTTATGATATTAGTTATGTGGTTTGCCATGAACCGGGACAGAATATGATGACAATAAGAACTTGTTATGTGATGCAAGTATTATGACGCCTGATCAACGTGATAATACCGAGATCATATAATTTGAACTTATTGAAGTCATATGGCGTCTGGGGAAATGCCTGTGGATGATACGTGAATGGATTTTGACTGGTATCTGTTATTTGGCACTTCTCATGTTCGTTTGAAATTCCGTACTTAATTGTGAGATTTTCATCGATATCTGTTACGTATAAGTTTTGTACGCTTGGAATCCGAAATCGTTATGATCTGTGCGAACCTATAGATTGCTATGTCTGCCCTAAGCCTGTACGTCTCCATGAACTTCTGCGACTAGTGAGACCGTTAGGATTTGTTCCGTCTATGCATATGTTTGTTCTCATCATTAGATATCTGAATAAGTTAGAATTTGTCGTTTGATTTTCTACATCTCATCCGTTATCTGCCATTACTTTGATGAGTATATGATAGTCTGTTGTAAGTATTTGATTATTGCTTGATTTCTGAAAAGTATGAGTTTGTAGATTCTGATAAAAATCCGTTTGCTCTGAGATGGGTTCCGTGTTTGTTATAATTCCTCGAAACTCTGAAATCCGCATTGGGTTGCTGTCCTGTTTCGCCTTGTCCAATTTCGAGGACGAATTCTTTTTTTAGAAGGGGAGAGTTGTAAAACCCTAAAAATATAAAACATATCAAAAAACTAAATTACCCTCACCGTAAACAATTATAAACTACGTAAAATATAATAACGTTCGCTTAACAAAATTATAAACTAACTTACGAATAATTAAAAGCTTTACTAATATGTGTACGTGATCGATTTTGTACGACGAAGATTTAAGCGTCTCGCTAAAGTGTTGGGCCGGTTAGTTGGGCCGTTTGTTTGTGTTCGGTTGGGTTAAAAGCCGAGAGCCAAGAGAGCCACAAGGGGAGTGGTGTTTGTTTGTTCGGTTGGATCCAAGCCGAAGCCCACCCCATCTCAAGCCCTAAACCGAAAATTTTACTAACTATATATACAATTACTTAACCTCAATTTGGAACCCTAGTTTTTGCCTCTCTCTTTCTTTTTCTTCCATTCGGCCGAGAACCCTAAACCCTTGGTGTCGAGACTTTTGTTCCCACGAGTTGAGGTATAAATGTTTTATTCGTCTTCCTTTAATACACCTTACGTTAATGTATTGTATCATGTTTGTTTAGTCGAGTTGTGTTTCTTTTCTTTGTGGCCGAACCGTATGAAACCAAACAAACACAAACCATATGAATTGAACCTTGTAATATTAAGAGAACATGTATGTAGTACGTATTGTTTGAATCGGATCATAGGTATGTCGAGCATAAGAAAAACCGAACCACATGTATAACCAAAAGTAAAACAAACCGACCCACATAGATCATGAATCGGCCAAGGTAAAAACAAGCTAACGTGAATGCGTAAGATACGTAGATGAGTTATGGTTTGCGTAAAACCTATTAGCCGAAACCCTAAGTATTAATCGAACCATGCATGCCGCACCTTAAATGGTTTGTGAACCGTGTATCATGCGTGTGTTTGTGAGTCAAGTGAGTTGTCGACACATTAACCTACCTCGTGTTCAAGTCTTTTATGAAAATATGTACATGCGTGTGTGTCGATGTATGCTTAAGTTGGATAGTGAGTAACTTGGGAATGGTCACATAAAATCATAAACGTACATGTGTATATAAGTTGACGTATTATATGCATATTGTTAACGTATGGTCTTAGGTCATGAATGTGTCGTGAGGATTGAAACGTAAGTAAACATGAATCATGTGAATTATTGGTCTCGTTAAAGGCCATGGGTCGATATACATGCATCACGCTTATATTATAGCGTAATTGTTTGTGTCAAATGTATGCATGGTTGGAATATAGGGGTCGACATGTGTAAGTTAATTGCGTAAGGACATGCATGAGTTGAGTTAAATTCCGTTGAGTTTTCATACGTTCTAGGTCAAGGTGGAAGTCATTAAAATAAGTAACATGTAAATTAAATGCGTATTAAATGATATTAAAAGTATGGGAAAACCCTAGAACATAAATAGGAAGTCGATTAGGGTTAAAAGCTAAGTGTGTAAATTCATTATTTCATGTGAGAATGGTATGTCTTGGAGTCGTTAATAACTATTGATTAAGAGTAAATGAGCTAGTACTAAGCGTGATGTAAACATGCGTGAGTTATGATTGTGTGTAAGGAACTAAGTCAGGAATTGGAAGTATTGCATGCATGGTCTCATTTAGGTTGCATTCGAACAATGTTACGTGTGAGTCTTGGTTAATCACGTAAGTTATAAAGGCTTATGTAAACTATTTTGAAAGAGAGTCCTAAAATCCGTTATTGACATTTGTAAACCCTATACTTTGAACGACGATCATATAAACCCTCAATTAAGATATTTGTCGTATTAAACCCTTGAGTTTACCATTTGTCATTTACAACCCCTAAGTTTGGCTAATTAATGATTAAGACTCTAAAGCGTTGTAATTCCGTCCGTCACTAAGAATAAGATTATACTTACGACTTTAAGAGTGTGAACAAGATAAATCCGTTATAACTTAATGATGCTAATGAGTAGTAAATAAATCATAATCCGTGTGGATTCGTTGAAGGAGACGCGACGTTACATCTTCGTGATTCACTCATTCGTTTGCTTTCCTCTCATTTGCTTTAAGGTACAGATATTCTGACCTTTTCAGTAAAGGTTCCTCATGTTTTCCTTTCTTTGTCATTTCTCTCATGCTTATTAGGATTTCCTATGCCATTGCTATGAACCCTTCTGTTTGTTTGATCTGTTGCTTATCTACACTTCTGTTTTTATTGAACCATGCAATATCTGTTGTGAACTTGTGTTATGAAGACTCTTATATGCATATTTGTTGAACCTCATTAAGTGTAATTATGAAATTCTAAATATGAATGTACGATTTGTGATTGTGATAAGAACTTCTGACTTCTGAATATCGGAATATGAACCTTATGATATGAACTATCTGATATGTTATCTGTGACATTGTGTTTGATTATGATCTGTGCCATATCTGAAGATCTGTTTGACCTAAGTTAGTTGATACCTGAGCAAAATATTAACTAGTCATGGGGGTTCCATGTCCGTGTCAGTGATGCACCTCTGACATGACTCTGGGGCAGTAGAGTGATGTTCTGCCACGTCCCTTTCCGTTATCTGTTTATTAATAGTATGGCCACTATTTGTCTGTTGGGGCGTATGGATGCATCCTAGATCTGATCTGTTGTCCGGTATGATTTGTCTGGTGAATGATGTCGTGTGCAATATGCTTTTCACAAAATTCTGGGAGCTAGCTACTCCAAAACCATTTCTGAGATTATTTCTGTATAATTATGATGTTTCTGATATGATACGTTCTGGGCTCGTGGTAGTTAACTAAACCTTTATCTGTTACTTATGTGTTAAGTATTCTGTTATGATTCGGTATTTTCGAGTGTTATATTATGTATCCTGATATGATATGTTGGTGAATGTGCGTATGACGTATATGTTCAAGTGATTACTAGTTGCTATGCTAGGATAGGATTAATATGTTTGAACATGATTTGTATATCTGATATTATGTTAGCTTATCGTTACGTGAATGCGTTGATCTGCGAGATGAATGTGCTAGTGTACAATTGAGTGTTTTGGATGTTTAGTTTGGATGATGGTTCAGTTAATTTTATAAACCTCGCCTATCAGTTAATTATCTGTCTGCATATGTGACCTACCATGTTAAAACTC
Source organism: Chrysanthemum seticuspe (assembly GCA_019973895.1). Taxonomy (NCBI): domain Eukaryota; kingdom Viridiplantae; phylum Streptophyta; class Magnoliopsida; order Asterales; family Asteraceae; genus Chrysanthemum; species Chrysanthemum seticuspe. The sequence goes on along the minus strand of BPTQ01000002.1, from coordinate 113,383,609 downwards.
TACGGATGTTAAGATTTGATCTGGGAACTGGTTTAGCTTATGATATCTATTCTGAAAATTGCTAATGGCTATGATATGTCTTTGTCTATTTAGTTATAGTATGTCTACTGTGTTTGCTTTTGATATGTGAGGCTGCCATGACTTCTGCTAGTTCCGCTGTTACAATATTAAATTAAGTGCGTTAAATGTAGATTTATTGATTTGTATGAATGCCATGTTTATTTTCTGGAAAGTGTTTTCTGTTAGTCTTTAGACTCTTCGTTTGGGTTATATGTAATCTATTTTCTTGATATGTTAAGTGTCTGGTTATTATGATGTGTTGCATTTGTGTCATTAATGTGCTACGAGGTGTTAACTGTTATGTGTTTTCTGGATTTCTATATATTTCTGTTTCCGCAGAATCCTCAATGATTCAGTATTCTCATTCCGTTATGATTTCGTTATTCGTATCTTTGTTTGGTTTAGTTTTTGGTTTCGTTATATCTGTTCACTGGGCTTTGTAAGCTCAGCCGCATTTTTCTTTTCCTGCGGCAGGTATTCAACATTCAAGATGAGCTTATGGGATAGCTGATCTGGGTTGAGAGTAGAGACAAGAGCAAGATTTGCTAATAGGGATCTTAGATTTATTTTGAATATTAAGTTATTTATATTCTCTTTTGTAAGTTTTGTAAAAGTTTCCGTTTTTGTATAGTATTTAAAGTTCTGATATGAAACCGTATTGTGATATCTTTACCCTTGTCGGGTTGGGGTGTTACATTTTGCATCAGCTAAAGGCACATCGATATTCACCTACCAACTGCATGTATAACACGTAATCATTATTAGCTCAACTAATGAGCCATAAATCAGCAAACAACTACGCTTTCCTATGCAAGTGACTAATACCCTAACTAAAAACCAATATTGGCATGACTTAAGCTAAATACAATTTGTCGCGGCTCACCGTTATTCATTCACCTCTTATCTATATCTAAACCAAGAACAAGATTCAAAACAAAAGGAAAATAAAAGAAGATCTCAGCTTTGTTCAACACACTTTTAAATATTTAAGGATCTAAAAAGATCTCATGTTCTTGAACTCATAACATCATAGATCTATAAGAAGTCAAGCTTCTTTTTTACAAAAACAAAAACGAAACAAAACAAAAACCTTCACCTACCTGAGACATCATCAATCTTTATCGAAGCTTAGCTTCTATATATATCCGAAAAATTAAAGGGAACGATCAAAACAGAAATTTTTAACCTCCCTTTCATTCGATTTAATCATAAACAAAACAATAACACACGTAGAAACCTACATGAGACCCTCCAAAGGATCTTGAAACAATAAAGGTTCTTTGTTGATAGACTATGCTGCAAATGACAAACTAGGTAAAGGTACGGTTGTGAGTTAATGTTTGTGATGTCTGATTCATAGAGTGTGTTAGATGATGATGGATAATGAGATGAGATGAGTTTTTGAGTTGTGATTAGATGTAGATTAGATGGGTTTGGTGGATGAACTTGATGAGGGCCACTTCAAGATTGTTCGCACCTAGCAGGAACTAAACTTTATAATGTAAAATCATTGAACCCCAAAAAAGCTCAAACCCCTAACTGGATTATCACTACAAAAACAAACTTTAGCTTACACTTATTCAAACCCAATTCAATGATTACCAATCTGAACATAAAAACAACAAAAAGATTCAAGCTTTAGAATGCAAAATTGATAAACCCTGATCAAATTATCATTAACAATTGAAATATTCTAACAACTATTATAAAAATCTTCAAACATCTTCCAAATTTACTATGATATTTAAAACATATACTTGATTTTCAAGATTGAATTGAAACTAACATAACACAATATCATTTATAAATAAACAAACATCCTAAAGTAACAAACTTGCAATAAATTATAATATTCTAACATTCGCCCTTTCAATCTATCATATTCAAATCGAATACCTGAGATATTAGGCTCAATCAGCAGAAAATCACGCACTTTATAATAGCCCTCAATAATATTTGATTGCTTAACATTTATTTTGATTGATTTTGCGTTTGATTCAAAACCCTAAATCGGATGTTTGAATGTAACTGTGTGTGTTGACCGAGTGTAACTGAGATAGATGTGTGAAATACTGAAAGTCAAACACACACTACTCGACCATTTTCTAATAAAAGTAAATAAATAAATAAAAATAATTACTTTCTTCAAGGTAGTAAAGCATTAAACCTAAAACCATTAAACTGATCATTGATCAGTTTAATCCATTAGCAATATATTGTTATAGTTATAATAACAGAGTAGCAGTCAATAAAAGCTTACATACAACCATCAAATTTACTTCAAAACTGTCACACCCCCAATTTACCTGTTTTGCAGCGGAATGGAATTCCTGGGGATAGACTGTCATAGCACCACAATCACAGTTATATTGAACGACTTAAAGTGTCGTTTGAAAAGAACATCGTTTGATTTAATAAAACAATCAGAGTTTACAAAGTATAGGTCCCAAAAGTTTATAAAGTTTGCGGAAATATAAATATATTACAAGTCCAAACGATGGTTTTGAAAGAAAGTGCCATAATGTACAATGATGTAAGTCGACGCCGCGACTCAAAAGGGGTTCCTTAACCATGCCATGGTGATAATGCCTTAGTTACCTGAAAATACATTGCTAAAACGGTCAACAATAATGTTGGTGAGAAATCATAGGTTTAGGTAAATGTTTTATACGACTACGCAAGTATAGATCAGGTATGACAATCATGTCACATAAAAATGTTACAGGTATGACAGTCATGTCACATAAAAATGTTACAGGTATGACAATCATGTCACATAAAAATGTTACAGGTATGACAATCATGTCACATAAAAATGTTACAATTGCTATAAGTCCATGACACCGAAACTAGACTGTTCCTAATGTATGCCCCAACAGAGTGTTTGCCAGACAACTCAATAATGTTATTAAATGAAATGCATCCGTATGACTAGTTGGGATTCACCAACCCGGATGGAGGCGTCACCCTCGATAGATCTATCCACTCACCCTCGCTTCTATGATTAACGGTTCATGTTCAGGAAATGGGGACTTTCAATTGGCATGCGGTAACTTAAGCAATGTAAATGAATTTAACATACTTGGTATCGTAATAAAAATGTTGTGCAATGTATTCTCCCCCGTAGGTTTGAAAATAATTAAAAGCATGTACGACGGGGCTATGAAAACTCACTTGATAAACTGGTATGATGACAAGAGTGAGTACACTGAGGTATAGCGTGATACTTTAATCCGGACCTATTACGAATGATATGATATGTAATGAGTTATGATGTAATGTTATGCATGCATTTCGTATGTTATTTATACCATTTGCGAGTTTTGAAAATAATACTTATCGTCGAAAAATACTCTTTTGACGTCTTGACCATTCGTAAATTACTTTACAAGTATTTACGTCAAAATGTCATCCTACAATAGTTTATTAATGATTTATTGTGAAATTTTAACTTTTCGTCGTAAAATCATGTCGTTGGAAATTTCATGAAAGTGACAAAAATGGCTTCGAAAAGCTAGTAGTAAAATGGTGTACGTCGAACGTTAGGAAACGAACTCGACGGTTTTGGAAAGCTTGTATCAAAATCTAGAAGTTTTAGTTCATGAGTTTTCGTCATAGAGGTCTCGAACATAAAGATAATAGAGGTTAAATATGGTGATTTTGTCCAAAATGTTGTGTAAAAAAGTGAGTTTCGGCAAAGTTTAAGCAATCGTAAATAATTTATTACAACTCCGCTATACAAACGGTTGGTCGTTTTGGAAAGTATGCTTGGTGATCTAAATTTTATTAGAAGACATCTCGTTACAAAAAGTTCTACATCATAGTTAAAAACAGCCTTCAACATGGTCGTTTTGGTTACCGTAACACTTGTCTCGTAAAAATAATATAGTTTTTCTAAAATAATAAAGTTACGGCAATTTTATGAAAACGTGTATATCTTAGTCGTTTCAAATCCGTTTTCTACGTATTATACGTCCTTAGCTTCGTATCAATGTATACTAATATATTTTTGATAAATCGAAATAATTTATAAAGCTTAGGACTCGTTTTTGACTCGTACAAAACTAAAATAGGTTGCTGAATTTTTCAGAAAATATATATTTCGTCGTCAAACTTGAAAAATTCATAACTTCTTCGTTATAACTCCGTTTTAATCCGTTCAAGCGGCCACGGATTCGTTTTAAAGTATATTTTCTAAATATCTAGGCCAAAAACTCATGTCTACTGTCGGATTTTCCAGAAAAACAAAATAAGATCAGACCACTTTTATAACTTGTCGAAAATAGTTTTTCTCGTACTAAACCTATTCCAATCCCTTCAAATCAACTCCAAAGCTATACTAATCCTACCATACACCTTCTTAGGGTGTCATGGGTTCCTAAACATCATCAAGACCAATATATAACAAGGGAATAATTATAGGATGACCTTTATATATAAACTCTAAAAATCAATGTAAAAATGGTATAAATATACACAAGTCTTGCATGCTTGCACAAAATATGAAGAAATAAATAGGAAATGAAAATGAAAGATATGAAATGAAAGTAATATGCTTACAAGCTACTATGATGAGGTGATTAGAACAAGGATTAACCTAAACACCCTAGGTTTTTATTTCAAAACCTTAATAAGAGTGTAATCTAGATTGTTAATAACTTGAGCTTGAAAAATTTTGAGGATCCCTTCTTAACACCTTATAGAACCGGTTTGGAGGAGAGAAACAAGAGAGAAGGAAAATTTTTACTTGACTTGTATTATTAGAATGAATGAAATGAGTGAAGTGTATGAATGAGATGAAGTATAAGTCTAAACATTCAAGGAAAATTTTACCAACTACATTAATTGCTACCCCCCCCCCCTTGGTCGGCCAAGGGGGGAAGCATTTGTCATATTATTATTTTTTTTCTCTTTTATATAATGTAAAAAATGTGTGTAATTGTTTGTAAGAAAGAAATGTAGTTAAATAAGATATATTGTAACTTGTATATAGTTGTGAGGTTAAAGTAGTATAGACTAAAAATAAGTTTTAATGGATCAAAGTAGAGTATGATGAGATCATAAAAATTGTAAAAATACATTCCTTGTAAAATTTGAGTGATAAAATAATTATCGTGTAGTTTTTAAGAAAAACGTCGTAATAATATAAATTTAACGATTTATATACAAAATAAATTTAAAACACTAGGTAAACTCAAAATATAATTTTTATAAACTAATGTAAGTATAAAAATATATCGGGATCATTTTTGGAAGTAACGGATTAAATGTTCAAAATAATAACTCACGCGATAACGTTTATTTAATATAAAATTTACGCGTTTAATGTGAAATGCAATGTCATGAATGAACTAACATGATGCAAATGATGTTAATGAAATGTAGACTAAACTTAGTCCATATGAAATGTTCGTGATGATATGATCAGGAATTCGCCGCTAAACCATAAAGGTTACGCGAATTTGGAACACGCAAACCTAGTTTACGATAAATGTTGAAATTGTGAAGCATGAATTGTTTCGAGAAATGACCTGGAAGTACGGGTTGTCACAAAAACACAAAAAAAAAACTTCCAAATCTTCCTATTCTTCATCTTCGGACTCATCAACCTCATCCAAGTCTTCCAAGAACTCCTCCTTCTCCGCCAAACTCCGACGACATAGCACCAAAAGCTGAGCCAGCAAATCAATCTTCCTTCGATCCTTCAACTGTATCTCACGAAGGGCAAACTCACCAGTTGCTGCAACAGCATTGAAACGAGTAAACAATCTACCAGCCTCATCGATTGTCTGTTCTTTTTTGGCAACAACTTCCCTCAGAATGCTGCTCTCTTCTCCCATCCACTCGATAAACTTTTTCTCCTCTGCTATGTCTTGCAATATCAACAACCTGAAAGCATCGTTGAGCTTGCTGAATTCAGTGGCAGCTTTCATTTCATCGATGTTAGGTGTGGAAGACATTTTACAATTAGGGTTAAGTTATGGATAGTTGTGTTTATGGTTAGGTAAGTATAAATAATTACAATGTACTAACTCACAATATGCACAAATAATCACAAAAAAAACACTCAACAGGCATTGGAAAATTTAATTTGGGTGTTACTGTAGCCCTTTCATATTCTTCATGCATAAATGTGATATGCAGTATTTAGGAAGATATCTAATATTGCAATTTAAACCCTTCATTTTTTTCATTGGATCTAAACCAGCCCCTATATACACAATGCTTTAGCATTAACATCCTAATCTTAAAAAAATAATAATAATAATAATAATAACTTATAGATTATCTTTATATTCATATACTAACAATTCCAGTTTGTGTTAATTGAAATTTTAAATAAAATTAAGCTAATTTAAATACACCAAGTTTATCATTTGCCATGAAATAAATATATATTTCTTTGACATATCATCATCCCAAAAACAAACAAAACATTCAAATTATTAGAACCAACAAAAATACCTAAATTCAAAAAACTACTTAAACTCATTCATCTTAATAGCATTAGCTTCTTCCTCACGAGCACCCACTTTCGCTTCATCTAACAAATAGTTTAACTCTGCAAGCAATAACCGATGCCTATCTTGGGTTTTTCTTAAAGCTTCAAGTGACTCCAAAGCAACCCCGTTAGCACCATAAGCTTCCATGTTTGCCATCATGGTATGGTTCTTCGCTATTACCCGCCTCAAATGTTGGCAACAACCAAATAACATTTTTGATAATGCATCATCTTCACTTGCCTGTTGCACAAACCACAAGCGCATGCAATTATGCAATTTTGAAGAACCAGCAACATTCGATAAATTACCTATCAACTCGAAATTTGCCATTGAAAATAAAATATACAAAAAACCAAATGGTTCTATAACTCATTATGAAACAAGCACCAAATAAATAGGCCAAACATTATTTATGTAACATACTAATATTAAAGTGTTACATATGAAAGGTCTCTTTTAAATGTAACATATTAACATAAACCTCTTCACATATACTCTTATAAGGTTAATTGACTATCTAAAATAATAGGAACCTAAATTAATTAATGAGTTTTGTTCAATAATATGCCATGGTACAAAAAACAAATGTAGTCATCTTTACAATGTAGGACATTGACCAAAATAAAAATTAGTCATCATTATTATGTAGTCATCTACAGTAGAACTGAAGAAGCAACTTTGGCAGACAATGAATGCGGTGGTTATTAATTTGCGAACCATGCAAATTTGCATAACGAAACCCACGTAAACATTACCCGACAAGGTTACAACAACATTACGCAACAAGAATTTACCTCCGACCTACGATTACAAATCTTATGATAACATCAATTGCAATATCTTACATGTAACTACTTGCATACAATATTACGTAAAAAAAAACGTATATATTCAACCCTTATCCAATCGGTGCAACGCACGGGTTTATGTAGCCTCGTTAAACTAATGATGTAAACATGTTTTTTAATCATAAATACAAAACATAAATGTTTATAATCCAAAACACAAAACATATATGTTTTATACGTAAACATACATGTACCTTTTCAAAACATATATGTTTTATAATTCAAAAACAAAACATATATGTTTTATACGTAAACAATAGTTACAACCAGTGAAATCAATTCATAATATAGGTTGAAATAATCAATGTTTGCTCAAGTAACAGTTCATGTAAGAACACAAACTAAAAGAAAATATGCTTATGTACATGTATTCGAATAAACTTATGGAGCGTTCAAAAGAATTAATAATTGGTGTTTTATCTAAAATCAAACCACACATATCATTTTATAATAAAAAAATCTTACACATAAATTTCTTTAATTTTTAAGAAAGGTGTATACCACTAAACTGATATGTGATTTGTCATAGATTTAAATGTATGACTACAACTAATTAATGGGCCATTAATTCTTTAAGTTGACGAAGAAAGCTGCTACTCAAATAATTAAAGGCATAATACCGTGGATCTTTTTTTCCAAATCTAACCAAGTAGCATTTATATGTTTAATTGATATTACCAATCTCTATAACTTTTTTTTCATTCACATCCTTAAAATATCCTTTTTCATTGATTCATGTTTTGTACAGTATTAGTTGAGAAAGAAACAACACAAGACACCCACCAATCATATTTCTCTTGATGTTATTTTCACCAAACACAACGAAGGCATGAATGCAAACAATCAAATAAGAAACATACCTTAAATTGTAAAACCTTCACATTAATTAGTGGATTTCACCTCATGACCGATTCATGTTCAAACCACAAACTATAACTCTCTGATCTGAAAAAAAAGTTTTAGTGTAAACAACCGAATTGGAGATGAAAAAAATAACGATTTGAAGAACAAATATGAAAAACGAATTGGACAAAAAAAAATAACGAGCCATAAACTTACCATGAAAGAAGTCGTAAACAATTGTGCCTTAAGTTAGACTGTTGGTGGTGAAACGTGAAGAAGACAGATCTGGAGAAATAATAAGATGAAGAAAGAGAGTAATGTGGGTGGAGGCTAGGGTAAATACAATTGATTCTTTGATTCAGTAAAAAAAAGAACCGTTTTTAGATACTAAAAGAGTAAATTCCTATAATAGCCTTTCAACTTTACAAATATGACTAAATCTTTTAAATAGTTACATTATTGGCACAACTTGTTATAGCCCTTGATTAAAAAAATCAATGATCTAGATTGTTTCTCGCAGTTCTCGCATTTAAAGTGGGTTCTGAAAATAAAGTTTCATTATATATATATATATATATATATATATATATATATATATATATAGTGCGATTCTAGATAAAAGTGTAATTAGAGAGAAAACTGAAAAAAAAGTTATAGGGTCTAATTTGAAAAATCTCAAACTTCAGGGGTAAGTTTTGAAAACCACCCGCACCCACCCCCTCCCCTCCCCTCCCCCGCCCCCCCCCCCCCCCCCCCCCCCCCCCGCAAATATATATATATATATATATATATATACATACTAGTGTCAAAACCCGTCCGATGGACGGGTATGACTTGTGGTTTTTATTTTTAGGATTTAGTAGAACAAATATATACTAAAAAGTAATTGAAAATTAAATGAAATGGTTAATATCTATAATTGATGTTACCATAATCCATAAAACGGCTAAATGCAGGTAAGTTTTTTGATTTGTGGTTTTTATTTTTATGAACATACCTTCAGTTTCTCTAAGCTAATAAGGTTCACCCCTGCAAGAGTTTTTGGCCAATTAAGTTCATCATCTCGTATATAGCTTGTTGAGTTCCGTGGTAATTCAATGATGTTTATGATTTATGATCAAGAAAAGGTTTGTAATGCTTGTTTAAATAACTACTTGATTAACTTGATACTTACGTGGCATGGTTTTTGGAGTCCCAAAATTGAAGATTTCTTCAATAGATCCACTGACATCCAAAAACTTTAACATTTCATGCATGTTTCAACTCATATCATCTTGTAGTACATTCCTATACGTACCTCTTAGATTGAAACATTCTGTACGTCATGTTCCCTCTAGAGCTTCATCTCTTGGTACATATGTTGAAAATATAATGGTATTCACTTGCTTTTCTGCTCTTATATCTACATAATATTGGTAAATTGAATTGGCTTTCAGGGGTTTATTAATAGCACTTTATTTCACTAAGATTAATTGCGGGTTAAAAACACTCACTAAAATTGAATTGGCTTTTCTGCTCTTAGGTTTAGATAAATATAAAAAGTAAAAAAAGTAATTTTCCAGATTTTTCATAGTTTATTTTGTAATTTTTAGTAATTTAATTACTCCCTCCGTCCCAAATTTATTGTCCCCTTTTGACTTTTTCGGTCTTAACTTTTCAACTTTGACCTTAAGTACTTTTGTTTATATTATATAATACTTGATACAAAATATATGAACGGATTGAGTTTTAATTGTATTTTCATTTGGTATAATTTTTATCAAAAATTGTATAGCACAAATAAAAATATTTATAGTCAAAGTTGAGAAAGAAAGACTGAAAAAGTCAATAGGGGACAATAAATTTGGGACGGAGGTAGTAGTTTTTAATAGTTTAAAATTCTTAGAAAATAGAAAAATAATCAGAAAAATACAAAAATAGTTTTGAAAATTCTATTTTGATATTTTAGATTTTTCTAAGTCTTAATTTTATTTTTCTAGCCTTATTTCATAATTTCTTGTATTTTAGGTTATTATTTAATAGTTAAAAATAGTTTTTAATTAATAATAATTAGATAATTAGTTATAAAAATAAATTTCTTTTTCTAAATATTTTCTTTTATCATTAGGTTTGTAAAAATATCATTTTCATATTTTTAGGGTTAATATTGTGTAAGTTTCACATTTTTATTTGTACGTAACGTAGTTTTTAATTCAGTTTTATAAAAACATAAAAACAAAAACATCATTGTAAAAATAGTGATAGCATTTATTTAATATTTTTTATCTTTTTAATTTCCTTTAATTTGCATTTAAGCCGTTGTAATTTGTTGGCTTTTTCTGTAGTTATAATTAATTCAGATCTCTTTTCCATTCAAATTCCTCGATCACTATACGTTTGGTGATCCATTGCATAGCTCGCTGGGACATAACGACCCGGGGAAATCCTATACTCCTCAGATCTTCATTGCATTCGTGCTTGAGCTGTTTTAAGTTTCTTACAGTTGGCCATTCACAAGTGGTCAGCTTGCGTGAGAAAACTTGACGGTTTGGCACGCATCAGTAACTCAAACGTATTAGGTTTGAGCACCGAGATCGTTCCGAACGAGGGTTGAATGGAATTTCCAACTCACGTCGCGATTATCGGGATTTGAATGAGAAAAGGGGATAATTTGATGTTTTCTAAACTACGGGGCAAGGGAAACATAAAATGGAAATTACACTACAGGAAATCCTAAATACACAAATAAAACTAAAATGTAATAAATGAAATGCAAATAAAATGCAACTACGTCTAATCTAAATCCTAAAAATGATCTAAAATTATTTTTACTCTAAAAATGCAATTTGAAAACTATTTATGAATTAAAACTATTTTTTAGGATTTTTCTGGAATTTATTAGAATTAAAAACTAATTTTTAACTTTTAAAACTAATTTAAAATACTAGAAATTATGAAAATTAAGGAGAAAATTATGAAACTATTTTTATAAAATCTAAAATAACTAAATAGAATTTTCAAAACTAATTTTGTATTTTTCTGATTATTTTTTTATTTTCTACGAATTTAAAACTATTTAAATTTAATTAAATGGCTAAAAATTATAAAATAAGCTAGGAAAAATCTAGAAAAATTATTTTTTTGCTTTTTGTATTTATCTTAATCTATTAAAATTGAAATATTATTTTTTGGAACTTTTTCTGAATTAATTGTAATAAAAGCTATTTAAAAATACCTAAAAACTGATTTAAATTGTGAAAAATACTAAACAGTGATGAAAAATTATGAAAAATTCAGTAAAAGTCTAAATTATTATTCTAAATTTATGAAAAATATAAAAACTATAGCTTATGTATAAAAATGACCAGCTGTAGTGTAAAATGACCCTAAATAAGCTATTTATAATAAGCTACAAAGTGCAATAAGCTACCTAACTTCTACAGAAGCTGATTTATGCTATACTAACTCAATTCCAGCTCAATCCAACTACTCTTAACCACTAATTAGCAATCTGCCAAGTTAATATGCTAACTGATTCTAATTAAATTCAGCTCTTAACCCCTATGTTTGAGCTTATCCACAGGCCTTAGCAATAAGCTAATGTGAAAAACTAAACTGTGGTCCTTAAGACCACCAACCAAAGAGTGATTGTACAAAATTTCAGACAAAATCAAGCTTAAATGAAGCTAATATAAAGCCTAGAAAGTTTGATGAAAACTGGATTTGACACTTTTTGACTTTTGATGACAGATGTGCAATTTGACTAAACTAAGATTAGATTCCAATTTTTTAACTGAGAATGATGAATTATGATGAAATGAAGCTAATGCAAGCTAACCTATATGATTCTAACACTAATTTATACTTATGCAATCATCTAACCTAACTGATGAGCTTATGAGATCAGGTAAAATGCAGATTTGACTTTGAGTAGTTGCAGAAGCAAAACAATGATCCAATTTAGTCTAACTAACCTAAAAATGATTAACTCAACTAACTTAGACCTCTGGATAAGCCTTAAACTCAAATATGGACCTAATGCCAAACACACCTTATGCAACTGAATCTCTAATTACCAAACCACAAATCAAACTTAAAATTACTAATCTCCAAATTAGATATAATGAACCTAAATGACGTAAAATAGAACAATGGAACAACACAAAAACATACTAATACTACTTATGCAGATCATGCAGATGATTACTAATGCAATAACAGATGAGTTAACAGATTATGCAACAGCTGATTTAAAAGCTAAAACTACATAATTATCAACTAAGTTCAATAATGAACAATTAAACTAGTTTTAACACAAACTAACTAAACTGATTCATGTAAACAGAAATGGTACTCACATTAGTCCTGTCACGATGACATGCCAAAGAGATTCAATGAACTACTAACCAAACTTATACCAACCCATATCAGATACAAATCAACCCCCATCCATCTCCATATCAGTAACCAGGAAAATTCCAAACCATCTGACTTTTGTTGATTTTATTTGACCAGGGAGATATTTGAGTGAAGGATCTGAGTAGTGCTAAGTAAGAAGTGAATAAGCTATCAGAAATCTTAAAAGACCTTATGAATCATTAATAAACAACTGAATTTAAGATTTGAAACAGAGATTAACAATGAGATATTAAGCTAAAAAATTACTTCATTAATGAAATTTGAGTACAAGAGATTCAAATACAGAATTTAAATGTAAACATTAAAACGATTTAAAACTGAAAATAAACTACTCAGAATCTACTCCTAATACTACTCCTACACTACTTTCTATCACTAAAAAAACTACATCCCCAAAGCTGTGAATGAAAAGGTCTATATATAGTTGAGCTCCAAGGCCAAGGAAGGATCTAGAAAGTGCAATCTGTGCTTCTTTGAGAGTATTCTGAGCCCTTGATCAAATCCCATCTCATCTTGACCCTTGGATTAACAATACCACGTAGCTTCGACCAATGAGAGAGCAGCGATTGGAATTGTTGCACGCGGATTGATGACCTGGCACCCCACATGTGTCAGGTGTGTCAGACGAAAGTACAAGACTACCCTTAATTGCTGTTAATTTGACCAATTTGACCAAAGGGTAATTAGGGTTCATGTAATTTCTGGGTTTGGGTAAAAGGGGGTGAATTTGGCGCGGGGTTGTTTGTTTATTATTGTTTGATTAAGTTGACCGGGTTTGGGGCGTTGACTTGGGTAAAAACCGGGTATACGGGTGTAATTTTGAACCGTGGGTAATAGGATATTGGACCGGGTATAATGTTTTGGGCCGTGGGTTTTTATATTGGATTAAGGATGTAAATAGGACCCAAAGTGTATTTTAAGGACCCAAAGTGTAAAATCTGAATTTCAAAGGACCATAGTTGTAATTCTGAAAATCTCTTTCAAGGGCCAATCTTGTCATTCACAAATAATCCAAGGACTAAACTTGTAAATTCTGAAACTTGAGGGATCACTTTTGCCAAAAACTCAAAGTTCAGGGACTAAATCTGACAATTCTTCAAATATGATCATATCTTCTAAAAATCATCCTCAGAGAATAAAATCTTCACAAATACACAATCTCGACCTTCCGGCTCAGCTTAAACTCTCTTAATCTCTCGTGCTCGGATTTTCGTCTGATTTAGCTTCTTTTTGTGTGTTTTGACATATCCGTACATGCACAAGCACAAACTCAAGAAAACAACGAATATTAGCAATAAACGGCTCTTTCTTGGTTATTTTGGGTTTTATTTGATAAAGAAATGATATGTGTTTTTGCACATATCAAAATACCCCAGACGAGACCATTGTCGTGTCCTCACGTAATGCAATCAACTACGCTTCTAAAACCAAAGATTTCAATCTCTTTCTACTAAACCTATGAAGAAGTAGCAAAGATTCCTCAAAAGATATTAAGAAATCCTTAATTCTAAAAACGCCCCGTTTACCTTTTAATTCACATATAGATATTACGATTAAGCACATTCCGATTATGAGTGACGGTTTGTTGAACTTTCATGTCGATCAATAACTCCAACATTTTTCAAACGACACGTTAGGATCATGGAGTAGAAAACACAACACAGCGTGAAGTGACCATACGGATAGAATACATCGTCCCTGATTTTTCACAAGTCCCAAACTAAGCGTAAAATCGAAATCATTGTTAAATACGACTTCAGATGCTAACACTACCCATGGAAGTTACTTGTGTAATTACCTTTTGTTCCCATTTTCCTATTTTCCTCTAGATTTTTTTATTTTTGTGAGAAATGAATTTCTTCAAATTTCTCGTTTCGATAACTTTTATTCCGATAAAGATATAAAGCTAAGTCGATAATTAGTTATCCATCTTCTCTCAAGAAACATTGTCTCAAAAATGAGGTCCACATCAAGGAATTTTTATTCACTTATATTTTTGATTTTTTCATCATTTCATTCATACCATTTTTTTTTTTTTTTTTTTTTACACTTATACTTTTTATTTATACGAGCTATGAACTACGGAGCTTCACGGGGTAATTCCAATACTATAGGCTTCATGAAATGAGGATCCCGGTTGGCTAGACTAAGACCTCACTCAATCCCGGCTAAAGATCCAAGGGTCCGATCTCGACACCGCAGCTCATAACTTTACTTATTACTTTTCACTTATTACTTGCTTATTTATTTATTACGGATCCTTGATGTGTACCCAATTTTTAAAACAAATATTCTTTTAAGAAGATAAAGAACTAACTATCGCCAAAAACTCAACATCTCTAATTATTGTTTAACAGATATGGGGTGAAACAATTTTGTGGGAAAAAAAAGCCATAAGTACCTTCGATGGGCTCTAAAGAGAACCAACTACTCCACGCTTAGCATCTAAACTCATAAGTAACTCTATCATTTCTCGATCTCCGCAAATTTAAAATCCCAAATAATGAGATCCGCGGATGCTTAGCCGATAATTTTTTAAATTACCTATGGTTAAGGGAACAAGCTAGGGCTCAACACGCCCGGTCAAGTCAGAATTCCATTCCTACTCTCACCAGCGGAAAGTCAACAAGGTGTCAAAACATATATTAACTTAGCAAATGCTTCGTCAATAATCTCAAGTCTCGCATTTTCAAAGTCACTTATAAGAAACTAGCAAATCTTTTCAAAGCTTCGCATATATAAAATCACTTAGGGAGACTTGCAAATTCTTGGCCTTGTGAGCTAGAATCGCATTTTATAGCCTCTTGTCTAAGCAATTAGCAAAGGCTATGTCAAAAAAAAACGCATATTTAAAGTAACTTCTAAGAGACTAGCAAGAACTTTTCGATCATAAAACTAACAAAAGCTTACAAAAATTTTAAATTTTCACATTTTTTGCATAATTTTTTTCATTTTCTAAGGAAAAACGGGGTTGCGAGAGTACAAGACAAAAAATAAGCAAGTGCGGTCAAATCAAATCGAAGATTACCCACCCCAGACTAAAACGAAACATTGTCCTCAATGTTTAAAAGCAAGGGTATCACGAAAATCTAAAAGCCGTTTATTAAGTATGCTAGAAGATAAACGTTAGTCGATAAGATTTCGGATATCGGATTTCCATCAGCATCGATCATGAAACTCGAGTGGAGAAAAGATAAACTTCGAGCACGAGAGTCTTCATATCGGGAAAATCCTAGACACAACATCACAAACAACCAAACACGAGAAATCGAAGAGGCTAACCCCTTCACGTCACTTATTAGAGAAAATAGAAAGAAGAGAGAGATAAGCATGGGGTGCCTCCCACGAAGCGCTACTGTTTTTGATCACTGAGTCGCTAGCCTGACTCGTCCCCGAATTCATTTGTCCTTGGGGAAGAAAACGGTAGAGATACCAGGGTCAAAAACGGTGTCCTCATTCCGGAGGGAAAGAGAATGGGTGGGTAGGGAGGGAAAGAAAATGTCGGGCTTAAGCACATAAGGTATATCATGAAATATCGATCCATCATCCGGTGGTTTTGCGGGCGGACGAAGGGATGACGGATCTAAGAGAAACAACTCCATAGAAGAAGGGAGTCCATGGTACAGAAAAGTGTTTCTTAAAGGCTCAAACATGAAGGCATCCAAGAGAGGATCCTTTTTCCGAATAACGGTTTTAACAAGGAACTCATCAATGAATATCCCGGGATTAAAGATTTTGTCTTCACATGCGGGCTCAACGGGAGAAAGGATGGTGGACTCATCAGAGAGAGGAGAGTCAAGAAAACCATCTAGAACAACCATATCCCCCTCGGTATCATTAACGGCATCCTCAATACCCGGTGGTATCAAGTCATCAATAGCATACTCAATAATCGAGTCACTTGTCGGAGTATCGGATATCTCGTTCAAAACTTTACTCATATCGACATCGAAGTAGAATCGCTCAAGAATCGGAGGATAAACATCTGCAATAGAGGGATTGCCACTAATCTCTTCATCAAATCGGAAAGTCTCAAGCTCGGGCGAGAAATCACTATCTTTAACGGAGATAGGAGGCAAACTTGAATTATCGTTAAGGGCTTCAATTTTAGAAATGAGAAGATAAACATTCGACAATGTTTCTCGTAATGCTTCATCCTCGATCTCTATATCATTAAGCTCAATCTCTTCATCTTCTGGCTTAAAATCATTATCTTCTTCTATATGGACGGGCTCAGAAGGTAAATCGTCGACGAAATCGATGTCTCCATAAGACTCGTTATCGGAATCGGAGAACATCTCATCATGATCATTTGAAATATCAAGAGAAGGCTCATCACAAATATCATCAACAACCTCGAACTCAATTGGGATTGGGATAAGGATCTCAACATTAGACGCTTCCGTTTCCGGAATGGTACTAAGATGCTCATCCCCCATTATGAGAGAGTCAACGGGTTCAACAATGTCCGTAGAAATATGATCATCGACCTCTTCCAAATTGACGTCACTTCTCTCAACCGGCGTGAGTGAAGGGGAAGGGTCGGAAATGAAAAGCTCAGAAATAAGAGAAGGAGTGTATGTCGAAGATTCCGGTGATGGGACAAGTGGTGTGCTCTGAGAGCTAGCAATTTCCACCACTTCCGTTGTGGTCTCCGGAATGGTGTGATTATCTTCCTTAACTTGAACGGGTTCTGCATTAATACTTTGTTGATATTGATTGAAGAAAGTTATTAACATGCATTCCATTGCGATTCGATGTTGCTCAAAAGCGTCGTCAATCCATGAAGAAACATCCCCGAAACCCCCGGTGGGTTCTTCAATCATAGAATCATAATTCACAATCGGAATGGGTTCTTCATAAATAGGATGTATCTCAGGTATACACTGTAAACAACGAAAATCATTCGACGAATCTACCATATCTCCACACCCATAACAATAACGAAGATACCTTGGGCTGTGGAGGGTAGTCGGGAAAATTTTGAGGATTATTGAAAGAATTGGGGCACATATGATTATAACACCGATAATCATATCCCAAACGTGAATTACAACACTGACAGAAATAGTCGAAGGAGTCCATAAGAATCAAATATAAGAGGGATAAGAGGAAAGAATTATCAAATCAGAGGGTAAAGAAGAATATTTTTGGGTTTTTGATAAAAGCAAACATAAAAGGAAAACAAAATTTGAAAAGAAAAATCTTTTTGGGTTTTTATATTTAAGAAAACACAATATTTTTGTAACCGTCACGTCAACCGGTGCTCGGTAGCTCTCAAAAGTACGCGCAGCGGAGCGGGAACGAAGAGTGGATCGTTCTTCAGTCTGCAATTTAATGTCAAGACTTTCCTTATACCCCGTGTATAGGTTGTATTTCTGAGGTGAGCCGACATAACAATTGACGTTCGGGTTTGTTTTGTTGGTTTTTTTAATTTTTATGGTTTTGTAAACACTCTAGGAAGAATGTTTTGGTGTTTTTAGATGTTTTTGGGTTTTTCAAAATTATATATTTACAAAAACGACGGTAACTTCACTCGGGGAAGGATCTTCAAATGCACGCGATTCGAGACGGAATACAAAAACTCGCTACAAGCCCTCCCCGGCAGCGGCGCCAAAAATTGATTCGCTCGGGAAACCAATAATAGAAGTTTGTAGTATGTGGGTAACTGATGAGTGTGTAAATACTCATCATTTTTGGGTCAATCTGAACTGCAAAACGTCTAAAAATGCTCAAAAATGCATCAAAATACTGAAAATATTCCAAAATTACATTTTATATGTTTCAGATGCAAAATGTTTAAAATCAGATGAAAAATGAGCTAAGTTTGCATAATTGGCAGTTTCAGTCCCCCAAGTTTCTAAAATTGTCAAAAGTAGTCCCTGAGTCAAAATTTCAAAAGAAAAGTCACCAAAGGTCCTTTTAAAATCATAACTTGTCAAATTTAGTCCTTTGGTGAAAAATATAAAAAGTTTGAGAAAATTACAAGTTTGGTCCTCCAAGTTTAAAAATTGGCAAAAATGGCCCCTGGAAATTTGAAAATGTCAGCTTTGGTCCTTGTACTATTGCAACTTGTCAATTTCAGCCCTTGGATCATCTTTGCAGAATTGTCAGCCTAGGTCCTTGCATTTTCAGATTTTACAACAAAGGTCCTTGTGATTTAAACCCTTTAAACACCCATTTGGACCCTATCACAAATCCACTTGACCCTTGGACCCCTGTCATAATACAATTTGGACCCCCCCCCTTTATTATTAACCCCAGTCAAACCGGTCAAACCTTTTCCCCTTTCCCCGTTTTCCCTCCCACTGTCTGCTACTCCCATACCCAGCCACCATTGCAACCACCCAGCCTCCTTCTCACCTCTCCTTGTTCCCCCCACCTCAGCAAGCCTCCAAGAAGCATTAAATGCTTCCCATCCACCACCATCTCAATCTCCCAGTTGATAAAACCTTTTGGCGCCAAAAACGGATTCAAAGGCCAGGATTAATTCAAGGCATCCAATGGCCTCAAATTGAAATGGGAACTATTCAGAGATGAGAGAGAAAGAGTTTTGGATATAAAAGAGGCAAGAAGGAAGCAAGAGGAGGAGTCTAGTAGTTTTTATTTATTTTTAATGTCGTTTTTAATTTAAAATCTTTAAATTAATGTAAAACCTGTAATGTGTTGTTAATTTGTATCAAACTTAAGAGTTGAAGTGTATTGAAACTCATTTCAAGCATTAATATCAGTTTATGTTTACAATTCATCTTTTATGTCCACTGTTGAAAATCTCAGTTTCTATTTCTTACACCCAAGCTTCAATTAGCTTGTTTTTCAGTTCTAATAAGCTTATATAAGCTTTTCATAGCTCTTTATAAGCTTACAATTTAGTTTTAAGCCAAATTGGTTCTTGGTCAAAGAAAGTCAAAATGGGCAGAAATTGAAAAGAAAATGGACATGGGTTGAAGCAGAAATGGAATTGGGTTGATATTGAGCTAGGATAGGGTTTGGATTAGGCTAGTGTTCATTGGTTTCAGTTTCAAGCCATAGTGGCTAAGGACTGCTTGTAAGTGAATTTTTAAGTTTCATTGAATTATCTGTTTCTGTGGTTATAATCTGTTCAAACCTGTTGGATTAGTAGTAATTAGGATAAGTAAGCTTAGTGTGATCAATTAAACAAGTTGGTTCAGTTGTTACCTCAATAAATTTGCAAAACAGTTGATTAAGGTGTGTTTGGCTTTGCTCTTTAATCTGTCTCATAGGCTTATGCAGTGGATAATAGTTGTTGGATCATGTTTGTTAAGTCTAAATAAACTCATCTCTGTCTTATTTTTGTGCTTGTTACCTGCCAAAGTCAAAATCCAACTTAAACTATCTCAACAGTTAACTGTTGAGATTTTTGCAAATCCAAAGTCTTGATTTGTGTTTAAGTATCATAGAAATAGATTACATTAGCTTTATTTGGTCTTAATACATCATAATCAGTCATTAAATTGGATTCAAATCTCACCAAGGTCAAACTTTCAAATTCATATCAAAAGTCAAAATTGGCAAAAAACTTGTTTTGGGTCCAACTGCAAGGATTTTTCATGAGCTCATTTTTGAGCCACATGAAGTGAAAATTAGCATTTTAAAAACTTCAGCTGGTGTCCTTTCTTATTAGCATTTTTTTAGAATTTTACCAATTTTTTATAAGCTCCAAACAGGGTTGTCTTTCAGGTCCTAGTTGCCCTGCTCACATTCTCAGCTTAAGCTGAGTTTTCTCAGTTTTTGTGCAAGCTTGCACAGGACTCATTAGAGCTACCCTAGGTCTGATTTTTGGTTTGCTAGTTCTTAGCCAGGTCCTTTCCAAGTTCCAATTGCTAGTTTTCAGTTTGAGCTTAATTTGTAGCTTGTGCTTGTGCCCAAAGTAGGCACCTAGAAACTGTTTTTAGCTTATTCTCAAATCATCAAATCTGTGCTAGTTTGTAATTCAGAGGCTATAGCTTGTTGATTTAAGTTGCATTTTGGTTCTTTTAGTATTTCATAACTTCTGTAAACAGTTGGTGGCTTATTGTGGTGTTTGGCTTATTCAAAGTGCTTATCTATAAGCACTTATCATAGCAGTTGCATAATTCTCCACATAAGCACTTGTTTTTCCATTTTTCCTAGATTCAGTACATTATTTTAAGCTTATCTTGAAATTTTCAGATTTTTCTAAGTTGGTTTGCTATTTTTCTGCATTTAAATTAATTTTTAGGCCTTTTTAATTAGCTTTAAATACCATTAATTAAGAAAAGCTTCAAAAAAATAATTTTTCATTTTTCTTAGGTTTAGATAAATATAAAAAGTAAAAAAAGTAATTTTCCAGATTTTTCATAGTTTATTTTGTAATTTTTAGTAATTTAATTAGTTTTTAATAGTTTAAAATTCCTAGAAAATAGAAAAATAATCAGAAAAATACAAAAATAGTTTTGAAAATTCTATTTTGATATTTTAGATTTTTCTAAGTCTTAATTTTATTTTTCTAGCTTTATTTCATAATTTCTTGTATTTTAGGTTATTATTTAATAGTTAAAAATAGTTTTTAATTAATAATAATTAGATAATTAGTTATAAAAATAAATTTCTTTTTCTAAATATTTTCTTTTATCATTAGGTTTGTAAAAATATCATTTTCATATTTTTAGGGTTAATATTGTGTAAGTTTCACATTTTTATTTGTACGTAACGTAGTTTTTAATTCAGTTTTATAAAAACATAAAAACAAAAACATCATTGTAAAAATAGTGATAGCATTTATTTAATATTTTTTATCTTTTTAATTTCCTTTAATTTGTATTTAAGCCGTTGTAAATTGTTGGCTTTTTCTGTAGTTATAATTAATTCAGATCTCTTTTCCATTCAAATTCCTCGATCACTATACGTTTGGTGATCCATTGCATAGCTCGCTGGGACATAACGACCCGGGGAAATCCTATACTCCTCAGATCTTCATTGCATTCGTGCTTGAGCTGTTTTAAGTTTCTTACAGTTGGCCATTCACAAGTGGTCAGCTTGCGTGAGAAAACTTGACGGTTTGGCACGCATCAAATTTTTGGCGCCGCTGCCGGGGAGCTGTGCTGATTATCTTACGTTTAGCAGATTAGTAATTTGGATATTCACTCTTTGTTCATACCATCCATCTGTATATGTTTATATTTTCTAATCCAAAAATCCAAAAATACTCTTCTCATTCCTCTTATCCGTATGATTCTATTTCTCTTACCCCCTCGTACCGTTTGATTCTACTCTTCTTTAACCTCAAAACCGTTTAATTCTATTTCTTTAACCCTCTACATGTTTAATTCTCATGGCGACGATCGATTATCCTCGTTGTTTCCATTGCAAAAGCCGTATGGAAGAGGATCAACTCTGTTGTCAGAATCCGGATTGTTTATGCAAGCAATGTGGAAGGATAGGTGCAAGCAAATATTGTTATTGGTGCGAATTATCTGATAACTCTCTCGATGATTCTCCAAGTTTTTCCGACCATCCGCCACAACCCGATGAACCCGTTCAAGAACCGGAGACCATAACGGAAGTGGTGGAAATTGCTAGCTCTCAGAGCACACCACTTGTCCCACCTCCTGATTTTTCTGAATGTTCTTCGAGACTTGATAGTCATTCGGATCACCATGTTGGTTTTGTTGATTCTTTGAATAAACTGATTCCTTCTTATAACTATCAAATGCAATCGTTTATTCCTTGTGTCGGTTGTGGTGAGCCTCTTTATGGTTCACCCTGTCGTTGGTGTACGTGTGTACAATGTGGTAATGATATTCATAACGGGAGTTGTTTGTTTTGTGGTTCGAGGAATTCATTTGATTATGATCCTAATCAGAACTCATTTAACGACTCCTCAAATTTTTCCAATTACCCACCACAGCCCGACCTATCTTCATATAATCAACACTACTGCTGTGAATATTGTGGAGGTCCTCACCAAGGATTTGAGTGTCAATCCGGAAACACGTTTGTCTATGAACAGTTTTCCAGTGATGCTCAGAACTTTGGGTATGACCAAAATCCATATGATTCACCTGTCCAGACTCAACAGTTTTACTGTTGTGAGTACTGTGGAGGTCCCCATTTCAGCTCTGATTGTCAAATAGGGAACCCAGTTCCTTGTAACAATCATGACTCTTACAGGTTTGACAATTTCCAACCTCCACAGCACTATACGGTTCAAACTCCACCTGATCCGTTGTCTCAAGAAATCTCCCAAGATTTTGAAACCACAATGAAAACACTTGATGACATGATTAGTAACTTTAAGAATCAAGTGAGTGGTGAAAAGACCATGGGAGAATTGCTTGCCGAAGAGCGAGAAGCTCGCAAATCTAGGGAAGAATTATTAATCCTAGAGCAAGCAGCTCTAAGGCTTTCCCAATTTCTCAAGGCGGCTCTATATGACGATGACGAGGAGAGTTTTTATCCTTTTAAAGATAACATTTCTCAACCCCCTCAGTCACTTGATATCCCAGCAGTTGAGATTCATTCTCAAACAACTGCTATCACACCCGAAGCTCCCACTCACTCTCTGAACATGGGGGACGAGCATCTTGACACTGTTCCTGAAACGGAATCGGACGAATTCATAAAGTCTAGTGTTGAGAACCTTGTCCCAATCCCGAGAGAGTCACAGGGACCTTTTGACCATATGTGTGATTCTCTTTCCCCTCTTGAGTGTTCAAATGATCATTTGGAAACTTTCTCCGATCTTAGCGACGATTGTGCTTCCTTTGGAAACATCGAGTATGTTAAGGCATCACTTCCACAACCTGATGCTGATCCCCTTCTTGAGGAGTTCGCCGATGAACTCACTCACATCAATCCACTCTTTGATTTCGAAGCCGATCTGGGAGAGACTGAAAGTCCCCTTGATGATGATCGTTCACTCACTTCTTATCCCAACAATCCAATAGAGAATATTGATCACTTTGTTCCCAAAACATTCAAAGCTACTTTCACCAATCCTCTATTTGAATTCGACTCTGAATTCAATTCAATTTCTGAGAATCCACTCTTTGATACTCAGATTGAGGATAGTGATGAGCCCACAATGGAACAAGAGTTCACAACTTCACTTCATGTGAATGATTCTCTTCATGAAGAGTTCTCCGGTGAACTCTCTCATGACATATCTCCTCCGGAACATGATCATTTCTATTTTGATCTTGAGGATGATATTAGCTTGGAGGAAGGTGTACTCTATCATACGAGTTTGCTTATTGATAATACTACCTTCACCCTTCCTCCCGATATGTCTACATTTGAGGATGAAGAATGGATCTTGATTGTTATCAAGACCTTTCTTCCTTTCCTCAAATATCTTGTGATTTCCCTTCATCTTCACTCCTTCGGGAATGAAGACACTATCTTTGACCCCGGCATTTCCATGTACCATTTGTGAGCCGGTTCTATGTATATCTCATCGGTGTGGAACTTTCACGTACTTCAATGTTTATCCAAACATCTTGAATGAAAGTCCGATGGAGATTGTTTCTTCCACTTTGCTTCCCCATGAACCAATGAATTCGGGGTCGAGTCAAGCTAGCGACTCGGTAATCAAAAATAGTAGCTAAACATGGGTTTTCACCCATGTGTTCCACCCTAGTGTGGGGGGGTTGCCCCACATGATTGTGTATGTATATAAGTGTTTCTAAAAAAAAAAAAAAAAAAAAAAAATCTTTCATAATAATGGCCGTAGTATTTCCCTTTTACGTTCTTTGTTTCGGCATAACCGCCGGTACTTTGAATATTGAGGGAAATATTCATTTCTAAGTGTGGGGGGGAATTCTCACGAATTTTATCATGTATTATCCGCCTAATTCCCCCGTTTTTGGCCAAAAATTTTTTTTGGAGTAAGTGTTTTGCACTTACTCATCTTGGTTATCAGTCCGCCATGTCTGTAAGACAAAAGGATTGGCTAATCCAGGAGCAAACGGCTCTTGGTAAAGATTTCTCAAATCCGTTTATATGGCTTGCAATTTGCCCAAAATTGTATGGTTCTCAGCTCTCCATATCCTAAAAAGTGAAGAGTTGGCTAGCCCGCAAGGTTATGGCTTGTGGTAAAGGCAGTGGAAAAACCATAATTGGTAATCAGCTCACCAAAGATAATATTGATAATTTATCTAAGAGTTGGCTAGTCCAGAGCAAACGGCTTCTGGTAAAGACAAAATCAAATCCGTTGAAAGCTGGTGGTTTGCTCAAAATCACATGGTTATCGGTGTACCATGGTTCTTACTTGAACTGAAACATTTGGCTACTCCAGAAGTAATGGCTTTTGGTAAAGAGATTCAAATCCATTAAGTTTTTCTCAAAAGATTGCTAGGGACTAGCAATAGTTTAGTGTGGGGAATTGATGAGTGTGTAAATACTCATCATTTTTGGGTCAATCTGAACTGCAAAACGTCTAAAAATGCTCAGAAATGCATCAAAATACTAAAAATATTCCAAAATTACATTTTATATGTTTCAGATGCAAAATGTTTAAAATCAGATGAAAAATGAGCTAAGTTTGCATAATTGGCAGTTTCAGTCCCCCAAGTTTCTAAAATTGTCAAAAGTAGTCCCTGAGTCAAAATTTCAAAAGAAAAGTCACCAAAGGTCCTTTTAAAATCGTAACTTGTCAAATTTAGTCCTTTGGTGAAAAATATAAAAAGTTTGAGAAAATTACAAGTTTGGTCCTCCAAGTTTAAAAATTGGCAAAAATGGCCCCTGGAAATTTGAAAATGTCAGCTTTGGTCCTTGTACTATTGCAACTTGTCAATTTCAGCCCTTGGATCATCTTTGCAGAATTGGCAGCCTAGGTCCTTGCATTTTCAGATTTTACAACAAAGGTCCTTGTGATTTAAACCCTTTAAACACCCATTTGGACCCTATCACAAATCCACTTGACCCTTGGACCCCTGTCATAATACAATTTGGACCCCCCCCCCTTTATTATTAACCCCAGTCAAACCGGTCAAACCTTTTCCCCTTTCCCCGTTTTCCCTCCCACTGTCTGCTACTCCCATACCCAGCCACCATTGCAACCACCCAGCCTCCTTCTCACCTCTCCTTGTTCCCCCCACCTCAGCAAGCCTCCAAGAAGCATTAAATGCTTCCCATCCACCACCATCTCAATCTCCCAGTTGATAAAACCTTTTGGCGCCAAAAACAGATTCAAAGGCCAGGATTAATTCAAGGCATCCAATGGCCTCAAATTGAAATGGGAATTATTCAGAGATGAGAGAGAAAGAGTTTTGGATATAAAAGAGGCAAGAAGGAAGCAAGAGGAGGAGTCTAGTAGTTTTTATTTATTTTTAATGTCGTTTTTAATTTAAAATCTTTAAATTAATGTAAAACATGTAATGTGTTGTTAATTTGTATCAAACTTAAGAGTTGAAGTGTATTGAAACTCATTTCAAGCATTAATATCAGTTTATGTTTACAATTCATCTTTTATGTCCACTGTTGAAAATCTCAGTTTCTATTTCTTACACCCAAGCTTCAATTAGCTTGTTTTTCAGTTCTAATAAGCTTATATAAGCTTTTCATAGCTTTTTATAAGCTTACAATTTAGTTTTAAGCCAAATTGGTTCTTGGTCAAAGAAAGTCAAAATGGGCAGAAATTGAAAAGAAAATGGACATGGGTTGAAGCAGAAATGGAATTGGGTTGATATTGAGCTAGGATAGGGTTTGGATTAGGCTAGTGTTCATTGGTTTCAGTTTCAAGCCATAGTGGCTAAGGACTGCTTGTAAGTGAATTTTTAAGTTTCATTGAATTATCTGTTTATGTGGTTATAATCTGTTCAAACCTGTTGGATTAGTAGTAATTATGATAAGTAAGCTTAGTGTGATCAATTAAACAAGTTGGTTCAGTTGTTACCTCAATAAATTTGCAAAACAGTTGATTAAGGTGTGTTTGGCTTTGCTCTTTAATCTGTCTCATAGGCTTATGCAGTGGATAATAGTTGTTGGATCATGTTTGTTAAGTCTAAATAAACTCATCTCTGTCTTATTTTTGTGCTTGTTACCTGCCAAAGTCAAAATCCAACTTAAACTATCTCAACAGTTAACTGTTGAGATTTTTGCAAATCCAAAGTCTTGATTTGTGTTTAAGTATCATAGAAATAGATTACATTAGCTTTATTTGGTCTTAATACATCATAATCAGTCATTAAATTGGATTCAAATCTCACCAAGGTCAAACTTTCAAATTCATATCAAAAGTCAAAATTGGCTAAAAACTTGTTTTGGGTCCAACTGCAAGGATTTTTCATGAGCTCATTTTTGAGCCACATGAAGTGAAAATTAGCATTTTAAAAACTTCAGCTGGTGCCCTTTCTTATTAGCATTTTTGTAGAATTTTACCAATTTTTTATAAGCTCCAAACAGGGTTGTCTTTCAGGTCCTAGTTGCCCTGCTCACATTCTCAGCTTAAGCTGAGTTTTCTCAGTTTTTGTGCAAGCTTGCACAGGACTCATTAGAGCTTCCCTAGGTCTGATTTTTGGTTTGCTAGTTCTTAGCCAGGTCCTTTCCAAGTTCCAATTGCTAGTTTTCAGTTTGAGCTTAATTTGTAGCTTGTGCTTGTGCCCAAAGTAGGCACCTAGAAACTGTTTTTAGCTTATTCTCAAATCATCAAATCTGTGCTAGTTTGTAATTCAGAGGCTATAGCTTGTTGATTTAAGTTGAATTTTGGTTCTTTTAGTATTTCATAACTTCTGTAAACAGTTGGTGGCTTATTGTGGTGTTTGGCTTATTCAAAGTGCTTATCTATAAGCACTTATCATAGCAGTTGCATAATTCTCCACATAAGCACTTGTTTTTCCATTTTTCCTAGATTCAGTACATTATTTTAAGCTTATCTTGAAATTTTCAGATTTTTCTAAGTTGGTTTGCTATTTTTCTGCATTTAAATTAATTTTTAGGCCTTTTTAATTAGCTTTAAATACCATTAATTAAGAAAAGCTTCAAAAAAATAATTTTTCATTTTTCTTAGGTTTAGATAAATATAAAAAGTAAAAAAAGTAATTTTCCAGATTTTTCATAGTTTATTTTGTAATTTTTAGTAATTTAATTAGTTTTTAATAGTTTAAAATTCCTAGAAAATAGAAAAATAATCAGAAAAATACAAAAATAGTTTTGAAAATTCTATTTTGATATTTTAGATTTTTCTAAGTCTTAATTTTATTTTTCTAGCTTTATTTCATAATTTCTTGTATTTTAGGTTATTATTTAATAGTTAAAAATAGTTTTTAATTAATAATAATTAGATAATTAGTTATAAAAATAAATTTCTTTTTCTAAATATTTTCTTTTATCATTAGGTTTGTAAAAATATCATTTTCATATTTTTAGGGTTAATATTGTGTAAGTTTCACATTTTTATTTGTACGTAACGTAGTTTTTAATTCAGTTTTATAAAAACATAAAAACAAAAACATCATTGTAAAAATAGTGATAGCATTTATTTAATATTTTTTATCTTTTTAATTTCCTTTAATTTGCATTTAAGCCGTTGTAATTTGTTGGCTTTTTCTGTAGTTATAATTAATTCAGATCTCTTTTCCATTCAAATTCCTCGATCACTATACGTTTGGTGATCCATTGCATAGCTCGCTGGGACATAACGACCCGGGGAAATCCTATACTCCTCAGATCTTCATTGCATTCGTGCTTGAGCTGTTTTAAGTTTCTTACAGTTGGTCATTCACAAGTGGTCAGCTTGCGTGAGAAAACTTGACGGTTTGGCACGCATCAGTAACTCAAACGTATTAGGTTTGAGCACCGAGATCGTTCCGAACGAGGGTTGAATGGAATTTCCAACTCACGTCGCGATTATCGGGATTTGAATTAGAAAAGGGGATAATTTGATGTTTTCTAAACTACGGGGCAAGGGAAACATAAAATGGAAATTACACTACGGGAAATCCTAAATACACAAATAAAACTAAAATGTAATAAATGAAATGCAAATAAAATGCAACTACGTCTAATCTAAATCCTAAAAATGATCTAAAATTATTTTTACTCTAAAAATGCAATTTGAAAACTATTTATGAATTAAAACTATTTTTTAGGATTTTTCTGGAATTTATTAGAATTAAAAACTAATTTTTAACTTTTAAAACTAATTTAAAATACTAGAAATTATGAAAATTAAGGAGAAAATTATGAAACTATTTTTATAAAATCTAAAATAACTAAAGAGAATTTTCAAAACTAATTTTGTATTTTTCTGATTATATTTTTATTTTCTACGAATTTAAAACTATCTAAATTTAATTAAATGGCTAAAAATTATAAAATAAGCTAGGAAAAATCTAGAAAAATTATTTTTTTGCTTTTTGTATTTATCTTAATCTATTAAAATTGAAATATTATTTTTTGGAACTTTTTCTGAATTAATTGTAATAAAAGCTATTTAAAAATACCTAAAAACTGATTTAAATTGTGAAAAATACTAAACAGTGATGAAAAATTATGAAAAATTCAGTAAAAGTCTAAATTATTATTCTAAATTTATGAAAAATATAAAAACTATAGCTTATGTATAAAAATGACCAGCTGTAGTGTAAAATGACCCTAAATAAGCTATTTATAATAAGCTACAATGTGCAATAAGCTACCTAACTTCTACAGAAGCTGATTTATGCTATACTAACTCAATTCCAGCTCAATCCAACTACTCTTAACCACTAATTAGCAATCTTCCAAGTTAATATGCTAACTGATTCTAATTAAATTCAGCTCTTAACCCCTATGTTTGAGCTTATCCACAGGCCTTAGCAATAAGCTAATGTGAAAAACAAAACTGTGGTCCTTAAGACCACCAACCAAAGAGTGATTGTACAAAATTTCAGACAAAATCAAGCTTAAATGAAGCTAATATAAAGCCTAGAAAGTTTGATGAAAACTGGATTTGACACTTTTTGACTTTTGATGACAGATGTGCAATTTGACTAAACTGAGATTAGATTCCAATTTTTTAACTGAGAATGATGAATTATGATGAAATGAAGCTAATGCAAGCTAACCTATATGATTCTAACACTAATTTATACTTATGCAATCATCTAACCTAACTGATGAGCTTATGAGATCAGGTAAAATGCAGATTTGACTTTGAGTAGTTGCAGAAGCAAAACAATGATCCAATTTAGTCTAACTAACCTAAAAATGATTAACTCAACTAACTTAGACCTCTGGATAAGCCTTAAACTCAAATATGGACCTAATGCCAAACACACCTTATGCAACTGAATCTCTAATTACCAAACCACAAATCAAACTTAAAATTACTAATCTCCAAATTAGATATAATGAACCTAAATGACGTAAAATAGAACAATGGAACAACACAAAAACATACTAATTGATTGGTGCTAAACCGTCAAGTTTTGTCACTCAAGCTAGCCACTTGTGAATGGCTAACCGTAATAAACTTAAAACAGCTCAAACACCAAATGCAATGAAGATAAGAGAATATAATGAATTCCCGGGTCGTTAAGTCCCACGGAGACTCAATGGTGTGTAAACACTAATTCAGATGATAGAATGATCACTAAGGATAGTGATCAGTAAGGGTTTTGGATTGAATATTACACTACTGATTGATTGGAATGAGATTGGAAACAGAATTGGAAAACACAACAATCAGATAAAAGAAACGTAAAACGTACGTTTAAAAACTACGTATACGTACAAAATAAAAAGTGAATCTAAGAAATAAAAGACCTAAAAATATAAAAATGACATTTTTGGAATCCTAAAAATAAAAGAAAATTATTAGAAAAAGGAAAATTATTTTTACAACTATTTATTTAATTATTATTAATTAAAAACTATTTTAACTATTTAAAAATAACCTAAAATAGAAGAAAATATGAAATAAGGCTAGAAAAATAAGATTAGGATTCAGAAAAATCTAAAATATTATAAAACTAATTTTAAAATTAAAAATATATTTTTCACACTTTTTATCTAATTATTACTGATTAATTATTATTTAAAATACATTTAATTACTAGAAAATATAAAATAAAACTGGAAAAATGAAATTTTAACTTGGAAAAATCTAAAATATGATAAAACTAATTTTAAAACTGAAAAGATATTTTTTATGCTTTTTAATTATTTGTTACTAATTATCTAATATTTTTAACTATTTAAAATTCTAATAAATACTAAAAAGATTATGAAAATTATGAAACTTTTTCTAAAAATAACTTAAGGTGACAGAAAACTAAGAAAAATATAAAAACAAGATTTTGCTTATTAATAAGATGAAAAGAAAAATCAAAAAGCTAAAACCTATTAAATAAATGCTATCACTGAATTTAAATTGATGTTTTTCTGGATTTTCTTTTTGAAAACTACTTAACTACTTAAAATATAAAACTTTAACAAACACAAAAATTTTACAAATCACAAATAAGCAGTTTGACAAGCTTATGATCCCAACAGTGGGCTAAATAGCTTATTTGGTGTAAATAAGCTCAAACAAGCTTACAAATTGGAAACAAAGGTGGAATAAGATGTAAAGAAGCTAGATGAACTGAAATAAAGCTAAAAAGAACAAAACACACACTGATAAGCTACTAAAAAGAAGAATAAGCACTTGGCTTTTTGCTTTCTAAGACAGAAATGGGACAATGATTAGGCTTATTGCAGCCCTACCAAACAAGCTTCAAAATGAAAAACCAAGCTTGAAACCTCTAGATGGCTAGGTCAGCTATCCAAAGAACCAAAGATCACAAGTTAAGACCAACAATTAAGCTCTGTGCAAGCTTATCAAGTTGGACTACCCAACTGTGCACAGGGCACCATTTCAGAACAGGTACTCACAATAAGCTAGTTAAAAAGTACTTAAAAAGCTGATTAACAGAGAACTAGTATTTTTCTAATTTATATTAGCAACTAAACTCTAGTTTCCCAAAAGCTTTTAAGCTAAAACTCAATATTAAACACACAGTGAAATTATCTTTTTAATTCAAAATCGACCAAATGGAAATTTGACTTTTTAAGAAAAACTAAAAGTTTGACCAAGATGAACTTTGAATCACTACTACTCACTGATTATGTTGTTTTGGGGTGACATAAGACTGATTTGAGTAATTTTAACAACTTATAAACACAAGATCATGACTATGAATCATTCAAATCCAACAGTGAGTGACAGAGATGAGATTTTTTATGCAATTTGACTTATGATGAACAAAGACTGTATTATATGGTTTGTTTGAACTAATTGGACCAAGTGTGACACAGAGCAAGTAATAGCACTGACTTGAGCACTCTTGAGCACAGTTAAACAAAGTAAACCAAACACACCTTATTGAAACTGATTTGAAGATTTTCAAAGCTAATCACAAATTAAAACCATGAGACTGACTATAGACCTTATAATATCATTATATGAGATTAAATAAACATGAACCAACAGTATTAACAATATGAAACACAAGAATTATGATGATGCTAATTTAACTGTCCAAATGAAACTTATATAAACTACAAATTTAAAAGAACAACTAACTGATTTTAATGATTTAATACACTTAACTAAGACTAATTAACACAAAGAAACAGAATTTTAAGCTAATGAATAACTACAATAGTGAAATGCCAAAATGATCAAAAGTGCTTACACATAGCTATCCAACTGAAAACCAAGAACTAGGAACCAAGAACACTCCTATAGGCTTACCACTAAGCCACTAACCCAAGGCCATCCAAAATCTACCCTGCTCCAGCTGTGAATGCCATTTCCAATGGATTTTTATTTTTCAACTATTTAATTTGTATTTTTGGTGATTTTTGATTTTTGCTTCTAAACTGACTTTTAGTGTTTCTAAAAGCTTGAATAAGCTTTCTAGGAGCTTATGTGATCTATTTCAGTCCATACAAACAACCAACAACAACATTAGCACATTTTGAGATTTTGAAATGAAAACTGCATAAACTTGAAATTAAGCTTAAAACTTGAAATTGATTCTTGCAAAAGTTTAATAATACACTGAAGAGTTGAAATGCAAAGCTTGAAATCTAAAACATACACTGAAATTTTAAGTTAAGCTAAAACGACATAAAAGAAGCTAAGTTATTCTAGATGATCTTGATACATTGCTTTCCCTCCTCTTTATAATGACTTTTTGGACTCTATGTTGACCTCTGATTGCTTCCCACCAATTTCCAGCCCTTGGATCTCTCTAAATCATCTAAACCACCCAAGTGGATTTTTGGCGCCAATTTCTTCATGAGCAGGTTTTGATATTAATGGGGTTGGTTTGAGTCAATTAAAGATTTTTGGTGTTAGTGGAGGTGGAGGGGACAAGGTAAGGTGAATGATGTTGAAAAAGATGAAATACCATCACTGGTTTTGTGATTCAGAGGTTGAGAGGGAGATGAACAGTGATGGGCGGTTTTTTTATCCGTTTGACTTTCGTTGACCGTTGGGTATTAATAGAAAACGGGGGTCCAAAATGGTTATGACAGGGGTCAAAAGGAATATGTGGACTGGCTCAAGTGGGGGCCAAGGTTCAAGGGTCAAGCTTGGGTTTGGGCTAAGGATTGGATTGGGCTTGATATTTAAAAGGGTGTCCGGTTTGGTTTAATAGATATACAAGGACTAGATTTGCAACTTTTCCAAACTTGAAGGACTGAACTTGACATTTTTCCAAACTTATCACAAGGACCAAACTTGACAAACTTTGATAGTACAAGGACCCTTTTTGCATAAAACTCCATTTTAAAATATCCAAGGACTAATTTTGCAAATTTTCAAACTTTAGGGACCTTTTCCGCCATTTGACCAAAGAATCATTCAAGGATCATTTTTGACAACTTAGAATATTTTAGGGACCTTGAATGATAAAATTCCACATTTTGATATTCCAAGGACTAGATTTGACAACTTTTAAAACTTGGGGGACTAAAACTGCCAATTTTGCCAACTTGAATCATTTTTCATCTGATTTTGATATTTTTGCATTTAAAACACATAAAACACTGATTTGTGATATTTTCATCATTTTGATGCATTTCTGAGTGTTTTCAGATGATTTTGCAGTTTAGATTGTACAAAAATGATGAGTATTTAGACACTCATCACTAATACTACTTATGCAGATCATGCAGATGATTACTAATGCAATAACAGATGAGTTAACAGATTATGCAACAGCTGATTTAAAAGCTAAAACTACATAATTATCAACTAAGTTCAATAATGAACAATTAAACTAGTTTTAACACAAACTAACTAAACTGATTCATGTAAACAGAAATGGTACTCACATTAGTCCTGTCACGATGACATGCCAAAGAGATTCAATGAACTACTAACCAAACTTATACCAACCCATATCAGATACAAATCAACCCCCATCCATCTCCATATCAGTAACCAGGAAAATTCCAAACCATCTGACTTTTGTTGATTTTATTTGACCAGGGAGATATTTGAGTGAAGGATCTGAGTAGTGCTAAGTAAGAAGTGAATAAGCTATCAGAAATCTTAAAAGACCTTATGAATCATTAATAAACAACTGAATTTAAGATTTGAAACAGAGATTAACAATGAGATATTAAGCTAAAAAATTACTTCATTAATGAAATTTGAGTACAAGAGATTCAAATACAGAATTTAAATGTAAACATTAAAACGATTTAAAACTGAAAATAAACTACTCAGAATCTACTCCTAATACTACTCCTACACTACTTTCTATCACTAAAAAAACTACATCCCCAAAGCTGTGAATGAAAAGGTCTATATATAGCTGAGCTCCAAGGCCAAGGAAGGATCTAGAAAGTGCAATCTATGCTTCTTTGAGAGTATTCTGAGCCCTTGATCAAATCCCATCTCATCTTGACCCTTGGATTAACAATACCACGTAGCTTCGACCAATGAGAGAGCAGGGATTGGAATTGTTGCACGCGGATTGATGACCTGGCACCCCACATGTGTCAGGTGTGTCAGACGAAAGTACAAGACTACCCTTAATTGCTGTTAATTTGACCAATTTGACCAAAGGGTAATTAGGGTTCATGTAATTTCTGGGTTTGGGTAAAAGGGGGGTGAATTTGGCGCGGGGTTGTTTGTTTATTATTGTTTGATTAAGTTGACCGGGTTTGGGGCGTTGACTTGGGTAAAAACCGGGTATACGGGTGTAATTTTGAACCGTGGGTAATAGGATATTGGACCGGGTATAATGTTTTGGGCCGTGGGTTTTTATATTGGATTAAGGATGTAAATAGGACCCAAAGTGTATTTTAAGGACCCAAAGTGTAAAATCTGAATTTCAAAGGACCATAGTTGTAATTCTGAAAATCTCTTTCAAGGGCCAATCTTGTCATTCACAAATAATCCAAGGGCTAAACTTGTAAATTCTGAAACTTGAGGGATCACTTTTGCCAAAAACTCAAAGTTCAGGGACTAAATCTGACAATTCTTCAAATATGATCATATCTTCTAAAAATCATCCTCAGAGAATAAAATCTTCACAAATACACAATCTCGACCTTCCGGCTCAGCTTAAACTCTCTTAATCTCTCGTGCTCGGATTTTCGTCTGATTTAGCTTCTTTTTGTGTGTTTTGACATATCCGTACCTGCACAAGCACAAACTCAAGAAAACAACGAATATTAGCAATAAACGGCTCTTTCTTGGTTATTTTGGGTTTTATTTGATAAAGAAATGATATGTGTTTTTGCACATATCATAGATATATATAAGATATTATGGAAAAGTACTTTGATTAATCATGTGGATTGTCACTGTTTATTTTCTGAAGCACATCAAGCAATGAGTTTAAAGTTTTTTTCATTAGTACAATCAATGAAGAAAAGGCTGCCTTTCACATTCACAAATTTTAAAATCTATACGTTGGTCAGTATTGTATTTTTATAATTTTCCATAACCGTAAAGAAAACAATAAAAATGAAATATTTACCTGAACTAACCGTAATAACACAATGCGATTGATGTCCAAGCTAACCGGCCAATGCTCCGACCACCTTAAAAAAACACAATAAAAACCAAGTGTGAAAATTTTAAAACTTAGTGCTTTGTTGATCACCATCTGGTAATGAAACAGAACTTGTTGCATGTAAAGAGAGATATTATGTAGGTCAACAATATCATAAATATATACACCAAAATTTTGGAGTTGAGAGCCTCACCATTCCAGCAAACATGCAACCAACGCTCCACATGTCTCACCAAAACAAAAAACGTACATAGTATATCAAATTATAAATTTTTAAGAATTATCTTCAATTTAATTTACAAATAAAAATAAAATATTTTTTAATCCGAATTACCAAAAGGCATGTCTGTTTTCTTTGGTTTTAGTATAAACATGGCTAAACAGTTATGCCTAACTGAATAAAGTGTTATACAAAGCCATCAAACCATTTTAACCAATGGGTGCACAAGGCTTCCATCAAGTTCAACTTGTGGTTTTTGGAGGTCGATATTACTATATAATAAGTAAAATTCAGTGTATAGTGAGTCCTTTAATGAGAAAATATTTATTTTTGCGTCCTATATACGTAGCAACGAAAGGAAAGTGGATATCGATCCTGGGCTGCTCTGCATGCTCAAGTAATATTTAGTATGCGATTACTTATAAATTTTGGTAAAAGATAAAACACTGCGACACTATTATCATTGAGTTGACTAATTGTAACCGTTACCACATCAGAATTTTATGCATGTGCAATGTGTTTGAGTAAAAGTCCTTTGAAAATACTTGTTCGAAAATATCTCCAAGTCGTCCAGCCAAGCCAAATTGAACAACATTAATTAGTTTAATATCCAAATAGGTGTGTAGAGTTACATCACTTTAATAGGCAAAATTGCACCATATTTAATCACTTAGAGAATCATATAAACCACATAAATTTTGCATCTATATAAAAGGTAGCATACATGTTTTAAATGTACGGCCAAACATATATCTGAGAACATGATAAAAGTTGGCATCACCATTTTCATAAAACCACATTAGAAACCTTGGCATCCACTTGAGAGACATATGCTGACTTGTATGGTTAAAGATACAAATGCATCACTTACTTAACACACATGCTCATATTAAAAAAAAATATTAATAAAACCTTACACATCATTAAATTATATTGATTTATCAAGTAAATCAAAAAGTCTTAATAGTTAAAATGGAACCTCACCTGACTCGACTGATTGTTCACCGATATTCATTACATCGTTTGCGACTGATTCAACATGGAATTTTGATATGGTAGGTTAAACAAATCATCATGTGAATTTCCTTCTAGACATACTGTGGTTATCAGAATTCACATTACCAACATCTTATTCTTAAATTTAAATTGTCCACTGGTTTCAATGGAATAAACCCTTCATACATACCTTTCGTTTGTGGGAAAGATCTGGCAGTTGAAGTGCCCGTGCACGTTGCTCTCTAGCTCGGTTCCTTTTGTCTATTTCAGCGTTTTTTTTAGTAATGAACCATCACACCAAAGGAATGGCAAAAAAAAAAAAAAAAAAAAAAAAAAAAAAAAAAAAAAAAGAGCTGCATAAATCTGTGTAGTAGTTCATCATGTTAATAATGTAAATAAGATTGGAGAATTTACAGTAAATCCGCAGGTAAGTTTAAAAAATCAGTCACATAAAATGAACATCAATCAATTGAATGGCATTCAAATGGATGATACCATATACGCGGTAAAATGGGTGGGTACGCATCCATAGTTCCATGCAGTAACAGCCTAAACAGGTAGTATAATTCGACGAGCTGATTTGACATACCAACGCTTTTTGTCTTCTTAAAAAAAATAATACTCTGCATTATAACTGAGTACGGAGTAACGAAGCTATCGTTACAATAATGATTCATTTATTTGAGTAAAGCTATTGTTACAATAAGGGCTAGCACAAACCGTTTTAACTTTAGTTCAATTTTAGCTAAAACAATTAATTTCACATTTGACCCATTAACAATAAAACATAATCCAAATC
Source organism: Chrysanthemum seticuspe (assembly GCA_019973895.1). Classification (NCBI taxonomy): domain Eukaryota; kingdom Viridiplantae; phylum Streptophyta; class Magnoliopsida; order Asterales; family Asteraceae; genus Chrysanthemum; species Chrysanthemum seticuspe. The sequence continues at coordinate 113,345,960 of BPTQ01000002.1, read as the reverse complement.
AACAAGTTTATTAGTTAAGATAGGCCCTCTTGGTGAGACTGTCATATTCCGTCAAATACAGTCGTGGATAAGAAGTCAGAGATGTGAAGATTATATATAATAGATTGATAGCAATATAAACGCACTTTAACATGGTTCCAAGAACAATCACCCCAATGAGCGCGCCCAGACCACCAACCATGGCCCTCTCTGTGTTGCTTATTTTATTGCATTGTGAGCACTAATACATGTCAAGAGGCTAAAGGCAAACACAATAAGGTAAGAGATAGAGGTGACAACATCGACCCTTTTACTTATGTATGGGTTCTTCGGGTTCTTTAACGGGTCTAACAGGTAAATTAACATTTAATAGTTTACATGTTTATTCAAACAAACCTCCTAACATAAGATTATACTTTTTTGTAATTAAACTGGACAGATGATACGCGTAACAAAAAATAAGCCAACTTGCCAACCATGCCATCTCTATAAATAATAGAAGGGATTTAGAAAGTAATAAGACCTGAAAATCCCATTTATTTTCCTTGAATAACTTATCAACTCCTCCCACCCATTCACTAAATCTTCTCCCCACGTATTCCTTCCTACCACTTGTTTTTGCAGCTGTACGCTGAAGTGATGGAAACTGGTACAGGATGTTCCCCTGAACAGACATGTGAGATTTAGATAAAGAAGAAAGATACATCTGCAAACCTTACTGACATAAATCAATAGACGGATGAGACTGCTGGAAATAGATACTGTGTTGGGTGGCAAAATGGGCAAGTCGGGCGGGTTGGGTAACATGTCACAAGAGGCTATCTTTTAGTACGAAGACTGTATGGGCCAGGTTAACAAAATTATGTCCTTACAACAAAAATCCAACTTTTCATTAAGTATGCCTTATGTATTTGCATACATTACGGTGATTTCCTAATTCCCACCTGTTTGACCCACTCAAACGTTTGGCCTATTACAGATAAAAATGTAATATGGGTGCTATTAAATTGGTAGGTAAAAATCGTCAATTATTGCAAATTCTATTTACCTAAGTAAAGTTTTGTTCACGTACCAACTTCCCCATAGTTCGACACTTTGATCCTAGTGTTCATACCACTAAGTTTATTGCATTTTGTGGGTCTTTTGTTAGAAAAAACGTAGTGTGTCAAACCAAGAGAAGCTGGTATCTCAAGAGACTTCAGTTAGAAAGATATAACTTTGGCACAATAAACAATTATGACCCATCAATCTCAGGCCACCCATGTAACAATAAAACTGCAACAGATTGTAATTATAATCATACCTTTGCCTTGTCTATGTGAAACATCAATTGAAAGGGTCCTATGAACTTTCAACGCTTTGGTTCCTTGTAAGTGAAACGTTGATTTCTGCAGGACAGTCCTTACTTCATCGTCACGGACAATCATACCACATGTTCTTGATTTGATATCGCAAACTTGAATATGTCCGGCTCAGAAAAAAGGAACAATTTTACTATTAAAAATGCATTAACTTAACAGGAAGTTTAAGTATGTCGCCACTTGCCTGTGATCGGGGATTCTATAGAGTTATTATGAGCATATGAATATCCGCATACATTTTGCGTCCGCCTATTTATATTGGCTGAAGAGAAACGTTGTTAAATAGCTGCAGTGCTCCTGTTACTGTAAGAGACAATGGAAAAAAGTTGCCTGTTATGTTGTGTCTGAGTATTATGTTATTAGAAAGTATGAGTACCTGATTTTTTTGACCGAATATGAGCCAACAACAATAATAACAGGCTTTGGGAGACAGATATTTTTTTGCATTTCAATATCCATTGTTAGTTCATTCCATAGGGCTATTGTAAGTGTGTTTTGGCTGTAAAAAGTAAGCGTTTTTAAATATAGCGATTACGTAATTGATATCGTATAATAGTGGTGAAAAAGGGTATGCTAAAACGTTTTATATTGCTAAAGACCTTTTTCATATAAATTTTTTCCCCAGATCAACCCATTATAAACCATATGTAAATTGCAACATGTTTGAATTAAAATTCAAAGTGCGTCATCTATAATGGGAGAAAAAGAATGATGGTTATAAGCACCCGTATATCATAAGACGCAAGTGAATAACCTATAAATTCCAATTACTAAATGATGTAACGGGTTGCTTCACAGGGTCAGTTTACACTTTTGTGGCATGCTCATTACTCTTTCCAAAACCAACCATATGAATATCTGATAAAACCATATGATATAAAAGGAAATCAATGCATGCATAAATTGGCCTGCAAGTAAACAGTTGAAATAAGAAATAGACAATATGATATAGCCTATAATAACATGGTAAGATTAAATAGACCTTCATAATGAGCGGGCTACAGCAAATTGTGAGCTTGCTTCACTACCTGGTCTTTCTTTGCTTCCCTATAAAATAATCACATAAATGAATGAACGCCTGTATTCCAAAAAAAGGGGCCGCTAAAGGTCCAAAATGCGCCGATTGGTTTAGGGCCTTAGGGGTAGAATAAAGTCTGTTCAAAATGGATATTTTAATGCAGCTCAGGTTGTCGAGTTAATGAACTAATAAAATAAAATCAGGAATAGTTGAATACCGATTGAGAAGCGTATGTGCAACCAAGGCACAAATCAGCCTTATCCGGTTATGTGCATATAGGTGTCTGAACAGGAACTATTCAGCCTTGTACTTGTCTGCTTCTCTTTGTTCTTTTGGTTATCATCAAACTTTACTGTCATATTTCTACATCTATTCAGACACATTAATTATTGTAAGCCCAAAAAAGAAAATTGATTATAGGTTAGGCCGCTAATATTGGCCACAGTGACCCATATATCAGTTTCATATCTTTATATCATTTCATACCAAGTAAAATGCAGAAATCAAAGTCAAGTACCCAATAACTTTCGAACTAAATAATAATTAGTGGCGCATCAGTTGGAAATTTGCGAGTTGTAGAATAATGTTGCAACTTTCAATAGACTGCTTAAAGTTTCTCCAACATAAACTCAAGGCCTTTGGTCTAGTGGTATATGAGGTTGTGGGTTCAAGCCTCGTTGGAGGCATATGTGATATATTGTGAGATATGTGGTATACGCGTAAAAAAATTTACCTTAAAAAAAAGGTATATATATTTTTTTATCGAATAAGATAGAAGCCGTAGTCGAAATAATTACACTTGTAGATCGACATGAAACTTAGCATGTCTGCGTAAGACCAAATTTGATAGATGGTCATTAGACTAAACAATTTTTGTTCTTATGTAGAAATCTTTGTCAAGACATAGAGATAAGTGATACTTTTTATAACAAAATAGCACCATGATCCACGACATATGTTTTTGGTAATACCTTTATTGCCCACTTGATGATGATATTTGATTCAGATGGTATCAAATGATCATTTGAAATCAATAATAGTAGAAGCACCACTAAATTTTTCATGCTAGCAGGTATGCATTATAATGTTTAGTGCACGGATGTCGTACCTGTTGGTCCAGTAGTATCAAGCAAAGTGTTGACTGCCTTGCTCCTCTGAAAGCTGTAATTGTCCACTTACGGTAGACCTTTACATGTATGGCTTTCAACATTCAAACCATTACTAAATAAATTACCTTCTGAATGATTTTCAACATTCAAACCATTGATCCTGTAGCTTCTCCCTGGTGTGTCACTTTCAAGCATGGAGGTTTCCATTAGAGTAGTTTTCTTTTGTGGAGGTTTACCTGTTGAAAATAAAAAAACATACATGTATAAACTCTTTTCTTAAATAGACAATGCATCTTAAGCTAACTAACAAAACAATACCTGGTGGATGGTTTTTAAAGCCTTTCTTTTGTTGTATGCTATGCTTTCCTAGTTCCTTTGCTTATCATTCAATAAACAACGTATGTACAATATAACTTGAACACAAATTTAATAAACACAAGAATAAACTGTTTTTTTTTTTAAATACCTAGCGAAGGGCTTCCAGATTTCTTCTTTTGGTTGGTTTTTTAAAGCCTTTGAGAGTGTCTGTGGCTGCATCTTCTTTTATGTTTTATGTATATTGTTTTGGGTTTGTAGATGTGATATACGCCATTAAATTGGGTTGTATATATAATGTAAAATTAAGTTAACCATATTGTAAGTTGTGGTTATCTCACATGTAAAACTAAAAAGTAGATATTCTTCACCTGTAAAACTAAAAAGTAGATTATACTTTTTAGGGATAATTATGTTTAGCAATAAGATATTAGGGTGTATTTATACAAAAAAAAAAATAGGTTAAAAATATATATGGTATATTTATCTTTTAAGTAATATATATCATAATTTATTTTAATTGTTATCTTCAAAAAATACATACCTAAAATACAAATTCCAGAATTTTTTTATAATCTCCTTATTTATATTGATTTGAAAGATATAAATCAAAAAACAATTTACTCTAGTGGTAAGTTGTTTACAAAACACATGAATGACCCAAGTTCAACTCCAACAAATGTCTTCTTTTTAATAAAAAATTTTAAAATTCAAAAATAACAAAAACAAAAACGAATTTTACAATTTATTAAAAAAAATGTACATATATTAATTAAAATGCCACATGTCATTTAAAAAAATAAAAAAAAATGCCACATAAATATAATGATGACATGAAAATATGACTTGGCATTATGGGATGCCAAATGACATTATGACGTGGCATGCCTCCTCTTATATATATATATATATATATATATATATATATATATATATATATATATATATGTATGTATGTATATGTATATGTATATATATATATATATATATAGAGCTTGGATCATTTAAAAAGTTGATCTCAAGAGAAAAGTGAGAAAAGTAATCTCAACCATTGGATCACCCCCTCTTCCACTCTCTTTTTTCACACCAAACTACAGGGACCTAATTTTATTTTCCTTCATTCTTTAAGGAAGTTTTGTAAATTCGCACCCTACCCACCCCACCCCGCCCTCCCCCCTCCCAAAATTTTTTTTTCCCGCCAAATTTTTTTTTCTGGAGGCAATTTTTTTTTTTTGGGCCAAAAATTTCCCGCCAAATTTTTATAACTGTGATGCACCAAAATAAAAAGGTGCATCACAGTTATAAAAATTAATTATAACTATGATGCACCAAATTTTATAACCGAGATGCGCCCAACGATTGTTACCAAATATGCTCCAATAACATTGCAATAACTTAGTATAGTATGCTCTTTAAGGGGTATTAGTTGTACAACCAGAGACGGAGCTATGGTAGCCATGGTAGCGTCGCATGCTTTGTCATTGGGATAAGGCTAGTGCATATATTAACAATCGTGAATTGATGAAAAGTAAGTTAACCATGTGATTAATAAAATGACTCTGAAACATGTCAGGATAATTGATTTCATTGTATATTTAACCATGTGATTAATAAAATAAGCGTGTTTAATCAGTTGAAAAATCTCTCTTTTATACACAAAGGTTGACGGTTCTAATTCAAAACTTTTTCTGAAATAAGTTAATAATATATGCGATCTGATGCACCTTTTTATTTTGGTGAATCACAGTTAAAAAAATAAGTTATAACTATGATGCACCAATTTTTATAACTGAGATGCACAAAAAAAGGGTGCATCACAGTTATAAATTTTTGGTGGCGGGATATATATATATATATATATATATATATATATATATATATATATATATATATATATATATATATATATATGTATAGGGGGTGTTTCTTGTGAGAAGTCTAATTTTTGTGAGAACGCGAGAAGAGATCCTAGCCCTCCATCTAATCCCTCCTTTTTTTAGATCTAATGGCTAATATTAATTTACAATCTACACTAACTATATACTAAAACAATGGTATTTTTGTAATTCCAATTACACCTAATATATACAGAAAAACACATACTTTCATCACAGTTCAAGGTGAAAGACATAACGATTCTCTCCCAGCTACCTTCATAACCACCGCCATTACCGCCGCCGTAACCTCCGTTCAAGCCACCGCCGTAACCTCCGTTCAAGCCACCGCCATTACCACCGTTCAAACCACCACCATCACCATCGTTCAAACCATTGCCATGACAACCATTCAAACCGCCGCCATAACCACCGCCGTTCAACATCAATTAACAACTTAAATAACAAAATTGGAGCTGAGATAAGTGAAGAAGACAATCTTTTCAAATCAGATTACACATAAATTTCAAGTAATTGTTATTATTGTTATTTTTTGATAAAATTTAATTGTTGAATTGTAAATTATTGTGCATTTAAAGTTATCATCATTGTTTTAATTGTAAATATGTCACATGTGAATGTATAGATTACGAATTAGGTCTTGCTTGTTTTAGGCGACTTAATTAGTTTGTGTAAAGTAAATATAGCAATGATTAAGTTTATTAAGAGTATATTCGCGCGTGAAAATATAGGAGATATTAATATTCGCGTGTGAAAGTTTAGTAAGAGCATGATCATATTCGCGCGTGAAAATATAGGAGATATTAATCTTCGCGTGTGAAAATTTATTAAGAGCGTGATCGTCTTCGCGCGTGAAAATATAGGAGATATTAATCTTTGTGCGTGAAAATATAGGAGATATTAATCTTCGCGTGTGAAAATTTAGTAAGAGCATGATCATCTTCGCGCGTGAAAATATAGGATATATTAATCTTCACATGTGAAAATTTAGTAAGAGCGTGATCATCTTCGCACGTGAAAATATAAGAGATATTTTTCTTCGCGTGTGAAAATTTAGTAAGAGCATGATCATCTTCGCCTGAAAATATAAGAGATAATTTTCTTCGCGTGTGAAAATTTAGTAAAAACATCTCCGCGCGTGAAATATAGAAGATATTAATCTTCGCGTGTGAAAATTTAGTAAGAGCATGATCATCTTCGCGTGTGAAAGTATAAGAGATATTTTTTCTTGAAATAGTAGTTTTGGGGCCTTGAAAAAGAGAAACATGTCCTCTTGCATTCTGGTTCAACAAGGATATTTACAGTCTCGTTATGGTGTCTACTCTGTTAGAATCCAAAATGCAAGCCACACTATCATCCAAATTCAAGGCATTGCCAATCCTAACCAATTCAGAAACGTATGTACCTATATCTTTATGCTCCAATAATACAGGGATTTAATTAATACGTCATTGTTAGAGATAGTTTGGTTTCATGTTTGTTCCTCAGGCTGTTTTGACGCGCCTTTCAAATATCACTAATCAAACTTTTCAGCAACATGGCGCTTCTTCTAGAAGATCATTACAGGCACCGGTATATCCCAAACTTAACTCTGTCAATCATCATTTGCTAATTAAACCACCGGTTTTATATATGTATTGATGTTGTTATCATTGTATATACTTGTTGGTAATCGGCAGGTGTCTCCCTTAAAAGTGCCAACGCACGATACGCTGTCTCACGTTGGTGACTTTGCTGCACTACAAAAGCTAGACCAAGTTGGCAATTCTCTCAAGGTAAAACCCACCATGTCCTTCAATATTCGCTTAGTGTGCTTTGGATTCGGCTGTAAAACTCATTACTATTATCCTTCTCATCTTTTGCTGGTGCATATTACAGAGAGTCCAGTCATTGATCGAGGAGCGACAACACAAAACATCTCAATGTAAAGATTGAGGTCGGTACTCTTATTGTTTACGTTTCTCAGCCACAAAATTAGCAACTCTGGAATTTTCTCCTTCACTAGCACCCAAAAAAAGAAAAACATTGTAAATAACATTAAGCAGGCACCTCAATTGGCATAAGACAGATGTATCACTATCGCAAGTTCCATGCCTATGTCATTGATTCATGGCTTTCCTCATTAAGGGCTATTTAGCAGGAAGAAGCTATCAAGTTGTCTGGTTCAGTTTTATCCTTATTTATTTGTGTATAGCAGATAAACACTGCATTCCAACCCGAATAGGAACCCATATTTTTATTAAATGATTTGTAAGTTCATAGGACCCCAGATGAAACCAATCTGATTGGTTACATTTAGCAAACAAAGTGAGGCAGGTGACTAATTAAACCGATTGAAGGGGGTATTTAGAGATGATGGTGCCACCACTAAACCGACAAGTTTGTCTTTGCCTTATTGTCATCATAGTCTGCATTTGCATTAGAAATTTGGATTATTCTAATATATGCCTAAAGTAATATCTCATACGTTCATTGTAAATTTCTTGTATTCAGTTGTTTACTTCATCTATGATTTTTTGTTGAATTGATACCTTATCAAGTTACATATAAGATAAATGCATATTTAAGCTTGCCTGTTTAAAAATGAACCTTTTATACACTCCATCTGTCTTGCCAGGAATCTGTGTTGTGCAGGCCAAAGTCCAAAAATGTAATCTGTAACGTGGAGCTGTTTCGAAATTTATGAGCTCAGTTTATTCTTTGATAAGGATGCCTATTAATTTAACGACTTCAATGTGATTGCATGAGGATACGCTTGTGTATGTTCATGGAATATTGGCAAACGGTCTGACTTGTTTGTTAAGACTCTGCATCTATCTTTCCCAGTTTGTAACCAACATAAGATTTGAGAAATTAACATTTGATGTCTAAATAAAAATGCAAAACGAAGAACTTGATGTATCTGTTGGCGACTATTTCTAAGACAAATACAAAAAACACACAAGAATGCAAATGGCTTGAGCCAAAGTAAAGAAAAAAACACAATAACACCCCAATACAAAAAAAAGAAAAGAAAAAGAATACACAAGAATGCAAATGGCTTGAGTCATTGCATTGGCTCAAAACTTTTGGCTCACGAATGGCACGATGCTCCGGTATGGTTGGCACACGAATGGCATGCATTTGGCACACCAATAACACCCCATACCTTGTGCTCTTAGATGTACAAAAGTTGGAGAACAATGTATCAGTTTATTGTTTAAGACATGCATCCGGGCTGATCATCGCGACCAAATCCATGTCATAAAACTTAACTTAGAAACTGCTTTTTGAATATTTGTTCATTGTCTGTTGTTGTTCTTTGCTTTTCATTGTAGGCTTCGACTTTATTGTAGAAAACTTCTAAAGCTTGTACATATTTCTGAAATAGTTCAGACTTCAGACTTTTTCTTCTTACTCTTCTTGAGATTTTTCTTTGTTGTTTATTTATGTCTTTGTTAAGGTGGTGAAACGGTCTGATTGGTTGGGTCTCAAAATGGGTCAAAACTGGATTGGGTTGGGTTGACCCACAAACACTTTTTGTCTTACCTTATCTTGAAATTTATAGTTAAAGTTTAAAAAACGGTTAGGAAGGCTGCTTAGGTCTTCCCTATTTTGGGTTTCTATAATTTATTCAATGGCAAGTGGATGCGAACATATGGCATGTTTAACTCAAGTTGAAAGTTGCATCTTATCTACTTAGCAAAATGTGATGTTTGATCTTTATTGATACATCCTTGGACCTTTTTGTAAGCTGATGATTATTTATCTGTTACGTGAATGGGTTCTTATTTGGAATCTTGGTCTGCAGGAAAACGATATTATGGTGAAGATCTGTTGTACTGGAGCTGGGTATGTTGGTGGCCCAATTATGGCTGTCATAGCACTTAAGTGCCCTGATATCAAAGTTGCGGTTGTTGATATCTCTGTACCTCGTATCACAGCCTCGAACCGAGACCAGCTCCCTATCTATGAACCAGCCTTAGATGAGGTTGTGAAGCAGTGTCGTGGCAAGAACCTGAGGTTGAGAAGCAGATATGTGATATTGACATTGTATTTGTTTAGGTAAGTTAGCTCATAATGATTGAGTCTTGTTAATGGATGGAACCAGGTATTCTTGATTGCACTCACAAGAAGGACTACAAAAATGCAAGTTAGATCTAGGGACATGGAATAGTGGATGAATCACTGAAAATTGCCTTATGATTTGATTAAAAGAGTTTGTCATTTTGAGAACCAAAGATGGTCCGCTATGGGAGGTCAAGATGCTATGGAAATGGTTAAAATCTCCCTAAAGGAAGCAGATGAGATATCAAGAGCTATCTGGTGCAAGCAATCTGTAAGTTAACAAAGTAATCTGGTGCAAGCAATAAATAGAGATTGTGTATCAGGTTGATGCGTACCAAGAAAAAAATAATCATACACAAATACAACTCTCAAGTGGAAAGATGTGTGCATAGGCTGGAAACATTTATAAGTAGTTGGGTTCATGTGAAAACCCCTAGTTCTGGTGAGAACCAGCATTATCATCAAATGATGACAATTTAAGGCCATAAACGACACGGTGGCATAAGGTGAACAGTGAGGTTGATGACAATCAAGAACTTTGAATAATCTTCCAAACAATCTACCGCTACGCGAGTGCGGAGACTTCGTAGAGCAACGTCATTATATGGCGCGGACCTTGAACGTGTAGAGCATGCTCGTTTATTTCAAAGAATACAACTTGAGTCAGCCGAGACGTGTATTCGCTGCCAATTAACGATAGGGAAAAGCTGTATGAAAAGACATTCATCATAACTTACAAAGTATATAGAAAATATTTTTCAAAAATCTAAAACACTCACCATTGTCTGCACCAAGGGAGGATTTTGCAGTGTGAGTGTTGGCAGGACGAAAATCGGAAGATGGAGACTGTATAGTCGTTCCTATATACTCTGGGTCAGTTGATCTGCCCGAACATTGGTTTGTACGTGAACCTCCAACAGCAAATTTGTTGATAGTTGTAACAAAACAGCAACAATGAATACCCAGAAACGAAACTGAATGGAACTTGAGAAACTGAGATCAACATATCTAGAACAGACAGAGCTAGAAGTGAGGCACTTACATATTGACTGGACAGTTAAACTATAATTACCATCAGCTACATCATGATGAGTTTCAGCAGAAACAGTTAAATGACCACTCCCTTGATGATCCAAAACGCGTTTTGGAAGACGCCGAGTTAGAAACTCCGAAGGGCTGGCAATTTCTGGAAGGGACCACGCGTCTGCATAAGAGCAGTCAGAAACCCACACATCAGAACCTGCATGTATTATAAAAATTGGTAACATCATTACATTTGACATAAAAAGATAACCAACCTTCAAGACGATCGTTGTGTGTTGTGGAAGCAGTAATATGGCTATCATAAAAAGACGACTGTGTATTGGAAGGTGGAGGTGTACCAAGTGGAGGTGGTGGCGCAGGGCTGAGCTCCATGAGTTCCCATCCTTTCTGTCACGCAATTTATTTTATTTAACATCCAAAACACAAATGTTTTGTATATAGCATTCAAAGTAAGATCCTTTCTGTCACGAGACATATTTTCACATGTGACCAAGTTGTTTACGTATCTTAAAATGCTACGAGACATATATTTTCACACGTGAAGATAAAAAGTATTTGATCATGTACAAATGTACGTGTATTTACTAGTGAAGAAAGTTTATGTACGTGTATTTACTAGTGTAGAAAGTCTATTCACACGTGAAGAAAAAATATATGATCATGTATAAATGTAAATGTCTTTAGTAATGAAGAAAGTTTATTCACACGTGAAAAAAAAAATTCTTCAGTGACCAAATATTTTCACATGTGACTAGGTTGTTCATGCATCTTAAAAGCTACAAGACATATGACCAACTGACCATGTTGTTTATCTTTAAAAACTACGAGACATATACTTTCACATGTGACCAAACTATGAGACGTATATTTTCACATGTGACCAAGTTGTTCATGTATCTTAAAAGGCTACGAGACATATATTTTCATATGTGACCAAGTTACGGGACATATATTCACAAGTGACCAACTGACCATGTTGTTCATCTTTAAAAACTAGGAGACATATAATTTCACATGTGACCAAACTATAAGACGCATATTTTCACATGTGACCAAGTTGTTCATGTATCTTAAAAAGCTACGAGACATATATTTTCATATGTGAGCAAGTTACGAGACATATATTTTCACATGTGACATGTCTTAAAGATCTAAGACATAAATATTTTTACATGTGACCAAGTAGTCAAGATATTCTTAGAAAGCTTCAATCATTGCTCATAATTTTCACATGTGAAGATATTCTTACAAAAGTTAAATAATCGTCTAAAAAACATCAATATATCCTATTTTTGCACTTCTAGTATAAAAAATATGCTAGTAAGACCAATGATTCAATCCTTGCTCATAATTTTCACATGTGAAGATATACTTACAAAACTTAAATAATCGTCTATTAAACATCAATATCTCCTATTTTTGCACTTTTAGTATAAAAAAAATATGCTAGTAAGATCAAAGCTTCAATCCTTGCTCATAATTTTCACATGTGAAGATATTCTTAGAAAAATTAAATAATCGTCTATTAAATATCAATATCTCCTATTTTAGCACTTCTAGTAAAACAAATATGCTAGTAAAATCAAAGCTTCAATCCTTGCTCATAATTATACTCTTATAAAACTTAAATAATCGTTTATTAATCATTAATATCTCCAATTTTTGCACTTCTATTACAAAAAATACGCTTGTAAGATTAAAGCTTCAATATTTTCTCATGATTTTCACGCGTGAAGATATTTATTAGAAAACTTAAATAATCGTCTATTAATCCTATTTTTGCATTTCTTGCATAAAATATATGCTAGTAAAATCAAATATTCAATCCTTGCTCATAATTTTCACGTGCGAAAATATTCTTACAAAAATAAATAATCGTCTATTAAACATCACTATCTCCTATTTTTGCACTTCTAATATAAAAAATACACTAGTAAGATCAAAGCTTCAGGATTTGCTCATAATGTTCACGTGTGAAAATATTCTTACAAAACTTAAATAGTCGTTTATTAAACATCAATATCTCATATTTTTGCGCTTCTAGCATAAAAATATGCTAGTTACATCAAAGCTTCAATCTTTTCTCATAATTTTCATGTTCGAATATATATGCTTATAAAACTTAAATAATCTTCTATTAATCATCAATATCTTTAATTTTTGCACTTCTAGCATAAAAAATACGCTTGTAAGATCAAAGCTTTAATATTTTCCCATAATTTTCAGGCGCGAAGATATTCTTATAAAACTTAAATAACCATCTATTAAACATCAATATCTCCTATTTTTGCATGTCTTATAAAAAGTATACACTAGTAATGTCTATGCTCATGTATAATTGTACATGTATATAGTGAAAAAGTTTATTCGCACGTGAGAAAGAAGTATATGTTCATGTATAAATGTACATGTATTTACTAATGAATAAAGTTTACTCACACGCGAAGTATATGGATTTACGTGTATTTACTTGTAAGAAAATTTATTCACACGTGAAGAAAAAAGTAAATGCTCATGCATAAATGTACGTGTATTTATTAGTGAAGAAAGTTTATTCACACGTGAAGATAAACATATATACTCGTGTATAAATGTATTTCTATTTACTAGTGAAAAAGGTTTGTCCATATGTGAAGAAAAAAGTAAATAAATGTACGTGTATTTACTAGTGAAGAAAGCTTATTCACACACGAAAAAAAAATATATGCTTAAGTATAAATGCATGTGTATTTACTAGTCAATAGAACACACGAAGAAAAAAATTATATGCTCATTGCGAATGTGCTCATTGCCATGTTCGTACTTGAGTGAAGGCATTATACATGGAGGCGCTCCAAAGCATAAACCAAGTTGAATCAACCGGTTGTGTGAAGATTTAAATAAGAGAGAAAGAGAAAAAAAAAAAAAAAGCTAAACTTCAAACTCGATTCAGAATTCCACCAAGTTGAATCTCACGATTTACACCAAAAACCTTATATCTAGTGAAAGGATAACATGGTTAGTCAAACTGGATTAGAAAGAAAAGTTAAAAATAAAATAAGAATAAACATAAACTTCTATTCTATGTTGGATCCGTTAATTCAATAACAAATTGTCTAACTGGTCGCTATCTCCAATGCAGGTTCACTTCGAGCAGGTATGGCTTCTTTACTTTAGCCATCTTGATCCATTCATGACCAGAAATTGAAATTCTACTGTCATTCCTGTTAGAAAGCTTGACTACAACTTTGCCTTGCCAATGCACATTTCAAACCTACAATATAAATAGAAGTATAGAACTGCTACACATACACCACTGAAATTTTATTAACCTAAAAGTAACTACAATCAAGTTAGCAGTTACTCGACTTGTAGAAAGTCTGTCAACAGAAGTGGAACCAAATGTCACATTGCATTTTTCGCTAATATTGTCATCTTCAACTTTGAACCAGCATGCAAAGATATGGTACAAAAAAGTAAAATTGGGCAAAAGCAAAGTATTGATTAAAGATGACCATAGGACCAAAAGGCGAAGGGGATACACTAATAATCATGCAAGTTCTCATAGCTGCATTACAAATATGTCAAACCCCTAAAAACAGGTAAAATAAAGTCGTACACAGATCTTTCCAATAAACCACAGGGTCCAACTCTATTTTTCTTTATATTTTGCTAAGGAACCATGCTAAGAGGGTGTTTGGGATTGCTTTGTATTTTATGCCTTACACTTATGGGTTAGGATTGCTTTTTCTGCTTATGCTTGTAAAAAAGCATTAGAGACCACTTTAAAGTAACCATTTCATGAAGCTGACTATTTTATTATCGCCATCTCAAATAAGCAGTGCTAACTCCAAATAAGCGAAAATTACCTATCTACTTGAAACTAAGCTAGATAAGCATATATCGGCTTTAAAATGATCACATAAGCACGTATCTGGCTAAAAATATGCAGAGCAGTTAGTTAAAGTTAGGTTTACTTATATCGTTAGAAAATTCTATAAGTTAAATTTAACCCGGCAGTAACAAGATGCAAGCATGTTTCATCAAACACTAGCATAAACTTCCAAAGCTACATACCTGAATACGAACGTAGTTACTACCACGATTCTCCCTTAACGCCATAGCTACAGCATGATCCACCTTATCAGCTGATCACCCGCAGCTCTCGCCATAGGCCTACACCACTCGCCATCTTTCCACCCTTTAAAAACTTCTCCATAACCACACCCTCCTTCTAGAAGCTTTTTATTAAGTAACCTTTAACATGTAGCTCGTTTTTATGAAAACAAAGTACAAGTGATGCAACTGATATTTTATAATGTGGAGATATTTTGCATTGAGCAATTGTAGACTTAAGAAACATAAAAGTCCAAGTGTATGCGGAAATAATAACAACCGATTGGAGTAAAACTAAACAACATTCTTAAGAAACATAAAAGTCCACGTGCATATGATAGTTGTCACAATATATTGCAATCTCAGTTTTCACTTGAATAGCAAACCAGAATTTTGTATAGCTTCACTCTCTCAAAGGCTGTCACTAGTTGTTTCACATGGATGTGTGTCTCAAACAAAGCTGACTCATGTTTTCTTTGACAAGTGCATTTTGCCGCAAATAGTTAAACACAATGTGAACTGTGAAGTTAAACATACGGGTGATGATCTAACATATTGTAATACATATATGCCAATAAAAAGAGCTTTGTCAACATAGCTAGGCCTAAGGTCTACGGACTACTAATACCGATTTAAGTTTCTTTGTATATCTTAGCTACCACAGGGATACAAGTTAAAGTTTAGAAACTAAACCACAAGAAGGATCATGTCAAACAAGTCAAATTTGTCAAAAGCGTATATGAATGCTTACATATCTTAGATCATTTAAGAAAGAAATAAATATTAGTATTGTAATGGTTTAGTTTGTGTAATCAGAACTAACAAAAATACTTTTTTGGTGCAAAAAATAGAAGCAACGAGTGTTAAACTCGCTTACACCAACACATAAAAAGACTAATCTTGACCCGTTATTTTACAACCACTTTACGAAGTTTTGGGGAGCATTAGTGGTACGTCTTCAACAATAATAATTGGAAGTTCCGGCGCGAAACATATGCAAAAAGCAACCATGTATGCTGGACATAGCCAAAGAAAAAAATGATCAACATGTGAAACTGGTTTAGAATATACATCATACTTTTTATACTTAGGATCTACACTATACCCAAGATGAAATTCTAACCAAAGCTTCCATTTTTTTTTTCAAATTTTAATGCTACCAAACTTGTATATACGCATACAACAAAAAATCTTTAAAGAGCAAGAATCTATACCCGAATATGAAACCAAGTAACTGGGATCCAAGTTCATTATTTTCAGCTAAAGGACTACCAATTCTGCGAGCAGAAAGAACATGCATTCGCACCAATAGCAAAGTAGAGATCCTGCTCAAATATAAATATTATGATCATTATAGTGATTTGCAAGATACATAATTATATGTTACATATTTATAGGTGGAGATTTCAATAATGGTCTGATTCAGGTTATATTTTATATCTGACAGGTCAAATAAGTAAAATCAGCTTAGTAGGAAATGGGTCAGTTAACTGAAGAAATAAATTTACAAATTATTGTATCATATTTGGTACACTAATTGTTCATTTATAACATAAGCGTATTGGGCAAAAAGTGGTTCAGGTCAATCTAACATGTGCTATACCAAATATTTACTCATTTTTACCTGAACCTACTTTGACGTGTTACACAATGTGCCCATTTTGCCACCTCTTCATGCTATTATTTCTGATAACCGACTTTTCAAGGCCTGAGAAAATGGTCAAATGGTTAAAAGTCTTGACGAAGCTGATCAGGTTGCTCGGTTAAAATGATGACGTTTTGCTCATGTTGACCACGTGTGACTTTTTCTAGTATGATGCTGATGTGATATTGTTGTGGGAACTGGCACCTGCTAAACATCCAAACTAGCTATCTAGAACTTTAATCCAAAAATTTGAAACTGAGTCGTCATTCTGGGTGAATAGTTAATGGCCTTACCTATTTAGTTTTGCTATACTACGAAAAGAAAACACAATCCACAAGACCATAAAAAGAAAATAGTAGTTAAAAAAAGGGAACTAGAAACAACTACAAATGGAGTAGAATGTGTCAGCAAAAACACTATAAATACAAGAACCACAACAAGAGTACTACTCAATAGGAAGCCATATCTGTTTATGTTTCTCGTAGCTTATTTTTCCTTTGAGCAATGTCAAGAAATTAAATACGATAAAAATATATACAGTATATAACAAACTGTTTAGATCATTTTTTTGACAAAAATCTATCAAAAGATAAGTTATTAGATCCTCTAACCCTGAGATAGACAACAACTTAACAAAAATATACTTAAGACCTTTCAAAAATCTTTTATCTCAAGTAAAAATCTGTTCTTTTTGCCCTGATTAACAATGGAAATTGATAAGAAAAAAAAAAGGACATAAACTTTTGTTTGGATAGTTGAGTTACCCATGATCAAGAATCATATGCACATGAAAACACCAACTTGAGCAGCCCAACACCGCACAATTGTACACAAAGTTGCTCGACTGCTTCGTCCAAGCATCGTCCAACAAGGCGGCCTGTCTCTTGGAACCCATGAATTCACTTCAATGAACTCAGCCCCACTAGTTCTCGGCCACCAATAACGATTACACAATCACCACAACCCCTAAATGCTGTACCCAACCATTCATTGAATCTGCTCGTTCAGGTAATCTTCCAATGGTTTCCTATTCTTTCCTCTGCTTATCATACTTACGCACTTCCATATCGACACAATCAGCAGCCTACAGTTCATTATCAACAACTGCTAATAGTGGCGGTGCCTCAGCTGGCGCATTGGCAGCTTCAATGGGTCTCACGGGTGACATATTTGGGATTTCCGTCCATACCCGAGTAAATAAATCATTATCTTCGCCACAAGTTAATGGCCTAGCATCAGTCCCTCCAACACCTCCAATAACATAAAACTTATTATCTATAAACACGCCGGAACACTTTTTTTTTTTTGGTTTTAGCATGTCTGGAAGCGTTTCCCAAGATCCTGACTTGCTGTTATAAAGCTCAGCTGAGTTCACAATCTTTCCATTCGGGTCAATCCCACCGGCTACAATTGCTATCTCACCAAGGCTCGCGGAACAAAATAAACATCTGGGCTTGTTCATTAACTGTCCCAACGACCATGAGTTTGTCAATAAACTATACTTATATATTACATGATCAAGAACTTCTTTACCTAGTACAAGTAACTTTGTACTGGCTGCTAAAGACTTCATCAGAAAATTGGAAGCATGTGTATCGTGGGAAGATGCATCCAAAGCTGATTAATAGGATCAAACACTTCACATTGAACCAGATGGCAAGAAAAGTATACTCAATGCTCAATTATACCATTCTTTCTTATTAGTCTATAAAGTTCCCCGGCCCTAATAAGCTCGCGAAAGCTACTATTTAGACGGGTCTCAACGGGAACAGTTGCACTCTTTACATCATGTTTCGCCACACCCTTACCACGTGAGTGTTACAAACGTTGGTCGACTTACTTTTCCCGCTAGCAGTTGCCGTTATCTGTTGTTGCCACACGTACTGCTAGAAACTTTTTCTGGATCTCCATTAATACCTACAATCTATGCTTCCAGCTAACTGTCGTTGTGCTTCGTTCCTTCCACATCCATCTTCGAGTTTTATCAAGAACAATATGATTGACCTGCTTCTTGATGTAAAAACTAAGGCATTCCTGTAGTATTACACTAGGAAGTGGAGTAGATTTTGGTTCAATAATTTGAATCTAGCTGAGGACTTTGGACACAAGGGTGCTATTTTTATGAAACGGTAAAAGCTCGGACGTAATAAGGTCCTCCTTAAAAGACGGGAGGATAGTTGGAAATGGAAATAATGATTCCACCACTTTGATGTCATGTTGAGAGCGAACGTTTTCAGTATCACCAAACGGAAAACTAGAGGCATAATTTGTTCCTTTAGATGTGGTCCCACCGTATATAGCCTTTCGCAATTCCTCGTCATTCAAAGGAGGAAGAACATAGTTGTTAGACAAGTTTAATGAATTCCAATCACTGGTGTTCGCTTGAAGGAGCTTTTGGCATACAGTGATTGCGGGATTTTGAGGACATAAGGAGCTAACACCAGATTCCACACTATCTCCTTTCCTATTAGCACCCTCCCTAGTTGCAGGCAGTGCATCAACAAAAAACTTGCACCAAATCTTCTCTGAGCAGTCATTGCTTTTATCATTACCTTCTAACTTCTCTGTCCCCACATATGATTCATTTGCAGAAACAATTTTATCATTTTTCCAAAAGCACTGAGACATGTGATCCATATTGTTACCCATTCAACATATACCTTCAACATACATGTTACCCATTCGAGTTTGATATCAAATTTAACACCTCGTTGTCTCTAAAATTTGATTCTACTGCAAGCTCCATTGCTGTTTTACCCACTATACAAATACAGACAAACATATTCAATTTATAAGTAACTTTTAAAAATTTACTCATACTTTACAGTTTATATCAATCTAAATACACATTCACATTTTATCTCTCAAAGTTATCAGAATCGAAAAGCATAATTTGTTAAAGCCTTAAAATAGTTAAAAGTTAAGTAAAAAATAAGAACAACTACATATATGATGTCGCCTCTTTACTAAAGTAAAATGCAAATTTTAATAATATACAATATACTATATTTTTAACTTAACTATATCACTAATTAACTTTCTATAAAATGCCAATATGATAGATCGTTTGAATCTCTCTTTGATCTAAATAGTGCAAAAGTTGACAAAATTCAGATTTATCTCACAAAAGTCAGATTAATATAATCTTTTGATTCCCTTCTCTGATGTTAAACAAAATAAATCCAATATTTTAAAGAAGCACATGGTTTTAAGTATTTTAGTAAAAGGGAAGATCGAGAATCTTTGTTGTTTAACTTTTAACTTTAAAATGTTCTTGACTTTTTTCACTTCAAATGTATCTAACAAAGCTACTTTATAGTAGTAAAAGTAAAGAGTTTGCTACTGTAATTACCTACGGTGGCTGAGTTGAAGGTTGTGTTACCACCAGCGACACTCTCACTTGCCGCAATAATCGTGTTACTTCTTCCATCCCCGATAAACATTAAGTTTGGTTTATCCCTCAATAAGGTAGCGGAGTTGCCATGATCACCCATGATCTGCTGCTCTTGCAACAGCATCGCTTTAGAAAGGGTTAGAGATGAATTACAAGACCCTTGTTCATTAACATGATTCACTTCTGCTTCAAAGTTTACAATCAGACGATATACAGATTTCTTGTCATTAGCACCAACAACCTCCCATATATGTTGCGCCACCAAACTATTATGATCCTTTGGCTTTCGAACAAATACTTTTAAAGCATACTGCCAATCAAGCCATGACAACAAACATTATGGTTCGTATATAAAGATGTCAAGTATCTAACAGTGACACCAACTAAATTGGAGACTAAAAGTAGTAAGCTAAACCTCTGCGTGGATGAACTTTTCCTTAACAGCTATGGAATATGAATGACTAGGTTTGCAAAAAAAAAAAAAAGGAGTTGGGCTTATCAGGCTTGTATAACCTTCAACAAAATAACACAAACATGTTATCATCACATTTACATAGGATGAGATAAAAAAGGAAGATTGATATCATAACAAGTAGACTTTTTACCCTGTTGGAACAAGTTCCGTCTTATAGGCACCTTTTGACTGCAACAATTCCTCCCAAACTGAATTAGCAAAGGCATTCCCTAAAGACTGAAACAAGGTAATCACAGACGGCTCCCACACTTTAACATCAAGTCTCAACGATCGTACCTGTAGCAAAAGTTCGCATCAAGTCATTTTTTCAGTCTCAAGTAAAATGACGGCATATTTCAGACCTAAATTAAGCTCATTTTTAAGTACAATAAAACTCCTACGTCAAATGCAACATCAAACAACTTCAAGTCATTTTTTTAAAAGAAGTTCAATATATGACAGTTTCAAAGTCATTGTTTATTTACACCTATGTAAGTTGTTGGGTTCATGCATACAGGCCACAGAACAATTGCTATTGCGGTCTATATATCGCCATAATTCTCTCACATATATATAAGACCAAGAAGAGGCTTTAAGCACAAGGTTTACCTTTGATATGTGGACACCAAGGTTACGGTGCACACCAGAACATTCAATGCAGACAAGAATGCCAAGATTTAAGCATGCCCAATCAGGGTCAGAGGCACCACAGTCAGCACACTTGTCATTTCCACAAACTCACGCAACACGTCTATGGGTTTGGGAGCAGATTGCAGGTGATGTGAAATTCTTGATAGGCGACCAGGGTTTGGATAGGAAGGCCTCTCAGATGCATATTCCTCTACAGCTGTGTGATCGAAATCAGAACTTTCAAATGAGCTACTATCACTGGCAGATCGATGATGGCTGCTGCCCATTGGACTACCGGACAAACACTGAAACATGTTGATAGATGAATAAACAAGTCTTCTAAGATCCCATATGGAAGCTATAAATGAGAAGGAAAAAAAAATCAAGATTGATTACCCTCTCAGGAACCTGGGAACTTAGCAATGAAGCAATGACCCCTGTTATCTTCTCTATCCAATCCATTTGATCAAGGGTGCTCTCCGCCTGCAATCACAATTGCAACTCTTAAAACAACATTCTATTGTTTTGCATATTTAGCATCGAATATACCCGAGAAGAAGGTTACCTGCAAAGTATAGTTTTTTTTGGGTGATATTATCCTGAAGCAAAATCTAAGGTCTGATTGGTCAGCATCCACCTTTATTGTTGAAGTCAACAGATTGACAGTGTGATGAGCAACAGATTTCTCGTCATGTACCCCGCCCCCACCATGGTGATGATGAGATGAAAGCCAACGACTCAGCAACCCATGACCAAGTTCAGAACTATTCCTTTGAGCAGATATTTGACTGCCAGAACCCTATCAAAAGATAAATCTTAATAAAAATCAACAGAGCATATTTGACTGCCAGACCCTATAATGTGCATTGGTATTCCAACTTACAGATGGTTTGCTGCTTTGTTTCCGGTAATAATATAACATTCCTCGGCTATCAAGAACAAAAAACCTTCTTTTCCAGTCACCCCTCAAGTTTGAGGAGCGCTTTGAAAGATATCCTTGCCTTATTCTTTGAACCTGATATACACATAAGAGAAACTAATGTTTACGGTCCAAACGAAAGGAACCCCAGCTAAAAAGAGAAAAATTGGTATTGAGTTGCTACCTTCCCCTTTGAAGCAGATTGCATAACTGCCTCGATCATTTTATGGGAACTTCTACCAATTGCATGAATGCCATCTCCATTTGGAGATCCATTGGAACCATTTGAAGACGACCATCTACTTTCCCGATCAATCTGTCTTTTGTAGTCTTGTATTCTTTCATTAAGGGCAGCTTGCTCATAATTTGATCTTTCTCGAGACTGCTGAGCGTATGTCAAAACCTGAGTAGTACAAGATAAACAAATTATTTCTGAGTTCCAGCGGAATTTTAGTGGAATATCACACAACCTGATCTCGGGTAATAATTTTTATCTACAACCAAAAAGATGAACTAACTGGTTTCAATTACAAAATGAAAGGAACTGTTTCCTAGTTCTTGCGTAACTCAAGACACATATAAAAACATACCTGATTTATATAGTCTCTCCAACCTTATACGCAAACAAAGGATTTAGAAAGCTCAGACACATATACACAATGAAGAATGACACAAACAATAAGATTTTACATGTTTAAAATAACGAAGATGAGCCTCCATCGTACCACTAACTGCTTCCAAAAATTCAAATCTCTTTTTTGCTTCAACATTGGAAAGTGCGGTAACCTGTGTGGATGAGTCTCAAGTATATCACTATATTGTATAGCTAGCAGACTATGCATGATTCTGTGATCGTAAACATTCTAACCAGATTGAATCAAGCTTGCTCAAATGTAGCCCTTGCATTATGAAGGTCCTGAAAATTTGCATTAAAATATTACATTAGGATTCACCACTAAAAGGTTGGAGAGACTATTTTCACAAGCAAGAAAAAGGTTTCCAATACCTCCTCCAGTACCGTAGCTACATCACTTTTGGTGCCTTTTCTCAAGGACAGGAACTTTTCTCGAGCCTGTAATATGAATTGTGATCAAGGAAAATATTAAAAATGAGACAATGTATGTGACCTACACCTCAGTAGATATCAAACAACTAGACATGCATATCACCATGATATCATTTCCTATATTTTGAAACCGATTTACTTCTTGTACGCAACAATGTATGCACCAGAACACATTAAAAACCGACCTGGTCATTAGAAGACTGGCCTTGTCGAACCGCTTTCGCGCCTTCCTGTAACAAGAAACTATTGCTTGTAAAACATGAGCAGAACTTACTAACATACAAATTAAAAAGTAATAGTCCACTGAGGCACTTCAAATTTAATAATGTAACTGATCCTTAAAGAGCAAAACAGTATGAAGTTGAGAGTGACTAATAGATCCACGATGCCTAATGATTCTATGTAATACAAATAACTATCAATAGATATACAAGGAGGAACTACTTGACTTGAGATGAAGTTCAAAGATGATATATAACCTCTATGGCACTCAAATATCCCATTACAAGTACAAACAGATGTATAGCAACAATTTACCTTGACGTCATGTAAATCTATATTGACAAATCGCAGTAACCGGTCATTCAGTATATGCTCAACCTGCAAGGCCAGTGAAACATATAAGAATCCTAGAATTCAAACAAAAGTCAGAAGTGAAACATGCATAGCTTAATAAAAGGAAGATTGATATCATAACAAGTAGACTTTTGACCCTGTTGGAACAAGTTCCGTCTTATAGGCACCTTTTGACTGCAACAATTCCTCCCAAACTGAATTAGCAAAGGCATTCCCTAAAGACTGAAACAAGGTAATCACAGACGGCTCCCACACTTTAACATCAAGTCTCAACGATCGTACCTGTAGCAAAAGTTCGCATCAAGTCATTTTTTCAGTCTCAAGTAAAGTGACGGCATATTTCAGACCTAAATTAAGCTCATTTTTAAGTACAACAAAACATATGATATTTTCAGTAAGAGGATGTTTGTTGTAGTTTATTTACAACGCTTATGAACTATGTAACTTTGGAAAAGTTCATAAATTCGGCTTATGAGCTGATAAAGTTGAGTGAATGACCTTAAATAAGTCACAAACTCAACGTTAGTTGATACGCTCATAAGTAAATAAAAGGGCCTATGAGCTTTTATCAAATTTACATATGTTTGGCAACAAGATTTTTGAAGCGTGTAGGAGTGTTAGCTAAATCAAATTTACTATTATAACGCGTGTAGGAAATGATTTTCTTCACAAGTGAAGATATTGTTTCTAAACTTAAATAATCGCCTCTAAATCAAAAATAGAGTACACTATTCTCATAATCTATCTTTTACGCAAACTAACTCATTCCTAGATGATTTTCTTCACAAGTGAAGATTTTGTTTCTAAACTTAAATAATCGCCTCTAAATCAACACTAGAGTACACTATTCTCATAATATATCTTTTACGCAAACTAACTCATTCTTAGATGATTTTCTTCACAAGTGAAGATATTGTTTCTAAACTTAAATAATCGCCTCTAAATCAACAATAGAGTACACTATTCTCATAATCTATCTTTTACGCAAACTAACTCATTCCTAGATGATTTTCTTCACAAGTGAAGATTTTGTTTCTAAACTTAAATAATCGCCTCTAAATCAACACTAGAGTACGCTATTCTCATAATCTATCTTTTACGCAAACTAACTTATTCCTAGATAACTAACTCATTCCTAGATGACTTTCTTCACAAGTGAAGATATTGTTTTTAAACTTAAAAATCGCCTCTAAATCAACATTAGAGTACACTATTCTCTAAATAATCTCCTTTAAAGGAAACATATCTGATCGTTGAACTACATAAAAACTTAACATGAAAATCTTCACATGCGAAAAGTTACCGTACATATAAATCAACGCCATACATTAAGTTTAAAACTATATAGACATTAAATTTCAATTAAAAAAAAGGCAAAATATGAACCAGATTTGATTAAAAAAGAAAGATTTTGTGAAATGAAATGAAATGATACTAGTGGCCGAAAACTTGGTCTACACATATATCCATGAAAAGTTTAGCCAAAAATACACATTACTAGGTAAGGCATTTC
Organism: Chrysanthemum seticuspe; assembly: GCA_019973895.1. Classification (NCBI taxonomy): domain Eukaryota; kingdom Viridiplantae; phylum Streptophyta; class Magnoliopsida; order Asterales; family Asteraceae; genus Chrysanthemum; species Chrysanthemum seticuspe. The sequence goes on along the minus strand of BPTQ01000002.1, from coordinate 113,320,900 downwards.
GTCGAACACTTGGTCTACACATGCAATCCACAACATAGTTATGCATTTTGCCAAACACTTAGTCTACGCATACAATTAATCAATCAATTACATAAAGCATCATATAACATCTTGACATGTGACGCAATAGATAAGAAGTACAAGCACATATTTTATAACTACAAATAATAAAAACATTCATTAGTTGAAAATAATTACCAATATTAGCATTTAAATCCACAAAAAACTGTTTCAAATGATTAACAGACGAAATCATCTTAAGAAAATTGTTAAAAAGCTGAAATTTATATCCACCAATTAAAAAGTCAACGGCATAGTCAACACCGGAGATTGTTGACGGCAAAAAGATGACGGAGATGACAGTTAATAACCGGTGAGATGAAGAAGAGGTGGTTGGTGTGTGTCTGTTTGTGTGTGTTTATGTGTGCGTTTGGTTTGTTTGTGTGTGTTTATGTGTGAGTTTAGTTTACAGAGAGAAGAGAGATTTTTTTTTCTGGTTGGGAAGCAAATGATAATGATACAATTAGACCCCTCTAATTTTTGGCTGAAAATTACAAAAATGCCATTCCGCCCAAATTGATATTAAGATGAGATTAACTTGATCTAACGGTCCAGATCTCTTCTTACGTTCTCACAAAAAAAGGCCTTCTCATTTGAACGCTTGTCTATATATATATATATATATATATATATATATATATATAGGGTTTTATGACAGTTAGGTTACCCAACTTTGCGACTTTGTTCGCCTAAGTTACCCAACTATTTTTTTGTTCAATTGGGTTACTGGAGTTTACGGGTTTGACATTTAGGTTACTCGAAACCAGAAATGTGTTCATTCAGGTTACCCAAAAAACAGGCAACCGGGAGTTGGAGTTATCATGGTGTCCACGTAAGCTTTTTGTGGGCCCCATTGTCCAACTCAGATATCCACTTACCATTACTAAACAGATAGGTTACTCAACTTTGCGATTTTATTCGTCTAAGTTACTGAAGTTCTTTTTTTTGTTCAATTCGGTTACTAATATATATTTATTTACATGGCTAGCACTCTCCTCTTTGCTTGATCACAAAACTCATAGAATAGTTTAATTAGTTTAATTTATCATTTTAGTAGTTATAATTAAATCAAATCAAAACCCCTTTGAAACTTGTAAAAATCACAAGTTGTTGTACGTTTTCATCCGTTTTTATACGTTTTCATACATTTTAAAAGAATAAGCAGTTTTTAAAAAAAAATTAATTATAATAAAATTAAAATTACTTTTTTTAGTTTTATTATAAATTTTTGATTTTTTATAAAATTTAAAAAAAAATAAAAAGTAGTTTTTTTAATTTATTACAATAAAATTAAAATTTTTTATTTTATTAAAAAACTCAAACTCCCAAATACAAGAATATGATTATTCAAGATTCAAAGGGGTTTTGTGTTTTTGATTAGTTCTTCATGCTTAAAAAAGAAAAAGTAACTCATAACATCACAAGATCTCAGGATTGTTTAACTCATGGGAAATTATTAAAAATAAAGGATACATGACTTATGGTTTTAGTGGCTGAATTCTCATTTTTATTTAAATGAATGAATACGGTTTATAGTTTATGAATGTTTAGGTTTTAATTTCATACGTTTACGTTTTTAATTATTTATGTAACATTTTTAATTTATGATGTGGCGTCGATGTGTTTAGTGAGTGAGGATGTTTTCAGGTGACCGATAAAGATAACCTAAATTAACAAAGTTGCATAGTTCAATAACCTAATTGAACAAGAAAAACTTTAGTAACTTAGGTGAACAAATTCGCAAAGTTTAGTAACTTATTTGTATAAAAACACTTTATATAAAGATTATTTTTAAATTAATAAAAATAAAAGTCAGCTGCCAGCGTGGCTAGCAACTGGGTATCAAAGGTTAAAAATAGATCGGTCCCTAATTTGTCCGGTAACGATAGTCCAGTACCCTGTTTGCACAAAAATAAAGTTTGGTAACTTAGGCGAATAAAGTTGGAAAGTTGGGTAACCTGTCTGATATAAAACCCTATATATATATATATATATATATATATATATATATATATATATATATATATATATATATATATATATATATATATATAGTAGTGATCCAGTGAGAAGTAAATTAAAATAAGAAGTGGTGAGAAGTGACCAAAACCACGCATTTGAAATGCAACGACTTGCATTAGATGCATTTCTATTCATATAGATGCAACATCTTGAGTTTCGAAAGTTAATTTGATGTATAGATGGTGCAAATTGATTTTCATGATTTTGGCACGTGTAGAGGAACAAAAAAACAAGAGAAATCATGAAATGCATCTAATATACGTATATGCATTTGATTAAAAGCTAGAAAACACACTATGGTACGTTATAATGCATCTAATATTATAGGGATGCATCTAATTTAGGTCGGTGCATCTCGGATTTGCGGTTATAGTTCTTCTTATTCCTTCTTATTTTAAGTAATCTTCTTATTTGATCCTAACTCTATATATATATATATATATATATATATATATATATATATATATATATATATATATATATTATATAACAGGAGGCATTTGGCATTAATGTCACCTCAATGCCACGTCATTCAATTTAATGCCACATAATCATAATTTGTCCACCTAAGCAATATTTTTTAATTTAATTAAATTTTATATAAATTTCGGATTTTTATAATATAGTTTGAAAAGGAATGTATTTCTCTTATAAAATTATATAGCACATATCCATTCTTAATTTTAGTTTCATAATTTTCAGAATTATTCCATTCCTTAATTATGAACTTTAACCTAAAAAAATATACGTATAGTTTTTGTGCATGAAAAAAACTCCAATCACAAGTTTAGGGTTTTAATAATTTTTATTGTGTTTTTGTGCAGGAATCATCATCATCATTATTTCAATGGAACTCGGTGGAAGTAATATTGATCCAAAGGTATGTTATGCCTACTTATAACTACATTAGCATGAACTTTTATTTTTTATAACTGTATGTTTATGCAATCAGATTGCAATCTTGCCATGCCTCTTGATGGGAACTACGTGAAGGTATCTTCTATAACACAGTTTTCCTATTTATTGCTTAACCAAACACGTCTTCTATATATGTAAATAAGAACCAGGATGATGAATCAATCAAAGGTATTAGTGAGGTTATAAGGAAGTAGGCAAAGTGACTACAGGTACAGATTTGGTTTTGCTTTTGCTTTGGAGGAATCAATTAATATTTATTTGTTAGTATTTTGATCATTAACTATTGAGATAAATGATGTGATTATTATTTTGTATTTGTTAAAGGTGGATGGAGATGAACAATAATGTCATGTTTGGTCACCTTATTTGTAGGTTGGTGCTTTAAATTACAATAAGCCCATAGTGCATAAGCTAATCAAAACACTTTGAATATAGCTCAGGAGCTTATAGAATACAAGTTAATCCAAACGGCTAAACACTTAAAGATAGTTTATGAGCTTATAGTAAATAAGCTATAACCTGCTTATTGTAAATGTCCACATGCCCCTTTTTTATAATGAGAGATTGTGCTTCAAATACTTTACTGTAATGTCTTTAGATATATTACATAAGTTGATATGATTACTATGCTTTAGTAGAGTGAGTAGAACCAAATTTATCTGGAATTTGAACATGCGTCATAATCAAGATTGTTCACTTGGATTATTGTGCAGAATAATTCTCGAAACTGATGGGAATATGATTGCTGGAAAAGTAGCTACGCACAACATAGATGAAGGATCTCCCTTATCAGAACAGGTGAATGCAAATCATAACCTTTTACTTTGGTCCAAGACTCCAAGTTGATTTGAACTATGTTATGTCCTAACATTATAACTGAACCCGCATGAAACTTTAACTATTTTAAGATGTAGTAAATTGCGGAAAAATCTTGAGCTAAAAATTACCTGCTTTGTCCAGTCCTCATTTCAAATCCACGAGTCATTTTAACATTCAACGCACAATCCAGCTTTATTTTAATAAGTTACAATATTCTAATAAATCGTTCTTCACTTCAATTAGCTGTATGCAACTCTTTTCAATGGAGTAGTTACATATCTGGTTTCTTTCTCTGTCATTGTTTGCTATACGTTGACAACTACTCCAATGTCCAATGTACATTTTTTTCCATTTCATTAGCAAATCTGAAAATGTTTTTTCTTCTTATTTTTGCAGACTATTACCCAAGCTTGGGCAGCAGCTCGTGAACACTTGACACGATCACTTCTTAGATAACTCATTCTGCGTTTACGTAATTTACTTCGTATGACTTGGAATGACTTTTAAATACCATTTGTTGCTTATGCTTCTTAATTAATTTAATAAAGATTGTTATTTATTTGCTATCGAGATTTGATGCTTAGTGAAAACATAGAAGAAGTTATTGTTATTGCCTTAATGGTGTGTCTACCCTATGGCGTTGAGCTGGGAGTTTATTTTGTACATATGGGCAAAGTTATTTTTATCTGTATGTACTCGTCAATGGCATGTGAATCGCCTAAAGCCCTACTTTGCTTTTCAAGCAGCAATTGACAGCGTATGTTGAAAAAACATTTGGGTTGATACGCGATAACTTAAAGAGAGAGATATCTCCATTGCTCGGGATGTGCATTCAGGTACTTAAATGTCAGAGGTAGGCAGGTAGCAAATGGGTGGGTCGGGTCGCTTCTGATTACCTGAAACATTTTTTTGTACAAAGTTTGAAAATTAATTAGGCTGTCAAGTATGATAAAAAAAACTATGGTATTATTTCGGTAATAAACTTATTTTAAAGTATGATGATTTAAAGACGTTTTGTAGATTAAACTACCCTTTGGGTGACTTTGGCACCGTCGACCAAAAGCTGTGTATTTACCCATTGACCAGTTAGTGATAAAATCAAACATAACCTTTAGCAACATATTTGTAAATAATTGGTCGAAATTGTCATCTCGACTTGCTGCTAATCAATTCAGTAGTTGTACAATTACCATTTTTTATGTCTGGAAATCACAAATCTCCGCGGGAAGCTTATGACATCTAATGTGCAAATGATCTAGGCACCAAGGATTTCAAAATCGAGCTTGACAAAGGGGACAGCTCATGCACTTGCAAATGCTGCTTCTCATGAGATTTTGCTTACTCAGTGGCAGGGAATAGTCACAAAACTTGGATGGTTGCTAAACAAATTGAAGGCTAATTATGTGATAATATAACGTCTTTATCTTTCTATCATATGATAAATTAAATGCTAAAAACCTTACTGATATCCATTATTTATTTCATTTTTGCAGGTCCCACCATTTTTGATTCGTCAAGTGTTCATACAGATATTTGCTTTCATCAATGTCCAATTATTCAACAGGTTACAACAACAATCTGAAGTTTGTAGGAGTAGAAACCTGTTATTTTAATCTTTAATTTTACTGTATCCTTGCAGCCTTCTACTTAGACGAGAATGATGTTCATATAGTAATGGAGAATACGTAAGGTCAGGGTTGGCTATGCTGGAACGTTGGTGCTACAAGGCTACCGAAGAGGTAACGGTTTTTTATCCGTCCATGATGCATGTGTATTTGTTTTAGCTAGAGGTGGCAATTTCAATCCATTACTTATAAGTGGATCTATATGGTGTATTTGCTAATCCATTACTTAAAAGGTATATGGTGTTTTCGCATAATATGGATGTGTTCTTTTGGTCTCCTGTGTTGCAGGGTATAAAGCCCATTTGTCTCTCAAAAGTCAAAGACCCACAAGTCAACGAGTTCATAAAGAAGTGCTTGGTTCATGTCTCAAAGATTTCAGCAAAAGAGCTCCTGAACGAACCATTTATTGATATAGATAGTATAAAGGAGCGTTTACAATGACAACAAGATGTCCTCTGTTAGCTCATCAGTGAAGAGCAACACTAACAACCCCCAATTTTCCGTCAACTAACGTTAGTTCAGTTTCTAAAGTCATTTAGTTCAGTTAGCTTGCACTGGATTTAACTTTAAGTGCATACACCCACAGCCTGTACCTCTCATTTTGTCGATAAACCTTTTTTCTTATTTCTGTTTTTCGCTTAGTTTGTGCATTATTACATAAAAATGCCTATTTTTACGTATGCAAAATTATTGTTATCTGACCAGGCCTCTGTAATGTAAAACAATAGTATGCACCACCTCCCCTCTAATGCTTTCCAGTTTGACCTCACTATTCTTTTATAAAAGATTGTTGAATGTTTGTAGTTACAGAAAAATATAGTTTCTATGGTCCGATAGAAGTGTGCCTTTTTGTTAGAACAAGTATAAGCAACCAGAAATATTATATTTGCCTGTAGTTACAGTAGTACAAAGATGGCAACAGAAAATGATCATGCTTCTTCCGCAACTGCTGCTGCTGCTGCTCCACGTCCAGCTGTGAATTCGTGCAGAAAGAAGAGGTCCGGTGATGCATCTTTTATACAAGATGTTAGAAATCACATTGGCGAGTTTATTCATGCTTCCATGGATGAACACAAGACCTGCTTAAAAAATACTATCTCAAAGGTTTGTTTATGACATTGTAATATAAATAGCAGTCAAATATCATTCAAATTGTTGATTAAAAAAGTTTTGACGATATCCCAACTGGAACCGTTTCAACCCATAACCGTTTTGACTTATAATGCGATTATTTTACCCACTCTGGCGCTGACTATTTATGATGTTGTTCATATTGCAGTTGTTCAATATGTCTAATGTTGTGACTGAGAAAGATGTTGCTGAGAAGAAAGGAGTCGCGAGCTCACTGCCCCTTACTGTACCATGTTGAGGCGACATACTTGATTCTATATCTTTGCTCAGGTATTATTTGGGTTACCTAAATTGTAAATATCCACTAACAATGTAGTATTTTACAAGACAACCAACTACAAATACCGTGATCCTTCAAATGAATACTTTATTACATAACAAACTTTTTACTTGCTTTTATACTTAGAATACATGAAAATGCCCGTGTGTTACACGGGTCTTAAACTATAAATGGGTCAAGTTGTGTCGACCGTCTTTTGACACAGTATCACTGAATTCTAGGTGTTAATAAGGATAAGAAGTCATTTTTAGTAACATATTTATGCCGATTAAATGGGTCAAGTTGTGTCGACCGTCTTTTGAGTTTAAAAAAAAAAACTTTTTGTCAATCCAGCAACCTTTTGCTACTGAGACTCCCTAAAGTGTAGCTCAAATTCATATTCATTGAATCAAGATATTCGACACATTGTTTTCGCTTGCTTTTTTCTTCCCCATCTTTTCATCATCATCTTAATCGTTCATCAATACATCTGTGACATCCTTTTCAGCAAGATTAGGTCCGGTGTCACATATTAACCATGAGAATCCTGAAATAAACAGAAAGACAATAAAATTTCATGTTAATATTATGTATCTCGATACAACAGATTTATAGCATAAAATGGGTTTCTAGGAGGTGACAAACACAGTGATATGGGTTTGTCGTTTGAAAGTGGAAAATAATCAGATAAAGCTAAGAAGAACAAACGGGCTGGAGTATCTCCATTTAGGCACCCTTTCTTCACCCTTTGCAATGGTATCCACGGAGAGAAGCATAGAAGTCGTATACAGGCCAGATGTTCATATCCATTATGCTAAAAGAATGTAAGAAGTTCCCGTTAAAAAAAAATTGTTGATTAAATGTAACGCGTTGGTTTAAAAATTATGGTAATTATCTTACTATTAGAGAAACAAAAGAAGGTGAAGAGGATAATAATATAAGTCGTATTATTATCATTGTAGACGAGAAACTCATGTCACTATATTCATATTCGAAAACTAGATCATTCTTGACACCTCTTGATTCCATCCAGTGGCTTCATTCAATCATCAGTGACGCGTAGAGGTGGCAAATCAATGGGTCAATCCGGGTAACGTTTTATCTCTAATGGGTACTCGGTCCTAATATTTCCATGAAACCTTCTAATGTTTTTAGTGCAGTATGTAATTTACAATATAGGTTGGCCAAATAGTTACAAAAGGGACGGGTTGGCGACATGGGTGCGTGTGTAAACTGGTCATCCGGGTTGTATTTTGAAAGGGTTGTAGCAGCAAAATCAGTAGAAGTTGCAACAGGGGCACTCCTTGCAGCATCGTAAGAGTTTGCATACCCCTCCAGGAGTTGCAACATTTAAACTTGAGCATGTTTATGTTAATTATTTTGTCTCCAGAAGCTTTCCATCGGTTAAGACGAAAAAAGTCACAGACAAGTAAAGAACATTTCATGGACGCACAAGAACTCAAGTAGGCTGATGTTATAGTGAGTGTGAATGGATATCTGAACGGTGTAGTTTTTACACTTTCCACTATTGCTTACAACTGTTACAACTTCTATATACTTAGTTTGCTCCAAAAGTTCTGACCCATCTTTGGTTGACTTAAGAATATAAAATATGTCACTTTAATATTCAATTCTTAAAATATACACTTTGTTTCAGTCACAAGTGTTTAGCTAACTTTAAGCTATCATCCATCTATATATACTTGCATTTTAGTCACAAGCTTTCTTCATCCTAAGGTTCTTCATATACACTCCATACCGTCGCACACAACTCAGAAAGTCCGAGATGGAGCTCAAAATGGTAAGCTTCTGCGTAGTTTTCGTATACTGCTTTAATCACGTGAAAATTTTTACCATAATTGTTTACAATTTCAAAATTTTAATTTGTAGTTTTCATGGTATAAAGGCAGTTACGGTTACCACCATTCCACTAAAATATGGGGATAATGGAGTTCGAGTCAGTAGCGTAGTGTAGAAATGAATGGCTAATTCATGTGATGTGTCTCTCTAAGGACTTATGTTCAAGACATACACTAGACCTGGACATTAGTTGGCTTCTTTGATGCTCAGTTGGTATTTTGTTCGTTATATAAAACTTGAGTTTTATACGTTTTTGGCAGCTCTTATATGCTAATTTTCTTTTGCAGCTCAAAACTTGAAGGGAGACCACAGTCTTACAAACTCATGTTATTGTCTTTTATTTATAATTTAAGTTTGTCGAACATGAGAGTGAACTATCTGATGGCAGTGATTGTGTATATGAGCTCAGTGTATATTGTAGCAGTGCATTACTTTCTCATCGTTTGAAAAGTGGACATGTTGAAAAAAAGCGTTAGTTGATAAAATAAAAGTAAAACAAAAACATATATGTGACAAACTATAATTCGTGACCTATGACGACTGAACGAATCTATAGTCACTACAAATATAGCATAACACATATGCAAAATCCTTATTTATATGAAATTATGCCAAAAAAAATAAAAATAAACATAACAACTCCCATAACATATATGCACGAATTTAAATTTTATAATGTCGTAAAAATTATATATGTTGTGTTATTAACCATCCACGCAAACCATACAATTATTTATAATTCTTAACAAAAAAAAAAAAAAAAAACAAAAAAACAAAAACCAACAACTAAAAACCAAAGAATTAATTATTTTATAATATTGTTTGACAATTTTAAAAAATGTATTTTAGTTAACAAAAAACGACAAACAAATAATTATAAGTCATGCCCGCCCATTGGGCGGGCTTCGAAAACTAGTATATATATATATATATATATATATATATATATAGAGTAGGGATCCAATGGAGAAGTAAATTAAAATAAGAAGTTGTGAGAAGTGACCAAAACCACGCATTTGAGATGCAACGACTTGCATTAGATGCATTTCTATTCATATAGATGCAACATCTTAAGTTTCGAAAGTTAATTTGATGTATAGATGGTGCAAATTGATTTTCATGATTTCCGGCACGTGTAGAGGAACAAAAAAAAAGAGAAATCATGAAATGCATCTAATATACGTATATGCATCTGATTAAAAGCTAGAAAACACATTATGGTGTGTTATAATGCATCTAAGATTAAAAGGGTGCATCTAATTTAGGTCGGTGCATCTCGGATTTGCGGTTATAGTTCTTCTTATTCCTTCTTATTTTAAGTAATCTTCTTATTTGATCCTAACTATATATATATATATATATATATATATATATATATATATATATATATATATATATTAATTATTTTAAAAATAAATAATTAAATTCATGTTATTTGAGAAACCCAAAAACCGAATGGAACTTAAATTCGATTTTCAGTTCAGTTCAATTTTCTAATTGACAAAAAAAAATTAACCAACTCTAATTAACCAAACAACCCTATAACCGAAGTATTATCACCCTGCCCGTAGCAAATCCCAAACACCCGTGAAATAAATTGTAATTCACACATCTCGTGCGCTAAACCCATCCTCTCTATACATTTCACTTTGTCAGTTCTCACACACACAAATTCCCCCAAAATCTTTTTTAGAAAATGGGAGAAGAGAAAAAAAGTAGCGCCGGTGTATGGCCCACCGTGAAACCCTTTGTCAACGGTGGTGCTTCTGGTATGCTTGCTACTTGTGTCATTCAACCCATTGATATGATTAAGGTACATTTAGGTTTTGTTTTTTAAGATCTTGTTTTTTCTTATGTCAAAGTTTATTGCTTTAGCTATTATTAGTGACTCATAATTCGGGCTTTGCACTTTTAGAATTTAGATTTGTGGCTTAATCTAGTGACACAATTGACCAATTGTTAGGGTTTTGGATCTTGTGTTCTTTATGTGAAAGTGATTTGCATTTGAAGGAGTGTTTGGGTAAGCTTAAGGAAATAAGCTTGTAATTTTTGCTTTACCCGAACACTGAGTTTGAGCTTATTTTGTTTTCAACTTTTAATAATACAATAGGCTGTTAAGCACAATAATGAAGCTTCACCGGACACTCCCTTTGATTAGTTGGTTTTTAGTTATCTTTTTATGATAGTTCTTTTTGGTGTTTTGCCACGAGAAAGATGGTTTGAAACGTAGATCGACAATTCTAAAAGTTATGGTGTTACTCGGTGAAATTTTATATGTTTCAACATTCAATGCTTTTGAGTTTTGACCTGCTTTGTATCAAACGCTGGATGAAATCTATGTTTGTTGAAACCATTATATAGATATTTGCCACGAAACTATGTATCCTTGTTTATTTGTTAACTATCAAGCTGTAAATTTGTTTAAAGGTTATCACAGTTAAACATTATTCTACTATTATCTTTATGCTGTATGCTTAACTAATTTTTATTGAGGGATTCATTAATCAATTATAGGTGAGAATCCAACTGGGTCAAGGATCTGCTGTATCGGTGACAAAGAATATGCTAAAGAATGATGGTGTTGGTGCTTTTTACAAGGTATGTTGTACTCGTAGATGTTTATAGCTCCTCCACTATGGATTGGTTTCAACCTATCTATCTGCCTATGCATGCATGTGATTACAGCTGCGGTCTGATTCTTCATGATGGTTTGTAATCATTGCCAAAAGTTGATCCATTGTTTACAGTGTGTGTTTTTTCTTAAATTATGTAATTATATGTGATTCACTACATACAAACATACAATGCTCGGATTTCATACATGTATAAAGGCAACGGATAATGCACACGGAATTAGGGGTTGAAAAGAGCCGATCCGAGTCCGAGATGCCAAAGCTCGGCTCGTTTATAATTACAAAGCTCGAGCTTGGGCTTGGCCTCGTTTCGAGCTATATATTTTCAGCTCGAGCTCGTCTCGGTCTGACTCATTTTTATGACAAGTTGAACGAAATAAAGCTCAAATCAAACTCGGCATGTTAAGCACACTAGGCTCGAGCTCATATATATATCTTGAGTTCGTTTTATACATAGCTATTAGTATATGTAGTATATGTACGTTATATATTTCTAAGACTCGTTTAGGCTCGCTAGCCTAGTCAATTCTTGTATATAAAGTTCAGGCTCAAACTCGTTAAGGCTCAAGCTCGTTTTGAGCTTTAAGGATCCAATCCCGTGATTTTCACGAACAGCTTGGCTCGTTTCCACTTCTACACATAATCTTTATGTTGGTACACATAAACTAATTGCAAATGACATTTATACCCTTGTCTCATTTTACCCAGTATTTGGGTTGTTTTGATCCTTGAATGCCCCAATGTATTCTTTTAGAAAGATTAAAACTTTGAGGTTGTTTATCAGTACCTTATCATTTTTTTTTTATTAAGGATCAAACTTCTTCTGAACACGAACTTCGAAGCTGCATATTGGATTTCAAAGAATTCTTTCTCCCCAAATCACAGAGATAAATTTATCAGTAATTTTAATTCTACAAAAAAATAACGCGAAGTTGTCCAAGAACTTGTAATATTAAACACTGATCATCACTAAATATTCCCAATGTTGGAACAACAAAATGCAGGTATCAACAACTCAACAATCAAAGTTGTTCTTGAACAATCGGCCCACTTTGTTTTTCATGATCTGTTGAGTGAGTTATCAGTCGGAGCTTTCTCTCACTTCAAAGCCAGAAAAAAGAGAGCCTAAAAAACTAATGCATAACTAATTCTACCGGAAAGAAAGATAATGAATCATAGGCCTAGTGGTAAGGTCCTTGGTTTCTTCACAAGAGGTCCACGATTCAAACCTCACTAGGTGTGTACATTTGGGGGTGGCCAAGGAAGGGTCGGAAACGGTCCCGGGATTAACCGGTGAGGCTGCGTACATCTGAGTCAAAAGGCTCACCCTCCCCGGTAACCTGAATAGGGAAAACCTCATCCGTTTTTTAGATAGTTGAATGTATGTATTATGTTTTATGAATCTTTCTGGTGGTAATATGGGTGGATATTGAATTATTGAGGTGGGTTCAAGAGTTTAGAGTGAGAAATTAGGATTTGTGGCTTTATGGAAAGCTGATATGATAAGAGAAAACAGGCAAGTTTATATATGTCATTTCCCGATTACTCTTTTGTGTGCAAAGAAAAGTAGCATGTGTACATATCATCATCCATTTGGCCATTTGTAAAACATATCGTTACGTAGCATGATAATATGATATTATAACCTATTAATTCACTATGTAGTTAACTGGGAACATGAGTGGGTATGTGAACGCACAGGTTGCTAATGTATTATCATCAATCTTTGCTGCACTATATTTTTGAATAGAAGAGTATACTTGTTGGTGAGGTCTAATAGTTTATTTTATTGGATACCTGAGTATTGTGAGCACCATTGTACGGTTGTACCCATACCCCATCCTAAACCTTCGTGAGGTCTAATAGCATGCTTGCTTTGTCATCATATATTATAAAGACTTGCTGCTAAAAAATCTGCTTTATCAAGAGATGAGAATTCTGAGTTGTGAATAGTAGCCTATCTGGCATATGAACTCCAAATATCCTACATATAACACTATCTCATGATTTGAACGCATCGTCCAAAAATCTATTTATTGGGAGTAGTGAAACTGGATGCACCTGTCATGGCACACGTTTCATATATCAAGTGATGCTTTTTTGTATCCACACATCATACACTGATATTTTCTAACCATGTTTGGCGTAGGGTCTGTCTGCTGGGTTGTTAAGGCAAGCAACATATACAACTGCCAGGCTTGGTACATTCAGGTCACTAATTATTTCATGAAAAACTTTTTTCTTGGAGGGCATTTAGAATTATAGATGTTACCTTAAAAATTCAGCTTTGGTATACACCAAAAAAAGACCCAAAGTTGTCATTTATCAATATGAAACCTTGATTAATCTGTTTTCCTTTTGATAATTTGATAGGATTTTGACTAATAAGGCACTTGAAGCCAATGATGGAAAGCCTCTTCCACTATATCAAAAAGCTTTGTGTGGGCTGACAGCTGGAGCAATTGGAGCATGTGTAGGCAGCCCAGCTGATCTGGCACTGATTCGAATGCAGGCTGATAACACCCTACCCCTTGCCCAGAGGCGTAACTACACGAATGCATTCCATGCTTTGTATAGGATAACTGCAGACGAAGGAGTTTTGGCTCTATGGAAAGGTGCTGGTCCAACCGTCGTAAGGGCAATGGCATTAAACATGGGAATGCTTGCTTCTTATGATCAAAGTGTCGAGTTTTTCAAGGATAATCTGGGTTTTGGCGAAGGTGCTACAATTCTGGGTAAGTTAGAATTATACCTAATACTTAGAAAAAAGCTTCATTTCCAATATTACATCTGTTAGGATTATTTTCTGATCCTACACGTGGTTTTATTTCTTTTGTTGTTTGTTTTCCTTTTGCAGGTGCAAGTTCAGTATCAGGGTTCTTTGCTGCAGCCTGCAGTTTGCCTTTTGATTATGTCAAAACCCAAATTCAGAAAATGCAGCCCGATGCACAGGGGAAATACCCTTACACTGGATCATTGGATTGTGCTATGAAGACCCTCAAGGCTGGAGGACCTTTCAAGTTTTACACTGGATTTCCTGTATACTGTGTTAGGATTGCCCCTCATGTCATGGTATACTCTCTCGGACCCACACATACACATACACACTTGAACTCACCGTGGACATACAAAGTTTTATATTTTTATATCTATTTTAATGAAGAGGTGAAGCACATTCAAAGTTAAACTGATTTTCGACATCCACTTTGATTTTCGTTACACAGTACTATGCATATATTTTAATTACTAGAAAGAAAGAATAAAAATTGTTTAAATATAGAAGAAACAACATTGAAATAGTTACAGAAAAAAGTTCTGAGGTGGTGCCTAAATGTGTAGGATAGGGTTGCTGACAAAATTGAAATCAAGAAGTTTATGATATATGCTTGAACTATATGTTCTCTTGGACAAAAAAATTTAAAAATTGCCTTTGTCCATTAACTTGAGCTCTGTTATATAGATGGTACAGTGGGTCTGTGAGTCTGTCCCTTGATATCTTATATTAATGGCTGTTAATAATTTTGTATCATTATAAATATGTTGTACACACACCTTCCTTGCACATGTATTTTGTCGCCCCAAAGAGAGTGTTGCCTTTTTTTATGCATGATTCTAATTCGTGAAATTCTGGTTACGCAGATGACATGGATCTTCCTCAATCAAATTCAAAAACTAGAGAAAAAGGCTGGATTATAATCACCTTAATCTTGCGGGAAATAGATAAATCAGATGAAATCAAGTCACTCTATCAGAAATAACAATGTTGTACTTGTGGCAGGTTTTGCTAACTTTGCATCTCCAAGTGTATGCTTTAATATTCAGATACTTAAAATTTTCAGATGGTTATATAGCATTGATGTACTGCCATTAAGTTCAAAAGTTATCATGTAGGATTAATTTCAGAGTTTTTTGTTTTGACTCCTGCATACCCACAAGAAATCTGAGTCATGGAGCCTCTATTCTGAAATCTGAATGTTATTCGAGCTAATAAATCTGTGTACTTGGGATCCCCTCTTGATTCATTTGCAATCTGGCCTAAAAATTTAACTTTTGGCAAGTTTCGTCTTTGTGTCTTGTGTCCTAGATAGCAGTACTAATAAATTACATATTTATTAACTTTTTCTTGCGTCTTTTTAAAGACTTTGCCTCTGTGCTTACTTAATTTCTAAGTTTGCATGTGGTATGTGGTAAGCTGGCTCTTTGAGTATCCGTTCCACCCACATCATTCAATATGCTTCGCCTGCTTTTTTGTTGTGTTTTTCTTGTCTTTTAACAAAGATCCCACAATATGAGCTTTATCTGATTTTAGTTTAAAAAAAAATAAAAAATTGTATTTATCAAAAAGTAGAAGGTTGTTTTTCCCAATAGTGCCATCAATTAACAAGGACCCCCAAAAAGAAAAAAAGTAGTACTCATATTCAACAATAATGAGATCCATTCAATACAACATGTTCCGAGCACTAGATATCGATGGAGATAACACGCTATTGGTATGTCATCACACATCTCCTAATAACATAGCAATAAGTAAAAGGGGGTGATACTCATATCACATTTTTTATGCATGCACCACAGTTTATGCATTACAGTATTGTACGGTACAAACTATAATGCACAAATTGTAATGCATGCATAAAAAATATGGTGTCAATTCCCATAACTAAAACACACTCCCTCATAACACACCATTAAAATGTTATTGGTTTCATTAAAAATATCCACTCACTCACAATACACAAATAATAATAATAATAATAATAATAATAATAAAAAAAAAATAAAAAAAAAAAAATAATAATAATAATAATAATAATAATAATAATAATAATAATAATAAATAACACAAAAGAAACCATTGGTGTGAGCCACTCTAGTAACTCAAATGCATTTGGCTCAAACTTGGCATGTTGCTCGGTATGGCTTTGGAGTGCCATCCGTATTTTTTTTTTTCATCATTTGACGTGTAAAAACCAATGATACCAAGTACTCTAATATGTGCTTGCACCAGGTACTCGCAGGAAGCACGACAACTACAATTCATGTAGATGACTAATTGAGAGCGCACATTCATACACACACATTTCACACCAAAAGTTTACATGAAAAAGAAAAAAGAAAGAAAGAAAGAGATGCAATGAGAAAGACAAGTTTACTTTATAATTTGGTTTCTACACAAGAATTAATTTTGTTAGCATAATCCAGTAGAACAACAAATACAAACGCTCCCACGACACCCTGAATATTTTAATCCAAGCCCAGCCTTGCCAAATTGGCACACGGTACTACAACATTCATCATCACATGTTCCTAGACTAAAATCATTACCAATAAAATTTCCTGTTTCACAACAAAATAATAATAAATTAGTAGAGAGATTGTTAATTATTCATGAAATGGATTATGAAAACAAAATAGATTCGGATTCAAGTGAATTACCAATAGTTTTGCATACTTCTTGAGGGGTGGCACCATTAACATGGAGTAAAACGATAGAAAGCATATATAAGAAGAGAAAATGCATCACATATTTCTTCTTTGTAAGGTGAGATTATTGTTGTTTAGTTTTCATGTATATTTATAACATCTTCTCTGGTTACTATTACAAAATAGTATTATCGAATGGTGTAATATTATTTTTACTATTACAAAATAGTATTATAGAATGGTGTAAGCGAAAAAAAATATATCATTACAACGAGCATTTAATTATCTTTCTATAGATAATCATTTTGATATACTTTCGACAAAAAAAATCGTGTTTTCACTTATTTTTACGTTTTCATTTATTACTGAAATTTGCATGAAAAAATCACATGTAACATTGAATACCACATGTGATATTACATATCATATGTGTTGTTCCCGTTTCACAATCGTATAAAACAGTTTAAAGCATTAAGTAAACTGATTGTGAGTAATGACTGAAAATAATGCAAGTGAAAACACACTGAATAATTTTCAACTTAATATTTTTTATTAGAAACAAATAAAAAAGAATACATTACCCAAGTACTTGCGGAATAGTACTTGGGATTGAAATGACAAAGTATACTAACTCCTCACTAAGCTCAGGCTAAGTCTAAGCACAACTACAAGGAACCACTGAGCTATCTCAGGGACAGAGTTGTATTTGGAGGAGTGAAATATGGCTCGTGTGCGTGTTTTACAATTAGTTCACAAGCTTAAATCTTCCACTCCAACTCTTATGCTATTTATACAAGTATGGTTTTTAACTCTTTCCTAGAGGACAAACTGACAGGTTACAGAAGACAAAATACTGATGTATTTTGTCTCTGTTTACAAAGGCTATATTGGGTAAGTGACAAGGTTTCTTTCTTCTAGTCAGTGATGACACTGAGCCTGATAGTTAGCCATTCAGGGATAGTTGACTTTGGTTGATAAGGACTTCGTCTTATCTGTTCAAACTTATCCCGCCTTGTCCCGCTCATTCTTCAGTCTTCATTGCCTTCAGTCTTCAACTTCAGTGTAAGTAGTTGGTGAGGAGTTTCGGGATTCAGTGAGTTATTGTCATCACTCACTGAATCCACCATCTTCTTCTTGACTCAGTCTTCACCCCTTAAGTTTCGCCTTACTGAGTGGAGAGACTTCTTCTTTGTCTCTTACTGAGTATCCTGAAGATAGCCCACTGAGAGACTATGCGCTCAGTGACTTGTTAGTGTTTAAGGGGAAACACTTAGGGTATTTTCTATTCAAATCCTAGACTCAAGGGGTTTGGGTATTTACTAAACCCAACAGTCTCCCCCTATTTGGATATACAAATAGCCTAAGTGTTTGATCAGTGTAAGTGAGCAAATGGCTTCTTCTTACACTGAATGTAATAATGAACATAATAAGAAACACTGAATATTTTAACAAAACATACATCGTTTATTGATTAAGTTACATAGTTCCTATCACTAGTACAAAAGATAAAACAAAAGATGTCACTCAATATGGATTCCCAGTGCTTCAAGCTTTGGTTTCTTCTTGAGGAGTGTTTCTTTATCAGGGTGCTCTCTTATCTTAGCATTCAGGTCATTGTAGAACCTGACGTTTCCTGGGGTTTGGATCTGAGAGGCCACTGGTAGATAACTTGCCATTGTAGACACTCCTGCAAGGTCAATGTCACTCCACCTCTGGAATGCTGGGTTTCCATAGACATCAATAAAGAAGAGTCCTCTTTCAGGCTCTTCAATGCAAAGACAGTTTACAAACTTCACTCCTTCTGGTAGCTCCCTGTTGCAGTCTAGGACAGGTACTTTGATCTCAGGCTCAGATTCAACCCTTTTTCTTTTGCCTTGGGCTGGCTGAGACTGAGATCCTTGTGGTGCAGTTAGAGCTGGCTGAATTCCAAGTTGTGCTGGTGCTTCCTTCAGTCTTTCATACCTTTTGATTAGGGATTTCATCAGCTCCTTGACCACTGCATTCTGCTTCTTTGAAATGATTGGACCAAGCTCATCGAGTTCAGTGATCCCAAAGTCAGTGAATTTCATGGGTTCATGAACCTCGAAATGTCTTTTATCATCCCCCCTGTAGACATTCATTGCCAGTGGTTTGGACTTGGGGATGATTTTTACATCTGTGATCTTCTCAGGCAGCCTTCTGCTTGTCATTGACCAATTGTAGTGGTCAATTCTTTCCTGCCTGATGGCTGCAGCTTTCCTGTTTCTTTCATCCAACTTCTTTCTCATTGCAGCCATTTGAGCAGCCTGAGCATCCTTGAACTTTTGTCCAGCCTGACCCTTTTGAAGCTTTTTGGGATCAATTCCAATGTTTTCAGCTTCCTCAGCTACAACTTGTACCAGTGCTTCTTTGCTTTTCCTTTCTTCCTCAGCTAGTTTCTTTCTCATGTCTTCCTTTGCAAGGTAGGCACTTAGCTGTTGTGGAGTAAGCAGATACTGAGTGTTGCCGATGACATAGTTAATCTTCTCAGGCTTAGGTGTTTGCATTATGGCTTATCCTTTATCCTGGCCTGATGAAGAAGATGCTACCAAAGG
Source organism: Chrysanthemum seticuspe (assembly GCA_019973895.1). Taxonomy (NCBI): domain Eukaryota; kingdom Viridiplantae; phylum Streptophyta; class Magnoliopsida; order Asterales; family Asteraceae; genus Chrysanthemum; species Chrysanthemum seticuspe. The sequence goes on along the minus strand of BPTQ01000002.1, from coordinate 113,301,576 downwards.
AGGTATTGTTGTCATTATAGGTGTTGCCACTGTCATTGTCATTATTGTTGTTTTTGATGGTGGGACTGATGAGATGGGTGTTGCTGAAACTGGTTGAGATGGCTCCCCCTCAGTGTGAGAAGGAGTCTCTTCAGTGGCTGTCTCCCCCTCAACTGTTGCTGCAACATCAGTGAGAGCAAGAGTTGCCTCGGATACTGAGGGAGTTGGAGTTGCTTGACCTTTGAAGGCTTGGTATATCTCCGTGACCATAGCCTTGATGTCAGTTGTATCCTGTTGAAGACTGGTGACCTTTTCTGCCAGATTAGCCTGAGATAATTCCAAAGCAGTCATTCTAGGTCCAAGATTCCAGGCCATAGAAGACGATGCTTTAGCCAAAGTAGTCACTTGAGCATCCAAAGAACCCAGTGTTGCCTGAAGAGACTGAACGGAAGACTGAAGACCCTGAACATTTGCATATTTGAGCATGTTGATCAGTTCAGTGAGGCTGGAGGAATTCTTCATGTAAGCCTCAATAGCCTCCAGTACTTTGGAATTGAGTGCTGGGTCAAAAAATCCCTGATTTCATCTATCTTTGTGCCACAATCCTGAAGGTGCTTGAGAAATTTGACCAGGTTTTCATCCAGTCTGTGCAGATGTTGATACATTAGCTCCCTGTGCTAATCAGTGTTGCCGTTGAAAGTAAGCACTTTAGATTTCAAGTCAGCATAACTTGAAGCTGCTTCAATGTGCTGATCCCAGAGAACATCAGTAACACCTGAGTATAATTTCCTGGAAGCCTTTGTGATCCACATTACCAGCTGTCTTTCAGTCAGTGGAAGAACATTATCATACTTCTTGAACTCTTCAGGACAGGATGAAGTAGAGGAGTCAGAGTCAGTTTCTTTAGCAGGTGACTCTTCAGTCTCTTGAGGATCATGTTGATGCTCTTGTTCTTGAGTTTGAACATCAGCGTCCATTTCTTCCCCTGCTGAAAGTATGTCATCTTCACTGTCAGCCAGTTCTTCATCAGAGAATAGGATTTCATTTACTTCAGCAGCTGTTAATAGACCAGTGGTGGTGATGGGTTCCATATCAGCGGGTGGTATTTGTCCCTCTGAGTCTTTGTCCCCTTGTGCTCCTTCAAGCACTGGTGGGCGATTCCCAGTGCTATCCCTAGAAGCGATGTCAGTGAGATCCCTATCAGTGGGTTGTGAGTTTCCCTCTGAGTCTTTGGGATCATTCTTTTGGCCCTCAGACAAAAGCTGTGATTGGCGAGTGTCATCCTTGGGCAGTGTGGAAGACGCTCCCCTACCAGCGGGTTGTTTGTTTCCCTCTGGATATTGGGGAGTAGTAGTTGGGACCAAGAGCACTGACTATTATGTATCAGTGTCCTTCGTTGTCACCGGGGTGGATGATGTTTGGTCTCCAGTGGGAGGCAGATCAGTCTTGGGCTTTCTTTGCCTTTTAGACTGTGTTCCTGAAGCCTCAGGGCCCTGAGACTTGGGTTTGGTCTTAGTCCCAGTCTGAGACTCCCCCTTTCTCTTTTTAGGAGCAAGGTTAGGAGACACTGAGTCCCTCTGGTTGTTTACAACAACCATATGGGCCGTCAATTCAATTTCAGTGACTTAGGATGGGTCTTTTTGAAAATTTGATTGACTCAAGATACCAGGTAAAGCACAGTATTTGTATTCCTGAGGGTAATTACAACCCAGTAACACTTGTAAAGCACATGAGACAAACCTAGGGTACGAAACGTATTTCGTCCTAGTTTTGCTCAGTAGCTTGGTTACGAGATCACTGTAAATGATCTCCCCTATGTCGACAGTGATCCCTGTCATCAAGCAATATGCCACCATCAACTGAATAGAATTAACTTATTCAGTGGATGAGTGGTTCCCACCGAGAACCTGAATCACAAATGTGAACAGGATCTTCAAAGCCGCAGGAAATGAGTTCTTGGTGACAGGGGTTCTGTCCAAAAATTTTGGATCCAAAACAATTTGTTTTAACCCATCCTTAACTGTGGAGGGTTCAGGATGGGCAACATAACTACCAGAATTATAGTCTAACCCTGTTGATGTACAAAAAGTTTTATAGTCCAGAGTGACTGACTTTTCCCCATTAAAAAGACTGAATTTGATGAGATACTCCCTGAGTGGTCTAAGGTCAGTCTCATCAGTAGAGGGTGTCGGGTCATAGGCCACAGCTATTGCCCAAAACTCCCTGAAGAAGTTTTGGTACAAAATTTAAGGGGACTGAGTAAAGGCCTGTTTGAGTGGGCAGTTGAATAAAAATTTCATGATGCCCTTATAGGCTGGGACATCAGGGGGTATTCAAAAATGCCTATAACATTGTTTGTTTTGAATTCAACATTTTCAATATCTCCTACCCACTGAGGTGCAAACTGAAGAGATTGTCTTCTTGCCATTTCCATTAAAAGTTTTAGGGTTTTGAAAAGATTTCTTGACAAGAACAATCAAAGAGTTTTGAATCTCTTAAGTGAAAAACCTTTTGTAAATTTTTTACAGAGAAGATTTTACTGAAAAACTATTTTGAGGATTAAAGAACACAAAGATTTCTGGGTTTGAGAAGTGATTTTGACAGCGTTTAAATGCAGAAATACTTTGTGTGTGTTTTTAATGTTTTGAGAGGGGTATTTATAGAGTGGTGAGAGGGGTAAATCTTGCATAAATGAGGATTTGTAAAGTCGGTTTTTGAAAACGTTTCATTTACCTCATTTAATGCCACCACTCCACTACCCGCAGTAATTTCCCAGTTTTCAAGGGAACAGTTGCAGTGCACAGTAAAAGTGCATTCTGCAGTAATAAAATATCCTTAAGATATTTCTTGTGAGAGGAGGCATTTAATGCTAAGTGGGATGAGGTAAGGTTTGAGGGACCCTTGACTTAGATGACAGCAGGATAAAGAGACATATATTCATATATTAAATTGGTATGTTTACCAACCTAGGACATTTAAGTAACTGATACTTGGTGCATTTAGTTACTCATTCAATGCTCAATATCCAAAGTCAGGGTCCCTGAATGAGTCTTACTCATTCAGCGAGAAGGTTGTTTTGGGCTTTGTTCAGGGAGCATGGACCATTTCAGAGAGAACTTACTGAGACTGGGATTGATTTTCAGGTTGCTGACTTTCAATGTCAAGCATTCCCAATTCAGCTTTCAGTCTCCTGAAGGTAGGTTCATCTAAGGGTTTAATGAAGATATCAGCAAGTTGATATTCAGTAGGGATGAAATGAAGTTCTATGTCTCCTTTTTATTATGTGGTCCCTGATGAAATGATATCTGATATCAATGTGTTTGGTTCTTTGGTGAAGAACAAGGTTTTTGGAGATTGCAATAGCACTGGTGTTATCACAGAAGATGGGTACCATTTTGTAATGGATGTCATAGTCACTGAGTTGACTTTTCATCAGTAATACATTGGCACAGCATCCTGCAGCAGCCACATACTCAGCTTCAACTGAAGACATAGCCACTGATTGTTGCTTTTTAGCACTCCAACAAACCAGCTTTTGTTGGGAAATTCGCTTTTAGGAGTTAATACTTATAGTAGTAAAGTTACTACTGATAGTGTCTTTTGATAAGTATTAACTAGTTAGTACTGATAGTGGAAATATTAGTACTGATAGTATTAAGTTTGTACTGTTCTAAGTAAGGAATGTCGTGTATGGTTTGTAACAGCATATCTTCTATTCCAATAGAAGATATGATATACTTAGTGCATAGTTATCTCTGTAAAGGATCTCCTTAGTGTATAAAAGGAGATCCTAGCTAGGTTAAACACACATCTCATATTCTAGCCGTCTTAAGAAGAGCCTCAAGGTTGTAAACCCTAGTACTGGGAGAGTACTCGTATTATTGCTTAATAATATTGAAGCTGTTGGTGTTATATTGTGTTTACTTTAATCTTCTAAGTGCATTCAAGTAGATTCTGCATACTTGTGTGCATCTACAACAAAGTTTCTTATTGTTGTTTTGGAACCATCCAAGGCAACTAACATGTTTGCAAGCTAAGTGTTCTAGATCCAAGGTTTGGGACTTCACAAGTGTTATCAGAGCATCTCTACTTCCAGATGCTGATGGTGAAGAAGTTGATCAGCATCTCTACAGGTCCATGATTAGATCATTGATGTATTTGATTGCCTCTAGACCATATATTATGTTTGCAGTGTGTGCATGTGCAAGATTTCAAGTTTCTCCAAAGCTTTCTCACTTGCATGCAGTTAAAAGAATCTTTAGATATCTGAAAGGCCATGCTCAACTTGGCCTTTGGTATCCTAAGGACTCTCCCTTTGATCTGGTAGCTTACTCTGACAGTGATTATGCTGGGGCAAGTCTTGATAGGAAGTTAACCACAGGAGGATGTCAGTTTCTTGGTGATAGGTTGATTTCATGGCTGTGCAAGAAGCAGAGCATTGTGGCAAACTCTACAACTGAGGCTGAGTATGTAGCTGCTGCAAGTTGTTGTGGTCAAGTTCTCTGGATTCAGAATCAGATGCTTGATTATGGGTATAATTTCATGGGCACTGTCATTTATATTGATAACAACAGTACTATATGCATTATCAAAAATCTAGTTTTTCATTCAAAAACTAAGCATATAGAGATAAGACATCATTTTATAAGAGACTGTAATGAAAAGAAACTTATTCAGGTTGATAGGATTGATACTGAGTTTAATGTTGCAGATCTTTTAACCAAAGCTTTTGATTTGGGAAGGTTTCAGTACTTGGTCACAAGTATTGGGATGCTTCATCCATAATATGTCTTATCTCTCTCTATTTTGTAAAGTTTTGTAAACTGGTGGTTAGTACTGATTGTTATCCAGTTAATACTGATTTTGTTAAGTTAATACGGATTGGCAAGAAAATGTCTTTGATTGTGTTTTCTTGGTTTTGGACTAACTTTTCAGGCATAACACAAGCAGTATGGATATGGTTTGGTGACTCAATGTTATAGCACATGCGGTTCTCTTTCTCATGCTTATTCTGAAGCCACCACATGATGGAACTTGCTGTAACTATGGATTGTATGATGCCAAAGTGATACGCTTACGCAACGCGTTCGGGGTCAAAGGAACTTCCTTTTCGTCGAGCAAGTTTTTCAACACCCTAGGCAGTGAACCAAATCGTTGTAGTGTAGTATTAGGGTAAGCCACGGGTATTGATATCGTTTTCTAGGGGAATAGGAATGCTAGTAAGAAGTTACTACGCTAAGGTTGGGGTTGAGGAAGATTATTTTTTTTCTTTTTTATATTTTTTAGGAAATGGAAAGGTACGAATCTCGGGGTTTGGATTTGGGGGTTGGTATTTCTACCGATTACTCAACTTATCTATTCTAATTAACTAAGATAAGGGCAGTCTATGTCTATTATTGTGTGCTCGTATGATGTTTAAAAATGTGTTTACTTAGATTTTATTACTCCCTAGTTATCTCCTATTGATGGTTGAATTGTCACGTCCTTATTCTTAACGCGTTGTGTTTCTAAGGTCGTAGGGTATGCGTTTATCCCTAACTCTTTGAAGCTACCAAAGGTTAATGACTACGAAATCTCTAGGATTCATAAACTTAACTCTAAGGTATTCTTTGGATGTTTAGCCTACAATTCCACTAGTAACTATATGCTAAGGTTCAACAAAGATTAATCAAGCATTAATAACACAACGAATGACCTATCGCAATACTAGGTCAATCACAATTAAGATAAGAGACAACCAATCAATATTCAATAACTAGGTTTCATATCACCTAAGCAAACACACAAGTAAATTAGCCGGACATGGAGAACATGCAAGCATACACACAATCAATTGAAGACATAATTGAATCAATGAAGTAAAACACTTATCTTGATGTAAAATAGGGTATGAAACCCTAAAATACTGTACAAGACAGCCTTGGTTTGGTTTAGGTTTTTACTCCACAAAACTACCTCTCTAAAACTGAAAAATTCGGATTCTATATATAGTGTTACAAACTGCGACGACGTCACTCTTTAATTGTGACGCCGTCGGGTCGCCGTCATTAAGGTTTCGTCTTGGCCACGTCAACTCTGTGACGACGTCACCTTATGCCCGTGACACCGTCTCCTTCAGTCTCTGATGCCGTCTGGATCCAAATCTAGGCCGTCTGAGCTGCGACGCCCTACTCTTTTAAACCTGATGTCGTCACTTGAAAAATGTCAATTTGCTCTCTGAGTCGTCACAAGATGTGTCACGACAGCGTCACAAATAAGTCCTGACGCCGTCCCCTTTCAATTCAGCATATTGAGTGTCTCGATTCTTGACTTTGGCAATTTTCTTCCTATATTCGCGCCTTTTCGTCCGAATAAGTGTCATTCCAGCAATTTGCCTTCAAGAGACCTAAAAAGTGAAAAGGAACGAAATTAAGTAATAACGGATACAAAAATGATCAATTAAGGGCTTAAATGACCCCTCAAAAAGGTACCTTTTAAATCCTTATCACAAAGCATTGTGAGGCATCTTCTGATATTAATGAACATGAATTGATGGTTTCAGTTAGTCAGATTCATTCTGCACTAACCCACTTTTTGCCATTCTATCTGTTTACAGATAGTGTGACTAGCCTAAGGGCATCTGGCTTAGAGAACAACGAGCAACCGTGAATCCAACACTTGTGTTGGAGCCAACACCTGCCACGAGCTGGAAACCCTGTCAAGAAGGCCCTTTTAATGGGACTATCCATCACAGGCAGTGCTATGCACTGAAACCATTGGTTTTCACCAAACCAGAGGCTATGTGAGGCCGACCTTGATTAAGTGTCTGCCACCACACTTAATCCCTTCAAAATTGGGGTTTCAGTATTATAATTTCCAAAATATAAGATAATACTGATGGGTAAAAGTTAATACTGATGGCTATAAGTTAGTACTGATAAGCATAGTTGTTAGGAATCAGAAAATTCAGTTATTAAAGTATCGGTCATCTCAAGTATATGTAATCATTAGAAAGCTCGTAGTCGTAGTTATTTAATGTTAGTAAGTAGTTAGTTAAGTAAAACTGTGGAGGACGGACGAGTCTTTACCCACTGTATGCCTGATCCACAGCTCGTAGGTGGCGAGTATGTGTAAGACTATAAATACTCTCTACCTCCCAAGGTAGAGAGTGGGAGCTCATAATAATATTTTCACTTTCTCTCACTAAGTTCCCAAACCTCTAACTCTTTCTCTCTCTAAAACCTTAAGCTGTACGCCTAGTTTGATCATGGTATGATGTGTTTGTGAAATCCAATATGTTACAATTTGTAACACCCCAACCGACAAGGGTAGAAGTGTCACATATCTGGTGTCATATCAGAACATACAATTAAAAGCGGAAGTCTTAAGAATAAAGTATCAAGTCATTTAAACAATGATTTACACGGAAAATTACAAAACCCAAAATGTCTAAGATAGAATGTAATCTCAAAACAAAAACCCGCCAAAATAAGTACAAATAATAAGGTAACTAGGGTTGGTCCACTCAGATAATCCAACTCTCAGCCCATCAAAGCCCATCTTCAAACCTAAAACCTGCCGCAAGAAAAGAAATGCGGCTGAGCTTAAAAAGCCCAGTGAACAGATATAACGAAACGAAAGCTAAATAAAATCTGAAATGCAAAATGAAACAAGGGAAACGGATAACAAAGTCGCAGCGGAATGATAATAATGAGTCAAAGAGGATCCTGCAGAACACAAATATACAGATATCCAAAACGAATCGATAACAAGGAGAATGAAGCAAAGCAAAGCATCGACGACATAAAAACAAGCACATACAAACCAGGCATACAAGGACTGAAACATAAGCAAACATAGCAGGCGTCACATCTATACAACATATATGTCATACAATCAATTCAGGAAAACAGGAGACATACAAGCCAAACAGATGTCTACAGGAAAACAGAAGCAATTAATTAATAAGTGAGCATGGCAATTCACACAGGTCAAATCTCTTAGTTGAAGACATGATCAGTATCATAACGGTAGTCAAAACATGGCAGTCACACGCAACAAGTAGGAATACAGTATGAACACTATAATTAAATGAATTAAATACATAGCAGGGCAATTAAACAAGTTAACAAGCTAGACGTCATAAGTTGAACCACTTACCCAATCAAACCGTAACATAAACAGAAATGCAAACATGGCAGGTCAACAACAAGCAGATAAGGATACCACGAATAGTCATAGTCCACGAGATTAAATCGAACGAGGTACAAAAGATAAACAGATCAACAATCGATTGCACACAAGCATGGTTGCCAGACAAATCAAAAGGATCACATAACAGTAAGATAGCATATCATCAGATGACAACAGGTAAATCTTATATCGCATACATACATAACAGAGTAATCAATAGTCATATAAACATGAATACCATGATCAAATCAAATAAACATATAATAACCCGGTACGTGAATGGAACGATAGTCTGAAGTAACGGAATGAGAGTGTAACAGATCAAAGCAATGGAACATATATATCTTGGTAGTAGAGTGAGTCATATAAGGGTATTGGGTAAAGGACAATCAATTCAGAATATGGTGCAGTGGGGAATCCAGAAGGTACAATATAGGTATATCAAAAGTGTAAGGGTTGTCAGAAATCTATCCTGAGCCAACAAAACAAACCAATATCAATAATGGAAATAGCAGCCAAGTATCCAATAGTAACCATTGTATTCGGAGGGGTGACCTCGGAATACCAAACCAATAGGAGGGGAGACCTCAAGTAACCAGTGGTGTAGCTAGCTCCCAAAATGTGAGGGGGTGTATTGCACACACGCACCACATCACCAAAACAATATATCAATATCAATACAATACAAATCTAGGATGCATCCATACGCCCCCTGCAAAACAATAGTGGCCATACAATATATCTGAAGCGCGCATAATCAATACAAAATGGGGACGGTGTGGAACATCACTCATCCACACTGGAGTCATGCCATTGGTGCATCAATGACACGGACATGGAACCCCCATGCCTAGTTAATGGCTCGGGTATCAAACTGACAGGTCAGGCCAAAGTTCAAAGTGTAACAATGTATATGTCTTCATAAGCAAAGGTGCAATGTCATTAGTTCACAATTCAAAGGTTCATAACAATAGTTCAATATCAAGGTCCAATATCAATATTTCAATATCAATGGTTCAATAGCACATATTCAATAGCACAGGTCAATAGCAAAGATTCAGTAGCAAAGATTCAGTAGCAATGGTTCAATAACAATGGTCATATAGCAAAGGGATCTATATCGAAGATTCAATATCATAGAGTCATTAGCAAAGGAATCATAGCAATGGAATATCATAAGCGAAACAAAGTCGAGGGATCAGAAAATCATGAGAAACCCCTACTGAGAAGGGATAGAATATCTGTACCTCAATCGAAGCAAGTAAGATAGAAACATAAGTCACACGATGAATCAATCCCGCCGTCCGGAACCTATGAATTAAATAACGCTTATTAAAAATCGGATTACTCATGTTAGACGGCTTTCCATTTTTAGCAGATTCCCATTTTTAGTAACTTTCCAAAAGTAACTCTTCGTATTTTAATAAGTTTAGGTTACAAATGCTAATTAAATAAAATTAAGTATAATAATAATAATTATCATGGTTTATGGTTTAAAATGTAAATAATCCAAAATTAGAGTTTAAAGTGTGAAAATATCAAAGTCTAAAGTTCCAAGTGACAAGTAACTAATCTTCAAAATTAAATATTAGCTTTATGATAGTGTAAGGTTTATTTTATCAATTTATATAGAAGTTGAGAGTTTGCATGCGCCACTTGCCAAAGTTTAGGGGTTAAAATGTAAACTCAGTTTTAATAAAATCCATGCTACGTGTGATAGATAATTTCATTTTTGCATGCGATATCGACTCGACAAGGACCGACGGCAAAGCCATGATGTATTCGAAACACGACCTTGGTACGACTATGATACCGAGACTCAACCCGAGTATTCACTCACGAGCACACCTCTATAGAACCCGAACCAAACGCGACCCTCAAAACTAAGCACCACCGAAACTTAACCCACATCACGTTATTTTATTTTTATTTTTTTATTACAGTTTACAATAAGATCACATAAAATCATACTTACGCACCCCTTATATACGTACATAAATATGGAATTCCAAAATACTTATTTAGTTTTATATCTCAGGTTTAAGAATGATTATAAAAGATTAGACAAATGTTTAATGACCATATTAAAATATGCGACAAGCAGGTCCCAAACATACATGCATTATGCATAAATCACAATTCCATCACATGCTCAAGATTGAACTTCATACACTTAAACATTATTTGACCAATGAAAAACCTATACTATCATAATCTGTTTTTTTTATACATACGTACACATGCTTAAATTTCTAATGACCCATGACCCATATCAACGTTTCATGTACACAAGATAAACACAAACATTTATATCTCATTTAATCTTGACAAAAACCAGTAAGATATACATGTCGAAAGGTTTTAAAAGATCAGATTCAGGGGTCAAACCATATGCTCTTTAAATCGACATACACATATACGTTTTGTTAATTTATGTGACAACTAATATTCAAGTGACAAGTGTTTAACGTATCATTAATTCGTGGTGCTTCAACTGATATAAAACCATGCGCAAGGAAGGTAAAACCCACGACCCCAAATCAGAATTCAACAAGGTGATGATGATACCTATGAAGCTTGCAAGAAGAGGAGGAACACAAGGCCGAAACGAAGCAAACCAAGCACCCTTCTGTGCTCCACATCCCACGACCAGTCAGCAGTCCAACCCACGACAGACAAGCAAATCCTTCGCACCAAACACCAAAATCACAGCAGCAACATGGCTTGGCTGGATGTTTTGTCGACAGAAAATAAAAAGGAGGGTGAAGGAAGAGGTGTGGTTGCCTTTTGTGAAGAGAGAGTTAGTGTTTTGCTCCTTTATTTTAGATGCAATATAAAAAGGAAGATGACAACTTTTAAAAGCTATATGGAGCGTGTAACAACCCTTGAAATCAGGGATTTGGAGATCATGTGGGCCGAATATTTGGAGATAAACACAACCTTTTTGACTTTCCAAAATCACTTATTGATAGCTTACATTTTTTTTGTTATAATAACATAATTGTGTTGTACAAAATTTCGGCCAAATGTATTAATTAGACGTGTGTTTTAATAGCTCACAAATAAGTCGATTTTGTTTACTTGTACATGTTGTAATCCCGTTTCATGAAGTCTCAAATCGTATGAAAGATTAAGTGTTATCACTTAGTGACCGTGTGGATTTAAGTTTGATGATATTTATAAGCTAGGTTAAAATTATAATTAATGAGCTCGACATATTATTCGCATTTTATAGGTTTATATAAGAGGGGTAATATGGTCATTTCAGAAGTTTTAGATTTTAGGGTTTTACAACTCTTCCCCTCTAAAAAGAAAATTTTCGTCCTCGAAAATTGAAATCGTCAGGGTACATAGAAACGTACAAGTTTAAGGCAGACATAGCAACCATAGTTTCACACAGATCATAACAATTTCGGTTCCAAAGCGTACAAAACTTATTCGTAACAGATGTCGGTGAGAATTTCTCAAAGAGGTACAGAATTTGAAACGAATATGAGAATCGACAAATCACGGATATGATCCTTAGTCCATTCACGTACCTACCCCTAGGCATTTCCCAAGACGTCGTATGATTTCAATAAGTCCAAATTATATGATCTCGGTATTATCACGTTGATCAGGCGTCATAATACTTGCATCACATAACAAGTCCTTATTGTCATCATATTCTGTCCGGGGTCATGACAAACCACATAACTAAAATCACACAAAACATATCACATACAAATATCAAGCATCAAACCAAAGCAGACCAGATCCACATACATACATCACATAACACATCAAAACAACTTACCATACCACAAGGAGAGAATGCCACCAACTAGCTCGAACGGTTCCTCATGACTCATCATTGACGATCCAAAAGAAAAGCTGAGATATTACCAAAATGCTAAATGATAAAACTTCATGATTCAAACCGAGTTCTAAACGAAACAAAGAAAAGCAATGCCGATCAAAATCACATAGCAAAATATCAAACCGCCACAACGCATGACAAACAAATCGGAGTAACACAGGTCGCGCCCAATCATGTGAAGTAGATGAATCTCCTCAGCCACCAGTTGAATCTTGTCTCCGTCTTTGCATCTTTGGTTGATCCGTCCAGCTCCCTCCAGCAGCATCTTGATGTCTTCGGCAGCATCACGATCGGGTGCGGCTTCTGCTTCACGAACCTCTCCAGAAATTGTTGCAGCAATGCAGGGTCGGCACCATCATCTTCGGCTCTATGAGAAATCCCCATCTATAGATCGACAAACGGATGTGCGAAGACAAAATAAACAAAATCAAATACGAAGAGAAGAAGGCAAAATTAGTGAAGACAAAAGAATATCGAAGTCAAAACTGAACGACCATCCAAAAAGAATCGGAATATATCATAACAGACGGAAGCCTAGTGTCTACCCAAGTCCTCACAGGTCAATCCTAAGGTCAACAAGATGAAACCTTAGCTCTGATACCATAATTGTAACACCCCAACCGACAAGGGTAGAAGTGTCACATATCTGGTGTCATATCAGAACATACAATTAAAAGCGGAAGTCTTAAGAATAAAGTATCAAGTCATTTAAACAATGATTTACACGGAAAATTACAAAACCCAAAATGTCTAAGATAGAATGTAATCTCAAAACAAAAATCCGCCAAAATAAGTACAAATAATAAGGTAACTAGGGTTGGTCCACTCAGATAATCCAACTCTCAGCCCATCAAAGCCCATCTTCAAACCTAAAACCTGCCGCAAGAAAAGAAATGCGGCTGAGCTTAAAAAGCCCAGTGAACAGATATAACGAAACGAAAGCTAAATAAAATCTGAAATGCAAAATGAAACAAGGGAAACAGATAACAAAGTCGCAGCGGAATGATAATAATGAGTCAAAGAGGATCCTGCAGAACACAAATATACAGATATCCAAAACGAATCGATAACAAGGAGAATGAAGCAAAGCAAAGCATCGACGACATAAAAACAAGCACATACAAACCAGGCATACAAGGACTGAAACATAAGCAAACATAGCAGGCGTCACATCTATACAACATATATGTCATACAATCAATTCAGGAAAACAGGAGACATACAAGCCAAACAGATGTCTACAGGAAAACAGAAGCAATTAATTAATAAGTGAGCATGGCAATTCACACAGGTCAAATCTCTTAGTTGAAGACATGATCAGTATCATAACGGTAGTCAAAACATGGCAGTCACACGCAACAAGTAGGAATACAGTATGAACACTATAATTAAATGAATTAAATACATAGCAGGGCAATTAAACAAGTTAACAAGCTAGACGTCATAAGTTGAACCACTTACCCAATCAAACCGTAACATAAACAGAAATGCAAACATGGCAGGTCAACAACAAGCAGATAAGGATACCACGAATAGTCATAGTCCACGAGATTAAATCGAACGAGGTACAAAAGATAAACAGATCAACAATCGATTGCACACAAGCATGGTTGCCAGACAAATCAAAAGGATCACATAACAGTAAGATAGCATATCATCAGATGACAACAGGTAAATCTTATATCGCATACATACATAACAGAGTAATCAATAGTCATATAAACATGAATACCATGATCAAATCAAATAAACATATAATAACCCGGTACGTGAATGGAACGATAGTCTGAAGTAACGGAATGAGAGTGTAACAGATCAAAGCAATGGAACATATATATCTTGGTAGTAGAGTGAGTCATATAAGGGTATTGGGTAAAGGACAATCAATTCAGAATATGGTGCAGTGGGGAATCCAGAAGGTACAATATAGGTATATCAAAAGTGTAAGGGTTGTCAGAAATCTATCCCGAGCCAACAAAACAAACCAATATCAATAATGGAAATAGCAGCCAAGTATCCAATAGTAACCATTGTATTCGGAGGGGTGACCTCGGAATACCAAACCAATAGGAGGGGAGACCTCAAGTAACCAGTGGAGTAGCTAGCTCCCAAAATGTGAGGGGGTGTATTGCACACACGCACCACATCACCAAAACAATATATCAATATCAATACAATACAAATCTAGGATGCATCCATACGCCCCCTGCAAAACAATAGTGGCCATACAATATATCTGAAGCGCGCATAATCAATACAAAATGGGGACGGTGTGGAACATCACTCATCCACACTGGAGTCATGCCATTGGTGCATCAATGACACGGACATGGAACCCCCATGCCTAGTTAATGGCTCGGGTATCAAACTGACAGGTCAGGCCAAAGTTCAAAGTGTAACAATGTATATGTCTTCATAAGCAAAGGTGCAATGTCATTAGTTCACAATTCAAAGGTTCATAACAATAGTTCAATATCAAGGTCCAATATCAATATTTCAATATCAATGGTTCAATAGCACATATTCAATAGCACAGGTCAATAGCAAAGATTCAGTAGCAAAGATTCAGTAGCAATGGTTCAATAACAATGGTCATATAGCAAAGGGATCTATATCGAAGATTCAATATCATAGAGTCATTAGCAAAGGAATCATAGCAATGGAATATCATAAGCGAAACAAAGTCGAGGGATCAGAAAATCATGAGAAACCCCTACTGAGAAGGGATAGAATATCTGTACCTCAATCGAAGCAAGTAAGATAGAAACATAAGTCACACGATGAATCAATCCCGCCGTCCGGAACCTATGAATTAAATAACGCTTATTAAAAATCGGATTACTCATGTTAGACGGCTTTCCATTTTTAGCAGATTCCCATTTTTAGTAACTTTCCAAAAGTAACTCTTCGTATTTTAATAAGTTTAGGTTACAAATGCTAATTAAATAAAATTAAGTATAATAATAATAATTATCATGGTTTATGGTTTAAAATGTAAATAATCCAAAATTAGAGTTTAAAGTGTGAAAATATCAAAGTCTAAAGTTCCAAGTGACAAGTAACTAATCTTCAAAATTAAATATTAGCTTTATGATAGTGTAAGGTTTATTTTATCAATTTATATAGAAGTTGAGAGTTTGCATGCGCCACTTGCCAAAGTTTAGGGGTTAAAATGTAAACTCAGTTTTAATAAAATCCATGCTACGTGTGATAGATAATTTCATTTTTGCATGCGATATCGACTCGACAAGGACCGACGGCAAAGCCATGATGTATTCGAAACACGACCTTGGTACGACTATGATACCGAGACTCAACCCGAGTATTCACTCACGAGCACACCTCTATAGAACCCGAACCAAACGCGACCCTCAAAACTAAGCACCACCGAAACTTAACCCACATCACGTTATTTTATTTTTATTTTTTTATTACAGTTTACAATAAGATCACATAAAATCATACTTACGCACCCCTTATATACGTACATAAATATGGAATTCCAAAATACTTATTTAGTTTTATATCTCAGGTTTAAGAATGATTATAAAAGATTAGACAAATGTTTAATGACCATATTAAAATATGCGACAAGCAGGTCCCAAACATACATGCATTATGCATAAATCACAATTCCATCACATGCTCAAGATTGAACTTCATACACTTAAACATTATTTGACCAATGAAAAACCTATACTATCATAATCTGTTTTTTTAATACATACGTACACATGCTTAAATTTCTAATGACCCATGACCCATATCAACGTTTCATGTACACAAGATAAACACAAACATTTATATCTCATTTAATCTTGACAAAAACCAGTAAGATATACATGTCGAAAGGTTTTAAAAGATCAGATTCAGGGGTCAAACCATATGCTCTTTAAATCGACATACACATATACGTTTTGTTAATTTATGTGACAACTAATATTCAAGTGACAAGTGTTTAACGTATCATTAATTCGTGGTGCTTCAACTGATATAAAACCATGCGCAAGGAAGGTAAAACCCACGACCCCCAAATCAGAATTCAACAAGGTGATGATGATACCTATGAAGCTTGCAAGAAGAGGAGGAACACAAGGCCGAAACGAAGCAAACCAAGCACCCTTCTGTGCTCCACATCCCACGACCAGTCAGCAGTCCAACCCACGACAGACAAGCAAATCCTTCGCACCAAACACCAAAATCACAGCAGCAACATGGCTTGGCTGGATGTTTTGTCGACAGAAAATAAAAAGGAGGGTGAAGGAAGAGGTGTGGTTGCCTTTTGTGAAGAGAGAGTTAGTGTTTTGCTCCTTTATTTTAGATGCAATATAAAAAGGAAGATGACAACTTTTAAAAGCTATATGGAGCGTGTAACAACCCTTGAAATCAGGGATTTGGAGATCATGTGGGCCGAATATTTGGAGATAAACACAACCTTTTTGACTTTCCAAAATCACTTATTGATAGCTTACCTTTTTTTTGTTATAATAACATAATTGTGATGTACAAAATTTCGGCCAAATGTATTAATTAGACGTGTGTTTTAATAGCTCACAAATAAGTCGATTTTGTTTACTTGTACATGTTGTAATCCCGTTTCATGAAGTCTCAAATCGTATGAAAGATTAAGTGTTATCACTTAGTGACCGTGTGGATTTAAGTTTGATGATATTTATAAGCTAGGTTAAAATTATAATTAATGAGCTCGACATATTATTCGCATTTTATAGGTTTATATAAGAGGGGTAATATGGTCATTTCAGAAGTTTTAGATTTTAGGGTTTTACACAATTGGTATCAAGAGCCATGGTTTGATCATCTCTCTTACATATCCTTGGATTTCTAGTGGTTTTATATGGTTTTTGGGTTTGAAAAAGTTTAGTGGTTTTTGCATCATTTGGATCATTTCTTGTGTTAAAGTTTGAATTTTGAGTGTACTTTTGTGTTTAGAATTATTGTAAGTGCTTGGGTTTTGATTTGGAAAGCTTGAATCACTGTGGTTGAGCTTGTTTTGGATTGAAAAGTGTGGTTTTGAAGTTTTTCAACTTAGCGACTTGAGTCTCGGTGTGTTTTTCTTCGTAGCGACTTGCTTCAGTAATTTCCAGTGAGTTGTAGTTTAAGTCGTAGCTACTTGATCTTAGCGACTTGTCTATTGAGACAAGCCGACAAACAGTACAAGTTAGTGGAGGTTCCACTTCAGCTAGCGACTTGGTTGGGTTAGCGACTTGTTTCTATTATTTCTAGCGACTTGTCTTTATAGTTATTAGCGAGTTGTTCTCAGCGACTTGATCTCAGCGACTTGTTCTTTAGCGACTTGTCAGCTTAGCGATTTGTTGAGGTAGCGACTTGTGTTTAGCGACTTGATTCACAGCGACTTGAGTCTTTAGCGAGTTGTTATTTAGCGACTTGTGTTTAGCGACTTGGCACACAGCGAGTTGTTCTTTAGCGACTTGTCTACCTAGCGATTTGGTGCTTTAGCGACTTGCACTTAGCGACTTGGTGACTTAGCGACTTGTCTCAAGGGTTATAGTGACTTGGTAGATTTCTGTTTCTAAAACGGTTTTCTCTTGATTTAGTAAAATCCCGTGAAAGAATCTATTTCCCGGTTTAATCATAGAGTTATAAAATCCCATGAAATCTGTAAACATGTCTACCAACGTGCCTACAATCATCTCTACTGTAGCTGAGGACGTTCAAGCAGCTGGTTCAGACACTCGTCCACCCATGCTTGACAGAACTGACTACGGCTCATGGGCTCAAAGAATCAGACTGTACTGTCTGGGAAAGGAAAATGGAGTCAACATTCTCAAGTCAATTGATGAAGGACCGTATCAGGTTGAGACAACCAGAGACATTCTTGATACTGTTGCTGATGGCTCGGTGATATTAGGACTGGATAGACCTAAAATGTATGATGAACTGACTGATAAGGAGAAGAAGAGATACGATGCTGATATCAGGGCTTCAAACATTATACTTCAGGGTCTTCCAAAAGACATTTACAAGCTGATCAATCACAACACTGAAGCCAAGGAGGTTTGGGATAATGTCAAGATGCTTCTCTCGGGTTCTGAATTAACTAAGGAAGACAGAGAATCACAACTGTATGATGAATTTGAGCACTTTAAGATCAAGCCAGAAGAAAGTGTCTATGAGTATTACGTGAGATTCCACAAGCTTGTGAATGATATGAGGAATATCAAAATGACCATGCCAAATATTCAGCTGAATTCAAAGTTTGTGAACAACATGAATCCCGAATGGCATAAATTTGTCACATCTGTGAAGCTAACCAAAGGATTGAAGAATACCAACTATGAGCAACTGTATGCATTCCTTCTTCAGAATGAGAGACATGCTATGTTTGAACGAAGGATTCTTGAACAGTTCAAAACAAAGCAGGGAGAAACTAGCTCGTCAAATGATTCAACAGCCTTTTACACCAATGTTGGAATTACCACCAAAGCTTCTCAAGTCATACCCACGGGTAATGGAAATCACAAACTCATTCCCGATCCAAGTTTCAAGCAACCTGATATCAACATCTAAAAGAAAATGCTAAAACCTCAAATGTCAAGGCATCCTTGGATGCTCCTGAATTTGATGCAGTTTTTGAAATTAGCAAACGTGATGAGCAGATTCGAGCTCATTGTAACACGATCAGAAAAATGAGAACCCAAATTGCACAATTAAAGGGTGAAAAGAACAATGTGACTAGCTCCCAAATGCCTCCTCCTTTAGATTCTCAGTATTCTCAAACTTTTCATCTTCAAAACTTGGTTAATGTTTTACAAAAGGAAAATGAGAGTTTTCTAGAAGAAAATGAAAAAGTTAAACTACACTTTAAAGAGTTATATGATTCAATGAAAGTCACTCGTGACAAGAACAACGAAAAAATAACGTCATTACAAAAGGAAATTAAGAATCTGAAGAGTCAGGTAAAAGGGAAAATGCCACTTATCTTTAATGAGAATGTTGCATCAAAGTCATCTGCAGACTGCAAATATACTGTGACTGTTAAATACATTCCTCCCCATATTAGGAATAGTGAACTTGTATTTCATAATTACCTTGCCCGCCTTAAGGATAGTCTTGAATGTCTCCGTGAGATTGTGGAAGAGGACTTCATAAATAAGCCACTTGATAGTGAAATTAGGTTTGCTTACATTCAGGCCAAACGATCTCAGGAGCTGCTAGAATGCTTAAGAGCAACTTGTCCTAAATCCTTATGTGCGAAAGATAAAGCTGTGATGCCTTGCTCGATGCATAGTGATAAGTATGCAACTCATTATATGCCCAGTACTAAGCAAGTAAACTCTAGAGTGCCTTAAAGTAGTTCAGATCCCTGCACTTCTAGTTCAGGAATGCAAAAAGTAGCAAAACCAACTAATGTTCCAATTCCCTCTACAGGAGTAAGAAGTGACACCAAAGCAAGCGGGTCAAAGCCTCAAGGCAACACAAAGAATGATAGGACCTTGCATGCTAGGAATGTTCAGTGGAAGAGAGTAGAAGATCACCTTAGGGAGAATTTGAATAAAATGAATCGTGTTGATTCTAGTGTTAGCTTTAAGCGTAATGTAATTAATGCGAATTCTGCTACTTTTGGCAAAAGATGTAATGATGATTGCGTGGTTTCTGTTACTAATCTTGAATGTGGTGTGAATGATTTGATTAATGCTGTTAAATGCCCTGTTAAGATAGTTAATGAAAAGAATCAAGCTATGAAGGCTAGAAAGCAATGGCGAAAAAAGGTTAGAAAACATTGGAAACCCACAGGAAGGAAATTTAGTAACATAGGTTATCAGTGGATACCTACTGGCCGCAAATTCAATCTTGATGAGATGTGCCCTAAATTATCTAGAACAATGCCCATTAGGAAATGGATGCCTACTGGTAGAACTATTCCTTTAAGAAGTGAACATACCTTGAATAGGTCAAATACGGACACTAGCATTGCATCTATCCCTGATGATTCCATTGTTTCTACTTCTGATGTGGGTGGTCCAATCATTGTTACTAACCAAATGAAACCCATTCTTGCATGGGGATCCCAATTATCCAGTTATCCATTCTTGTCTGTGTTCAACTGCAGATCATTCAAATCGTTCTGTGGTACCTGGACTCAGGCTGTTCCAAGCATATGACTGGAGACCGGTCACGGCTCATGAACTTTTTGAGTAAATTCAACGGGACTGTTAGATTCGGGAATGATCATTTCGGTGCAATTATGGGTTATGGAGACTATGTTGTCGGTGATAGTGTTATCTCCAGGGTATATTACGTTGAAGGTCTTGGTCATAACTTATTCTCTGTCGGTCAATTCTGTGATTCTGATCTAGAAGTGGCCTTCAGAAAATATACTTGCTTCGTTAGAGAACTTGATGGTAGAGAACTTTTAAGAGGAACTCGTGGTTCAAACCTATACACCATCTCTATCGAAGATATGATGAAGTCTTCTCCAATTTGCTTGTTTTCAAAGGCTTCGAAAACAAAGTCATGGTTATGGCATCGTCAACTTAATCACTTGAACTTCGGCACCATAAATGATCTCTCCAGAAAGGACTTAGTTATAGGCTTACCTAGACTAAAGTATGAAAAGGATCATCTTTGTTCAGCATGCCAATTGGGAAAAAGCAAGAAGTATGCCCACAAACCCAAACCTACAAACTCAGTTATGGAAGTTCTTCATACCATTCACATGGATTTATGTGGACCCATGAGAGTGCAGAACATTTATGGGAAGAAATATGTGTTAGTTGTGGTTGATGATTATTCTCGATTTACATGGGTTAAGTTCTTGAGAACAAAGGATGAAACTCCAAATATCATCATCAAACTTATCAAACAGCTGCAGGTTCGACTTAACAAAACTGTCAGAATCATTCGAACAGACAATGGAACTGAGTTTGTTAATAAACAACTTAGTGAGTTTTATGAAAGTGTTGGAATCAATCATCAAAGAAGTGTTCCTCGAACTCCTCAACAGAACGGTGTAGTTGAAAGACGAAATCGAACTCTTGTGGAAGCCGCTAGAACAATGCTGATTTACTCAAAGGTTCCAATTTTTCTCTGGGCTGAAGCCATTGCCACTGCATGCTATACTCCAAATCGATCCCTTATTCACACTTCTCATGGAAAAACTCCATATGAACTTGTCCACAACCGAAAACCTAATCTTTCATTCCTTCGTGTGTTTGGTGCATTGTGTTATCCAACTAATGAGGGCCAAGACTTAGGCAAACTTAAAGCTAAAGCGGACATTGGAATATTTGTAGGATATGCTCCAAGCAGAAAAGGATACCAAATCTACAACAAAAGAACCCGAAATATCATGGAAACAATTTACGTTACGTTTGATGAGCTGACCGGTCCAATGGCTCCAGGACAACCCAGTTCTGGACCCGCATCATCAAGTAGTCCCATCAGTTCTACTCTTGTATACGATTCTTCGCCAGCAACTCCTTATGTACCTCCTTCAGAAGATGACTTGAAGAAACTATATGATCCAATGTTTGATGAACACTATGAGCCAATTGCTAATGATCTGTCAAATCCATCAACATAGGCTACTCCTATCCCTGTCAATGAAGTTAACCCTTCAGTTTCTATGTCGTTAAGCCAAGAAGCGCCTGCTGCTGATCACTCTGTCTCATCAACAAATCATCAATCATCGAGTGTACATCATGGAATTGTTTCTGGCACCCTTGATGGAGAGAATCCCTTTGCTACTCCTGAAGATGCCCCATTTGAAAACATATTTGCTCCTAAATCATCATCTGAACCATCTTCATCAGGAGAAATCGACTCTGCTACTTCAGTTCCTCAACAACAACCACACGAACACCTTAGAAAATGGACACATGATCATCCATTGGACAACATCATTAGAAAATGGACACATGATCGCAAACAATTTGCAACTGATGCCTTATGGTGCTTCTTCAACTCCGTACTATCCAAGGTCGAACCAAAAGATGTTAAAACTGCCATGAATGAAGACAGCTGGTTCAATGCCATGCAAGAAGAAATTCATGAGTTCGATCGACTAGATGTATGGGAATTAGTACCTGCTCTTGATTGTGCTATGATCATTGCTCTAAAGTGGATCTTCAAAGTAAAACTTGATGAGCATGGTGATGTTTTAAAGAACAAGGCTCGATTGGTTGCAAAAGGATACCGTCAAGAGGAGGGTATTGACTTTGAAGAATCATTTGCTCTAGTTGCTCGTATCGAGGCAATCAGAATCTTCTTGGCTAATGCCGCAAGTAAGAACATGGTAGTCTATCAGATGGATGTAAAGACGGCTTTTCTTAACGGAGATCTTAAAGAAGTCGTATACGTCTGCCAACCTGAAGGTTTTGTGAATCCAGAGCATCCTACTCATGTATATCGCTTGAAGAAGGCTCTATATGGTTTGAATCAAGCTCCAAGGGCTTGGTATGATACGCTATCAAAGTTTCTTCTATCTACTGGATTCAGCAAAGAGCTGTTGATCCGACATTGTTCACCAGAAAGTCAGGCAAACATTTAATCCATGTTCAAATCTATGTTGACGATATTATTTTTGCCTCGACTGTCCCCAATGAATGTGACCGTTTTTCAAATGAAATGGGTTCCAAATTTCAAATGTCAGTGATGGGACAAATGTCATTTTTCTTGGGATTACAAATTTCACAAAGTCCCGGAGGCATTTTTATAAATCAATCTAAATATGCTAATGAGATTTTAAAGAAATATGGATTTGACTCTTGTGACCCTGTTGACAGCCCCATGATAGAACGTACTAAGCTGGATGAGGACCACTCAGGGATCATGGTAGATCAAACGAAATATCGCAGTATGATTGGATCTTTGATGTACCTCACAGCCAGTAGACCAAACATCCTGTTCGCTGTATGCATGTGTGCTAGATATCAGGCTAAGCCTACTAAAAAGCACCTTGAAGCGGTTAAACGGGTCTTTCGGTATCTCCAAGGAACCATCAATATGGGACTTTGGTACCCGAAGGACACCGGTATGTCACTAACAGCCTATGCAGATGCTGATCATGCAGGATGTCAAGATACATGTCGAAGTACGTCTTGAGGTGCTAAGTTTTTGGGCTATAAGCTTGTGAGCTGGTCTTCAAAGAAACAAATGAGTACTTCTATATCCTCTACAGAGGCTGAATACATAGCCATGTCATCTTGTTGTGCTCAAATCCTATGGATGAGATCCCAATTATCTGACTATAGCTTTGAATTCAACAAAATCCCTTTGTACTGTGATAATAAAAGTGCTATTGCTCTCTCATGCAACAACGTTCAACACTCAAGAGCAAAGCACATCGACATTCGACATCATTTTATCAGGGAGCAAGTGGAGAACGATGTGGTGGAACTATATTTTGTGAGGACTGACTACCAATTAGCAGACATCTTCACCAAAGCTCTTTCCCAGAGAGCGTTTTGAGTTTATCCTTCCACGAATTGGGCTAAAGTGTCTACAACCGGAAACACTCAAACGTCTTCAAGAGGAAGACGAGGAGTAAAGGTCTTTCTTCATCCATCTCTTGTAAATAGTTATTCAAAAAGCAAAATACAAAATTACAAAACCAACAAAAAGCAAATAGAAAAATATAAAATTTTCAAAATCCATAAAAATTAGAAAATCTTGAAAAATTTCAAAAAAAAAATAAAAATAAAAATAAATAAATAAATAAACTATTGTTATTCTGTCATGTTTTCCTTATTCGATATCATCTACGAACTTTGTGTAGACATTCAAATAATGTCACGGGCTTTTAGATGTTCTTCGAATGTACATAATTTGTTTAAAAAATAATAAAAAATTTTTTTTGGGAGAAAGTAAAACAGTTGTTTATTGTCATTTCATGCAGTAACCCGTTTTAAAAAGAAAGAACAGAGCCATGCTTAATCTTATTTTTGTCAAATCTCATGCTCTGATTTTTAAAACAAATATTTGTCACCAAAAAGACAAATGTTTTTCTTTCCAAATATTTTTCCGTTTAATGATTCTTCTGAAAAATATTTGTCATCTAATGAAAACAAAATTGTTTTGAAAATACCTCGTACTCTATTATTCTTGTAAATCATCTGTGCTTATCATCTGTCAAAATATCTATCTCTCAATCAACAACTTGTGTTATTGATTAAGGGGGAGAATGATTTCAATCGAATTAAAAAGAGTATTTTTAAACAATTGGCATGTAAATGAGCAAGGTTTACTTTTGGAAAATCAAAATGAACACTATTTATACAATTGATTCAAAACCTTTGCTAATGTTATGTTCTGAAAAGATACTCATGCATGTCTGAGCAATGGAGTTTAAAGTCTGAAGATTTGATCCTTATCGGTTAAATGTTTTCATAAGCAAGTCACAATTCTTCTCAAAAGCTTTCAAAAACAATTTAAATCTATAAAGATCACAAATTTCAAATGATTTGAAAATTATGATCGGGGGAGAATTTGTGATTTAAATTGGATTTAAACTGATAACACGATAATTGGTTTTATAATTGTTTAGCAAACTCTCCTCCACTCATGCGCCAAACGATTTCAAATGCACATGTTAAGGGGGAGCATCTATTTCAAACCAAAAAGGGATTGAAACGTGATTAATTTATTCCAAAGTGCAGGCTTTCCCTAATATGTGCAAAACTCTTTCAAAACTCGATGCACATATTAAGGGGGAGCAATTTTTATTGAAAACCACATTCTTTCCCGAAAATATCTTTAACTGTATGTGAATCACTGATTTTTGATCGGGAAAGTAATGTCGATATTTTTAGAAAATATTACCAAAAGAAGTGAATTCTTCCTCTTGCCTCCATGTGCCACAATGGTTTTAAACATATGTTGCACATGTTGAGGAGGAGCCGTTTTTCTAAAATATCAAAAACAATTCAGGTACAAAATGCTTTGATTATATATCACAAGTACCTGGATTGATTTTCAAATGGTTCCAATGGTTGATGAACAATACCAAAAAGACCGACCAAATTTACTTTATGCATGGTGATATAAGGATGGTTAGGTTAGGTATTCGTTCCCACGATCCCGCTAGAGCCTGAGGGATCTACCCATGGACAATACACTAGATAGTGTAGAGTCCTTAGGTATGATGAAAAAAAAGAAAGAAAAGAGGAGAAAAGTGAGATATGAGAAGAGTGCGGACTGAGATAGAGCTAGAACTGGAATAAACCCAACAAGGTTCTAGTAATGAAGTCTCGGTAAGCACTGAAGGGGTTGAAGAATGAAAAAGAAATAAATGAGAAAAGGGTGAAAACAAATAGCCCTCCATTTTTTTCAACCTTAGGGCAGAAACCGGGTTCAATTCATATGCTACTGGCTGTTACCGAGGTAACACCGGTATTGAAGACAAGACGTTATGGACCCAGTGACGCACTGCACTACAACTTCCCAAGCTACTCAAGTTCCTCTTAAAAGGACTTGTTTCATTCTCATAGGGGAACCTACATTATCTATCGACTTTCTCTTAGAAATGGTTGATATTGAAGAAGGAGACCCTCTCCCTAGTCTCTGGCATAGGAACCAAATGTGCACAATTGAGTCTAGAGCCTCGAGATCATCAATAAATCTCATTAAGGACACAATCAATGAAGACTCTCTGTTTCACACAATGTGAAAAGAGAGAATATAATCTTAGAGTCCTACGCATTATCCTTGTGGTATTGCCAGAACATCTGAGTGATTTGCAAACATATTCACAATGAAGATGGAAAGCCTTCTAGAGCCAACATCAAACAAGCTCTTGGTAGGTGGCATGTGAGATCTATCCAATAGATCAACCATGTGACAACTGAACAAAAACAATGGGGCGATTCAAATCTATGAATCAATCCTGGTTCAGGTTATGGATTGACGGATACCTTTGAAAAACCGGTTGTTGTGCTTAAAAATCTTTTCTCTAGCACATCGACCGTGTATTAATATTTCAAAATTAAAAGGTGTTTATGATTGATAATTGATTTTCGTTAAAACCTTCGTTGTATTGCAAAAACACTTTATCTTGAGCAGTTCACGATTGTTTTTCAAATCATTTTCCATCAATCAGTGAATCTATATTCACTGGTTCACTCACTCCGTGTTGTCTTCTTTGAGACGTTCCGGTTTGAGAACAACTAGAACTACTGCGAAACCCTGTCAAGGAGATTCTTAGGAATTATACCTGATCACAGGCAGTACTTGTACTGATCAACGGGGAACCGTGGGACGTGTACCTCAATTCAACGAAAGTGATCAAAGACCCTTTCGTGCGCTTTATTGCTAACTGTTGTATGCAGGTACACCCGACGCTTGCAGCTGATCAGAATGGAGAGGTCAATCCATAGCCGCATGCTCACACATCACATTCATTTCAAAAGAAATCATGATTAATGCATGAATGACTCTGATATTCTCACTCCATGCTTCTGCTACGCTGCTGCAAATATCATGAATCATCTAAAGCTTCCGCTACTCTGATAAGAAGAAATCATGATCCAGAATGTGAGCATGTCGGTCCACTGTCACAACATCACATAATGTCAACACCAGAATGGAAGAGTCAGAAATTTATGCAAGCTGATGATCTCAAAGCTGGCTCAAAACTCATCATCACGTGGATCAGTTAAAGACCTCCACTTGAATTATCCAAACATGCAAAACATGAAGAATCAAAGACTACGAGCTACAGAGCAATGAAGTTAAACAAGAATTCAAGAACAATCTTAATGTAATACCTGTTTGTATTTTGTGTAAATTGAGGTGACCTCCCTTAGGGGGAGATTGTTAAAAATCAGAAAATTCAGTCATTAAAGTATCGGTCACCTCAAGTATATGTAATCATTAGAAAGCTCGTAGTCGTAGTTATTTAATGTTAGTAAGTAGTTAGTTAAGTAAAACCGTGGAGGACGGACGGGTCTTTACCTACTGTATGCCTGATCCATAGCCCGTAGGTGGCGATTATGTGTAAGACTATAAATACTCTCTACCTCCCAAGGTAGAGAGTGGGAGCTCATAATAATATTTTCACTTTCTCTCACTAAGTTCCCAAACCTCTAACTCTTTCTCTCTCTAAAACCTTAAGTTGTACGCCTAGTTTGATCATGGTATGATGTGTTTGTGAAATCCAATATGTTACAATAGTTAATACTAATGAACTAGCCGTTAGTACTTATTCTAAAAGTTTGTTATGCAATGATTACTTTTACAAGTAGAGTTGTTACCGTCTTTTTCCTTATAAAAGGGTTTCCTAATTAGTTTCTCTTCACTTATTACCATAAATATTTATAAGGCGGTTCAACCAAAATTCTCCAAATCTCTATAAATTGCATAACTTTCCAATTACTTTCACCACAATTCAATAAATACTTTTGCGATCAATCCCACTTTACTAACCCTTACTCTAATCATTCATGGCTCCCCTTGATTTTGTCGACAAGCATAACATGGTGGCATGCTTGGAATTTCCAGAAGGTCATGATGAATTTGCTGAGATAGTAGCCTTTCTAAACCGAAGCAACATCAGGTTTGCTTTACTCTTGAACCCTACTATCTTATGTACCCCTGTCAGAAAGTTTTGGCAAACAGAAATTGCCTCAACAACTGAGGAAGGGGTACAACAGTTAATTGGTACAGTGGATGGCACTCAAATTGTTATTACTGAAGCATCTCTAAGAGAACATCTTCATCTTAGAGATGCTGAAGGTATTACCACTTTGCCAGGCACTGAAATTTTTGAACAACTCTCATTGATGGGGTATAGACATGATGACACTTTCAATTTTCACAAAAGTCAGTTTTCCTCACAATGGAGATTTCTAATCCATACCCTCCTACACTGCTTGAGTCACAAAAGGACTGGCTGGGATGCTTTCCCCACAAATATAGCCACAGCCTTGATCTGCCTTGCAACAGGTAGGGTGTTCAATTTTTCAAACTATATTTTTGAGGGTATGCTTAAAAATGCAGTAAGCAAAACCAAGTTTCTGATGTATCCCAGGTTTATACAAGTATTTTTGGATCTTCAGAAACAAAACCTACAGCCTCACAAAAATATTTATCCTTCAAAACTACTCACAGCCAAAGTGTTTTCAAATATGTCAAGGGTTGTGGTTGGGGTTGTAGTGCCTTTATTTGCTAATATGCTCATTGCAGAGGGTGAAGGACCATCAAGCACAGGTGGCTCCCAACACACACCCACAGATCCTGAATAATCTCCCAATCAACCACTCTCATCAACAAGTAGACAATCCAGACAGGGGAGTGGGAATGCTCAGACCCATTCTCCTCCTCTCATTGAAGCAGATGAGCATATCTCAAGTGATGGAGGAGATAGAGTGGTGAGGGCTGCCACTACTCAACCAGGCTTAGAAGCTGGTGAGGATAGTGGTAACATCAATAAGACCCAATCCATGCCAACACCTAGTGAGCACGCCTCACAGGGTAGACCCAGGCACAGGCTAAAAAGGGGGGGGGTGTATCTGCTCAGGCTAGGCCTGGGAGTGCATCTCAAATGCCCAGTGACCCACCTCTCTCAGCAGGTAACACAGCTGGAAGTGGTGAGGGCAGTTTGACACTTAATGAAATGACGGATTTGTACAGGTTCCTATGCAGAAAAGTTAACACACTGGATATTGCTTTGGATGAACGCAAGAAATCTGCTGCCAAAGTTCATACCAGGATGCTTCTGAAGATGAAAAGGCTTGCACATCAAGTCCAGCTTCTATCTAAGCCAACTGCAGCAGCATCTCCAGTTACCACATCAATCAAAAGGAAGGCGAAGTTCACAGTTTCTAGCACCTCAACAGAAGATTCTTCCAAACAGGGGAGGAGTTCTGACATTCAGAGTAGAAGAGAATTTGGTCATTGGCAAGGTGGTCAAACTTTTCAAAGCCCTTTTCTTGATGAAGAAGAAGAAGTACATATCACCAAACATGCAGAAGAAGTGCTTAGTACTCATACATGCACTATCAGTACTATCCCAGTTAGTACTTATAGTGTTATAGTTAGTACTGATAGCACTATGGTTAGTACTCCTGGTGTTCTGCAATCAGTATTAAGCCCAATCTTTCAAGTAGCTGCTGAACTATAACAAGCCACAACAACAAAGGCCACCATCATCACTACCACTCCACATGAAGACAGTGATGAAGAAGATAGAGAGAAACATGCAGTCTTAGGACTTCAGAGCTTGAAGAAATCAATCCCTATCTCTCCAACTTACAAGAAGCCTCCTGTTTTATATCTGAGAAAGAAAACCAAATAAGCAGCAACCAAGCCCAAAGAAAAAGGAGTAACTATCAGAGAAGGAGATGCTCCACCATCACCAACTTCCTCAGCTCCAAAAATAGATCCCAAAGACAAGGGCAAAGGGATTCTGGAAGAAGAACCAAAGAAGAAGAAGTTGTCCAGGGATGAGATTGAAAGGTTAAATGAAGAAGCATCAAGGAAAATTACAGCTGAATGGGATGAGCAAGAGTTGCAAAAGGAGGCTGATGAGAAAGAAAAGAAAAAGATAGCTAAATTAGATGAAGACTGGAAAACGTGGGATGACATGAGAGCCAAGGTAGAAGCAACTCAGGAGGTACAAAAGAAGCTGCAACAAGATAAGAGTAAAAGTGTTAATGAAGCAGCTCAGTTATTCAGTGAGATCTTGGCCAGAAGACAGAAACAATTTAGACAGCAAAGGGAAATTGAAAAGGCCTCAAGACCTCCAAACAAAAGTCAGCAAAAGATGTACCTCTGAAAATACATCAAATATCAAGGTGAAGACAGGAGAACCTTGAAACAGCTAAATCAACTGGCTTGGGAGACTCTTCAAAGACTTGCTGATAGAATTCAAAGAAGTATCCTCAACTTCATGCATATGCAAGCTGATGACACTGTTGAAAGACCACAACCTATTGGAAGCTACAAGAGACCAACATAAGAAGGAGCTTCTTCAACTGCACCCAAAAGATTGAAAGCATCTGAAGATGAAGGTGGACTAACTGAAGAAGATCTCAACCAGATGATGTTAATTGAAGCCCTAGAAGAAGCACTATATTCAGAGCCTATCAATACCAGATACCCAATCATCAATTGTGATATCTATACTGAAGATGGAAAAAGACACTGGAGGATACACAGAGCTGGTGGAAGAACAAGTGCCTATCTATACTTGGTAGATTTATTTGCATTCATTGGCAGGGAGGATCTACTCAAGCTTTGGGAGTTAGTAAAAGAAAGGTTCAAGAACAGAGATCCAGACAATGATAAAGATCTGGAGTTACTTTATGAGCTTCAAAATATATTTGAACCTGATCCAGCTGGAGAACAATGTAAGTATCAACCTGGAGAGGAAGCACTGACTTGGACATTGATTGATTCATGTGGACTGCACTTAGTCACAACATGCAATGAAACAAATATCTATATGCTGGTTGAAAGAACCTATCCACTTGCATTAGGGACTCTTCTTGAAATGCTGGCAGCTGGGCTAAGGATGGGTAATGCAGTAGACATGGCTAAGGAGTTGCTGCTAAAGATATTTGACCAAGCTGGAAGACCTAGCAGAAAGTGAGTTTGGAAGAATCCTCAAAGACTGAAGAAAACTTGTGATTGGGTTTCTTGTGATTCTGAAACCCAATCACAAGTTTAGGGGAGGATTGTTGGGAAATTCGCTTTTAGGAGTTAATACTTATAGTAGTAAAGTTAGTACTGATAGTGTCTTTTGATAAGTATTAACTAGTTAGTACTGATAGTGGAAATATTAGTACTGATAGTATTAAGTTTGTACTGTTTTAAGTAAGGAATGTCATGTATGGTTTGTAACAGCATATCTTCTATTCCAATAGAAGATATGATATACTTATTGCATAGTTATCTCTTTAAGGGATCTCCTTAGTGTATAAAAGGAGATCCTAGCTAGGTTAAACACACATCTCATATTCTAGCCGTCTAAAGAAGAGCTTCAAGGTTGTAAACCCTAGTACTGGGAGAGTACTCGTATTATTGCTTAATAATATTGAAGTTGTTGGTGTTATATTATGTTTACTTTAATCTTCTAAGTGCATTTAAGTAGATTCCGCATACTTGTGTGCATCTACAACAAAGTTTCTTATTGTTGTTTTGGAACCATCTAAGGCAACTAACACGTTTGCAAGCTAAGTGTTCTAGATCCAAGTTTTGGGACTTCACAACTTTCCTCCAAGAAATTGACAGGACCCTGAGGTACTTTTTCTGTCCATGTTTCAGCCTGCATAATCAGAGTCAGAATACCCTTTGAGGTCGAACCCTGAGCACTTAGGATAGTAAAGTCCAAGGCTTGGAGTTCCCTTCAGGTATCTGAGGATTCTTTTGGCTGCAGTGAGATGGGATTCTTTGAGATTGGACTGATATCTTGCTATTAGACAGACTGAGAATTGTATGTCTGGTCTGGAAGCAGTTAGATACATCAGTGTACCTACAATCCCCCTGAAATGAGTTTGATTGACTGATTTGCCAATGAGATCAGGTCCAAGGTTGTTGGGAGGGGCCATTGGTGTCTTCACTGAGGCACAGTAAGATATCTCATATTTATTCAAGAGATTTCTGGTATATTTCTCTTGACTGATGGAGATTCCTTTATTAGTTTGCCTGATTTGTAGTCCAAGGAAGTATGTGAGTTCACCCATCATGCTCATTTCAAACTTCTTTGTCATCAGTTTTTCAAACTGTTTACAAAGAGTATAGTTTGTTCAGCCAAATATGATGTCATCAACATATACTTGGACCAGTATCACATCTTGCTTTGTCCTATAGATAAACAAAGTGTTGTCTATCTTTCCTCTGACAAACTTGTTTTGAATCAGGAAGGCTGAGAGAGTTTCATACCATGCTCTGGGAGCTTGTTTAAGTCCATAAAGGGCTTTGCCAAGCTTGCAGACATAGTCAGGGAATTCACTACTCTCAAAGCTTGGAGGTTGCTGAACATACACATCTTCCTTTAGTTCACCATTCAGGAATGCACTCTTTACATCCATTTGGTAAACTTTGAAGTTCATGTAGGTTTCAAATGCAAGGAAGATCCTGATGGCTTCCATTCTTGCAACAGGAGCAAATGTCTCTTTATAGTCAATGCCTTCTTGTTGACTGTAACCTTTGGCTACAAGTCTGGCTTTGTTTTTAATGACAGTGCCGTTTTCATCAGTTTTGTTTCTGAAAACCCATTTCATTCCTATGACAACGACATCCTGAGGACATTTGATCAACATCATGACCTTGTTCTTATCAAACTGTTGAAGTTCTTCTTGCATAGCCTGAACCCAACTTGGATGTTTTAGAGCCTCAGTGACACTTTTGGGTTCTATTTCGGATAGAAAATCAGCATATAGACATTCATTGGCTGAAGCTGCAGTTAACTTAGCAGCCATGCTTCTAGTGAGCATGCCTTAAGTAGGTTCACCAATGATGTTTACAAGCTCAATGTCCTGAGATTTTGTCCACTTATTTTGTGGTCTAGGATCTGAGCTTGAAGAGGTCACTGGAAACTCAGGAGTGAGTTCAGGTGCAGGAGCCACAGAATCATTGAGATCATCTGTTGAGATGCTTTGTTCAGGTTGGGGTATTTGAATCACAGGTTCTTGAACATTTGGTTCAGTATTACCTATCCCAGTAGGGACTGATTGATTATCAATGATTTCACTAATGGTTGGTTGAGGAAGGTTGTGGGGCAAGACATAGTATGAGATGTCAGCATCAACTTGATAGGAGGAATTGATTTCAGTGTTGAACTCATCAGGAAGATATCTTATTGAGTCATCATTCCTATTTCCTCCACTGAGGTATTGGTGAATCTGATGCTTTCTGAACTTTCATCAAAGGTGACATGAAAGGTTTCCTCAACTTGTTGTCTTCTGGTGTTAAACACCCTGAAGGCTTTAGAGATCAGTGAGTAACCTAGGAAATATCCATCATCAGCTTTTGCATCAAACTTGCCTAGGTGATCCTTGTGGTTGTGAATGAACACAGGACACCCAAACACATGAAAGTAGCTGATGTCAGGAAGTCTACCTTTGAATATCTCATATGGGGTTTTGTTATGTCTTTTGACAATGATTGACCTGTTTTGAATATAACAGGCTGTTTTGACTGCTTCAGTTCAGAAATGTTTTGAGAGTGCTGAGCCATTTAACATAGTTCTGGCACCCTCAATGAGAGTTATGTTTTTCCTTTCAGCTACCCCATTTTGTTCAGGGGTGTAAGGGGATGAAAAGTTTTAGGTGATTCCCTTTTCATCACAGAAATTCTCAAGCTCTTCATTTCTGAACTCAGTACCATTGTCAGTTCTGATTTGTTTAACAGTAATGTCATTCTGGTTTTCAATTTTCCTGATGAATGACATTATTGTATCAGCTGCCTAACTCTTTTTGGAAAGAAAGTATACCCAAGTGTATCTTGAGAACTCATCAACAATGACAAGTGTATACTTCTCATGCTGGATTGATCTAGGAATGACTGGTCCAAAGAGATCCATGTGCAGGAGGTGAAGGCAGCTTTTGATGGAGAAATTTTGTTTTGTTTTGAAAGATACTCTGTGGTGTTTTCCTTTTTCACAGGATGAGCATGGTTTATCTTTTGCAAAAACCAGTGATGGTAATCCAAGGACTTTATTTTGTTTTGCCAAGTTGTTGATGTTTTTGAAGTTTAAGTGAGAAAGTATCTTGTGCCACAGCCAGTTAACAGTTTCAGTGGCTTTGGCAAAGAGACTAGTTCCATCTTGAGTGAGTGTTGACATGTCTAAGACATAAACATCATCTCTCTTTGGAGCTATCAAAACAACTTCTTTGTTGGCATTAAAAATGGTGCCTTGTTTGTCATTGAATTGCACAATGTACTTAACATCACATAGTTGACTGACACTGATGAGATTGTATTTTAGACCATTGACATAAGCTATTCTAGAGAAAACTATTCCATTGCAGTATACTGAACCATAACCTTCAGTGGGACATGATGAGTTATCACCAAATACTACCTTGGGTCCTGGTTCCTTTACATACTTGTGCAGATACTCCTTAACACCAGTCATGCTTCTTGAGCATCCACTATCTAGATGCCAAATAGGCTCCCTGGCGTGTCTCTGCACAAATAGGAAACTGGATTAGTTTCTCTTGCTGACCCACATACTAGTGGGCTTGGGTCTAAAGGTATGCTTGAATTTGGCAATTGACTCATGGTCAATGGTTGAGTGCATTGTGCTACCACAAGTTTTGCATTTGATGACTGAGGATGACTCAGTGATTCGGGGTTGCTTTGAACTTCTCCTTGCTTGGATGACACTGTCATGCTGGGATGTATCATGAGCTGGATTTCCGCAAATATCACAACATGTGTTCATAAGACAATCATCAGGATGATGATCATTGAAGCCATAGTGTGGGCAAGGAGGAAAAGGTTTTGCTCTATTCTTGTGAGCTGGTTTGGAGGTTGAAGCATATTGATGACCAACTTTGGTATATTTTGCTTCACTGAATGAACTTACATACTGTAAGTGATCAGAAGTTATGTGATCATCCTTTTTGCAGATCATACAAAAAAGGATTCTGTAGCAATTGTCAGTGGTATGACTGGTATAATGGCATAGATCACACTTCTGCCTGGGCTTGTTGGTGGATTTTGACCTTGATGAACTAGAGGAGGCTGACTTAGTTTCCTTGATTAAATCAGGAGCTTTTTCGATGGATTCCATCTTATCAGTCAGCTTCCTTACAAGTTCAGTAAGTTGCTGAATTTGGTATGCTTCTGTAGGAACTAAAGATGTGGAAGTCTCAGTGGGAGTAGACTCTTGTTGGATTGGCTTTGTTGGTCTTTTCAGGATGGTTCTGCCAAGTCCAGACCTTTCTTTTGGAGAATGAGGATTGAATTGTAATGGAGTAATCTCAGAGCTTGGTGCAGCACCCTGAAGAGGTTTCAGGGGTGGAAGCGGTGCTTGAGATTCTGCTTCATACTCAGAGATGTGTTCAGTACCACTGGGCACATCAGGGAGTCCAAGCATGCTCTTTAGAGCTTGGCTTTCAGGCTCTAATATTCTTCTAGAATCGAAATTTGGAAGCTTACTCTCAGGGTTAACCCGTTCAATCCAATAACTGGGCTTAGGACTTGCCAAGATATTGGTAATCATGCCACCAGACACAAATGGCTTTGGACTCTTGTCTTTGTTGTGAGAGTCAGGGAGATGATCTTCACATATGACTCTCTTTTTGCTACTGGGGGCTCCCACAGCATCAAAGACCCTAGGGTTCTTCGCAGTCCAACTTTCAATGACATCTTTTTCCCTTTTAAGTTCATCTTGAAGAGCCTTATTTCTTTTGACTAATTCAGTGTCTTGAATTTGCAAAGTGACAGAATCAAGCTTAGCTTTTTTAAAAGAAGTAGTTCATCCCTACACTTGTTCAGTTCAAAAGTTAACTAGTTGTATTTTGAAAAAAGATTTAAACGTTGCTCTTCTACAAACTTAAGGTCAACATTGATATAGTTCATATAAGACTGCCAATAAGAGTCATCATCCATAGAAAGTAAAATGTTTACCTTCTTCATTGTGATATTGACCCATTCTCCATCCCTGGCATGATTTTTCCCAACAGCTAGCTTGTCCTCTTCTGAGAGAGCCATCAGTGCACTGACTTGCACCATTTCATCACTACTAGAAAAAATGCCATTAGCAATAATTATTTTAACAACAATAGAGAAATCGTTGTTAAATTGTGCATTTAACATCTAATTTTAGCAACAAAATTGTTAACAAGGTTGCAATGTTTTTAGCAACAAAAAAAATTAGTTGGTACTTCTACAAAAGATCATAAATATTTGTTGCTAATTTAGCAACCACTAAGCAATTTTGTTGCATTCTCAAATTAGCACTGGCCGAATTAGCATCAATTGATGCTAGTTGCTAATTCGATCGGTGCTAATTTTAGAATGCAACGAAATTGCTTAGTCGTTGCTAAATTAGCAACAAATATTTATGGTCATTTGTTAAAAATACCAACTAATTTTTTTGTTGCTAAAATAAATAGCAACTTTGTTAACAATTTTGTTGCTAAAATTAGATGCTAAATGCATAATTTAGCAACGATTTATCTATTGTTGTTAAAATAATTGTTGCTAATGGCATTTTTTCTATTAGTGCATAGACTGGCTCTTCATCCCAGTCGAAGACTTCAACAACTAGGCCCTTGTTTTTACCCTACACAGATTTAACAGTGTTTGTTGTTTCTAAGGGAGTGGCCTCAAGCAGTGCTAGCTTAGCTTTGACTTTCCTGTATTTAGCTTCAAAATCACAGTTTTACTTTGATCAGATTTGTTTTGAAAATTTTGATGAGACTGATAGATTTTTGGTTGAAATTTGCTAAAGCCTGAGGACTGATTTGACCCTGATGGTTTGTAAGAGGGTTCAGAAATTGTTTTTGAAAGACAGTCTTTGGCAAAATTACCTCTTTTATGACACTTAAAGCATTCAGTGTCCTCATTTGCTTTAGCATTTGAAAAACCTTTGTTTCTTTTTAAAAACCTCCGAGAGTTAGCAAGGAGTGCCCTTTCCTGAAATTCGATGTTCAGGTCATTTATGTACTCCTCACTTGATCTCTCATCAAGCTCATCATCTGAATTTTCCTCAAAATCTTGAATCACACTGTTAGAATAAAAAGCAGTAGAGATAGGAGTTGAAGTGGTGGTCAGGGACTTCTTGAATTCCTGAGACTTCTTCAAGTCAGGGTATCGTCTGTTGATGAGGTTTTCCTCATAGACAAATTTCCAATATATTTCAGGAAGTTCAAGATTCTGGATATGATTAGCATTCCTAAGTCCCTGAGAGAAATTCAGCAACTTCTCAGGGAGACTATTGACAAAACCAACATTGATTTCATGTTTGGACAACTTAACACCATCATTTGACAGTTCATTTAACAAATTTTTGTATCGGGTGTAAGTTTGAGACAGAGTTTCTGAGTCCTTAGCCCTGAAGGTGTTATACTCAAGTTTCAGGTCCATTATCCTGTTTTCCTTGGTATCAGATGGACCTTCATGACTGTGGACCGGGTCATCCCAGGTTTGTTTAGATGTACTACAGCTTATAACAGACAACATAATATCATCAGGAAGATAAGATATGTTGATACTTTTGAGCCTTTGGTCCTGGTTAACCACTCTCCTCTCATCCTGAGTCCACTGAGCTTCAGATTTAGGCAAACCTTTAGCAGTCTTTGGGACAAATGGATCTTCATTAATACACTTTATGTAGTGAGGTTCCATCCCAGTCAAATAGCAAAGCATTCGCTTTTTCCATTTGTTAAATTTACCAACTTCAAGTCGAGGGGCAACAGCTGAATAAGCTCCACCCTTTTTGTCGACAAGTTGGGGCACATCAATTTCAACAATTAGGATCCTGATTTAAAAACGTTTTTGAGCGGCTTAAAAAGGTTTTATAATCAGCCTGCTCTGATACCACTTGTTGTTCCCGTTTCACAATCGTATAAAACAATTTAAAGCATTAAGTAAACTGATTGTGAGTAATGACTGAAAATAATGCAAGTAAAAACACACTGAATAATTTTCAACTTAATATTCTTTATTAGAAACAAATCAAAAAGAATACATTACCAAAGTACTTGCGGAATAGTACTTGGTATACTGATCAATCTATATTTGTATAACCTAATTACAGCTTAGAGAATAGATTTGAACCAAATTTAACTACAATGGAAGGAAATGCAAATAAGCTTAAAAATTTCACTTACAAGTGGTCCTAAGCCACAATGGCTTAGGACCACTTGTAAGTGAAATTTTTAAGCTTATTTGCATTTCCTTCCATTGTAGTTAAATTTGGTTCAAATCTATTCTATAAGCTGTAATTAGGTTATACAAATATAGATTGATCATTGATGCTAGGTTGCTCAGTGTTTAGTCTCATTTTTATTGCATAACAGTCTTTAAAGTAGTGTTTGGCATAGCTGATTTATCTGTGTTAGAGGCTATTTAATCAGTTAGTAGTGTTTGATACTTGCTCATATAGGTGTTTGGTAGTCTATTGAGGTTTTTGTTTAAGCAGTTTACTCAAAATAGTCAAAATCATAGTGTAACTGATCTTGTGATTGCTACTGTTGATATCAGTTGGTTTCATAAACTGCAATTTGGTTCAAATTTGATAGATCTAGCTTTTAATAATCATTATTAGACTTAAATATTCATAATCAGTTCATAAGTTTGGATTAAAATTGAGTTTGGTCAAAGTTCATAAGTATTCTTCAAAAGTCAAAATCTGTCAAACAGTTTTTCAACAAACTTTGATTCTATCTCATTGATTCATTACTAAGTGTTAGTGTTTGAAACTTTGGAAATTAAAAGTTTACAAATAAGCACTTCCATAGCAGTTTCATATTTCTCCACATAAGGGCCTGTTTTTCCATTTTTTTCATATTCCTAATATTATTTTAAAGTTTTCCTGAATTTTTCAGATTTTTCCAAGTTGTTTTGCTATTTTTCTCAATTTTAATTAGTTTTTAAGCACTTTTAAATAGCATTTAATACAAATAATTAAGAAAAGGTTCAAAAAAATAACTTTTCATTTTTATTAAGTTAAGATAAATATAAAAAGACAAAAAAGTATTTTTCTAGATTTTTCTTAGTTAAATTTGTATTTTCTAGCATTTTAATTAGTTTTAAATAGTTCTAAATTAATAATAAATATATAAAAAGTCTAAAAAAATATCTTTTCAGTTTTAAAATTAGTTTTATCATATTTTAGATTTTTCTAAGTTTTAATTTTATTTTTCTAGTCTTATTTCATATTTTCTTTTATTTTAGAGTATTATTTAATAGTTAAAAATAGTTTTTAATTAATAGTAATTAATTAATTAGTTATAAAAATAATTTTCTTTTTCCAAATATTATCTTTTATCATTAGGATTGTAAAAATGTATTTTTCATATTTTTAGGATTTATCTTGTGTAATTTTCACGTTTTATTTTGTACGTTACGTAGTTTTTAAATTAAACGTACGTTTTAGGTTTTAAACGTTCATCACTTTAAATATAGTGATAGCGTTTATTTAATATCTTTTATCTTTTTAAATTTTCTTTAATTTGCATTTAAGCCGTCTTTATTTGTTGGCTTTTTCCGTAGTTAATATCATATTCAGAATCCTTTTCCCGTTCAAATTTCCCGATCACTAAACGTCTGATAATCCATTGCACAACTCGCTGGGACATAACGACCCGGGGAAACACTGTACTCCTCAGATCTTCATTGCATCTGTGCTTAAGCTGTTTTAAGTTTCTTGCTTGCGTGAGAAAACTTGACGGTTTTGCGCAGATCAAATTTTTTTCTCATTTGGTTATCAGTCTGCCATGTCTGTAAAGATATCTCAAATCCGTTTATATGGCTTGCAATTTGCCCAAAATTGTATGGTATTCAGCTCACCATATCCTAAAAAGTGAAGAGTTGGCTAGCCCGCAAGTTTATGGCTTGTGGTAAAGGCAGTGGAAAATCCATAATTGGTAATCAGCTCACCAAAGATAATATTGATAATTTATCTAAGAGTTGGCTAGTCCAGAAGGGTACGGCTTCTGGTAAAGACAAAATCAAATTCGTTGGAAGCTGGTGGTTTGCTCAAAATCACATGGTTATCGGTGTACCATGGTTCTTACTTGAACTGAAACATTTGGCTACTCCAGAAGTAATGGCTTTTGGTAAAGAGATTAAAATCCATTATGTTTTCTCAAATCATTGCTAGGGACTAGCAATATCTCAGTGTGGGGGATTGATGAGTGTCTAAATACTCATCATTTTTGTACAAAATAAACTGCAAAATCATCTGAAAACACTCAGAAACACATCAAAATGATCAAAATATCACAAATCAGTGTTTTATGTGTTTTAAATGCAAAAATATCAAAATCAGATGAAAAACATATCAAATTTGCAAAAATTGCAGTTTTAGTTCCCCAAGTATCAAAAGTTGTCAAAAACAGTCCCTGAGCACATAATTTCAAAAGTAAAGTCACCAAAGGTCCTTTTAAAATCAAAACTTGTCAAATTTAGTCCTTTGGTGGAAAATATCAAAAAGTTTGAGAAATTACAAGTTTAGTCCTTCAACTTTCAAAATTGGCAGAAATGGCCCCTGGAAAATTGCAAAATGGCAACATTGGTCCTTGTACTTTTGAAGATTGTCACTTTAAGTCCTTGGAACATCTTTTCAGAATTGGCAGCCTAAGTCCTTGAAGTTTCAGATCTTACAACTTTAGTCCTTGGATTTTTAAACTCTTTAAAACCATTTTGGACCCTTGCACTATCCTTGGCCCCTGTCAAAATCCATTTGTGAACCCCCCTATTATTAAACACTTGCCTGGTCAAATCTCTGGTCAATCTTCTCACCCGCCAAAGTCCACCATATTACCTGCTTTCCCTGAAACTAGCTTACACCCCATCCCCCCTCCTCAATCCCACTCTCCCATGTCCCCTCCACCTTAGCATACCTCCAAACTTCATTTAAAGCTTCCCTAACCCCTCACTCAATCTCCAATGGGCAGACAAGGTTTTGGCGCCAAAAATCTATTTAAACGGTGGAGATTATTTTCAAGCCATCCAATGGCTAGAATTGATGGGAAAGAATCAGAGAAGAGAGAGAATGAGATTGGGTATAAAAAAGAATGCAAAGAGAAGAAGCAAGGTAGTAGAGTTTTAGTTTAAAAATTGTCTTATGTCGTTTTAATTATTAATGTATTAGTTTACTTCAAAAGTTGTAATATTTTGTTCTTAAGTATCAAATTCAAGTCACATTTTCAGATTATCCAAGTTTTAATTATCAATTCTAAGTTTCATTGAATTCCATGTTTGTATGCTTACTGTTAAAAAACTTAAGTTTCATTTAACAAGCCTAAGCTTCATAAAGCTTGTTTACCAGTCTTAATAAGCTTATATAAGTTTTTTATAACTTTATATAAGCTTATAGTCAAGTTTAAATCTCTTTTGCATTCGGGTCAACAAAAGTCAACTGGGTACCAAAAATTGGAAATGCAGTTGGAACTGGGTTGATGCAAAGTTGGAAATGGGTTGATTTGAATTCATTTGGGTTGATAATTAGGTTAGAGGGTCTTGGTTCACAGTTTGCAAGCCATTGTGGCTTAGGACCACTTGTAAGTGAAATTTTTAAGCTTATTTGCATTTCCTTCCATTGTAGTTAAATTTGGTTCAAATCTATTCTATAAGCTGTAATTAGGTTATACAAATATAGATTGATCATTGATGCTAGGTTGCTCAGTGTTTAGTCTCATTTTTATTGCATAACAGTCTTTAAAGTAGTGTTTGGCATAGCTGATTTATCTGTGTTAGAGGCTATTTAATCAGTTAGTAGTGTTTGATACTTGCTCATATAGGTGTTTGGTAGTCTATTGAGGTTTTTGTTTAAGCAGTTTACTCAAAATAGTCAAAATCATAGTGTAACTGATCTTGTGATTGCTACTGTTGATATCAGTTGGTTTCATAAACTGCAATTTGGTTCAAATTTGATAGATCTAGCTTTTAATAATCATTATTAGACTTAAATATTCATAATCAGTTCATAAGTTTGGATTAAAATTGAGTTTGGTCAAAGTTCATAAGTATTCTTCAAAAGTCAAAATCTGTCAAACAGTTTTTCAACAAACTTTGATTCTATCTCATTGATTCATTACTAAGTGTTAGTGTTTGAAACTTTGGAAATTAAAAGTTCAACTGGTCTTGTTTTGATAATCACTTTTTGTCAGATCTAAGCTTATCATTTTAAGTTCCAAATAAGCTCCTCTTTTAAGCCAAAAATCCCCTGCTCCACTGTCTCAGCATTAACTGAGTTTTACTCAGTTTTTGCAGCTAGTGCACAGGGCTCAAAAGAGCTTATCAGGGTCTAATTTTTGGTACAATTAATCTCAACCAGGTCTACTTTAGGTTGCTTTTTATAGTTTTCAGTTTGAGCTTGTTGATAAGCTTGTGCTTGTGCTTAAAGTAGTACCCAGAACCTGTTTTAGCAAAAAGCTCACAACATCAAATCTGATCTAGCTTGTGATTCAGAGGGTTTGGCCTGTTGATTCTCATTGCAATTTGGTCATTGTAGCATATTTAAGCTTCTGTAAACAGTTGGTTCCTTTGGAGTGCTTTTGGCTTATCAAGTGCTTATTTCAAATAAGCACTTCCATAGCAGTTTCATATTTCTCCACATAAGGGCCTGTTTTTCCATTTTTTTTTCATATTCCTAATATTATTTTAAAGTTTTCCTGAATTTTTCAGATTTTTCCAAGTTGTTTTGCTATTTTTCTCAATTTTAATTAGTTTTTAAGCACTTTTAAATAGCATTTAATACAAATAATTAAGAAAAGGTTCAAAAAAATAACTTTTCATTTTTATTAAGTTAAGATAAATATAAAAAGACAAAAAAGTATTTTTTCTAGATTTTTCTTAGTTAAATTTGTATTTTCTAGCATTTTAATTAGTTTTAAA
Organism: Chrysanthemum seticuspe; assembly: GCA_019973895.1. Classification (NCBI taxonomy): domain Eukaryota; kingdom Viridiplantae; phylum Streptophyta; class Magnoliopsida; order Asterales; family Asteraceae; genus Chrysanthemum; species Chrysanthemum seticuspe. The sequence continues at coordinate 113,259,071 of BPTQ01000002.1, read as the reverse complement.
TAGTTCTAAATTAATAATAAATATATAAAAAGTCTAAAAAAATATCTTTTCAGTTTTAAAATTAGTTTTATCATATTTTAGATTTTTCTAAGTTTTAATTTTATTTTTCTAGTCTTATTTCATATTTTCTTTTATTTTAGAGTATTATTTAATAGTTAAAAATAGTTTTTAATTAATAGTAATTAATTAATTAGTTATAAAAATAATTTTCTTTTTCCAAATATTATCTTTTATCATTAGGATTGTAAAAATGTATTTTTCATATTTTTAGGATTTATCTTGTGTAATTTTCACGTTTTATTTTGTACGTTACGTAGTTTTTAAATTAAACGTACGTTTTAGGTTTTAAACGTTCATCACTTTAAATATAGTGATAGCGTTTATTTAATATCTTTTATCTTTTTAAATTTTCTTTAATTTGCATTTAAGCCGTCTTTATTTGTTGGCTTTTTCCGTAGTTAATATCATATTCAGAATCCTTTTCCCGTTCAAATTTCCCGATCACTAAACGTCTGATAATCCATTGCACAACTCGCTGGGACATAACGACCCGGGGAAACATTATACTCTCCTGGATTTCATTGTATTGGTTTTTGAGCAGTTTTAAGTCTGTTACAGTCTGTCATTCACAAGTGGCAGACTTGTGTGATTAGACTTGACTGTTTGGAACCGATCAAATTTTTGGCGCCGCTGCCGGGGAGCTGTGCTGATAATCTTACGTCTAGCAGATTAGTTGTTTGAGCCTCACTCTTTGTTCATACCATCCATCCATATATCTATATCTATTTTCTTATAAAAATTTTTCAGAAAACCCAAAAGATTCTCCGTTCACAAATGGATTTTGACAGGGGCCAAGGATAGTGCAAGGGTCCAAAATGGTTTTAAAGAGTTTAAAAATCCAAGGACTAAAGTTGTAAGATCTGAAACTTCAAGGACTTAGGCTGCCAATTCTGAAAAGATGTTCCAAGGACTTAAAGTGACAATCTTCAAAAGTACAAGGACCAATGTTGCCATTTTGCAATTTTCCAGGGGCCATTTCTGCCAATTTTGAAAGTTGAAGGACTAAACTTGTAATTTCTCAAACTTTTTGATATTTTCCACCAAAGGACTAAATTTGACAAGTTTTGATTTTAAAAGGACCTTTGGTGACTTTACTTTTGAAATTATGTGCTCAAGGACTGTTTTTGACAACTTTTGATACTTGGGGAACTAAAACTGCAATTTTTGCAAATTTGATATGTTTTTCATCTGATTTTGATATTTTTGCATTTAAAACACATAAAACACTGATTTGTGATATTTTGATCATTTTGATGTGTTTCTGAGTGTTTTCAGATGATTTTGCAGTTTATTTTGTACAAAAATGATGAGTATTTAGACACTCATCATATACTTTCGAAAAAAGAAAAAAAAAAATCGTTTTTTCACGTTTTTTCACGTTTTTTTTTTTGAACTTGAGATTTTCATTAAAAATTCACATGTGATTAAACATTAATTTGAATATCACATGTGATATTAATGTTAAATCACATATGATATGTAATATCACATGTGATATTTGTGTTAAATCACATAAGATATTCAAATGTGATATGTAATATCACATGTGATTTTTTTATGCAATTTCAGTAACGAAAAAAATGTAAAAAAACGTGAAAAACACGAAAAAAAAAATTGTCGAAGGTATATCAAAATGCATATCTAAAAAAAGATAATTAAATGTTTGTCGTAAGGGTATATTTTTTTTCGCTTAACGATTAACGGTTTGAAACATATTAATATTTGAAGAAAAAAAATGAAAATGGGTTTTTTAAATTATTGAGATCAATCTCATCTATTAGATTAAATAAAAATGGAAGGGAGATGGAAGGTGTAGCTTGATCCGTTGATACACGTAAAAAATGTTTTGTCATTGTTAAACAGTAGGGGTGGCAATCGAGTCGTGTTCGTGTTAACCTATTCGGGTTCGCGTGTTAGCGGGTTAGTATAGCCTTTAGCCAAACACGACCCATTTATTAATCGTGTCAAGAAACTCAACCTTAACCCAGACCTTCATAACATGTGTAACTCATTTGTGACCCGTTTAACCATTTAAGTAAATAGGTCAAGCAGTGAATAAAGTTGGTGGTTTGTCGATTTAACTAGTTTAAACGTAAAAAATTATATAAGGACCTAAAATATGATAAGAATAACATACAAATAAGTACGCGACAAGTTTTTGAATTACAAGCGTCAATTTTCATAATATTTAAGATATAAAATTATAATTCACTCATACTAAGTAAATAACAAAATACATTTAATCTACATCCAACAAAAAACCCAAGTTATATATTTTATTTTTAAGATCTTATATACCTAAACGGGTTCACGAGTTGACCTATTTAATACTTACTCAACCCAAACACGACCCGTTTATTAAACGGGTTAGACGGGTTGACCCATTTTTAACCCAAACCTATTTATCCTCAACTCAAACCTGTTTAACTTCTGTGTTGAATTCGTGTGTATCAAAAATTGCCGCCCCTGTTAAACAGTAGAGAAAAGAAAGGGGAGTAATAAAACATATATACCATCCTCGATTGCGATATTTTTCGCTTAAGTTTTTCAATTAATCACGTACAATTTTATCCGAGCCCTTCGATTTTCGGATCACTAGATATGTAATTACATGGTTTTTACTTTGAGGGTATGTATAGATATCATAATTAATCTGCATGTATTGTTTGTGAATCTTTAACTATAATTAGTCAATAGTCCTTATGTGTTACTATTGTTATTGATTTTGTGATCAAATGAGTGAAATTGTGATTGTAATTATTATTTTTTGAGTTTGCATTTCATGTCGTTGAACGCTTAGGAAGAAAATGAAACCATGCTTGTCGAGTTAGAAGGTAATCTACGTTCCTATTGATCAAATGGAAGTGAGTCGTACCGATAGAAAACATTAGCTCCCGTGGTCAACGTGTGCCTATTCTAGATCATAAGCTTTTCTATGCTCAGGATAAGTATTTGATGTTCAGCCATCAAGGGATGATGTAATAGTGTCGCTCGTCAAACATGTCATTGAAGGGGGAATCGGTGACTACTACGTACAGGGAGGGGGATGACAAATGACAATGACGAGAAAGTTTAGGAGATACGGAGATGGTTGCTATAACTACTTTGAGCCGGAATTGATTTACCGAGTCCATTTAATTCAAAGTAGATAGGTATAGCCCGCAAATCATCATTCAAAGTAGATAGGTATGTTATTGGTACTTCGTATGTTATGCCATGTAGGTAACCTCTGGTTAACCAAAGGCCATTATATGCACGTTTTTATCGATCATATATAAACATGGGTCATTTGAGTTGTTAAAGGGAGAATACAGTCAGTTATGTAAGGTTTAAATTATGTGAGTTAATATGATACGGTCATGACCATACATGGTATATTCGTTGAATCGTTGGTGCATCAAGGAGACCTTATCTTGATATAATTTGTTTTGGAAACAAAAGAACATTGAGATACAAAACCGCTTTTCAAGAATTAATATCCGTAGCAGAAAACAAGTATCAGTAATGTGTAACCAACCATGTTCGTGTGAGTTACAATGTACAACACTCTAAAATTTTACAGCTTTACATCCGCAACACGTCATTTACACGATTTGCTATCTAGAAGAAGTAGCTAGGCCTCTCTGCGGTAATATGAGCAGAGTGAAATAGAGTTAGTCAATAGATGGGAATCACAATAGAACCTCAGAAGCAATAATAAGTACGAATGTATATTGGTACTAATGTAGCTCCACAATCAGAATTGGTATGTCAATTACATCCCCATTTAATAAGAAATAATGAATCTCCATTATATTCAGTTCACCAGATAATATATTGAAATAACATAAATTTACGTTGTAACAGTTAGTAGACTGAGATACCTGTTCAAATATCTGCCAAAAGTCAGAAAATCCAAGTTTCTTGAAACTATATTCTCCTGAACATCAAAGCCAGAAATACACATGAAAACAAAAGAATTTGTATCCATATGGAGAAAACAATATCTGCATATATAGGAATCCCCAACCCCAAAAATTGATTCATATAAATATATTGACATAACCCCAAACAGATGTACATTCCATGAAAAAAAAAAAAAAAAAAAAAAAAAAAAAAAAAAAAAAACTCCTTGTTCGCAGAAGCAACTCCCAATCAAAATTTAAAAATGTACCTTTTAGCCATTGGAGGAATGCTGGTCACCAGGAAAGTAAGGCTCATTTCTGAAGGGTGGAGGCGAAGGGATGGAGAGTTGGTGCAGTGGATCCTGGAGTCGAACTCCTGAGTTCTCGATTTGATGTCCATAATTTCCCAAAGAGTCTGTGAGGTTTTGAAAACATAATAAATAAAACAAATTAGAATAAACAGATGCCAAACAAAAGAGGCAGGGTGGCCACTGGGCTTGGGTGGGGGCCTTTGTTTTCAGCTATACTCACATGCCCAAGTTGACTGGGGGCCTTTGTCGGTAGCAAACAGGGTGGGAATAGAGGCAACAAAATACTATAAGATGAGAATTTATACTGTTTGTGGTATAAATGGTTTGTTGAAATAAGGTGTTGCATGTGTCCTGGGAATAATTAAGTACAAATAATAGCCTGTTTTTGAGATATAAATACCAAAGTGGAAAGCAGCTCACATATATTGTTATTGACTGGAATCATCTCATTATTCATTCCTCGCATCATTCCAACATTCGGGTTCTGAGCCAACAAATTAATAAATGGATCACCATAAGCATGTCCCATACGCAATCGTTCACAGTTAGCACAGCCAGGGTCCAGTAAATTTGTTGGAACAAAGTATGCTGAAATAGGAGTGGGGTCCAAATAATGATTTAAAAAAAAAAAAAAAAGTTAAGACCCATAATTAAGGAAAAAGTTCTAAAGTAGAAAGAAGCTTACTTGGAATCTTATCAGTTGGATTAATCCCGTTATGCATTCCTAGAATCACACCACCGTCCGTGTTCTGAACCCACATCGTATTATATGGATAATCAAAAGCAGGTGGTATCCCACTATTTGGTATGTGAGCTAACAACATATTGGAAGGATAAGCATGTGTCCTTTCCGAGTGTGCAGATGGTCCAGAATTATCAAAACCAGTTTGTGGTAAAACTCTTGGAACAGGATGCTGAACTTGATGCACTGCAAGCATACATAATAAGTATAAATGTATAACATAGCAAACCATTTTTCAGGATGAGACCAAACTGAAAAGTAGCTTACTTTGTGGTATATGAGATTCAGGTGCATAAGCGACTTGATTTGGGTTCTGATCTAACAACAAATTGGACGAATGATCAAAAGCAGATGTATTATAAGTATATTGCATCCCTGAGTGTTGAGATGATCCAGTGTTAAATGTTGGAACAGGATGCTGCACTTGATGCACTGAAAGCATACATAATAAGTAAATAAAGCTAAGCACTTTTCAGGAAGATATTAAAGCGGAAGCCAACTTACTTTGTTGCATATGAGTTCCATTAGACATAGCCACTTCATCTCCATGCTTCAACTGATCCATTACTGCAGCTTGTTCTTCAAGCAAATGATTAAACCTTTTTATTTGCCTACACAATATTAACCTTGGATAATATGCCTTGAAGTATTCTTGATTTTCTTCTTCAAGACGCTTCCAAACTGAGAGACAGACATTAACAGATATTTTATCATGTTGTAGGAAATAAAACTATGTTGTATTCGTTATAAAAATTATAGAGTTTAGCGTATGACTACCATATAATTAGTACATGTTAAACAAGTAAGAAAAAAAACTGTGTCATGCTAAAGAGACATAACGAATTGCATACCTGTATTTGTAAAGCTGGGCTCTATATTTCGATATTGATAAAGGATATCCATGACCTCCTTCCTGGTCATGTAATGCAGTAGACATTGTTCTATCATAATTTTTACCTGAATTTAGTCATACAACAGAAAATAATGATTTCAAATAACACATAGAGGAAAAAAGTTTTAGTTTTTGCTAGTACGCCCATTAACAAGTCTATATCAAAATGTTGTTGATCTTTAGTCAATATCAACAATACCAGTATCATCTGTCTTGACCAATAAAATCAACTGTGTTGCTTTTTGTTTGAGAAATTATTTGATTGACTAAACTAAGAATCATGTAAATCAATAACCTACAACACTTGACTACAAGCCAGCCTTACCCTTTGTACCTCTTCAAAAGTTACTCTTTTGCTCTCTTTAGCAGACATTGTAAACAAAACGCTCCACGTAAAATTGCTACAAATGTTGTTCAACAAAAGATAGATTCAAAAGTTCAGTCAATCAATAAGAATGTTGCAAAATGCATCGGTCGGGTCGGCTAATGGATCAAAATAGTGCAGAGGGATAAAATGGATCATTTCAGGTTGGGTTAACAACCCTAAAATCCAAACACCTTTATATTGATATCATTACACATATTTTTATTAGTACAATAATCCATTTTCTAAAAATCTAATACACTAACAATTTAAGACCGGTTGCCATAAAACTCAAATTGACTTGTTTCCGACTAAATGGGTTATGCATCAGTGACATCGCAACAGGTTGTTTAGAGAACATACGAGTCCTGAACTCACACAATCAGAAATCTCCCTACCTTCCCAAACAAGTCTCATATGATAAGTTTATCAAATTTATGAGTCCAAGGTCGAGTTTCCCAAAATCTTAATTACCGAAAAGTTGTCTCGTCAGTATGAATTCGTAGTATTAAAACCACTTAAGGGAAATTTCGTTACATGTAAACTCCTTGAAGCTCTATACACCAGATGACCAGAATATATATTTTTTTAAGCATGTTAAGAGTGTTTACGCGAAAATACTTAATTTAGTTACAGATATTCATATCAGTTAGGCAGTTTGGATAAGAATTCCAAACACCGATAAACTGCTTATCTTTGTTTTTAAACGCAGCGAAATTTATGCAGAAATACCAAGCCTGTTAATGTTCAATCAACCGCAGCACTTTTTATCATGGTTATTTATCAACATTTGTATGAATCCTAATAAATTCTTCACCAATATTACAAACATACATGAACCTTCACGAAATTAGGCTAATCAAGATTCAAACAAGATATCTCTATGCGTGCACCTCTCCTAAATTCAAAGATAATAACAAACAATATTTACACCAGACATCACTCCAAATCAGCCTCATAAACATAAATAACCTGATAATACATTCAGAAACTTACGAATCAAAAACAAAATTAACTATGATATTGTTACTAATCAGTCATAAAAATAAAGAACAAGATAAGCATATAATCAATAGATAACTTACACTACATTCATAAAGATGATAAACGATTAATAATATGAATTACAAACATTGTTCCACATCAGTCAAATAAGCATAATGAACTACACATTATATTATAAACTGGTAAACTAATCTAGATAATCTTATTCTTCTACGCCATTTCAAAAAAATATGCATTAATTCTGCGAGACTTACTCCTATTGCAGTTGTTCTAAGTCGAAACTATCGGTTAGTACTGTACGTAGAGATATTGCCAGAAATCAAGAATTGAATAGCTAATGTTTAAACTTCAGAGAGGAGTATCTGATAGTTAGTTTAGTTAGTTATATAGTTTGATCATTTGTGTCAAACAGGTCCTTTCACTTTCTACTTTCATTTATTTACCCCCATTTATGAACATTATAGCAAATAAACGTTGTTTAAAAAGCAAGAAACAATTATCATTTAGAGTTAATTGCATTTTTGGTCTTTGTGGTTTGGCCAAATTGCAGGTTTAGTCCCAAAACTTTGAAAGTGCAGCGATAGTCCTTATTTTAAAATTTAGATTGCATTTTTGGTCCCTGGATAAAGTGAAATGACTAAAATACCTTTTGTCTTCTTCAGAAAAAGACATAGGTAATTTGGTCATTTCACACCGATAAGGACAAAAAATGCAACCCAAACTTCAAAATGAGGACTATCGTTGCACTTTCAAAATTTTGGAGACCAAACCTGCAATTTGGCCAAACCACAAAGACCAAAAATGCAATTTCCTATATTTATAATATAACTATATTTATCGCCGCCGCTTTGTGCGGGTATCCAAATAAACGTTGTTTAAAAAGCAAGAAACAATTATCATTTTTATAAGGGTGTTGATACTCACACCATTTTTTTTAACACATACACCACATTGTACAACACTGTAATGCACATTGTATAACATTATAATGCACAAATGTAGTGTATGTATAAAAAAAATGGTGTGAATATCAACACCTTTTTTATAACCGTCTGATTAAGTACCTCTGTTTTGAACTATTTTTAAACGTTGCTATAAGTTTAATTTTTATAATTTGTTCGTTGCTTATTGTGGTCTTAGCACTAGTATAAAAGATAATCCACATGATGAATGGAACTTGCAAAATTAAATGCTACAAAATATTTTAAGAACAAATATTCTGATTACTTCAAACATTAAAAATAGTTAAAAATAAATATTCTAAATTTTGGAATGACACTTCACTTGCTTGTCATCATCACATACAAAATATTTAAAAACTTTTGCTGCAAAACAGCTGAGATTGCACTTTTCCTAGCTATTTTGGAAGCTAGTTAAAATGTTGTAAATCTTTTGGACGATGGACCATATACGTCGTCAGAGCTTGTATGTTAAACATAAACATGAGCATTCAATTTGCAATTTGTTTTGCTATTAATTGTTCGTGCAAATGTGCATATCTCAACAATATTGGGGTGAAACAATATGTTCCATTTTATATAGAAACAATAATGGATTTTTAATATATCCTCATGTCTACAAGGTCATAAAATATTTATATCTGAAATTTATAGTTTACTAAAACAAAATAGCAAGCTACGCTGACATCATGAAATTCCGAAATCAGATTCTTTACACACGACCGGATTTCCGTCCTGTTTATGATCGACCAGGCTAAGACCCGACCTGAACCAAGACACACCTGCAACAAACCGGCTTGATCTTTGGTGCTGGTCCAGTCTTCGGTCTAGTTTTTGGAGTAATTCCAGATTAACGCTCTAGTCAGGTTTTTGGCGCCGGTCCAGTCTCCGGTCTGGTTTTCTACCCATGCTAGACTGTATGCTCAACATTTTCAATTCCAAATGTCGTATTACTATATACATCCTGATTACCAATTGCAACTGGTGGTCTATGACTATATGCAACTCCAAGAACACAGTCCTTAAAAGTTAACCCATAAATAAGGGGGTGTTTAGGAATTGAGGGTTATTTAGGTAGCGAGTCATTTACAGCAATATACAATTTTGAAGGTGTTTGTATGATTATTTGCAAGTGAAATAAGTCTTATTGCATTATAAAAAAAAAAAAAAAAAAAAAAAAAAAAAAAAAAAAAAAAAAAAAAAAACTGACTACTACTTATACCCGCTAAAAGTTAGAGACTACTGCAGTACTGCACTTACATAGAACAGTGACAAATGTGAGTTTACAAGTAGGAGTATCAAACTTACTGAATACGTAGTATAATTTAGTAACTTCAAGTCTTCATATTTCTAACCAAGTATTACATGGAAATAAGTCAAATAAATCACAATTTTCTACCCAAATCAACATTTAACACAAAACTGCTCATTTCCATTATACTTTGTGTATCAAATTTAGGAGAAAAAATAAAATAAACAAACTAATAAAACAAATTTACAAGATGCCTTTAGCTTTTCCCAGGTTTCGTCGTCTTTGTTCTAATTGCTGTCCTCCAGATTTCCTCCTATACCACAAATAAACAACACATGAATACATCTAATCACGTTTTTCGGATTTGTAAGAATGAACAAATTTATGGATGGGAGGTGCACATATTATTTCTTGTCCACAATCGTTAAGTTTGTATAGTGTAGCGTAATGTTTTAATTTTGTAAATATATATCGTATCAAGCACAAGCATTAGGAATTTAGGATATTTAGCCTTTCGAACATTAGTCTGCAAATGCTTTAGATCAGAAAAATAAGCATATAATAGTATCAAGATTGACAGACATGGGTCAACAATGACATACAAGATTAGCACTGGTTTCATCCTCAAGCTTACTCGAGTCTATAGCTCCATGAGACAAGGATTAGGCAATGCTGATGTCAATTATGAGTTATGACTCCATTACATATGAGCAGGGCCATTTGGATTACATGTCATCTCTAACGGGTCAAACATAAACAATTAGCCTGGTAGAAATGGGCCACAAGCTGTTTTAAGGGTCAGCCAAACTGCAGCTTTATCAGAAAATCGGATGAACCCTCAGAAACCATTTTGCTAACAAGATTTTATATAATAATTAAATTGGTTATCATTAAAAGATCATATTCATTTTTCGGATCGACCCTACACCACCCTTACAAAATACTATTATGTTTACTGGAACATGTTAATCTCTGGAAATTGGCACTGCATGACTTATCAAAGATTGTGCATCCACAAAGCAAATCATTGTTAATTTCAGAAAATAGAACTCATGCATAATGCATTATAACATTTTCAAAGCAAACTAAAGAATAACTGAATAATTCTAACCTGATCAACAAGTATTGATACCATCCTTGCAGTCACTGGTCAAGTTGTAAAATGTTTCAACTTGTGTCTTTGCCCTGTAAAGCACCTCAGTATCCACTGCAACTCGCATATACCCATCAAACTCAACAGGCTTACCATTCAGAACAGTTGTTTCATTGTACCATTCACTTGTATTTCCCCATAATTCCTTATAATCATCAAGCAAATGAACCTTGTAATGAGACCTTAACCTATCAAAATAATTATAAAACGGCTCATTTGTGGCAACATAAAGATTCCGCCAAGGCTGAATAACCCCTTGAAGCTTTGTAACCAAATTGTCGGGTGATGTATCATCATCAAGGTGGGGCCACAACTCTTTATTTTGTGCCTTTTCTCCTCGAACGACATGAACCGCATCAAAATCCCAATCCATTTGACCACTGATCTCAGAAACTATATTCATAAGTCTTTTCGACTTCCATAATGCTTCCCATGGTCTCTGAACATAATTTGCTGCTTTACTTTCACAAACCCGGTACCAATAGTTCTCAGGCTCGGGTGTGTCAAACTGCCTCCAAATAATTGTGCTCCTATCTTTCTTTAACTGCATTGGTGTGACTTTATAAGTCGGAACCTTTCTCACTGGAATTTTCCTTTTATGATTCTTCTCCCATCGTTTCCAATCTTTAAGAAACTCCGCTTCTTCAACTATTGAAGCCGTTTCCTTCAAATGCTCAAAATCAAAGTAAAATCTGAAGTCTTTTCCTTCTTCATCCTTTTTACTTGTAGTATAAGTCGAAGCCAAACAAACACTCAAATCCATAACAAAAGTACGGTTCAAATACTGAGCCTCGCCAAGAGCACACAAGAAGCTCCAAATATAATGATTCATATTCTTACAATAATCCCCACCACGCGAATAATACAAATACTTCCCATTCCTAAAAGCCGGATCCGAACCCAATACCGGGATCGTATCATTGATCTCATCGTCACGATAAGATGGTGATACCTTAACCCTCTCGCCACTTCTAGTACTGTTAAACCTACTTCTAGGACGCCGTGCATTAACACCTGAATGCCACCCCTTTGCATTCACTATCTTATAACCACAATCATCCGTATACCCGATCTTAAACCTCCTAAAATCCCTATACCTCCTCCACGACTTCTCCTTCCTATTCCTAAACCTCCACGACACATCACACTCATTCGGATTCACCCCATCAACCGGCATTTGATACTCTAGAAACACAATCCCTTTAAAATGTTTCAAATTAAACTTCTTAATGGCCATCAAAACCCCACGGTCCGAACAATTCACTAACCGCGAATCATCACACCCTACAGTCACACTCACATTCTCACTCTTCTCTCCCAATCCGAAACTCGTCTCATCGTTTCTTACATCACTAGCCTCCACATCAGCCTCAGAAGGGGCTGCAGCTGGACCAGCACTAACCATACCAACATCCTCTCCGGTTTTCAAAACCGAAGTATCGATCATAAAAGTGGCATTTTCGACATTAGTAAAGACCCTAGTTAAGGCTCTGGATGACTCCCATGGATCAGGAGGTTGGTAAGTAATAGCAATAACAGTGATCACAAGTACAGTAAATACAAATACAGAAAAACATACATTGCTTATAAGTTTTATAAGGTTTTGACCTATTGGATCTGTTCCTGAATTGGGTTCTTTCATGTTGTTACTAAACTTTAAAACCCTTAATTTATGTAATATAAAGATTCAGGATAAGTATAATTGAGTATATGATATAATGAAATATAAGTGTTTGGTTACCTTGGATCTGAATTGGATCTAATGTAAGATGATCAGTGTGTGTGTGTGGAGACAAAGATACTACACCGACCGGATGAGTTGAAAACATAACAAGGAAGCTAACTTAACAGGATACGGATTCTCTCAAGTTGTATAACACAACTTGACTCAAGTTAGACAATTGTGAGTCATTGGATTTGATCTAATGGCTCAAATCAAAATAAGTTCTTTTGATTTAAGCCATTGGATAACTTAAGTCAAGTTGTGTAACTTGAGAGGATCTCCCTCCAACTTAACAATGACAAAAGTCAAAGTAAGTGGTAAAAATAAGTACTCCCGCATCTCGGTTGTTGTATTAGAGCAATTACGTAGTAACGCCACCACCGGCGTTAAATGGGTTTTATCCGGCGTTATATGGCGTTAGTCATTGGAGGAGCCGTGTTATAACGGCGTTAGGGTAGCAAAGTTTTTTTTTTTTTTTTTTTTTTTTTTTTTTTTTTTTTTTTTTTTCTGAAAAGGTGAATGATTTTATTATAACATAAGCAAGCTTATAACACTTACAACCGATACAATAAAGTCATCAAATGGACATATCCAATTGAGATTGAAATCAGAGAAACAACAATATAGCTAAAACAGAATACAAGCTACATACATTCACCATTCTTCTAGTATAGCATATTAGCAGTGAACCAATATACTAGCACTAGGCAACCATAGAGAAACCACACACCTTGACTACATTTCCTACTAACAAACACCCTACCTAGCTGCACCAGTAGCCCATACTAGCACAGTTAGAGGCTCTTGTAGAAGGCTTCATCAAGAGAGTGTGTAAAACTCCTGTTCCATTGGGGATCCACAGCCAAAGAGCTACATTTCCAAACTGGCATCACTCATATGACTGGACTTACCCAATGATACATCCCAACTAGACTACATTTCCCATTCCATAACTACCTTAAGGACCATTGCAGCTACATCCTCACAGTGGACTTAAGAAGCTATAGAACATGCATCATCTGGTTGGCACTCCACCAAGAAGCATGCAACCTACTTTATGACCTTAAGTGGGCCTTTGACTATGCACAACCAATCAAGTAGAGAAGTGATACTACCCATCCACTTCAATACAAGATGGTTATTCATAGAAAGGTTCTCAAGGCCAAGTTACAAGGCCCTCTGCAATCCTAAATGACCACCAAACAAACACCCCTGTCATTCAGGACCAACCCAAAACCATATAAGTTTTTAAGTTGGACAAACAATTGAGCAGGCATCATTAGTCATTATTATGCTTTCTGCATATCCATACTCAAATCCACTTCCCAATCTTTAGCAATATTCAAAACTTGTGATGACTTTTTCACTTTTAGAGTAATTAGTTGCAGTTTAACTTTCTCAATTATCAGCTTCCTCAATACATCCACCTCCATTTTCTCATCAGTAAACATTCTAGTATTTCTTTCCTTCCAGATGTAATACACTGCTTTAGCTAGCACAATCCTTGAAAGGACACTTTTAATTGTGTTATCACAAGGACTATTAGCATACTGAACAACAATACTATCCCATGTATCAGTCATCCCATCTTGATTCATTTTCAATTTGAGGCTACTCCAAATACTCTTTGAATAATCACACTCAAAGAAAAGATGATTATGGGAATCAGGGACCTCCTTACATAATGAACATTTCATATCAGTGTCATTTTTCCACAAACTAATCTTATGTTGAGTCTGCAATCTTCCCCGCATAGCCATCCACAAAATGAATGCCATTCTAGGATTTCCCAGAGAGAACCAAACCACTTTATGCCAATTAACTGTGTTCCTTGGGTGACTTAGATCCTCAAACACAGCTTTAGTGGAATACTCCATTACCTTCCCATTATTAGTCTTCCATACTATTTTCCCATTAACACTGCAAATATTATCTTTGACCTTTTCTCTCAAATCCAGAATAGTCTTCCAAATCCAACTGTCATTATACCTCTTTTGCACCTCCCAAATACTTTTCCCTTTTAGCTTCACTATATTGACCCATTTCACCCAGAGAGATTCTTTCCCAATAGCTATGCTCCATAAATTTTTAATCAAAAGAGCTTCATTCCAAGTTCCTAGCAATCTCAGGCATAAATCACCTTCACTTTTAGGACTGCAAACAGAAGTCCAAGCTATTTTTGCCTTCCCTTTTCTCAATTCCCCTTTACACCATAAGAATCCTTTTAATACTCTATCAATATCATTAACAACTGTTAGGGTGGCAAAGTTAAGAGGTGTTATTTGCTTCTTTTTCTTTTTCTTTTTTTTCTTTTCTTTTTTCATTTATGCCCCTAAATGAGGGGTTGTTTTTGTAAATTATTGGAGTGTTAAAGTTTAACTTGGGAATGTTATTGATGTGGGTGTTTTTTGGGGATGTTAAGGTGAAATTGTTAGGTTCCCATTTATGTAACACAAGCATTCATATGAATAAATAGAGAAGAGAAAGGATCGGTTGAACAAACCAAAACAATACGCGTATGAATATAGAAAAGTTATGCGTGAATATTGAAATGAAATGAACAACCAACCTTCAAGAGAAGGTTTACAATCATATTTATAGGTGAGGGAGCTAGGGCAACACTCCTAGTCCCTTCCTTTCCTTATTAGGCTTGGGCCAAGGCTTATGGGCCTTCTACATAAGCCTTAGCATAATAACAAACATAAAGGCCTAATTAAGCTAACTATTACATATTAATTACTAACACTTGTAATCTAGTTTAGGAGTGATTCCAACAATCTCCCCCTAAGTGTTGGTGATTAATGATATGAGTGATAACGTTGTAGGTACTGATGTAATAGTAGCTTTGACGTCTTCTGACATTCTTCTTTCTTGTGAGAAGAAGTGTCTTGATTCGAACAATCTCCCCAGTGTAGGGATCTTGTTTACTTTGAAGTTTTTCAGCTTTGACGTCTGCATTAACTTTGTTCTTTGATCTTTGTTCTTTGTGGTGGTAGTGATAGTATGTTGTGGTTATCTGCATCAGGTCCGCTTCGTTGCTCTAGTGTCTCCACGTCTTTCTCCAACATGCTCACACGCTCTTTTAACGTTGGATTTCATTACTGATGTAGTCCTCTTAGTCTTTAAACTTTGTAGATTCTTTGGCTTTGACGAAGAATCATTCTGACTTTGTGTTGCCTTTTGGGAGAACTTCAATTAGTGTTGATGTTGGTATGAGCATGAGGAGAATATGCACGATCTTTTCCACCCGCGAGCATCCATAAGAAGAAAACATAAAACATGGGTTAGAAATAATCCAGCGCTTACAAGTTTGAACTTCGAGTGTGTTAACAGCATAGTGTGAAAACATGACTCTAATTCTCACAAAGGTTGTTCCTGAACTGGAGTCCCACAAGTGAGATAACGCGATGTACCGAAGTACACCTACAGTTCAGATGAGTCGTTGAGGTACACCAAAGCATCACCTCACGACTGTAGACCGTTTGAGACACACTAAGCGTAACTCACAAGGAGTTACCGAAGTGACCTGCTGTCAGGGCTGTTTGATGTTGACCCTGGCAGGAGTTTCCATTCAATCACTGAGGATCACATGTGTGAACCTCTCATAAATGTTCTCGACAGATTGCTAAGATCTGTGTAGGACTCGATAATGTATCACTTGCGTCCTTATTGTTGAACGACAAGTGATGAAATGTCAAGTGTACCTAAGAGATCTTTTGATGAATCTCGTGGCTCTAGACTCAATAGTGCGCTTTGGTTTTCTTGAGCGGAGACTAGGGAGAGGGTCTCCTTGCTTCAATACCAGCAATCTCTAAGAGAAAGCCGATAGTTTACGTAGGGTTCCCTGTGAGAATGAAACAAGCTTCTGTTGAGAGAAACTTGAGTGGCTAAGAAGGTTTAGTGCATGCGTCACTGAGTCCATGACGACTTTAATCTTCAATACCAGTGTCATCAAGTGACCACCAGTAGCATATGAATTGAATCCGGTGTCTGCCCTAAGTTGAATAATCTGGAGGGCTATTTCTTTTCACCCTTTTCTTTACTTTTCTTTTTAATTCTTCAACTCCTTCTTTCTCTGATTATCATTTTCTCCTTTTTATAATCATACCTAAGGACTTTTAATTCTAACTGTTGGTGGTGTCCTTGGGTAGATTCCTCCGGCTCTGGCGGATCATAGGACGGTTATTCCTTGTTAGGATTTAGTAAATCCAGTTATTAAAGTGTCGATCACCTCAAGTATATGTAATCGTTAGAAAGCTCGTAGTCGTAGTTATGATAAGTTAAGTACTATTTAGTTATGTAACATCGTGGAGGAGGGACGAGTCTTTACCCACTGTATGCCTGATCCACAGCCCGTAGGTGGCGATTTGTGTAAGACTGTAAATACTCTCTACCTCCCAAGGTAGAGAGTTGGAGCTCATAATAACATTTTCACTTTCTCTCACTAAGTTCCCAAACCTCTAACTATTTCTCTCTCTAAAAACCTTAAGTTATACGCCCCATTTAATCTTGATATGATGTGTTTGAGAAATCCAATGTGTAACAATTGGTATCAAGAGTCATGGTTTGATCATCTCTCTTACATACTCTTGGATTTCTAGTGGTTTTGCATGGTTTTTGGGTTTGAAAAAGTTGAGTGGTTTTTGCATCATTTGGACAAATTCTTGTGTTAAAGTTTGGATTTTGATAGTACTTTTGTGTTTAGGATCATCATAAGTGTTTAGGTTGTGATTTGGAAGGCTTGAATCACTGTGCTTGGATTGTTTTTGGATTAAAAAGTGGCGTTTTGTTTGTGTTCATTGAAGCGATTTGTCTCTCGGTAAAGTGTTTCAAGTGAGCGATTTGTCCCTGTTTTGGAAGCGATTTGTGTCAGTTCCAAATCACTTATTTAAGCGATTTGTCCAGATAGTGGTTGTACTTGTGCGATTTATTCGGAGTAGCGACTTGTCACTTTTCAGCGACTTGCTTATTTAAGCGAGTTGTGTATTTTCAGCGACTTGTGCTATTTAAGCGATTTGTCATTTTAGGCGACTTGCTTATTGAAGCGAGTTGTAAGCTTAAGCGATTTGTCTTGGTTAAGCAATTTTTCTTGATCAAGTGACTTGTTGTGATTTAAGCGATTTGGTAGTAGATGCGACTTGTCACTTTTGAGCGACTTGTTAACTGTGCGATTTGTCTTGTTGAGCGATTTGTCTCTTGTGACTTAGTGTTTTTATTCTTGATTACATTCTACGGTTTTCTCTTGATTCAGTAAAATCCCGTGAAAGAATTTATTTCCCGGTTTAATCATTGAGTTTTAAAATCCCGTGAAATCTGTAACCATGTCTACCAACATACCTACAATCATCTCTACTGTAGCTGAGGATGTTCAAGCAGCTGGTTCAGACACTCGTCCACCCATGCTTGACAGAACTGACTATGACTCTTGGGCTCAACGAATTAGGTTGTATTGTCTAGGAAAGGAAAATGGAGTCAACATTCTCAAGTCAATTGATGAAGGACCTTATCAGATTGAAACTACAAGAGACATAATTGATACTGCTGCAGATGGAACAATGATCTTTGGATTGGATAGGCCAAAGACATATGATGAGCTCAGTGATAATGAGAAAAAGAGATTCGATGCTGATATCAGGGCTTCAAACATCATACTTCAAGGTCTTCCAAAAGATATCTACAAGCTTGTCAATCACAACACTGAAGCCAAGGTTGTTTGGGATAATGTCAAGATGCTTCTCTCGGGTTCTGAATTAACTAAGGAAGACAGAGAATCACAACTGTATGATGAATTTGAGCACTTCAAAATGAAACCAGAAGAGAGTATCTATGAATATTACGTGAGATTCCACAAGCTCGTGAATGATATGAGGAATATCAAAATGACTATGCCAAATATTCAACTGAATTCAAAGTTTGTGAACAACATGAATCCCGAATAGCACAAGTTTGTCACCTCTGTGAAGCTAACCGAAGGATTGAAGAACACCAACTATGAGCAACTGTATGCCTTCCTTCTTCAGAATGAGAGACATGCTATGTTTGAACGAAGGATTCTTGAACAGTTCAAATCTAAGCAGGGAGAAACTAGTTCGTCAAATGACTCTACAGCTTTTTACACCAATGTTGGAATTACCACCAAAGCTTCTCAAGTCATACCCATGGGTAATGGTAATTACAAGCTCATCCCTGATCCAGCATATAAGCCTCCCGACTCAAACACACTCATGGAAAACTTCATCAATCAACTGTCTCTCATGGTTAGTCAAAACATGAACTCTCTCCCACACACCAACAATAACCTCAGAACAGCATCCAATCCACACAATCAAGCTACTGTCAAAGATGGGAAGGTAATGGTGCAACCAGTTCAAGAAAGGCGGTATGAACAGGGAATAGGTGGAGTTGGTAGAGGATATGTGGCAAATCAGAATCGTGGAAGGAATCCAAATCAAGGGCAAGCAAAGCCAGTCAAATGTTACAACTGTGGTGGTGAGGGACATATTGCTAGGAACTGCACATCTCCAAAACGTCCACAGAATGCAGAATACTTCAGAGACAAGATGTTGCTTGTGCAAGCTCATGATAATGGAGCAGCTTTGGATGAAGAGGAGTTGTTGTTTCTTGCTAATGGAAATGCCAAAACCTATGATGCTGATGTTGATGAACAGCCAATTCAGGAAATAGGTCACAATCATCAAAATGCCTTTCAAGTAGCTGACTGTGATGCATTTGACTCTGATGTCGATGATGAACCTACTGCTCAAACTATCTTCATGGCTAGCATCTCACCTATGGTGTCTCCAAAGGTCTCATCGCCACAACAGGCTGGCCCATCCAAAGACTCAATCATTTCAGAGGTATTAAAACTATACGATAAAGTTGATGAGCAAAAGATGCATAATGAAGTACAATCTCCTAAAACTTTTGAATCAGATATTGATAATGAGGGTAATAGCAATATTGTCCCATATGATCAATATGTGAAGCAAAGTGAAAGTGAGATTGTACCAAGTGATGCATCCTCTGCAGTCAATGAAGACTATGTTTTTGATGAATACACTGCATGTGCCCCTGATGATTCTGTTATCTCTGAACTGAATGCCTATAAAGAACAAGTTGCTATTTATGAACAACGTGCTAAGTTTGAGTTGACTACCCGTTAGCAGGAAATGGATGACCAAATGCGTACAATTATTAGAAAAAGTAATTTTAGAGAAGAAGTGTTAAAACAAGAGTTAAATTCCTTACAAGAAAAGCTTTCTAAAACTATTAAGCAAAAGCAAGAACTTCAAGATAATGTCAAAGTGCTTAAACAAGAATTTAATGCTAAGGAATCAAAACTTTTGAATGATTTTTCTAATCTAAAAACTTTGAAAAACAAACTTGAAAATAAGTTGTACGTACAAGGGAATACCATTCAGACTGCTCACTTGATCACTAAGCATAGAGTCTTAAGCGATAAGCATAGCATTCCCCTTGTTGAGGAACCTAATCCTGAGGTAGTTAAAAAGGCTAGAGCTGCTCATAAGGTACTATATGATGGTAATGAAATTCTTAAGCCTAGGAAAACACCATCATGTGTTGGAAGCACGGAAGAGGATAGAAAATTAGATGATGCCTCTAGGGGGAAGATGGATAAGAAGCTTAACGATCCTGTGTGTAAAAAGGAAAACATAACGATAAAACCCCATGATTACACTAAGGAAAATTGGATCTCCTTAAACAAGTTTAAGCCTCAGACTCTATTAACCCCTGAACAATTGTTCTGGAAAAAGGATATGGATATGCAAAAACCTGAAAATCTTGTTGCAAAAAACACTCCCCTTAGGAAAATGCCTGCAGCTACTGTGTATCCTCCAAATACACCAATGCATCTAGTTCCTAGATCTATTGCCACTAATAGCAAAACCTTAATCAGCCTATATGTTGTTTATCAACTATTCGTTGATTTTGAGAAGACATGTAAGAAGAGAATCACACCTACAGAGATAACTGAGGGGGAAAGGGGTTTTTGAGCATACTAAAGAATGCTATTTAACTAAGGTCATGCCTTTCTTTAAACAATTAAAAAGTCAATTTGAGAGTCTTCAAAAAGGAATAAATTCAGATATTAAAGAAATGGAAAAGGAATTTGATGCAGTGATAGTTGAGGTCAATGATTATGAACAGGAACTCAAATATAATGAAGTTGAAAGGAAGAACTTGCATATCTTAAATGAGAATTTGATTTCGAATTGTGTTGCTCAAGATATGTTTTATACTGTTACTAAGCACTCTATTACTGCTTCTCGATTTCATGAATTATCTATTGCATTGAAAGTTTCCCATGATCGTGTCATTGAGCTTGAAAACAAAAACTCAGAACTAAATGAGAAAATTAATCAGGATGATCATGATAATTTGGTAAAACATCTTTCTAAACTAGAAGTTGAACATTTTGATTTGAAACTAAAATATTAACATCTTAAAGAAAATTTCAAAACCTCAAATATCAAGACATCCTCAGATGTTCCAGAGTTTGATGCAGTTTTTCAGATAAACAAACGTGACGAACAGATTCAAGCTCATTGTAACACGATCAGAAAGTTGAAAGCCCAAATTTCACAATTAAAGGGTGAAAAGAACAATGTGACTGGCTCTCAAATGCCTCCTCCTTTAGATTCTCAGTATTCTCAAACTTTTCATCTTCAAAACTTGGTTAATGTTCTACAAAAAAAACGAGAGTTTTCTAGAAGAAAATGAAAAAGTTAAATGACACTTTAAAGAGTTATATGATTCAATGAAAGTCACTCGTGACAAGAACAACGAAAAAATAACGTCTTTACAAAAAGAAATTGAGAATCTGAGGAGTCAGGAAAAAGGGAAACTGTCACTTGTCTTTAATGAGAATGTTGCATCAAAGTCATCCTCAGATTGCAAATATACTGTGACTGTTAAATACATTCCTCCTCATCTTAGGAATAATGAACTTGTGTTTCACAACTATTTTGCTCACCTTAAGGATAGTCTAGAATGTCTCCGTAAGATTGTGGAAGAGGATTTCATAAATAAGCCGCTTGATAGAGAAATTAGGTTTGCTTGCATTCAGGCCAAACGATCTCAGGAACTGCTAGAATGTTTAATAGCAACATGTCCTAAATCCTTAGGTGCGAAAGGTAAAGTTGTGATGCCTTGTTCTATGCCTTGTGCCAAGTATACAAACCATTCTATGCCCAGTATTAAGAAAGTGAACTCTAATGTGCCTTCAAGTAGTTTAGATCCCTGCACGTCTAGTTCAGGAATGCAAAAAGTAGACCGACCAACTAATGTTCCCATAATTCCCTCTACAGGAGTAATCAGTGACATAAAAGCAAGCGGGTCAAAGCCTCCAGGCAATACCAAGCAAGATAGGACCTCACAAGCTAAGAATGTGCATTGGAAGAGAGTAGAAGACCACCCTAGGAACTTTAAGTTTGAGTTGAATAAAACGAATCGTGTTGAATCTAGTATTAGCCATAAGCGTACTGTAATTAATTCGAATTCTGCTACTATCTGCAAACCATGTAATAATGACTGCTTGATTTCTGTTACTAATCATAAATGTGGTGTGAATGATTTGTCTAATGCTGTCAAATGCCCAGTTAAAATTGTTAATGTTAAAAATCAAGCTAAGAAGGCAAAAAGGCAAAGGCGAAAGAAAGTTAGAAAACAGTGGAAACCCACAGGAAGAAAATTTAGTAATATAGGTTATCAATGGATACCTACTGGCCGTAAGGTTAATGAGTTTTTCCCTCAATTTGCTAAGACAATGCCCACTAGAAAATGGATGCCTACTGGTAGAACTATTCCCTTAAGAAGTGAACATACTTTGAATAGGTCAAATACGGACACTAGCACTGCATCTATTTATGATGATTCCATTGTTTCTACTTCTGATGTGGGTGTTCCAATCATTGTTACTAACCAAGTGGAACCCATTATTGCATGGGGTTCCCAATTATCCAGTTATCCATTCTTGTCTGTGTTCAACTGCAGATTGTTCAAATCGTTCTATGGTACCTGGACTCAGGCTGTTCCAAGCATATGACTGGAGATCGCTCACGGCTCATGAACTTCGTGAGTAAATTCATAGGGACTGTTAGATTCGGGAACGACCATTTTGGTGCAATTATGGGTTATGGAGATTATGTTGTTGGTAAAAGTGTAATCTCCAGGGTATATTATGTGGAAGGTCTTGGTCATAACTTGTTCTCTGTTGGTTAATCTGTAATTCTGATCTAGAAGTGGCTTTTAGAAAACATACTTGTTTCGTTAGAGAACTTGATGGTGTGGAATTGTTAAGAGGAACTCGTGGTTCAAACCTATACACCATCTCTATCGAAGACATGATGAAGTCTTTTCCAATCTGCTTGCTGTCAAAGGCTTCTAAAACAAAGTCATGGTTATGGCATCGTCGTCTCAATCACTTGAACTTCGGCACCATTAAAAACATTTCCAGAAAGGATCTTGTCAGAGGATTACCCAGATTAAAGTATGAAAAAGATCATCTTTGTTCAGCTTGCCAATTGGGAAAAAGCACGAAATATGCCCACAAACCAAAACCCACAAACTCAGTAATGGAAGTTCTGCATACCCTTCATATGGATTTGTGCGGACCAATGAGAGTGCAAACGATAAATGGGAAGAAATATATTCTATTCGTTGTTGATGACTACCCTCGATTTACTTGGGTAAAGTTTTTGAGGACAAAGGATGAAACTCCAGATGTCATCATCAAACTTATCAAACAGCTTCAGGTTCGACTCAACAATACTGTTAGAATTGTTCGAACAGACAATGGCACAGAGTTTGTTAACAAAGACTTAATTCAGTTTTATGAAAGTGTTGGAATCAGTCATCAAAGAAGTGTTCCACGAACACCTCAATAGAACGGTGTAGTTGAAAGACGAAATCGAACTCTTGTGGAAGCCACAAGAACAATGCTAATTTATTCAAAGGTTCCGATGTTTCTATGGGCTGAAGCCATTGCCACTGCTTGCTACACCCAAAATCGTTCCCTTATACACACCTCTCATGGAAAAACTCCATATGAACTTGTCCATAAACGAAAACCTGATCTATCCTACCTTTGTGTGTTTGGTGCTTTGTGCTATCCAACAAATGACGGTCAAGATTTAGGTAAATTAAGAGCTAAGGCGGACATTGGAGTTTTTGTAGGTTATGCATCAAACAAGAAGGGTTACCGAATCTACAACAAAAGAACTCGAGATATCACGGAAACTATTCACGTCACGTTCGATGAGCTATCCGGGCAAATGGCTCCAGGACAATCCAGTTCTGGACCCGCATCTCAACCTTCATCAAGTAGTCCTATCAGTTCTACTCTTGTTTCAAATCCCTCACCAGCAACTCCTTATGTACCTCCTTCAGAAGATGATTTGAAGAAACTATTTGATCCAATGTTTGATGAACACTATGAGCCAAGTGCTAATGATCTGTCAATTCCATCAACAGAGGCTGCTCCTATCCCTGTCAATGAAGTTAACCCTTCAGTTTCAATGTCATTAAGTCAAGAAGCGCCTGCTGCTGATCACTCTGTCTCATCAACAAATCATCAATCATCGAGTGTACATCATGGAATTATTTCTGGCACCAATGATGGAGATAATCCCTTTGCTACTCCTGAAGATGCCCCCTTTGAAAACATATTTGCTCCTGAATCATCATCAGAACCATCTTCATCCGGAGATATCGACTCTGCTACTTCTGTTCCTCAACAACAACCACATGAACACCTTAGAAAATGGACACATGATCACCCATTGGACAACATCATTGGAAACCCTTCTCGTCCAGTATCCACTCGAAAACAACTTGCAACCGATGCCTTATGGTGCTTCTTCAACTCCGTACTCTCTAAGGTCGAACCAAAAGATGTTAAAACTGCCATGAATGAAGACAGCTGGTTCAATGCCATGCAAGAAGAAATTCATGAGTTTGATCGACTAGATGTATGGGAATTGGTACCTGCTCCTGAATGTGCTATGATCATTGCTCTAAAGTGGATCTTCAAAGTAAAACTTGATGAGCATGGTGATGTTTTAAACAACAAGGCTCGATTGGTTACAAAAGGATACCGTCAAGAGGAGGGTATTGACTTTGAAGAATCATTTGCTCCTGTTGCTCTTATCGAGGCAATCAGAATCTTCTTGGCTAATGCTGCAAGTAAGAACATGGTAGTCTATCAGATGGATGTAAAGACGGCTTTTCTTAACGGAGATCTTAAAGAAGTCGTATACGTCAGCCAACTTGAAGGCTTTGTGAATCCAGAGCATCCTACTCACGTCTATCGTTTGAAGAAGGCTCTTTACGGCTTGAAGCAAGCTCCAAGGGCAGTTGAGGAGCAGTTGATCCGAAAAGGAGCAGTTGATCCGACATTGTTCACCAGAAAGTCAGGCAAACATTTAATTCACGTTATGTTGATGATATTATTTTTGCCTCGACTGACCCCAATGAATGTGACCGTTTTTCAAATGAAATGGGTTCCAAATTTAAAATGTCAATGATGGGACAAATGTCATTTTTCTTGGGATTACAAATCTCACAAAGTCCCGAAGGCATCTTTATAAATCAATCTAAATATGCAAATGAGATTTTAAAGAATTTTGGATTTGATTCTTGTGACCCTGTTGACACTCCCATGATAGAGCGTACTAAATTGGATGAGGACCACTCAGGGATCATGGTAGACCAAACGAAATATCGTAGTATGATTGGATCCCTGATGTACCTCACAGCCAGTAGACCAGACATTCTGTTCGCTGTTTGCATGTGTGCTAGATATCAGGCTAAGCCTACCAAAAAGCACCTTGAAGCGGTTAAACGGGTCTTTCGGTATCTCCAAGGAACTGTCAATATGGGACTTTGGTACCCGAAGGACACCGGTATGTCACTAAGAGCCTATGCAGATGCTGATCATGCAGGATGTCAAGATACACGTCGAAGTACGTCTTGAGGTGCTCAGTTTTTGGGTGATAAGCTTGTGAGTTGGTCTTCAAAGAAGCAAATGAGTACTTCTATTTCCTCTACAGAGGCGGAATACATAGCCATGTCATCTTGTTGTGCTCAAATCCTATGGATGAGATCCCAATTATCTGACTATCGCTTTGAATTCAACAAAATCCCTCTGTACTGTGATAATAAAAGTGCCAATACTCTCTCATGCAACAACGTACAACACTCAAGAGCAAAGCACATTGACATTTGACATCATTTCATCAGGGAGCAAGTAGAAAACGGTGTGGTGGAACTTTATTTTGTGAGGACTGAATACCAGTTAGCATACATCTTCACCAAAGCTCTTCCTAGAGAACGTTTTGAGTTTATTCTTCCACGACTTGGTCTAAAGAGTCTACAACCGGAAACACTTAAACGTCTTCAAGAGGAACAAGAGGAGTAAAAGGTCTTTCTTCATCCATCTCTTGTATATATTTATTCGAAAAGCAAAATACAAAATCACAAACCTTCAAAAAGCAAATAGAAAAATATAAAACTTTCAAAAAATCCATAAAAATTTGAAAAACTTGAAAATTTTCAAAAAAAATATTGTCATTTTGTCATGCTTTTCTCGATTTGATAATATCTACGGTCTTTGTGCTGTCATTCAAAGAATAACACAGGACTTTAGATGTTGTTCGAATGTTCATAATATATATATATATATATATATATATATATATATATATTTGAGAGAAAGTGAATCAATGGTTTATTGTCATTTCAGGCAATAACCCGTTTTTCAGAGAAAGAATAGAGCCATGCTTTATCTTAAATCTTCAAACCTCATGCTCTGATTCTAAAAACAAATGTTTGTCGTTAAAAAGACAAATGTTTCCTTTCAAATATTTTTCCTTCAAATGATTCTTCTGAAAAATATTTGTCATCTAATGAAAACAAAATTGCTTTGAAAATACTTCGGACGTTACTTTTGAAAATCATCCGGGCTATTCATTTGTCAAAATCTTTATCCTTCAATCAACAACATATGTCATTGATTGAGGGGGAGAATGATTTCAATCAAAAAGAGTATTTTTCAATCAATTGGCACGTAATCGAGAAAGGTCTACTCTTGAATAATCAAAAAGAACAATGTTTTACAATATTGTATACAATTGATACAAGACCTTTGGTATAATTATGTTTTCAAAAGATAATTATGCATGTTTAATCAATGGAGTTTAAAGTCTCATAATCCGATCCTTATCAGTTAAAATGTTTTCATAATCAAGTCACAATTCTCCTCAAAAGCTTTCAAAATCAATTTAAATCTACAGAGATCACAAATCTCAAATGATTTGAAAATTGTGATCGGGGGAGAATTTGTGATTTAAATTGGATTTAAACTAATAATTCGATAAATGGTTTCATAAGTGTTTAGCAAGCTCTCCTCCCTACATGTGCCAAACGATTTCAAATTTTCCATTCACATGTTGAGGGGGAGCATCTATTTCAAACCACAAAGAATTGAAACGTGATTGATTTGTATCTAAGTGCAGATTCCTTCTAATATGTGCAAAACTCTTTCAAACCTCGAGGCACATATTGAGGGGGAGCAAACTTATGAAAACCTCATCCTTCCCCAATATGCTTCATCTACTTGATTTGATCAGGGAAGTGATGTTGATATCTTTTAGAAAATGGTAATCAAAGAAGTTAATTCTTGCTCTTGCCTCCGTGTGCCAAAATGAATTCAAATACATGATGCACATGTTGAGGGGGAGCTCTTTTTCTAAAATTATCAAAAACAATTCAGGTACAAAACGCTTTGATAATATATCACAAGTATCTGGATTGATTTTCGAATGGTTTTCAATTGGTTCCAATGGCAGATGAACTATACCAAATAGACCGACCAAATTTACTTTATGTATGGTGATATAAGGATGATAAGGTTAGGTATTTGTTCCCATGATCCGCCAGAACCAGAGGGATCTACCCAAGGACAATCCACTAGATAGTGTAGAAGTCCTTAGGTATGATGAAAAAAGGAGAAAAGTGAGATATGGGAAGAGTGCGGACTGAGTCAGAGCTAGTACTGGAATAAACCCAACAAAGTTCTAGTTATGAAGTCTCGGTAAGCACTGAAGGGGTTGAAGAATGAAAAAGAAATGAATGGAAAAAGGGGTGAAAAGAAATAGCCCTCCAATTATTCAACCTTAGGGCAAATACCGGGTTCAATTCATATGCTACTGGTGGTTACTAAGGTAACACTGGTATTGAAGACAAGACGTCAAGGACCCAGTGATGCACTGCGCTAAACTTCCCAAACTACTCAAGTTCCTCTTAAAAGGGCTTGTTTCATTCTCATGGGGAACCAACATAATCTATCGACTTTCTCTTAGAGATTGATGATATTGAAGAAGGAGACCCTCTCCCTAGTCTCCGATATAGGAAACCAAATATGCACTATTGAGTCTAGAGCCACGAGATCATCAAATAAATCTCATTAGAACACTGTCTATGAAGACTCTCTGTTTCACACAATGTGGAAAGAGAGATTATATCTTATGAGTCCTACGCATTATCCTTGTGGTATTGCCAGAACATCTGAGTGATATGCAAACATATTCACAATGAAGATGGAAAGCCTTCTGGAGCCAACATCAAACAAGCTCCTGGTGGGTGGCATGTGAGATCTATCCAATAGATCAACATGTGACAACTGAACAGAAACAATGGGGTGAGTCATAATTATGATTCAATCCTGGTTCAGGTTATGGATTGACGGATACCTTTAAAAAAAACCGGTCGTTGTGCTTAAAAATCTTTTCTCTAGCACATCGACTGTGTATTAATGTTTCAAAAATTAAAAGGTGTTTATGATTGATAATTGATTTATCTTAAAACCTTCGTTGTATTGCAAAAACACTTTATTGAGCAGTACACGATTGCTTTTCAAATCTCTTTTCATCAATTAGTGAATCTCATATTCGCTGGTTCACTCACTCCGTGTTGTCTTCTTTGAGATGTTCCGGTTTGAGAACGGCTAGAGCAGCTACGAAACCTGTCAAGGAGATTCTTCGGAATTATACCTGATCACAGGCAGCACTTGTACTGATCAACAGGGAACCGTGGGCCGTGTACCTCAATTCAACGAAAGTGGTCAAAGACACTTTCGTGTGTTTTATTGCTAACTGTTGTATGCAGGTACACCCGCGTTTGCAGCTGATCAGAATGGAGAGATCAATCCATAGCCGCATGCTCACACAACACACTCATTTCTAAAGAAATCATGATGAAGTGCATCAGCGACTCTGATATTTTCACTCCATGCTTCTTCTATGCTATTGCAAATATCATGAATCAACTAAAGCTTTCGCTACTCTGATAAGAAGAAATCATGGTCCACAATGTGAGCATGTCGGTCCAAAATGTCACTACATCACATAATACCAACACTACAATGGATGAGTCAGAGATTTATGGTAGCTGATGATCTCAAAGCTGACTCAAAACTCATTATCACGTGAATCAGTTAAAGACCTCCACTTGGATTATCCAAACATGCAAAAACGAAGAATCAAAGACTACGAGCTACTGAGCAAAGAACATTAACAAGAATCCAAGAACAATCTTAATGTAATATTTGTTTGTATTCAATGTAATTTGAGGTGACCTCCCTTATGGGGAGATTGTTAGGATTTAGTAAATCCAGTTATTAAAGTGTCGGTCACCTCAAGTATATGTAATCGTTAGAAAGCTCGTAGTCGTAGTTATTATAAGTTAAGTAGTATTTAGTTATGTAACACCGTGGAGGACGGACGGGTCTTTACCCACTGTATGCTTGATCCACAACCCGTAGGTGGCGATTTGTGTAAGACTATAAATACTCTCTACCTCCCAAGGTAGAGAGTTGGAGCTCATAGTAACATTTTCACTTTCTCTCACTAAGTTCCCAAACCTCTAACTATTTCTCTCTCTAAAAACCTTAAGTTATACGCCCCATTTAATCTTGATATGATGTGTTTGAGAAATCCAATGTGTAACATTCCTAACCTTAGTCACCTTATAACTCCATGACTAACCTATGTTGCAATAAAAACCATTATCTTGAAAATCTCTCAAAGTGGTTATGAATAAAAGCATTTTGTACCACTGTGAGAGTTTAGAATTTTGCAGAAATACTCCCCCTCCAGACGTGCTTAAGTATTTTGTTAGGTTCCCATATTTGTAACACAAGCATCAATATAAGAAATAAGAGAAAGAAGTGATCGATTGAACAAAGCAAAACAATACGCGTAGGATATAGAGAAAGGTTATGCGTGAGTATTGAAATGAAATGAACAAACAACCTTCAAGTGAAGGTTTACATGGGTATTTATTGGAAGGAACTAGGGCAACATGCAAGTTCCCTTCCTTTCCCTTATTGGGCTTTGGCATAGGCTCATGGGCTTTCTACATGATCCTAGCCTTGATTACTAACATAAAAGCCATAATTAAGCTAACTATTACATATTAATTACTAACACTTGAATTCAAGTTTAGGAGTGATTCCAAAAATCTCCCCCTAAGTGTTAGTGATTGATGATTTGATCTTTAAACGTTGTAGGTGCTGATGTAATAGTAGCTTTGACGTCTTCTGACATTCTTCTTTCTTGTGAGAAGAAGTGCCTTGATTCGAACAATCTCCCCAGTGTATGGAAATTGTTTCCTTTGAAATATTTTGCTTTGATGTCATCATTTTCTTTGTTCTTTGATCTTTGTTCTTTGTGATGGAAGTGATAGTATGTTGTTATTGTCTGCCTCAGGTCCGCTTCGTTGCTCCTAGTGTCTCCACGTCTTTCTCCAACATGCTCACACGCTCTTTACCGTTGGATTTCAGTACTGATGTAGTTCTCTTAGTCTTTAAACTTTGTAGATTCTTTTGACTTGACGAAGAATCATTCTGACTTTGTGTTGCCTTTTGAGAGAACTTCAATTAGTGTTGTTGTAGGTATGAGCATGTGGAGAATCTGCACGATCTTTTCCACCCGCAAGCATCCATAAGACGAAAACATAAAACATGGGTTAGAAATAATCCAGCACTTACAAGTTTGAACTTCGAGAGTGTTAACAGCATAGTGTGAAAACACAACTCTAATTCTCACAAAGGTTGTTCCTGAATTGGAGTCCCACAAGTGAGATAACGCGATGTACCGAAGTACACCTACAGTTCAGATGAGTCGCTGAGGTACACCGAAGCATCACCCCACGACTGTAGACCGTTTGAGACACACTAAGCGTAACCCACAAGGAGTTACCGAAGTGACCTGCTGTCAGGGCTGTTTGATGTTGACCCTGGCAGGAGTTTCCATTCAATCACTGAGGATCATATTAGTGAACCTCTCATAAATGTTCTCGACAGATTGCTAAGATCTGTGTAGGACTCGATAATGTATCACTTGCGTCCTTATTGTTGAACGACAAGTGATGAAATGTCAAGTGTACCTAAGAGATCTTTTGATGAATCTCATGGCTCTAGACTCAATAGTGCGCTTTGGTTTTCCTGAGCGGAGACTAGGGAGATGGTCTCCTTCTTCAATACCTGCAATCTCTAAGAGAAAGCCGATAGTTTACGTAGGGTTCCCTGTGAGAATGAAACAAGCTTCTGTTGAGAGAAACTTGAGTGGCTAAGAAGGTTTAGTGTATGCGTCATTGGGTCCATGACGACTTTGATCTTCAATACCGGTGTCATCAAGTGACAGCCAGTAGCATATGAATTGAACCTGGTGTCTGCCCTAAGTTGAATAATGTGGAGGGCTATTTCTTTTCACCCTTTTCTTTACTTTTCTTTTTAATTCTTCAACTCCTTCTTTCTCCGATTCTCATCTTCTCCTTTTTATAATCATACCTAAGGACTTCTAATTCAAACTATTGGTGGTGTCCTTGAGTAGATCCCTCCGGCTCTGGCGGATCATAGGACAGTTATTCCTAACCTTAGTCACCTTATAACTCCATGACTAACCTATGTTGCCATAAAACCATTTTCATGAAAATCTCGCAAAGTGGTTATGAGTAAAAGCATTTAATACCACTGTTGAGAGTTTAAGATTTTGCAGAAATAATCCCCCTCCACACGTGCTTAAGTATTTTTTTTTACAGAAATCTGCATGGTGAGAGAAGAGCGCGCACTTTTGAATTGATCAACTCAAGATAGACAATCCCCCGTGAGACACGATTACGTTGCATAGTTAAAGAGTCACATTGTCCGCTTTTAGGTGACAACTAGCTCTAATAACTACCTTGAAGGTGTGGACAAACCTCGAAAGGTTGTCAAACCCGTCAAAGTTCATGTCTACCAAGAGTTTCTCGAATGGTACATTCTACTCGGACAAGTCCTTTGCGAGACACGTTTACATCACTAGCGAACTAGCTTGAAATTATTACACATCCCGGACGAGTCTTTTCGAGTTACTAACATTTAAGATCTCGTCAATTCATTGGTTAAGTCTGTAGCACAATGATTCATTAGCAATTCACAACATATTTCTTATCACATAATTTTTCTCCCCCTAAAAATGGCATATAAATGTTATTTTTAACGAAATTTGATATCAAATATGTCCATTTCGAGTTTTGTGGGAAGATTACCACGAAGAACAATTTTGTGAACAAAGTTTTGAAGCAAATACTCCCCCTCAACAAGTGATATTAACTTTTGAGGTTTTGAAAATCATAAGGGGGAAGTACTTGTCCTTTTGAGCAAAACTTTGAAAAGTGAAAGTTTTGATAAGTTTTACTCAAAAGTAAAAAGCTTTCACTCCTCTTATAGGATTGTGGCACTAAAGCGTACCACAGGGTCCTTTCATTACAAGTACGGGTTGTACACTGTTATGTGTGCATAAGCCATCTAGGGAAAAGATGTAAGAAGTATGAAACAAATTAACCTCTCCCCAATTGACGATGTTTCTAGATAAGCTCCCCCTCAAACTGACAACCGTTTTCAGCAGATTCGAAACTTTGATGTAGTGAACATTTCCTCTAACTTTAGAAATTTTTAGTATGTAGCGGAATTTGTAGATGAGCAGTAAACTACACCAAGAGAATCTGTTTTGTTACGTAATCACAGTTGTACACAATGCGGAAAATCTGTTTGAGGGAACATGCAAGATCTTCTCACGTATGTAGATGCTTCACACCAGACAAGCCACAAGAGATGAAGTGAAACTACTTCCCCTGGTTGTTGAGGTCTATCGGAACAATAATCAACAGTGAATATGCAATTACTCGATTAAAATGACCGAGTGTGAGGCATCATAAAATCATAATTAGGTAACTTCACACACGATAACCCTGTGAAAGAGAGACGATAACACTAAAGTGAGACGTTTGAGCCACATATCGTCTCATTTCTTCCCCCTGATTGAAGGCATTGAAGAAAGGATAGGGTTTTCGCTCAAAGAGCAAAAGCACATCAAGGAAGAAATGCACACACATCAAGGAAACAAGCACCACCTACACTCTCTCCCCCTCGATGTTTTCAATGAATCAGAATCATACACCACATATGTTAATGATGAATTGAAGATAGCGAAACCATGTATAAGAAGACAGCGAGACCATGTATGTCCAATGAGTCTAACCAGTGTGAAGTACCAAAAATATCTCATGAGAATCAACAGCGGATAAAACTTTTGAGTTCATTATGTTGAACATTGGTTGTGTGAGCCATTGTTCTTCCCAATAGTTTTGTCATAACCGGCTGGAAAGATGTCAGCCATTGTGAGCTCATTAGGGGCATTGATACTTTCTTGATTGACAGCCATTTTGAGATCTGAAAGTTATTAGACAAAAGAACAAACATATGGAAACACTATGTGTTAGACTTAGTTTGATTTATTGTCCAATTCCTTGTTTAACGTTATCATGTTTATGATTGTTACAAGTCCTTAGTTACTTTAGTCCAATTGTTTGAAGTTGATGTGATAAGCTATGTGAACATGTTAATAATGAAGATTTAAAGACCAATTTTCACTTAAACACACAACATATAAACATTTGTAAGCTTATGCGTAACAATAGACATATTCGTAACAATTAACACGTATGCTTAGGCTTAACATTCCAAAGACAAAGAGAACGGTAGTTTATGCGTAAACATGAGGCCTTATGCGTAAAGAAGGTGCTTAAGCATAAGCGTGAGCTAAAGCGTAAGACCAAATCTTAGGCGTAAGAATTTCTTACGCGTAACATAAGTTCAAAAGCTTTAAGCTTACGCGTAGGGTTAAGCTGAATGTTGCTCGTAAGGTCTACTCATAAGAGTAAAGCTTATGCGTAACAAACCTTGTTTACTCATATCTTTCCAAGATACGCGTAATCCACTGTAGACTTCTTATGCGAAAGGGCTTATGCGTGAGATTTCTCTTAGGCGTAATCCTTTACGCATAAAAGTATTCCTTATGCGTAGCAATATTAGAACACTTTTGTCTGATTTTTACGATTAAGCAGACTGAAAATCATGAACATGAAACACTTGATTACAGGTAATTCCAAGCACTATCAGGATCACAAAACAAGCACTTAGACCAAATCGATTAATCTTATAATAGCATAGGATCATAGTGTTTTTAAGCCCTAAATCCTATTTCTACGCTCAACAGATTCAACCATAATAATCAATCAATAATTGTTTCAGGACTATCTTAGATGACATATGAATGATATAGAATAGTTTTTTTAACACAAATCTACCACAGAATCAAAAGATTCTGATGGTACGAACCCAAGAACCTTAAGACATGAATTCTAACAATTTTGTTGTTTCTGGGCAAATTAAATGCTCCTAATGTGTTTATAAGCATATTCTAACATATTTATAAACATCTAAGCATAGCATAACACAAGGATAAGAAAACCCCCAATTATGAAATGGGTTCAAAACATGTTTTAGAAAGGTTTTAACACAACCCATTACACAAAAGCACAATTAGGTGAAATCCCCAATTCATACACATACACGTAACTTTCAAAATCAAATTTTGCAAGATTTAACCGTTGGAATGAAAAGATTTTCAAAAAACCATAGTTTAAAATCGTGATCAAAACATACATGAGTTTGATGAACGGATTTGCAGAATTAAAGAGGAGTTTTGTTTAAAATTAATTTTCAAAGTTTACACATCCAGCCCCTCAATCTCAAACATTTTCTACCAAGACCCATTAACTCTCGTTTTGGTTAGACAAAATTTTTATTAGGCAAGAAACATAACGATACTCCCCCTCGACTTTTGAAATGATGAAATTTTTAAACATTTTAGTCCGAGGAGAGTATTTAACAAGAAGCGTATCCACCTTTTCAGAAGAAACAACATATTAATGGTAACATGCGAGTACAAGGTTTTATGAAACTGGAAAATATTTACTTTCTCCCCCTCAACACTTGTTCGGGAAAATTGATGAAAGGTTTGATAGAACAAAGTGTTGACGAAAGATTTGTACTTGCAATGTTTGTTGTAGATAGAAAATTAGATAGAAGAATATTTTTGTATTTTATGAAATTTTATATTTTTGTATTTTGTTTTTGAAAATATTTACAAAAGATGTTTTGGTGTTTGACTGGTTTTAAGAATGTTTTAAAAGTTCATCCAGTTCCTCTGGAGTCAAACACCGCATACCAATCCGGTGGACCAACTTATTAAACCTAGCAGGAGCTAAGGCTTTGGTGTGAAGATCTGCCAGTTGGTATTCAGTACCCACAAAGTATAATTCAACGGTACCCTTTTCCACGTGCTCCTTGATGAAATGATATCGAAGATCGATGTGCTTTGATTTTGAATGTTGAACAGAGTTGCACGAGATAGCAATAGCACTCCGATTGTCG
Source organism: Chrysanthemum seticuspe (assembly GCA_019973895.1). Taxonomy (NCBI): domain Eukaryota; kingdom Viridiplantae; phylum Streptophyta; class Magnoliopsida; order Asterales; family Asteraceae; genus Chrysanthemum; species Chrysanthemum seticuspe. Next base: position 113,223,889 of record BPTQ01000002.1, on the reverse strand, counting down.
CAGTACATCGGGATTCTGTCAAATACGTAACCATAGTCTTTGAGTTGTGTTCTCATCCAAATGAATTGAGCACAACACGCCGACATGGCTACATATTATGCTTCGGTTGAGGACAACGATGTACAATCCTGCTTCTTCGATTGCCATGACACCAGTTTGTCACCAAGAAATTGTAATGCTCCTGAAGTACTTTTCCGTGAATCTAAGCATCCTGCGTGACCAGCGTCTGAAAAAGCTATTAGTTCAAAACCAGAATCCTTCGGATACCAGATCCCCAAGTTAATGGTTCCCTTGATGTATCGGAGGATTCTTTTAGCCTCAGAGAGGTGAGTTTCAGTTGGACGCGCCTGATAACGGGAGCAAAGATATACGGCAAAAACAATATCAGGCCTGCTTGCTGTTAGATACATGAGAGACCCAATAATACTTTGGTATTTGGTAGGGTCCACCAATTTCCCATGTAAATCAGTGTCTAGCTTCTTGGTATGTGCCATTGGAGTGGCATAGGTGTCACAGTTTTGCATTCCATTTTTGTTCAAAATTGCAAGGGCATATTTGGACTGACTTAGAAAAATACCTTGGGGTGATTGATGAACTTGAAGTCCTAGAAGAACGTAAGTTCACCCATCATGGACATTTCAAAATGTTTCTTCATTAGTTTTGAAAAAGCGTTTAAGTATTTTAAATGTGTTGACCCGAAAATGATTTCATCCACATAAATTTGAACGATTAAAATGTGTGCCCTGTGATATTGTATGAAAAGTGTAGGGTCGACCAAACCTTTGACGAAATTATTGGCGATCAGAAAGGATGATAACTTATCATACCACGCCCGAGGTGCTTGTTTGAGTCCGTAGAGAGCCTTGTTCAGCTTGTATACATGGTTAGGGAACTCTGGATCTACGAATCCTTCTGGCTGGCTGACATAGACCGTTTCTTTCAATTTCCCATTGAGAAAAACCGTTTTGACGTCCATCTGAAAGACTGTTATGTTCAAATGAGCCGCGAAAGCGAGAAATATCCTAACAGCCTCAAGCCGAGCAACCGGAGCGAATGATTCTTCAAAGTCAATACCCTCTTCCTGTCGATAACCCTTAGCCACCAGACGTGACTTATTTCTGATTACGGTTCCTTCAGCATCCAATTTGTTCTTCCAAATCCATTTGAGACCAATGACGTAGACCCATGTTGGTCTTTTAACCAATTCCCATACTTCAAGACGTTTAAACTGATTGAGTTCTTCTTGCATGGATTCAATCCAGTTGTCTTTGGTCATTGCGTCTTTAAGTTTTTTAGGTTCAGATTGGCAGACAATGAGTGCATAAATGCAATGTTCACCGTCTGTGTGGAGACGTTGTCTTGTTACGACTGGTTGATTTGGGTTACCAATAATGTTCTCAATAGGATGGTCTTTCGTCCAACGATGTGTGGAAGGTTGATGTTGATATACATTATGCATATTGGGAGGATTCAAATGGCTTGTAGATGATTACGCAACATCAGATGTAGCAGTTTCATTAGCAAATGGGTTGAAGAACGCATTTGGATCATAATCTGCAGGTGGGGGTACTTCATTGTTCATAAAATCATCAGCTGGTTCAGCGTCGTTGGATGCGGTTTGTTCAACTGTTGTTGTAGAGTCAACTGGTGGTGCTTCCTCAACAGTAGTTGTTGTAGCAGGTGTATCAGGTATTGGATTTTGATCAGGTTGAGCAGCGGAAACATTGGATACACGTGGAGCACGTTCATCAATATCATCACTAAACAGAGGAGCAAACAACTTTTCCATTTGTTGACGAGTAAGTTGGGCGCTTGGTTTAGCTGATGATGGGTTTGAGGGAAGTTTAAACGGTTATGACCGGGTTCCAAGCTGTTATGCTCAGAAGCCATTTTTGTAAGCTCATCGAAATTTGCATGAATCGTTTCCATAACCTGCTTTGTACAACGATTCCAGATCCGGTAACCTTTAGAATTCTCACAGTATCCAATAAAGACTCCAATGTCAGCTTTGGCTTTGAGCTTTCCAAAGTCATCACGATCATTATTCGGGTAGCAAAGGGATCCAAATACATGAAAGTGTTTGAGATTCGGTGTTCGGTTGTGGATAAGCTCAAAATGTGTTTTGTTGTGGCATTTTGTAATCATTGAGCGATTCTGAGTGTAGCATGCAGTTGAGACGGCTTCAGCCCACAAGTAATCTGGAAGTTTAGCATTGATTAACATCGTTCTGGCAGCTTCCACTAACGTACGGTTTCGTCTTTCAACAACTCCGTTTTGTTCTAAGGTACGTGTAATTGATGTTTGATGCTCAATTCCCACTTTCTCATAATATTCACGAAGAGTTTGGTTCACAAATTCAGTTCCTTTGTCTGTTCGAATTTTTCTGATGGTGTTCCGGAGCTGAACTTGAATTTTCGTGAGAAAGGTGATTATCATCTGTGGAGCTTGATCTTTACTTCAAAGAAAATAAACCCAAGTCCATCTTGAGTAGTCATCTACAATTACCAAGATGTAGCGTTTGCCATTAATCGTTACGCATCGGGCCACACAAATCCATGTGAAGAAGATGAAGCACATGCTGTGAGCTGTGTTCCACCTTTGAAGGAAAGTGAGCATGAGTGCTTTTCCCTTGTTCACAAGTTGAACATAGGTGATCTTTAGAATACCGGAATCTCGGGAGACCTTCAACAAGTTTGTATCGAGCAAGGTTAGTTATGATTTAAAAGTTTAAATGTGAGAGACGTCGGTGCCATAGCCAAGATTTTGTAGATGTTGCCTTTGAAAGTAGACAGATGGGAGATGAAGCAATCATGTCTTGCATTGAGATTGTATAAAGACTTGAATTGCGGGTGCCAAACATAAGATCGTTTCCTTGTAGATCACGAATGAAACAAGTTTTCTCCCGAAAAGCAACTTCCAAATCTCCATCACAGAACTGACCGACTGAGAAGAGATTGTGACCGAGGCCTTCCACATAATAAACCCTGCAAATTTCGATGTTGCCATTGATGTAATCTCCATAGCCCATGATAGCTGCGAAGTGATCATTCCCGAATCTGACAGTGCCAATGAACTTTGCAATAAAATTTGATAACAGTTTGAGATTGCCTGTCATGTGTCGGGAACATCCGCAATCAACAATCCAAAGGATGATTTGTATCACCTGCATTACACACAGACGACACAGATGGAATAGAAGTAGATGTGGAACCCGAAGAGTTAGAGGGTTCCGAAGGAGTTATAGTAGAAACACACATATCAATGATTTTAGGTATCCATTTAAATCCAAGTGTATTATGTAACCATTTCTGCCATCTCCAACTAGTCTTTGCTTTAGTCTTAGTGAATGCACTAGGTGGTACTACGTTCCTTGGAGGTGATAATGGAGCTATAGGGACATCAATGCTTTTTTTAGAATCTGAAGAGGGCGGTTTACCAAGCACAGACTTAGAAGCTTTAGTGGGCCTAGAGGTATTCCGTTTCTTAGGATTCCATAAACGATACAAAATAGTTTTAGCAACACATTTATCATGACAATCAGAAAGCATACTTTTACGACATATAACACAAGAAGCTTCAGACTTAACATCAAAAGCACTTAAAGGTTTAGCATTCGTTACATCACTTTTTCCATTACATTTGTCAGACGCAATATCTAAAGTGGGTGCAACTTGAGTTTTATTCAAAGTCCTAGGGTGTTCTTCTACTTCAGCATTCTTTATTGTTCTTTTCTTACGTTGCAACTTCCTATTCTTCCTTGTATTGCTCCTAGGCTGTGAAGTGCAGGCGTTGGGAAAAGAGGCAACTATTCTTGTTTCAGTAGAGGGAAGCACATTAGTTTCTTGTGGTTTGCCATTAGATGTTCTAGAGTCATTTTGAATCTGTTTGGGTGCAGTTACTACGGTGTTACTATCCCTATCTTTCTTAAGTTTCACCACCTCTGGTTTAAGATCATGGATAGTGTGTAAAAAATTAAGATTTTCATTACGAGTGAGTCCATCTCGTCGTAAAACATCTTTGGAATAGGCAAGATGATCATCAAGATCTTTTGACGCTTTAGCACGAGTCTTTTTGAGTAAATCAGATATGACAGTATGGTTCTTTTTAATTTTTTAAATTTCTTGTTCATATTTTGCGATTTAACACTTCAAAGACGCGTTTTCATCATCCAGTTGCTCAGATTTTGAATTAAAGGTTTTTATATGCAACTGATTGATTTTGTTTTGCAAAGCAAGTTCACTATTTTGACAATCTTTTTGACACCATTGAAGACGACGTTTTGAATTTGAAAGCTCGTTTAATAATCGTTCATTTTCAACTTTTAAAGACTTGATTTGTGACACAGTATCAGTATTCTCAACAATTTCAACAGAATCAACAGAATCAGCAGAGATATAATAAAATGCATATGTAAAAGAATGCAATAACACAACATTATGGATATCAGCACAGATAACATCTTCCAAGATTCGATCAACATCTTTTCGTAACATTTTCTTTTTGCATTTTGTATTTGAAATCGATGTTTCAGTTTTCTCGAAAACTATTTTCATCAGTCCAAGTTCCTTATGAAATTCCCTTTCCCAATATAATGCATAATTTTTCAAATTTTGAACATGGGGTAAAATTCTTTTCTGAAAAATATCTCTTTGTTCTCGCGCCTGAGGCGATTGAAAATGTTCAACTTTTATTTCAGAATGAAATTCAATCTCACGTTCTAAAAGTTTGATGTCATAAATGAAAATGTCAAAATATCTAAGAATTTGACGATTTTCGGGTATTGATTTAACTTCACTGAATGAAGGTGAAGGACCATAAATTTGTGCATAATTTGGTTGGGGACCAACATTAGAAGACTCAGATATAGGTGTGATAACCCAAGGTGTGTTTGAATTGTCCTTTTGTGCGACGAAAGAGACGGCTTTTGAATAGTTAAATGGTTTGTTATAAACAACATTTTCTAGTTTGATCGACTCTCGTCTTCTGCATCTAATTCCTCTTGACGATGATATTCAACAACACTCATAATAGAATCATCAATTTTGTGTTATGTTTTGTAAACTTCAGGACTTTGTTTGAATGCTTTGTTTGAAAGCTTTGGTTTATAATCAGCAAGATTCGGTCCATATCCATTTGGATTTGGTTTTAAAGTAAACTTTTGAATAGTTTTGATTGACTCACCATGTTTATAAACAACATTTCAAAACTCTTTGATTTAGTTTTGTAAGCCGACAATTTCTTCAAGATAGTCATCTATTCATTTCGTTGAATGCTTTTTGTATTCAGAGAACTGTTTTTGACAAGTTAACAACTCGGACTTGGCTTTTTGAGTTTCCAAAGTAAGAGCGTTAAGTTGTTTTTTATGATTATATTTCAGTTGTTCTATTTGAGACAACAAAGCATTCTTGGATGCGACTAGATCACGTATCTGTCGTTCTAATGATTTTTCGTTTTGGTAAGATTTAGCAAAAACGACTTCAAAACCTTGTTCACATTTTTCTTCAGTTTTAAAAATGTTGAGTTGCCTTTTTAAGCATTCAATATCCCTGGTTAACAGTACATTTTTGTCTTTTAATTGTTGATTGAGTTCACGACATTGTTCCAAGCGGGATCGTTGGTCATTAAGTAAGAGGTCAATATCTGGATTTGGCAAAGGTTCAGCGTGTTCAACGTGAGTCTCAACATGACCATTATTCAGATCCTCAAGTATAACCACGGAGTCAACTTGATTATCAATGGTAACCATGAGGTCATCTTGATCGTCAAATATAACTACTAGATCTAGTTGAGTATCATCAGAATGAGATGTGGATGGCTCATGTTGAACATTCTGAGCCTCGTCGGATTCAGATGTTGACGGAGATATTAGATCAGTGATGAATATGGTATGATCTGGTACCTGAGACAAGCCTTCAGTTTCATACACTGGGCCTGTGTCACTCATGTGGAGTTCGTGCATGTTTGCCATCAACATAACTAATGCATTAGCCTACAAGTCCTCCATATCATCATCTGAGTCTGCATCTGCCATAAAACTCTGTTATTTGTTTGTGAGGGTTCCACCAGCTTCATCTTTGATAGCCAAACGTAAAGCTTCTTTGTGATAAGCACTGCCTCTAGTCCTCGGCTTTGGGCATGCATTAGCCAGGTGACCCTTCTCATTACAGTTATAGCAACGAAGACCATTAATCCCATTTTGAGCATTACTATGTTCAACCACTTGAGCTCTTTGTTGTTGTGGAGCACCCATGTTATTCCTTCCCATAGCATTAAACCCTTGACCACCGCTCATTTGACGAACATTACCACGATTCTGAACTTCAACACGTCCATTGTTAACAACAGCCTGATTCCTTGTGTTGGATGAGGAACGAATGCGATTGTTGGATTTGTTTGTATATCGGCCGAAGGCTCTAGCAATCATAACAAAACCTTGTTGCAAAGCATCGAAAGCATCGGAATCCTCATTAGCTTCACTGTAAAGTGCTTGATCATTGTTGTTGTTGTATGGAACCAATTGAGTTTCTTGAGATTGTTGCTGTGACAGATCATATGGTGTAATTGTTGCAGTTGGTTGAGCCGCAGGTTGTGGAGGATTTGTGAATACAATTTGTAAGGTTGGGAATTGAGTATAACAAGTTTGAGCCCACAAAGCTAATTGTTGATTATCCGGAAGTGAAGGTGAGACAGGGAGTCCACGGATAACCCTTTATTTGTCAACTTCTTTTTGGTGGGGCTTCAAATAGTCGTACAACAATCCGTATGTAGCATGATGAAGATTCTTAGCTTGACGGATGAAAATGACATACTTCTCCCAATCAGGACCAAGACTACTTAGGAAATAGTGTTGACGGCAATTCTTGGCATGATGATGTTATGTTTTTCCAAATCATTGATGATGTCTAAGAATTGATGATGATAAGACTCTAATTTCTCTCCTGGTTCAATCATGAAGTGTTGATAAGCTAAGTAAATTTTGGATTCCATATCCTCTTGATTGAGTTCAGTGCCTTCCATGAGAAGATGAATATGTTCCCACATTGCTTTAGCAGTCTTTTGAGCATCAACACTTCGAAGGATTGGATTGGGTAATCCCAAAAGGATGTATTGCATTGCTAGCTCATCGGCTTCAAAATGTAGAAGTTCATCAGCAGTGAGGTCAGAAAGAGTTGCAATGTTGGTGACATCACCTCTTGGTGGAGTAGCATTTGGATCTCCGGGTGTAATGACAGTAGGCATCTGAAACGGACCTTCCAGGATGAACTTCTTTAAGAACTTTCCATGTGGCTTCTTTAGATCACAAAACCTAAAGAACCTAGTTACCCATTGATCGTAGTTTCCGGGAGTGAGCATTGGAGGTCTATCAAGGGATCCAGCCTCATGAATGGATTGTTGGCTACTTAAAGCTTCACACATCTTTGCAAACCAAGACGGTTCCTTCATAGTATTCCTGTATGGATGTTGATTGTTAAAGTTTGTGTAAGGTTATACTTGAAGACTAGGTGCTGGTTGAATCATTTGTGGTTGAATTACTCCTTGAGGAAAATGTTGTTGAAATTGTTGTTGATAAATCTGTTGTTGTAGATTGAATTGTTGTTGTTGTTGACTGAGTTGTTGTTGTTGAGGATACACATGAGGAAAGTAGTTAGAGTATGGTGGTTGAGACATCTTGAAAACTTGTGTTGTAAAATAAATCTTTGTAGTCGAATGAAACTTTGTTGATGAAGTATCCTTAGGCGTACAAATCAAGCTTAGGCAAAGAAAACCTTAGGCGTAAAAACACCAAACTTACGCGTAAGAAGAGAACTTACGCGTAGGGTTAGTTAAACCTTAGGTTATGCGTAAACTAAAGACTTAGAAGTAAGAAACTTATGCGTAATTTTTCCTTAGGCGTAAGACGTGCTTATGCGTAGGAAAAGCTTAGGCGTATGATATTTTACTCGTAAGTTTTTATGCTTAGGCGTAAAACTAGGGTTTTATCCCAAAAATCTTTTACACTTTTCCAGTGTAGAAGATATTCAAATTCGAAGTGTTTTCAGGCTTATCCAGACAAGGAAACACTGAGTAAACCAAGAACACTGAAGATCAAACCCTGAAGAACTTACGCGTAAACTTAGGGTTTAGTTATGCGTAAAAATTAACCAAAACTGATTTTTAGCCCAAAGTGTTTCTAAACCAGATTTTTGTGATGAAACACCTTCAATATCACCAAAATAACACAAAAGTGTGAAACTTGATGATCCAAAACTTTTAAACACGTTAAGCGTAGAAATATCCACACGTTTAAAACCAAGCTTAAAAACAATGATCTACACGTAAAGTTTGAAACTTTTTGCCAAAAACTTAAGCTTTAACACCTAATAACCTTGAAAGTATAAGAATCTTGGATTTGAAAGTGTAAAAAATGAGTTTTTATGCGTGTGAAAGTTTGCAAATCGAGAGTTACGCGTAAAACACAATAACGTCAAACAAACAAAATCGTTTCACCCAACTATTTGGCGATTGATACCATTGTTAGGTTCCCATATTTGTAACACGAGCATCAATATAAGAAATAAGAGAAAGAAGTGATCGGTTGAACAAAGCAAAAAAATACGCGTAGGATATAGAGAAAGGTTATGCGTGAGTATTGAAATGAAATGAACAACCAACCTTCAAGTGAAGGTTTACATGGGTATTTATAGGAAGGAACTAGGGCAACATGCAAGTTCCCTTCCTTTCCCTTATTGGGCTTTGGCATAGGCTCATGGGCTTTCTACATGAGCCTAGCCTTGATTACTAACATAAAAGCCATAATTAAGCTAACTATTACATATTAATTACTAACACTTGAATTCTAGTTTAGGAGTGATTCCAACATATTTTGACAGAAATCTGCACGGTGAGAGAAGAGCGCGCACTTTTGAATTGATCAACTCAAGATAGACAATCCCCCGCAAGACACGGTTACGTTGCATAGTTAAAGAGTTACATTGTCAGCTTTTAGGTGACAACTAGCTCTAATAACTACCTTGAAGGTGTGGACAAACCTCGAAAGATTGTCAAACCCGCCAAAGTTCATGTCTACCAAGAGTTTCTCGAATGGTACATTCTACTAGGACAAGTCCATTGCGAGACACGTTTACATCACTAGCGAACTAGCTTGAAATTATTACCCGTCCCAGACAAGTCTTTTCGAGTTACTAACATTTAAGATCTCGTCAATTCATTGGTTAAGTCTTTTTAGCACAACGATTCATTAGCAATTCACAACATATTTCTTATCACATAATTTTTCTCCCCCTCAAAAATGGCATATAAATGTTATTTTTGACAAAATTTGATATCAAATATGTCCATTTCGAGTTTTGCGGGAAGATTACCACGAAGAACAATTTTGTGAACAAAGTTTTTAAGCAAATACTCCCCCTCAACAAGTGATATTAACTTTTGAGGTTTTGAAAATCATAAGGGGGAGTACTTGTCCTTTTGAGCAAAACTTTGAAAAATGATTAGTTTTACTCACAAGTAAGAAGCTTTCGCTCTTTTTGTAAGGATTGTGGCACTGAAGCGTACCACAGGGTCCTTTCATTACAAGTACGGGTTGTACATTGTTATGTGTGCACAAGCCATTGTCATATATAAATCACACATCCAAAATATGATAAAAGAAACAGATCAAGGGGTACTAGGAGAATCAGGTATTCTGCCAATAACACCAGGAATGCGTTCTGGACGTTGATAGCCTGTGAGAGATATGCTTGGACGACCACCAACGAAGCTCTCCAATGTTCTGAACTGATCCCTCCTAAACAACCTTTCATCAATCCGCGTGATGATCTTCCTAACATCCCTTCTTTCCCTTGAATTCAATCTCTTCGGTGACCCGATGCCGTCATGAATCTCTTTCAACCTGTATGCTAACCCGTCCTTAACTTTCTTCAATGTGTGATCCCCAAAATTATGAAGCTCTTTGCACGCCATAAATCAGTTGTGGTGTAGTTCACTTATGTAGACTACCCCAAACGGTTTCTTGATAAGAGTTTACTGAGCAAGTCGGTATATGTCGGGAAGGTCTAGCTGAGGTTTGGTGAGATTAACGCATTTCTGATAAGATTCCACGGCAAGTTGTATGTCTTCTACACGTTCTTGGATCACGATGCTTCTGATGTAGATTAGTAATGACTTGATGTATTCGCGTTGGATATTTGTAGAGAAATGTCACATTCTTCCTTGTACCTTGCCGAGATACATATCTTCCATGTCATTTAGCGACAATCTCGGAAAATCTACTTCACAGAAGGCATATTCCTCTTCGTCTTGTCGTTTGACCACTATTTTCTTAAGGAATGTGTAGTCCCACTTTGACGAAAGGGTAACATGTTGAATTGCAATGATCCATTTTTCACTGAACACTTCCTCCTTCGACTTAAGAACCTGGCAGCTTTTGTAGTAGATTCTTCGGCGTTCAGGCCAATGATGAATCCCATACAATGCATCGATGTCGTACTTTTCCACTTTGTTAGCAAACATGTGTGTGGCGTATTCCTCGATGGCTATGTTGTTGGAGTATATTGCTGCCGGGTTAGGGAGTGTGAGTGATGTAGCGTATTTCTTGGAGACATCGCTACCGTGTAGAAGAAACTCTAGATCGTTGTTGAAGAAATAGCGGAATGGAATCTTGGGTTGATCCGGTCGGCCAATTGTAGGTAGAGGTTTGGTCCAGTCGTGTAGTATGGAGCTTTGTCTGGTCTGGTGAAGTCAATGTTTGATTCAGGATTGAACCAATCAATGTTGTTAGACATGGCTCGTGCAATGTTATCAAGATGTTATTCGACTTCAATTGCACTTTCTGAGCTGTCTTTAAGTAGTTGAAATGCATCATTCTTGATTCGCCTCAACTCTGCCTTAGTCATCTTCTTCACGTTAAACTTTTCCTGAATAAGCTTCACATGTTCCATTGTCCGGCCATCTACTATTTCTTGACCTTCTGGTAATGAAGGGGTGGCATCAACAAGTTTAGAAAACCAGTCATATTCTTTGATGATGATTCTGGTTTCTTTGTTATGGTAGAAGAAGTGGGTTGTTGTTGGGGCTCATGGACATCTTCATCACCACCAGTGTATTCAAAGTGATCACCGGTTTTCTCTGTCTGTGGTGGTGACTCATAGTCCTGAGGTTTATCAGTGGCAGCAGAACGGGGAGGAGATCTTCTTTCGGTAGATGTTCTTTGGGGTGGAGGTTGCATAGAGGATGACCCGCCAGCTTTCTTTGGACGTTTTGGTGAAGAATCCTTGTCCTTATCATCGTCATCTCTTGGTCGTTTAGGTTGACCTGCTGACTCTTTGCATGAAGATTTGAGTTGATATTCTAGAAGAGCCTCAAACAATTTGGCTTCATATGAAGCAAAGGTTGCAGACCGTTTAGACATTTGTATCACCAATTTCGAGATCAAATCAGCTTCAAAGAGATCAGGTGAGTTGGCCAGTGTATGTTTAACCAATGCGACGATATTTGGAGTAAGTTGTCTGGAGAACATATCCCTTGTCAATCTAGGAACAGTGTCGAGAAGGAACTAATGAGTATATTCCTTAATCGTCTTTTCCATTTCCCCTTGGATATCTCTGTTTAGAAACTCTTGAAGTTGTTCCCTTTGTCCTAACATCTCGTTTATCTGCTTTTGAAGAAGATTGATTCTGTCGGCGAGCTGATTCAGTTTTCTGTTAACAATGTTACGTTTCTTTGCTTTTCTGACAGCATTGACAATCTTCTTCTTGGCACGTGATGCCCAAGTGTTGATTGGCTTCTTTATCGATCTGGATGCGGATCTGGTGGTGCCTTTGGATGGTGGAGGTGATGAGTGAGAAGATGACTCTGATGATGATGAGACATGAGGAGACTCAGGGTCCTTTGGTGGCTCGGAAGTTTGTTCCTTGCTTTGTACGGGACTATCAAGAATGTAGTCATTGGCTTCATTTTCAGCTTGAGCCTTTTCTTGTGCCTTAACCCTAGCTTCTTCATCTGCTTGAGCTTGAGCTTCTTTTTCTGCTTTTTCTTTAGCTGCAGCCTCAACATCTTCATCAGTAATTTTCTCAGACTTCTCCTTTTCCGGTTCCTCAAAGTCATAGATGATAGAATCCTCTAGTTGTCGTTGTTGTTGTTCGTGGGTGGTGGTACCAGTTCCCTTATCGGGGTTGATTAACCACATCGGAAACTGGTGTAGTTAGTGCACCACCACTTGACCCTCCGGGGCCACGAGTTTGTTGCTGTTCGAACTCTTTGGCAACGTGTTGAAGTCTGAGGTTCTTGAGCTTCTTTCTATAGTCTCTGTCTTCATCCAGTGGCTCTTCTTCTGAGCTCTCTTCTTCTTGCTCAAGCACTGGAGTTTTCCCTTTGTCAGACTTGGGACTGAGTGGTTTTGCGACAGTTAGAGTATCATCAGTTGCAGATTTCGAGTAGATAATCTCTTCATCTGTTTCAGTGTCCTCTGAGTCCTCGTCCATTAGTTTTGGTTCTGGTTTGGGAATAGGGATGGCTTCAGGAAGATGAACTCTCGTCTTGATTGTGTGAGTTCTCTTTGGGTACCTTCTTGTACTCTCAGTGCTCGCTATACTTCCAGTACTGCCTCTTCTGGTCTTCCTAACAGGTATAGAAGAGTTTTCATCAATGAATCCCACTTTGCCTAATTCAACTGCTTCCAAATAACGTTTGTACGATTGTAGTTCCTTGATATCAGCAGTGAGAAGGCAATCTGGTAATACCGCACCTTGTTTCTTTGTTGTTGAGTCCTTAAATCTGACAACATTGAGTGTGGGCTCAAGCAACACGGAGTGATGTTTGGGGTCATCAAGTCTCAAGGGAATATCAGGATTATTCCCTAAAGCCCTTTGGATCAACAATTTGGTGTATCTGATGTAAGGGATCTTGGTACCAGGCTTTTTAAGGTATGACATCATGTCGTCCCAGATCAGAGCTGCAAATTCGATATGATTCATGTTGGCCATAGCCCAAAATATTTGTAGTTCCATGAGCTTAGGATGCTCAAAACCACTGTCACGTCCAGAAACTGATTTGGCAATCATTATGTAGAGGGTTCTCCATGGCTGAGGAATGTTCTTAAGATCAACAGACAAATGTTTTGTGATAATCCCAGTAGCTTCGTCATAGCCGATGTCGACCATGAACTGGAGAGTGACCTCTTCAGAAGGAGTAGTAGAGTAATCGGAAGGCTGGATGGTAGGAAGAAGAAGAATAGCCTTTAAATCTGCAGGAGTGATGGTGACTTGTTTGTTGTTAAGTGTCACCGTCACAGCACTTTGACCTTTGACCTTTTGTATCGTGTGCCAGAATTGGTGATGTTAGGATCGTTTCTATGGATGATATGGTGAATCGGGAGGTCTTGGAAGATGGAAGAAACCCATCTTCAAGTTAGAGAGAGAAACAAGAGAGAAGGGAGAGAACTATGTGATATTTTATTGAAAGGTGAAAGGCTTACACAAGAAATCTCACCCCTCCATGAAAGTATGGAGGGGTTTATATACCCAAACACATACATCTATGGGTAATTGACATAACAAGCCCATGTGTTTAAGGTAACAAAGATAGAAATAGTAATCCCGTCAATGTCGTTCCATTTACGAGTTAGGAGCGATTCCAACAATCTTCCCCCAATGGGACGACATAAGGGATTACTTACAACATTTACTACAAATAAGGAAAACAAATAAAGAAAGGTCTTCATAAGCTCTTCAAGTGCTGAGGATGATGAAAGTTTACGCTCTTTGTCTTCTTTTGGTACCTTGACTTGAGAACCGTTTTCTTCACTTGTAGGCAAATGATGTAATATGCATAAATTGGATTAACTTCCCCCCAATTCATGCTGCATGTCTTTAGCAGCTTCTCCGTACACTCCTTTTTGGCGAAGTTTCTGAATCAGCTTCCCCCCAAACTGACAACTGTCTTCAGCAGATTCGAAACTTTGATGTAGTGAACATTTCCTCTAACTTTTGAAGTTTTCAGTACGCAGCGGAATTTGTAGATGAGCAGTAAACCACACAAGGTAAATCTGACTTGTTGCGGAAAATCCGTTCGGGGGTAACATGCAAGAAATCAACAAGATCTTCTCACGTATGTAGATGCTTCACACCAAACAGACCACGAAAGACGAAATGAAACGACTTCCCCCTGAATGTTGTGGTCTATCGGAATAGTAGTTACCTGTTAATCTGCAATTACTCGATAAAATGACCGTGTGTGAGGCATCATAACATCCTATTTAGGTAATCTTCACACACGATAACTCTGTGAAAGTGAGACGATAACACCAAAGTGAGACGTTTGAACCACAAATCGTCTCATTTCTTCCCCCTGATTGAAGAAATTCATGAAAGGAAACGGGTTTTCGAAAAAAAAATCCAAAAACATCAAAGAAGCAAGGAACACCTATACTCTCTTCCCCCCGATGTTTTCAACGAATCAGAATCATACACCACGTATGTTGATGATGAAATTGGAGACATCGAAACCATGTATGTTCAATTAATCGAACAAGTGTGAAGTACCATAAATATCTTGTGAGAATCAGCTGCTGATAAAAACTTCTCTACTCGTGTATACTCTTCCCAGCTAACTCTTTACCGACCCCATTATCATTCTGACGGCTTTTTGTAGTGACTACTGATGGAGAAAAACCCAATATGATGAACTTGAGAATGAAGTAGTATAACCCGAACTTGTGACTTAAACTTGCACTATTGTCAGACGAAGAACCCTTTTTCTTAACTCCATCGAAAAAAGGTAAACTTAAAGTTTCTCAAATTATCCACACCTTAGTGTGACACTTGAGCACAACAACGTAACTCCTTAAAAGTGATAGTTATAAGCTGTGAGCACAATAACGTAACTCCTTACATCAGGTTCAACTAGATAACTCAAGTCTTTGTCATTCGAAACGGCTAAAGCTCGAACAAGGATCTCAAAGAATCATGCATCCAACCAACCCCGATATCTTCAAGATACTAAGTACACGCACCCGTGATATCCCACTTCAACCTCAAATAAATAATAGTGAATTCACGCCGTAGTCACATCTTGCGGTTAAATGCTCAAAAACTTGCCTTCATTAACGGTTAAGATGAACTTGATAATGGTCTCCCGATCTTGTCAAAAATTGTATCCCCGTGAAAATATGTCATACCAAACTAACACCTAACACAATGATAATGCATTGTATTATTTGTATCCCATTAATACTGATCAAGTCCAAACCACATTCATACCAGCCCAAACGTTTGCTTAACCGATCCAAAGGAAACAATGGCAATCATTGTTTTAAAGAACACTCAGGCCCAATCCATTCAAGCCCGATCCAAATCCTAGTCATACTTGTATAAAATACACGTATGTCACAACACTTAACCCTAATAAATCATCAAATGGTAACCCTATCATTAAAAAATCCGCCCCCTTCTTAACCCCATCACACCACGGATCCAATACACCTCTCCAAAGTCAGTTAATCACAAACAACTTCATTAGTCGAATATCACAACCACAAACTCCTACCGAACCTTTAATGTCTACGTTTTCTGAAATCACGAACACAAGATGAATCAAGAAAAGATCTATCTTCAAGATCCGTTCGTGTGGGTCTCGGGTAGGTTATTTGTTATAATTATTTGTGTAATATGAACGAAACAAAGTAAGATAATGACACAATTGTTATTAATCTTTCTTTAATTTCGGATATCATCAAAGAAGATGTTAATCTTCTGATGGATCAGTGATGAGATATCCTTTGTGTGTAAGGTCTCCCAAAAAAAGTCTTGAATTTGATGTTAGACACGAAGGATAAAACTGAGGTCCATTTGTAATTATTGAGTCTTGATGGGTGTACGAGTGGTGATGAGATCTGAGATGGAAATAGTAGTTAATGTTTGAGTTTAGTTGTTTTGGATCAGTGAAGTACATGGTATTTACTCATTTGATAATTGATAAAGGTTAATTGAATGAGTAAAACCAAGCTGAGATCATTGGTCGTTTGTTGGGTATGGATCGAAACTGTAACCGATTTGTTTCATTTAATTTAGATTTCATTTAGTGTCACGGACAGATGATGGAAACTGATGTTATTATATTCGATGGTATTTGGATTTGATTTATGGTTATGGTCACAATCAGTTTACGCGTAAAGTCTTCTTCTACATCTCTTTTTCTGTCTTAAGCGTAAACAAGAAACGGCTTATGCGTAACCCATACGCGTAAGCCATATGCGTAGTCGTATCTTAGGCGTAAAGAGAAGGTTATGCGTAAACCTGGCTACGCGTAAGCAAGGCTTATGCGTAAAAAACCTTACGCGTAACAGTCCTTACGCATAACTTCACAGTTATGCGTAAATATCTCTGAAGAAGGCTCCTTATGCGTAAAAATAGGGTTTTGACCCTTTGACCATTTTTCCGACGTACTTTTCCGACCATTTTTCCGTTCAAACTTATAAACCCAGAAAGATGATATTCAAAGACCAATATTTACCCATTTTTGACCAAGAGATATTGACCAGAAGACCAATCTAATCACGGATTGGAATAAAAAGACAAAGTATAAAAGTAAACAAATAACTGTTTGGCTAAAAACATTAACACCACAGATATTGCAACTCTGTTAACAAACACATGACTTTTTGACCAACAAACATACATAAACTTGTAAAAAATCTGATAACAACAAAAGTGTATTGAAAGGTTAAGAATTTGTTTAAAAAACAGATTTTAATACAAGATTTTGACAAGAAAAATCACCAAAAATCAACCAATGATAAAAATCAGACCTTGCTCTCTGATACCAATGTTAGGTCACTAGTTTTACAACACAAGCTTATAAGAGAAGAGATAAAGGCGGATGAACAAGTATCAAACACAAACACAATATGAGTAGCACGGTTTAGGCGTAGTGAGAGTGAATGAAAAGAAAACTTGAACAACCAACCTTCAAATGAAGGTTATTACAATGTATTTATAGGCAAGGAGCTAGGGCAACACTCCCTCTCCTTCCCTATTCCTTATTGGGCTTGGGCCTCAGCTTATGGGCCTTCTATATAAGCTGGACCTTAAACAAACATAGAGGCCATAACAAAGCTACCTATTACATATGAAATATAAATACTTGAAATACTGTTTAGGAGTGATTCCAACAGGTGAATATAAATCTCCGGCACTGTTGCAGAGTTTGTGAGCATATTCTTGTAGGGATGAGTCTTTAGAATATCCACAGCAATCTGACAAGATGACTCAGAACATGTGAAGTTATCGAAATCGACTCTGAGGTTGTTCTTTCCAATCTTCATAGTGTAACCGTTGGGGAAGATGTCATCAATTGAGAGAACATTTGGTGCATCAACGTTTTCCATTTGGACGTCCATATCGTGATCTGAAAGGTATTTAGCCAAAAGAACCAACATATTGAAAGACATTACGTTAGTCAAAAGTTGATTTTATTGTCTATTTATTGAATATGATATGTTAATGATTGTTACGAGTCCAATGTCACTTGTTAGTCCAATAGTCCAAAGACGTCGTGATAAGTTTCGTGAGTAGATTAACTTTGAGTTTTAAAGTCCAAGTTTTCACTTATTTTCACAACTTATACAACATTTAAGCTTATTAATGACATTTTGGTTTCGTGACGTTATGATTTGTTTATTTACAAGTTTGTACGCGTAACACTTCATAATTTTGGTTAATATATGGCTTAGGCGTAAAGTTCCAAGCTTATGCGTAAACAGTTGTGGTTATACGCGTAAGTATAAGCTTATGCGTAGGATCTTGACTTACGCGTAAGAAATGTTACGCGTAGGAAAAGAGAGCCTTAGGCATAAAGCTTACGCGTAAGCGTATATGGGAGCTTACGCGTAAGGCTTACTCGTAAGAGTGAACCTTATGTGTAAAGCTTACTGTTTACGCATATCCTTCATAGGATACGCGTTGTAAAACCCTAAAAATCATAAACGTGTGAAAAGACCACTTTACCCCTCAAGTAATAATTGTAAAATTCGTAAATCATGTCAAGCTCGTTAACTAAGTTTAACACTTAACTTATAGATGATTTATGCAAGATGATAAATTTATTGACACTTATGTCTACAAAATAAAAATAACACATTACAAGTTATTTTGGACCAAATAATTATATACAAATTTAAAAGGGCAATTAAAACTAATTATAATCATCATAAAGGTAATTAAAGAATTTTAATGGGTCATTGATTTGGTTCCCCTTTTGTTCGGCCATCCATAAACACCCCTCCCCTAAAATTTTACCCATTAAACTCCCATTAAATCCCATGATTCCCATATTAATCTCAATAACCACCTCAATTGGTAACTTCCCTTTTTGCAAGTTCAAAACACACGTACAACTTTAAAACCCTAAGAACAAAATGACGGCAAGCAAAATTTCTTCCTCATTTCTGTCGATCAAAGACAAGGACAAAGGGGCTGTGATAAGGTGATAGTGATCGTGGGTTCATGGTCCGAAGAAAGGCTTGGGTCGTGGACTGTTAAGACGTTGGTCGTGGCTGTTTGTTTTAATCTCGGCTGGATTCTTGTTTTCCTCCATTCGACACCTCACTAAGGTTTGTATCATCACCTTATTCTTTCCTTTATTTCTTTGATTGCGTCGTGTGATACTGTCCCAAACCGAATGCATGCTACTCGTTATAATCACCACATAAAATGATATGAATCTTTACATAAATGATACGTTAAAAAGGTCTCATTAAATCACGAATAGTGTCACATGAAATAACAAATGGAGTGACCACATATTCGACCCATATAAAATATATTGAATCCTTTCGACCTCACTTGGTTCGACCCATGATCATGTATATACGATTTAAGCATCACATGGAATGATAAAAGTCGTCACATAAATCAGAAATATATGAACCATACGAGTCGAGCTTTGTTCCAGTTTCGTTATTCAAATATGTTTGTTATATACGCCTTTAATCCGGCCTTTCGACAATCATTTCGATCTATAATATAAGTACTAAAGTCTGGTATATAAACTAAACTAAGAAAGAGGAGCATGCGTTTTTTTTAATTTCTGTGAAGGTCGTTCTAGGTTGGGTTAAGGTGGGGTCTTGTCACTATAGTAAACTGTGAGTTCATGCATGAGTCCTTGATTTGCATGTGGGTACAAACTACTTTAAAAGGTTATGGGCAATGGTCTCGTGGGGCATTTTCGAGGGTGTTCGCGGGATTTATGGGTACGTTTCTCAGCTTGTTGCAAGTGTTTCGGGAAAATAGAGTCGGGGTTAATCATTATACGTGTTTATCTAGTTGTGTCGGTAAGCCATTTGAACCACGAACTAGTGTAAAGGTCTAGCGAAATGAATTTGAACTAGTAACACTTTGAATGAAGCTCTAAATATTGTACGTAAGGTTTGAATATAGATTTCATGATTAAATATTTAATATTTCATTTTCAACCCTTATTTTTTTAAGAATGGTCACATGCAAACCTTGATCTATCATAAATCGACACTTTACACCTTAGACTATAATAGTAATATTATAGAGTTTTTAATATTTAGTTACTTGTCAAAATAAACTCTAAACTTTGATAAGTTATACTTTAGACGCTAAATTATGATAAGTTATTATATTTAACTTTAAATTGACTAATTAAGGATATGAACCTTAAAGCTTACTAAATTGAGAAACCTGCCTAATTCTGCCTAAAATAGAAAGTTACCTATGATGGAAAGCTACTAAAAGTGGAAACCTGCTAAAAATGGAAAGCCGTCTAAAATGAGTAATCCGACTTTAATAAGCGTTATCAAATTCATATAGGTTTCGGACGGCGAGATTGATTCATCGTGTGACGTACGTTTCTCTTTTGCTTGCTTCGATTGAGGTACATATATTCTATCCCTTTTCAGTAGGGATTTCTCATAACTTTTCGATCCTTGACTTTACTTCACTTATGATATTCCTTTGCTATGATTTCCTTATGCTATGATCCTTTTGATATGATTCCGACAAAATCCTTTGATATGATTCTGTTCGCTATGATATTCGTTTGTATGATTATGAATTTCTGATTATGAACCATCTGATTATGAACCTCTGATTATGAACTTATGTTATGGAAATCTGATATGAACCTTTGACTTCTGAACCTTTGATATGAACCCTTATGATATGATTATGCTTTGACCCTTCAGTTTGATACCCGAGCCAAATATGTGTTCCTAGTCATGAAGGTAACATGACCGTGTCATTGATGCACCAATGGCATGACTCCAGTGTGTACGAGTGATGATACACACCGTCCCCATTATGATATGATATGATTATGAGCTCACTATATGTATATGATTTGGCCACTATGATATGTTCCGGGGGGCGTATGGATGCATCCTAGATATGTTATGATTCGATGGATTTGATCTGATATGTTTGATATGATATGATTTATATGGTGAATGATGTCGTGTGCAATACGCGTCTTCACATTCCGGGAGCTAGCTACTCCATTGGTTACTGAGGTCTCCCCTCCTATTATGTATGGTATTCTGAGGTCACCCCTCCGAATACAATGGTTACTTATGATATGATATGATATGATATGTTCCGGGCTCGTGGTAGATTTCTGACAACCCTTACACTTTTGATATACCTATATTGTACCTTCTACATTCCCCAACGCACCATATTCTGTGTACCCTTATATGATTCACTCTACTACCAAGATATATATATATATATATTCCATTGCCTTGATCTGTCACACTCTCATTCCGTTAATTCCGATTATCGTTCCATTCACGTACCGGGTTATTATATGTTTATTGGATTTGATTATGCTATTCATGTTTTATATGACTACTGATTTCCCTGCTGCGATATGATTTCTATACGGTTATCTGATTTACCTGATGTCATCTGTTTATATGTGATCTCACTGTTATGTGACCCTCTGATTGTCTGGTGACCATGCTAGTGTGTAATCGATAGTTTTTGTCTGTTTATCATGTATACTTCGTTCAGTTAATTTCGTGGACTATGATTATCCGATAGTATCCTTATCTGCTTGTTGTTGACCTGCCATGTTGCATTTCGGTTTATGCTACGGTTTGATTGGGTAAATGGTTCAGCTTGTGACGTCTGGCTTGTTAATTTGTTTAGTTGCTCTGCTATGTCTTTAATTCATTTCATTATATCTTTATACTGTATCCCTACTTATTACGTGTGACTGCCATGTGTTGACTGCTGTTAGTACTTCCGCTGTTATGATATTGGTTATGCTTTCAACTAAGGGTTTTGACCTGTGTAAATTGCCATGCTCACTTATTAACTAATTGCTTCCGCTTGCCTTTAGATTTCTGTTTGATTTGTATGTCTTCTGAGTTCCTGAATTGATTGTATGTCATTTATATGTTGTGTGGATACGATGTCTGCTATGCTTGCTTATGTTTCAGTACTTGTATGCCTGGCTTGTATGTGCTTGTATATATGTCATCGATGCTTTGCTTTGCTTCTTTCTCCTTGTTATATGTTCTTTGGATATCTGTATAAGTGTGTTCTGCAGGATCCTCCTTGACTCACTGGTTCCCTTTCGTTGCGACCTTGTTATCAGTTTCATTATTTCATTTCGCATTTCAGATTTTATTTAGCTTTCGTTTTGTTATATCTGTTCACTGGGCTTTTTAAGCTCAGCCGCATTTCTTTTCCTGCGGCAGGTTTTAGGTTGGAAGATGGGCTGAGAGTTGGATTATCTGAGTGGACCAAACCTAGTTACCTTATTATTTGAACTTATTTCGACGGGATATTGTTTTGAAACTTCAGTTTATTTTAGAAATCTTGAATTTTGTAATTTTCATTGAAATCATTCTTTTATATGACTTGGTACGTTATTCTTCAAGACTTCCGCTTGTTAAAATTTTATTTGTATGTTCTGATATGACACCAGAATGTGACACTTCTACCCTTGTCGGGTTGGGGTGTTACAATTATGGTATCAGAGCAAAGGTTTCGTCTTGTTGACCTTAGGATTGACCTGTGAGGATTTGGGTAGACACTAGGCTTCCGTCTGTTCTGATATCTTCCGATTCTTTTTGGTTGTCGTTCCGATTTGACTTCGATATTCTTTTGTCTTCACTAATTTGGTCTGCTTCTCTTCGCATTTGATTTTGTTTATTTTGTCTTCACACATCCGTTTGTCGATCGTTAAGTGGAGACTACTCTTGGAGTCGAAGATGATGGTGCCGACCCTGCGTTGCTGTAACAGTCCCTGAGCTGGAGGGGTTCGTGAAGCAGATGCCACACCCGACTGCCATGCTGCTGGAGACATCAGGATGCTGCTGGAGGGAGCTGGACGGATCAACCGAAGGCGCAAAGACGGAGACAAGATTCAACTGGTGGCTAAGAAGGTTCATCTACTTCTTATGATTTGGGCTCGACTTGTGTTACTCCGATTTGTCTGTCACGCGTTCTGGGACGGTTTGATATTTGCTATATTATTTGATCGGTATTAATTTTCTTTGATCTGTTCATAACTCAGTTCGAATCGTGAAGTTTTATCATTTGGCATTTTGGTAATATCTCAGCTTTATATTTGGATCGTCCGTGATGAGTCATGAGGGACCGTTTTGAGCTAGTTGGTGGCCTTCTTTCATTATGATATGGTATTTGGTTTGATGTATTATATGTTGCATGTTTGTGAATCTGGTCTGCTTTGGTATGTTACTTAATATCTGTATGTGATGTGTTTTGTGGTGATATTGGTTATGTGGTTTGTCATGACCCGGGACAGAATGTGATGACAATAAGAGCTTGTTATGTGATGCAAGTATTACGACGCCTGATCAACGTGATAATACCGAGATCATATAATCTGACCTTATTGAAATCATATGACATCTTGGAAAATGCCTGGGGTTGGTACGTGAATGGACTAGGGCTTATATTCGTTATCCTTTGATCCTCATATTCGTTTGAAATTTTGTACCTCTTTGCGAGTTCTCACTGACATCCGTTACGTATAAGTTTTGTACGCTTTGAAACCGAAATTGTTCTTATTCGTGTGAGACTATGGATTGCTACGTCTACCGTGAACTCGTACGTCTCTCTGTGCCTCTGCGACTTCAATTTTCGAGGACAAAAATTTTCTCTTAGAGGGGAAGAGTTGTAACACCCTAAAAATCGTAAACGTGTGAAAAGACCACTTTACCCCTCAAGTAATAATTGTAAAATTCGTAAATCATGTCAAGCTCGTTAACTAAGTTTAACACTTAACTTATAGATGATTTATGCAAGATGATAAATTTATTGACACTTATGTCTACAAAATAAAAATAACACATTACAAGTTATTTTGGACCAAATAATTATATACAAATTTAAAAGGGCAATTAAAACTAATTATAATCATCATAAAGGTAATTAAAGAATTTTAATGGGTCATTGATTTGGTTCCCCTTTTGTTCGGCCATCCATAAACACCCCTCCCCTAAAATTTTGCCCATTAAACTCCCATTAAATCCCATGATTCCCATATTAATCTCAATAACCACCTCAATTGGTAACTTCCCTTTTTGCAAGTTCAAAACACACGTACAACTTTAAAACCCTAAGAACAAAATGACGGCAAGCAAAATTTCTTCCTTATTTCTGTCGATCAAAGGCAAGGACAAAGGGGCTGTGATAAGGTGATAGTGATCGTGGGTTCATGGTCCGAAGAAAGGCTTGGGTCGTGGACTGTTAAGACGTTGGTCGTGGCTGTTTGTTTTGATCTCGGCTGGATTCTTGTTTTCCTCCATTCGACACCTCACTAAGGTTTGTATCATCACCTTATTCTTTCCTTTATTTCTTTGATTGCGTCGTGTGATACTGTCCCAAACCGAATGCATGCTACTCGTTATAATCACCACATAAAATGATATGAATCTTTACATAAATGATACGTTAAAAAGGTCTCATTAAATCACGAATAGTGTCACATGAAATAACAAATGGAGTGACCACATATTCGACCCATATAAAATATATTGAATCCTTTCGACCTCACTTGGTTCGACCCATGATCATGTATATACGATTTAAGCATCACATGGAATGATAAAAGTCGTCACATAAATCAGAAATATATGAACCATACGAGTCGAGCTTTGTTCCAGTTTCGTTATTCAAATATGTTTGTTATATACGCCTTTAATCCGGCCTTTCGACAATCATTTCGATCTATAATATAAGTACTAAAGTCTGGTATATAAACTAAACTAAGAAAGAGGAGCATGCGTTTTTTTTAATTTCTGTGAAGGTCGTTCTAGGTTGGGTTAAGGTGGGGTCTTGTCACTATAGTAAACTGTGAGTTCATGCATGAGTCCTTGATTTGCATGTGGGTACAAACTACTTTAAAAGGTTATGGGCAATGGTCTCGTGGGGCATTTTCGAGGGTGTTCGCGGGATTTATGGGTACGTTTCTCAGCTTGTTGCAAGTGTTTCGGGAAAATAGAGTCGGGGTTAATCATTATACGTGTTTATCTAGTTGTGTCGGTAAGCCATTTGAACCACGAACTAGTGTAAAGGTCTAGCGAAATGAATTTGAACTAGTAACACTTTGAATGAAGCTCTAAATATTGTACGTAAGGTTTGAATATAGATTTCATGATTAAATATTTAATATTTCATTTTCAACCCTTATTTTTTTAAGAATGGTCACATGCAAACCTTGATCTATCATAAATCGACACTTTACACCTTAGACTATAATAGTAATATTATAGAGTTTTTAATATTTAGTTACTTGTCGAAATAAACTCTAAACTTTGATAAGTTATACTTTAGACGCTAAATTATGATAAGTTATTATATTTAACTTTAAATTGACTAATTAAGGATATGAACCTTAAAGCTTACTAAATTGAGAAACCTGCCTAATTCTGCCTAAAATAGAAAGTTACTTATGATGGAAAGCTACTAAAAGTGGAAACCTGCTAAAAATGGAAAGCCGTCTAAAATGAGTAATCCGACTTTAATAAGCGTTATCAAATTCATATAGGTTTCGGACGGCGAGATTGATTCATCGTGTGACGTACGTTTCTCTTTTGCTTGCTTCGATTGAGGTACATATATTCTATCCCTTTTCAGTAGGGATTTCTCATAACTTTTCGATCCTTGACTTTACTTCACTTATGATATTCCTTTGCTATGATTTCCTTATGCTATGATCCTTTTGATATGATTCCGACAAAATCCTTTGATATGATTCTGTTCGCTATGATATTCGTTTGTTATGATTATGAATTTCTGATTATGAACCATCTGATTATGAACCTCTGATTATGAACTTATGTTATGGAAATCTGATATGAACCTTTGACTTCTGAACCTTTGATATGAACCCTTATGATATGATTATGCTTTGACCCTTCAGTTTGATACCCGAGCCAAATATGTGTTCCTAGTCATGAAGGTAACATGACCGTGTCATTGATGCACCAATGGCATGACTCCAGTGTGTACGAGTGATGATACACACCGTCCCCATTATGATATGATATGATTATGAGCTCACTATATGTATATGATTTGGCCACTATGATATGTTCCGGGGGGCGTATGGATGCATCCTAGATATGTTATGATTCGATGGATTTGATCTGATATGTTTGATATGATATGATTTATATGGTGAATGATGTCGTGTGCAATACGCGTCTTCACATTCCGGGAGCTAGCTACTCCATTGGTTACTGAGGTCTCCCCTCCTATTATGTATGGTATTCTGAGGTCACCCCTCCGAATACAATGGTTACTTATGATATGATATGATATGATATGTTCCGGGCTCGTGGTAGATTTCTGACAACCCTTACACTTTTGATATACCTATATTGTACCTTCTACATTCCCCAACGCACCATATTCTGTGTACCCTTATATGATTCACTCTACTACCAAGATATATATATATATATATTCCATTGCCTTGATCTGTCACACTCTCATTCCGTTAATTCCGATTATCGTTCCATTCACGTACCGGGTTATTATATGTTTATTGGATTTGATTATGCTATTCATGTTTTATATGACTACTGATTTCCCTGCTGCGATATGATTTCTATACGGTTATCTGATTTACCTGCTGTCATCTGTTTATATGTGATCTCACTGTTATGTGACCCTCTGATTGTCTGGTGACCATGCTAGTGTGTAATCGATAGTTTTTGTCTGTTTATCATGTATACTTCGTTCAGTTAATTTCGTGGACTATGATTATCCGATAGTATCCTTATCTGCTTGTTGTTGACCTGCCATGTTGCATTTCGGTTTATGCTACGGTTTGATTGGGTAAATGGTTCAGCTTGTGACGTCTGGCTTGTTAATTTGTTTAGTTGCTCTGCTATGTCTTTAATTCATTTCATTATATCTTTATACTGTATCCCTACTTATTACGTGTGACTGCCATGTGTTGACTGCTGTTAGTACTTCCGCTGTTATGATATTGGTTATGCTTTCAACTAAGGGTTTTGACCTGTGTAAATTGCCATGCTCACTTATTAACTAATTGCTTCCGCTTGCCTTTAGATTTCTGTTTGATTTGTATGTCTTCTGAGTTCCTGAATTGATTGTATGTCATTTATATGTTGTGTGGATACGATGTCTGCTATGCTTGCTTATGTTTCAGTACTTGTATGCCTGGCTTGTATGTGCTTGTATATATGTCATCGATGCTTTGCTTTGCTTCTTTCTCCTTGTTATCTGTTCTTTGGATATCTGTATAAGTGTGTTCTGCAGGATCCTCCTTGACTCACTGGTTCCCTTTCGTTGCGACCTTGTTATCAGTTTCATTATTTCATTTCGCATTTCAGATTTTATTTAGCTTTCGTTTTGTTATATCTGTTCACTGGGCTTTTTAAGCTCAGCCGCATTTCTTTTCCTGCGGCAGGTTTTAGGTTGGAAGATGGGCTGAGAGTTGGATTATCTGAGTGGACCAAACCTAGTTACCTTATTATTTGAACTTATTTCGACGGGATATTGTTTTGAAACTTCAGTTTATTTTAGACATCTTGAATTTTGTAATTTTCATTGAAATCATTCTTTTATATGACTTGGTACGTTATTCTTCAAGACTTCCGTTTGTTAAAATTTTATTTGTATGTTCTGATATGACACCAGAATGTGACACTTCTACCCTTGTCGGGTTGGGGTGTTACACGCGTAGTCCCCTTTGTAGAACCTTACGCGTAAAGGTTACGCGTAAGATTTCTCTTACGCATAACATTCTACGCGTAAGGTGATCCTTATGCGTAGAAACTCAGTTAAGCTTGATTCTGAATATTTCACGCGTAAAGCCTGAAACAAATTAATCATAACACATTCATTAACACAACATTCAATCTCTTTCAATCTAACATGAAGTCTCAATTAAAACAGGTTACGCGTAGAATCTTAAACCCTATAGGATTCAAAAATTACGAGTATGAAATCTAGCCATAGGATTGACACCAAATCTTTTCTGTGATATCTTAGAGGCCTAAGGATATGATTTCAACAAGTTTTAACATCAAAACCCTCATGAATCAAGAATACCTAATTCGTATGAACATAAACCCTAATTCTTAGTTTTCACCAAATTAATGTTTCTGGGTATGTTTCAAGCAAGATTTTGGTCAATTAAACATGTCAAAAACATAACACAACCATCTTTTTAACCAGAAACACTCTCATATGAAAACACCCAAATCACGCGTATGAACCCTAATTTTGAAAATGGTCAATTCGTGTTTCTGGGTGGATTTGTTTGATAGAAATGGTATAATTGTGATCATATCAATATTTTAACACAACCATTTTAACAGCAAACACCCAAACATGATTATGTGTTCATACGCTTATGCATAGACCACAAATTCATGCCTAGGGACAAATCTAACCGTTGGATCTTGAAACAAATCAAAACCATTGTTTATAATCAAACAATGATGTTAAAAACACTTACAGATTGAAGATTTATAACACGGATTTGTGTAATGATTTCAGAGCGTGGATGAAGGTTAGTAAAATCTTAAATGTAGTAATAAATGTGAAGATATATTTGGTGGAGATGTTTTATTAAAAAATAACTTTGAGCTTTTGACAATTTCAGTCCCTCCACCTTAACCATTTGCATCCAACGCCCATATCTTCCATTTTGGTTACGTAAAGAATGATATTTGGAAAGAAACTTGACGACACTCCCCCTCGACTTAAAAAATAAAGAAATTTTACAAATTTGAGTCCGGGGAATGTCAATTAACCAGAAATGTGACCACCATTATCAAAGAAAGAACCGGAATGAGGTAACATGCAAGTACAAGGTTTTATGAAACCGAAAAATATTTACTTTCTCCCCCTCAACACTTGACCGAGAAAATACTGAATTTTGAAAGAGTAAAGTGTTGACGGAAGATTTGTACTTGCCATGTTAAAAGAAATATAGATAGAAGAATATTTTTGTAGTTTTATCAGATTTTATATTTTTGTATTTTGTTTTTGAAAATATTTACAAAAGAGGTTTTGGTGTTTGACTTGTTTTAAGAATGTTTTAAAAGTTCATCCAGATCTTCTAGAGTCAAACACCGCATACCAATCCGGTGGACCAACTCATTAAACCTAGCAGGAGCTAAGGCTTTGGTAAGAAGATCTGCCAGTTGATATTCAGTACCCACTAAGTATAGTTCAACGGTACCCTTTTCCACGTGCTCCTTGATGAAATGATATCGAAGATCGATGTGCTTAGACTTTGAATGTTGAACAGAGTTGCACGAGATCGCAATAGCACTTCGATTGTCGCAGTACATCGAGATTCTGTCAAATACGTAACCATAGTCTTTGAGTTGTGTTCTCATCCAAATGACTTGAGCACAACACGCCGACATGGCTACATATTCTGCTTCGGTTGAGGACAACGATGTACAATCATGTTTCTTTGATTGCCATGACACTAGTTTATCTCCAAGAAATTTTAAAGCTCCTGATGTACTTTTTCGAGAATCTAAGCAACCTGCGTGATCAGCGTCTGAAAAAGCTATTAGTTCAAAACCAGAATCCTTCAGATACCAGATCCCCAAGTTAATGGTTCCTTTGATATATCGGAGGATTCTTTTAGCCTCAGAGAGGTGGGTTTCAGTTGGTCTCGACTGATAACGGGAGCAAAGATATACGGCAAAGACAATATCAGGTCTACTGGCTGTTAGATACATGAGAGACCCAATGATACTTCGGTATTTGGTAGGGTCAACCAATTTCCCATGCAAATCAGCGTCCAGTTTCTTGGTGTGTGCCATTGGAGTGGCATAGGTGTCACAGTTTTGCATTCCATTTTTGTTTAAAATTTCAAGGGCATATTTGGACTGACTCAAGAAAATACTGTCACAATTCTCAATTTCCGGTCATTTCTCACATTTACTATTTTATTGTTTTTCGTAAACTAGGTTTACGAGTATCGAATTCGCGTAACCTTAATGGTTTAGCTGCGAATTCATGAACATTTCATCAAGGACATTTCATATAGACTAGGTTTAGTCTACATTTCATTAGTATCATTGTCATCATAGTAGTTCATGCATGATTTTGCATTTTACATTAAACGCGTAATTTTCATATTAAATAGACGCTATCGCACGATCATTTATTTTGAACATTTGATTCGACGCTTCTAAAATTTATCCTAATATAATTTTATACTCATTTTAAGACTATAAAAATTATATTATTGATTTACCCGATGTTTTCAATTTATTTCGTATATAAATTGTTATGTTTATATAATTACGACGGTTTTCGTAAAAACAACACGATAATTATTATTTCATTCAAATTTTGTAAGAAATATATTTTTATAATTTTTATGACATCAATATATTTTATTTTGACCCGTTAAAAATTTATTTTTAGTTAACACTGCCCTACAAGCTTAAATATTTATACAAGTTACTACTTATCCTTAAATAACTACACATTTTACTCTACTTATAAATGTAAAATATATATATATATATATATATATATATATATATATATATATATATATATATATATATATATATATATATATATATATATATATATTACTATATATACTAAAACACATTCCTGTGGGTGAACCAAATTAAGGTATTTACAAGGCTAATTTGCATTTCTATTGGTTGATTGAATGTTGTTAGTGATAATTTATCCACTTGGCAGCACATAAGTGGCCAACAAATGTTTTGCTACATGACTTGGTGAACAGTATGAACAGTGCACGCTACTTTGTGTGGTTTGTTTTGTGTTTGTGGTGGCTGCTACATGCATCACATTACATTAATTATTAATTTTACACATTCTGGCAACAGTACTCTTTCCCACAATACTTATGCCACCTATACAGGTGCATTAAATACACATCTTGTATAAGACATTAGTTTACTCTTAACCTTTGACATTAACTTAGAAAATTCTACACACAAGTCTTTTTTTCTTCAGCACTCGAAGTCCTGGAAGGTAACATATTAAAATCTGTTACACCATTTTTTTAAAACCATACTATTACAAGCCTTTGTGTCTAAAAAAAATAAAATAAAAAAGGAATGAATCATATCATACATATTTAAGATACTTAAATAAATACGCTAGCAAATTGTCAAAAAAAAAATAATAAAATAAAAAATATATATATCACACATACTGATGCAACAGCAATTTTTACAAATAAAATTACTCCGCAAGTCCGCATTTACAAAAACTATTTTTTACACATCCAAGTATAATATAAAAACGTAGACACATAAACCATAAAGCAACAGTCCCCCGCCGCAACGCGCGGGTTAACCCGCTCGTTTCTTTATAATATAAATAATTATTATGCGCTAAAAGGAATAAAAAATATTTTGATATAAGGACAACAAACATTCTCATTCTTTCATAAGAATTATAGCCTCTGATCTGTAATTTTTAAATAAACTATTTGGTTTTCTATTACAAAGGAAGACGTTATATGATCTTTCGGATGATGGCTGCACTGTTGTCTAATCGTAATGGTTAAAGTGTTAATTAGTCGAATGACAATCAAAAGAAATTTTATGTTATGCTGAAGAAGACAGACTAGATGTCAGAAAAAGTGTTAGACCTTGAAAATAGCCATATACAAAATTTTCAAAAAAATATACTTATGCTACTTATAGATTTTGAAGCAATATCGTAAATGTGCCATCAAATCTAAATCATACACTTATGAACCTTATCCCAAAAGTCAATAGGCATTTGATAAGACTTTGCAGTTTTCTTCACAAAATCATTTTAAAGGTGTTAGTTAGCCGACTCAAACCCATTTTGCCTAAACTGTTTTTGAGATTCAATCGGATTTTGTTATGAAGCTTATGGACTTATGGTCACAGATAACTAACTCGTGGCCCTGGATAAAGGTTATGAGTCCCTTTTTACCCGAATCACACCATACGAATTTACACTCGACGCCTATCACAATGACAAGATTGATTTTCAATGGTTTGTGTATTAATAAGGGAAAGTTTATTACATAGATTACAAAATGCTAGACTTCATTTTATAATAAAACTAAACTAAATAAATGTGGTTTATATATATATATATATATATATATATATATATATATATATATATATATATATATATATATATATATATATATATATATACTAGCTACACAAATTCACCCTTGTCGACAACAAGGGTGATTCACACTTTTATCATACTAAATATCTTAACCATATATTGTATTATATGTTCATATCTTCACATATTCACTTAATATCAAAAAGTGGAAAAGCAACTATTCTCTCTTTCTCTCTACTCCATACAACCGGCCACCATTGAAGGATCAAGAGGAAAACATAAAAATTTTGCTAGTCAAGTTCTTCACAATCTAGACACACTCTTGATTAAGGTTGTGAAATAAAAATCTTGGGTGTTTAGGATTAATCCTTTGTTCATTAAACCTCATCAAGTAACTAGTCGCGGTTAGAGTGTTGCGTCTCATTTCTGTGCATCCACTCTGTCATCATAACAATTGCAACATGTGAGTAATCACATCCCCCTTTTTACCGTTTTACTATATTTTGGGGCGAAATGCATGAACCATATTTGAACTAAATTGATTACTACTTTTATTAACTCATTTTGTTTGAACCTTTGAACCTGAATCAAACCCTTGAACTTAATTACGAAATTATGCCTTGTTTGAACTTATTGAACCGTACGTGTTATTACCTTGACCTAAAGTCTCCCATGATCGGAGCATCACTATAAAGTCTCCCATGTTCGGAGCATCACTATAAATTCTCGCCTTGTTGGTGGAGTGTTCTCAATAATTCTCGCCTAGGGGTCGAGTGACAAAGGAGTCTCCCTTGTTGGAGCAGTGCAAAGTCTCCCATGTTCGGAGCATCCTTGAGTTATTATATACGTGGTACTATATTGTGAACTATTATGACCATTTATACTTGACTACTTGACACGCTACATTTTGTGCAATGGGTTGTGAACACACAGGTTGCAAGTTTTGTATGGGCGGAACTTGGAACTGAGTGGATTTACAATGCCTTTGCTTTGTGGACTATTTCCGATGACCGAAACCTTTGACTCTCTCTTACGAGTTTTCTTATTTTACGAAACGTGTATACTCACCAACTATTTTCATAGCTGACCCGTTTTTCTCTCATGCATTTCAGGTGATCGTTAGTAAGCTTTTTCTACCAGGTCTTGCATAATGAAGTTTTCACTTGTCACTACAAATCGTTATGTAATAAAACGCAATATTTTGGAATCTAAACTTTGTAATATATTTGCCGATGTTGGCTAAACTGGTATTGTAATGGTGTACTCTTTCTTTTAAATCTTAACGTTGGTATGTTCTATTATCTTGTGCTTATGTTCCTTTCCGTTACACCTCGTGTTTCCGCCTCCGGCGAGGGTGTGACAGATTGGTATCAGAGCCAAAGGTTATAGAGAATGCCGATTTTTCAAAAATAAAAATCACAGCTATAACCGGAATAAAGTTTTATTAAACACCGAACATCATCCGAGTCAACTAGTCCTATCGTTGCATCGCTACTCATAAATTATACATAGCCTGATCAACTATGTCTAATTTATGAAGAACCATGCAATGATAAGAGTGGTAGTTTTAAATCATGTTTAGTCGAGTCTTTAGAGTCTGGTCACCTGAAGTTGCATTGGTCGGGTGGGTATGCATAGCATGTTTTTACGTTCACGTCTACATTACCGTACCTTGTTTATACCTTCTCTTTTCCCACCTTCCGACTTATTAGACATAGCATGTCTCTGTTCCTGTCATATTTCGATCACTATAACACATTACCACCCTTCTAAACCTCATATGCCTTCGTCCGAGTGTCATTTACTCAACCCGATGTTTTGGTCCACTGCAGGATCATGGCTGCAAGAAACACACGCTCAGGAGCCAACAACCATGTCGACCTAAACAACAATGCCAACCCAAACAACAATGACAATCCAAACAATAACGCTACTGGAATAGCGGATCTACTCGCCCAAATTATGACGCACCTTGATGCTAGACGAACCAACGTCAGAGAAGGTACTTCAAACGCTGGTCAAGGATGCAGCTACAAAACTTTCATGACATGCAAGCCAATGGAATTTTATGGTACTGAGGGTGCCATTGGACTGCTAACCTGGTTCGAGAATGTTGAGTCGAAACTTAGTATCATGAAATGTGCTGAAGGAAACAAGGTTGAGTTCTCTGCTGGTTTACTACAAGGTCGAGCATTGACCTGGTGGAACAACCAACTACAGACCAGAGGGAGAGGGGCTGCAAATGCGTTATCTTGGGAAGCATTTAAGAAACTACTAACTGATGAGTACTGCAGAAAAGATGAAGTGCAGAAGCTGGAAGCAGAATTTTGGAACCACTTGATGGTTGGAGTAGAAGTCGATAAGTACATGATCCGTTTCCACGAGTTAACAAGGATGGTTCCTCATATGGTTTCCACTGTGGAGAAGCTGATCGACCGATATATATGGGGATTGATACCAGAAATTAGGAGGGATGTCACCTCGTCGAACCCAACCACTCTGCAAGCCGCTGTGGGCATGGCGTATCGCTTGACAAATGATGCGATCAGGTCTGGAGAACTAACAAAAGCAAACAATAATGGACCAAAGCGACAGGAGGATCACCAGGGAAGTCGAGACCACGGCCAGCAAAACAAGAGGCAGCGAATAACCAGGAACTATGGAGCGACCACTCAGGAGCGCAAAGGATATACAGGTCCACATCCTATGTGTACTCGATGTAACTATCACCAATCGGGAGACTGCTCAAAGTGCAACAAATGTGGACGGACGGGTCACTTCGCGCGAAATTGCTCAAACAGGACTGGGAACCAAGGACAAAGAAAAGCATGTTACGAGTGTGGAAGTCTGGATCAACTTCGGAACACCTGTCCAAAGTTGAAAAGAACTCCCAACCAAGAAGGTAATCATCCAAACCTGGCGTTGGCAATAGAAGGTCCACCAGAACCGAACATTAATGTTTCCCCCGCACGTGGTCGAGCATTCTATCTGGGTACTGAGGAAGCGCGTAACGGGTACATTCTTTCGAACAACCACCTTATTTCTATACAACCTGATTTTGAGTGCATAACCTGATTCCAATTCTTACCACGTTCACGACATCGATTAATTTGAGACCTAACGATATCGACCTTAGTTGTAATTTATTTTGTTGATTTGATTTGACTTGTGTAAGCAATTCCAATATCGAGCGAATCTTTCAAAAGACTTCATTCAAAAGACTTGTTTCCTAGCTTGATCTAGTGACAGTTCTTGTTTGATGAGTTGCGAAAATCAAGTTAAGAGACAAGTTTACTCAAGTCGGTTTAGTTTAATCTCATGACAGTTCTTGTTTGATGAGTTGTGAGATTAAATTAGAATCGACTACCTAAAGGTCTTTTGAGAGCTACGTTCGATATTGGGTAAGTTTACCCTATCAAATCTAATCACGGGCACGTACTTAGTTGAATGGGGAACCTATATGCATGGGCATTGATATGATCATTTAGACTGTTCGTACGAGCATGAACTTTTAGAACTCTTGTCGAGGTTCGGACTATAGTATCAGTAATTGAATCACGAGGACATGATTCCTCTGACATGGGAAGAATGTCACAATTCTCAATTTCCGGTCATTTCTCACATTTACTATTTCATTGTTTTTCGTAAACTAGGTTTACGAGTATCGAATTCGCGTAACCTTAATGGTTTAGCTGCGAATTCATGAACATTTCATCAAGGACATTTCATATAGACTAGGTTTAGTCTACATTTCATTAGTATCATTGTCATCATAGTAGTTCATGCATGATTTTGCATTTTACATTAAACGCGTAATTTTCATATTAAATAGACGCTATCGCACGATCATTTATTTTGAACATTTGATTCGACGCTTCTAAAATTTATCCTAATATAATTTTATACTCATTTTAAGACTATAAAAATTATATTATTGATTTACCCGATGTTTTCAATTTATTTCGTATATAAATTGTTATGTTTATATAATTACGACGGTTTTCGTAAAAACAACACGATAATTATTATTTCATTCAAATTTTGTAAGAAATATATTTTTATAATTTTTATGACATCAATATATTTTATTTTGACCCGTTAAAAATTTATTTTTAGTTAACACTGCCCTACAAGCTTAAATATTTATACAAGTTACTACTTATCCTTAAATAACTACACATTTTACTCTACTTATAAATGTAAAAAAAAAAATATATATATATATATATATATATATATATATATATATATATATATATATATATATATATATATATATATATATATATATATATATATATATACTAGCTACACAAATTCACCCTTGTCGACAACAAGGGTGATTCACACTTTTATCATACTAAATATCTTAACCATATATTGTATTATATGTTCATATCTTCACATATTCACTTAATATCAAAAAGTGGAAAAGCAACTATTCTCTCTTTCTCTCTACTCCATACAACCGGCCACCATTGAAGGATCAAGAGGAAAACATAAAAATTTTGCTAGTCAAGTTCTTCACAATCTAGACACACTCTTGATTAAGGTTGTGAAATAAAAATTATATTATTGAACATTTGATCCGACGCTTCTAAAATTTATCCTAATATAATTTTATACTCATTTTAAGACTATAAAAATTATATTATTGATTTACCCGATGTTTTCAATTTATTTCGTATATAAATTGTTATGTTTATATAATTACGACGGTTTTCGTAAAAACAACACGATAATTATTATTTCATTCAAATTTTGTAAGAAATATATTTTTATAATTTTTATGACATCAATATATTTTATTTTGACCCGTTAAAAATCTAATTTTAGTTAACACTACCCTACAAGCTTAAATATTTATACAAGTTACTACTTATCCTTAAATAACTACACATTTTACTCTACTTATAAATGTAAAAAAAAATATATATATATACTAGCTACACAAATTCACCCTTGTCGACAACAAGGGTGATTCACACTTTTATCATACTAAATATCTTAACCATATATTGTATTATATGTTCATATCTTCACATATTCACTTAATATCAAAAAGTGGAAAAACAACTATTCTCTCTTTCTCTCTACTCCATACAACCGGCCACCATTGAAGGATCAAGAGGAAAACATAAAAATTTTGCTAGTCAAGTTCTTCACAATCAAGACACACTCTTGATTAAGGTTGTGAAATAAAAACCTTGGGTGTTTAGGATTAATCCTTTGTTCATTAAACCTCATCAAGTAACTAGTTGCGGTTAGAGTGTTGCGTCTCATTTCTGTGCATCCACTCTATCATCATAACAATTGCAACAGGTGAGTAATCACATCCCCCTTTTTACCGTTTTACTATATTTTGGGGCGAAATGCATGAACCATATTTGAACTAAATTGATTACTACTTTTATTAACTCATTTTGTTTGAACCTTTGAACCTGAATCAAACCCTTGAACTTAATTACGAAATTATGCCTTGTTTGAACTTATTGAACAGTACGTGTTATGACCTTGACCTAAAGTCTCCCATGATCGGAGCATCACTATAAAGTCTCCCATGTTCGGAGCATCACTATAAATTCTCGCCTTGTTGGTGGAGTGTTCTCAATAATTCTCGCCTAGGGGGTCGAGTGACAAAGGAGTCTCCCTTGTTGGAGCAGTGCAAAGTCTCTCATGTTCGGAGCATCCTTGAGTTATTATATACGTGGTACTATATTGTGAACTATTATGACCATTTATACTTGACTACTTGACACGCTATATTTTGTGCAATGGGTTGTGAACACACAGGTTGCAAGTTTTGTATGGGCGGAACTTGGAACTGAGTGGATTTACAATGCCTTTGCTTTGTGGACTATTTCCGATGACCGAAACCTTTGACTCTCTCTTACGAGTTTTCTTATTTTACGAAACGTGTATACTCACCAACTATTTTCATAGTTGACCCGTTTTTCTCTCATGCATTTCAGGTGATCGTTAGTAAGCTTTTTCTACCAGGTCTTGCATAATGAAGTTTTCACTTGTCACTACAAATCGTTATGTAATAAAACGCAATATTTTGGAATCTAAACTTTGTAATATATTTGCCGATGTTGGCTAAACTGGTATTGTAATGGTGTACTCTTTCTTTTAAATCTTAACGTTGGTATGTTCTATTATCTTGTGCTTATGTTCCTTTCCGTTACACCTCGTGTTTCCGCCTCCGGCGAGGGTGTGACAAATACCACGGGGTGATTGATGAA
Organism: Chrysanthemum seticuspe; assembly: GCA_019973895.1. NCBI lineage: Eukaryota > Viridiplantae > Streptophyta > Magnoliopsida > Asterales > Asteraceae > Chrysanthemum > Chrysanthemum seticuspe. The sequence continues at coordinate 113,186,040 of BPTQ01000002.1, read as the reverse complement.
TTTGCAGTCCTAGAAATAACGTAAGTTCACCCATCATGGACATTTCAAAATGTTTTTTTCATAAGTTTTGAAAAAGCGTTTGAGTATTTTAGATGTGTTGACCCAAAAATGATGTCATCCACATATATTTGAATGATTAAAATGTGTGCCCCGTGATATTGTATGAAAAGTGTTGGGTCGATCGATCCTTTGACAAAGTGGTGAGATAGGAGAAAGGATGATAACTCATCATACCACGCCCGATGGGCTTGTTTGAGGCCGTAGAGAGCCTTGTTTAGCTTGTAGACATGGTTTGGGAACTCTGGATCAACGAATCCTTCTGGCTGGCTAACATAGACCGTTTCTTTCAGTTTTCCATTAAGAAAAGCAGTTTTGACGTCCTTCTGAAAGACCGTGATGTTCATGTGAGCCGCAAACTCTAGAACAATCCGTACAGCCTCAAGACGAGCAACCAGAGTGAATGATTCTTCAAATTCAATACCCTCTTCGTGTCTATAACCCTTAGCCACCAGACGTGACTTATTTCTGATTACGGTTCCTTCAGCATCCAATTTGTTTTTCCAAATCTATTTGAGACCAATGACGTAGACCCCTGTTGGTCTTTCAACCAATTCCCATACTTCAAGACGTTTAAATTGATTGAGTTCTTCTTGCATGGATTCAATCCAGTTGTCATATGTCATAGCTTCTCGAATATTTTTGGGTTCAGCTTGACAAACGATAAGTGCATAAATGCAATGTTCACCGTCTGTGTAAAGGCGTTGTCTAGTCATGACTGGTTGATTTGGGTTTCCAATGATGTTAACAAGAGGATGGTCTTGAGTCCAACGATGTGTAGAGGGTTGATGTTGATATACATTCTGCATATTGGGAGGATTCAAATGGCTTGTGGATGATTCCGCAACATCAGATGTGGCAGTTTCATAAGCAAACGGGTTGAAGAACGCATTTGGATCATAATCTGCAAGTGAGGGTACTTCATTGTTCAGAATATCATCAGCTGGTTCAGCGTCGTTGGATGCGGTGTGTTCGACTGTTGTTGTAGAATCAACTGGTGGTGCTTCCTCAACATTAGTTGTTGTAGCAGGTGTATCAGGTATTGGATTTTGATCAGGTTGAGTAGCGGAAACATTGGATACACCAGGAGCACGTTCATCAATATCATCACTAAACAGACGAGCAAATAGATGTTCCATTTGACGTCGAGTTAGTTGTAAACAAGGTTCAGCTGATGATGGGGTTTGAGGGAAGTTTAAACGGTTATGATCGGGTTCCAAGCTGTTATGCTCAGAAGCCATTTCAGTAAGTTCATCGAAATTGGCATGAATCGTTTCCATAATCTCCCTTGTACGATGATTCCAGATCCGGTAACCCTTGGAGTTTTCACAGTATCCTACAAATACTCCTATGTCAGCTTTGGCCTTGAGCTTACCAAAGTCATCACGATCATTATTTGGGTAGCAAAGAGATCCAAATACATGAAAGTGTTTGAGATTCGGTTTACGGTTATGGACAAGCTTGCAAAGTGTTTTGTTGTGGCATTTGGTAATCATTGATCGGTTCTGAGTGTAGCATGCAGTCGACATGGCTTCAGCCCACAAGTAATCTGGGAGTTTTGCATTGATTAACATTGTTCTTGCAGCTTCCACTAACGTACGGGTTCGTCTTTCAACAACTCCGTTTTGTTCTGGTGTTCGTGCAATGGATGCTTGATGCTCAATTCCCACTTTCTCATAAAATGCACGAAGAGTTTGATTCACAAATTCAGTTCCTTTGTCTGTTCTGATTTGTCTGACTGTGTTCCGGAGCTCAACTTGAATTTTCGTGAGAAAGGTGATGATCATCTGTGGAGCTTGATCTTTACTTCGAAGAAAATAAACCCAAGTCCATATTGAGTAGTCATCTACAATTACCAAAATGTAGCGTTTGCCATTAATCGTCTGCACGCGCATCGGGCCACACAAATCCATGTGAAGAAGATGAAGCACATGCTGTGAGCTGTGTTCCACCTTTGAAGGAAAGTGAGCACGAGTGCTTTTCCCTTGTTCACAAGCTGAACATAGGTGATCTTTAGAATACCGAAATCTCGAGAGACCTTTAACAAGTTTGTACCTTGCAAGATTGGTTATGGTTTGAAAGTTTAAATGTGAGAGACGATGGTGCCATAGCCAAGATTTTGTAGATGTTGCCTTTGAAAGTAGACAAATGGGAGATGAAGCAATCATGTCTTGCATTGAGATTGTATAAAGACTTGAATTGCGGGTGCCAAACATAAGATCGTTTCCTTGTAGGTCACGAATGAAACAAGTTTTCTCCCGAAAAGCAACTTCCAAATCTCCATCACAGAATTGACCAACTGAGAAGAGATTGTGACCGAGGCCTTCCACATAATAAACCCTGCTAATTTCGATGTTGCCATTGATGTGATCTCCTTAGCCCATGATAGCTGCGAAGTGATCATTCCCGAATCTGACAGTGCCAATGAACTTTGCAATAAAGTTTGATAACAGTTTGAGATTGCCTTTCATGTGTCGGGAACATCCGCTATCAACAATCCAAAGGATGATCTGTATCACCTGCATTACACACAGACGACACAGATGGAATAGAAGTAGATGTGGAACCCGAAGAGTTAGAGGGTTCCGAAGCAATTATAGTAGAAACACACATATCAATGATTTTAGGTATCCATTTAAATCCAAGTGTATTATGTAACCATTTCTGTCATCTCCAACTAGTCTTAGCTTTGGTCTTAGTGAATGCACTAGGTGATAAGTTCTTCCTAGGAGGTGAAGGGGGTTCTATGAGTATATCAATGATCGTAGTTGGAACACTAGAGGGTGGTTTACCTAGCACAGACTTAGAAGCATTAGTGGGCCTAGAGGTATTCCGTTTTCTATTATTCCGCTTACGATTCAAGATAGCCTTAGCAACACATTTATCATGACAACCAGAAAACATGCTTTTATGACAACCAACACAAGAGGCTTCAAACAAAACATTAAGAGTACTTAAAGATTCAGCATTCGTTACATCACTTTGTTCATTACATTTGTCAGACGCAATATCTAACGTGGGTGCAACTTGAGTTTTATTCAAAGTCCTAGGGTGTTCTTCTACTTCAGCATTCTTTATTGTTCTTTTCTTACGTCGCAACTTCCTATTCTTCCGTGCATTGCTCTTAGGCTGTGAAGTGCGGGCGTTGGGAAAAGAGGCAACTATTCCTGTTTCAGTAGAAGGAAGCACATTAGTTTCTTGTGGTTTGTCATTAGGCATTTTAGTGTCACTTTTTCTAAGTGTTATAGGTGCAAGTACCCTAGTGTTACTAATCTTAACTTGTTCATACTTTCCTAACTTCTCTTTTAACTCAATAATAGTGTGCAACAAATCTTGATTTTCAGAACGAAGATTTCCATAAACATTTATGACTTCTTTAGTGTGTGCAAGATAATGATCAAGTTCTTTTGATGCTTCATCACGAGTCTGTTTGAGTAAATCAAATATGACACCATATTCCTTTTTAACTTTTGCAAGTTCTTGTTCATATTTTGAGATTTGACATTTCAAAGACGCGTTTTGATCATCCAGTTGCTCAAGTTTTGGATTAAGAGTTTTGGTATGCAACTGGTTGATTTTGTTTTGCAAAGCGAGTTCACGATTTTGACAATCTTTTTGACACCATTGAAGACGACGTTTTGCATTTGAAAGCTCGTTTAACAATCGTTCATTTTCAACTTTTAAAGACTTGATTTGTGACACAGTATCAGTATTCCCAACATTTTCAGCATAATCAACAGAATCAGCAGAGATATAATCAATATGCAACAGAATGTAGTAACACAACATTATGGATATCAGCATAGATAACATCTTCAACATCTTTTCGTAACATTTTCTTTTTACGTTTTGTATTTGAAATAGATGTTTCTGTTTTCTCGAAAACTATTTTCATCAGTCCAAGTTCCTTATGAAATTCCCTTTCCCAATATAGTGCACAATTTTTCAAGTTTTGAACATGGGGTAAAATTCTTTTCTGAAAAATATCTCTTTGTTCTCGCGCCTGAGGCGATTGAAAATGTTCAACTTTTGTTTCAGAATGAAATTCAATCTCACGTTCTAAAAGTTTGATGTCAGATAGGAAAGTGTCAAAGTGTCTAAGAATTTGACGACTTTCGGGTATTGTTTTAATTTCACTGAGTGAAGGTAAAGGACCATTAATTTTTGCAGAATTGGGTTGGGGACCAACATTAGAAGACTCAAAAATAGGTGTGATAACCCAAGGTGCGTTAGAAGTATCCTGTTGTGCGAAGAAAGTGATGGCTTTTGAATAGTGAAATGGTTTGTTATAAACAACATTTTCTAATTTTGATCGACTCTCGTCTTCTGCATCTAATTCCTCTTGACGATTATATTCAACAACACTCATAATGGAATCATCAATTCTATGTTCTGCACTGTAAACTTTAGGATTTGGTTTGAATGCTCTATTTAAAAACTTAGGTTTGTAATCAGCAAGATTCGGTCCATATCCATTTGGGTTTGGTTTGAAAGTAAACTTTTGAATCGTTGTGATTAATTCACCATGTTTATAAACAACATTTCGAAACTCTTTGATTTTGTTTTGTAAGTCGACAATTTCCTCAAGATAGTCATCTATTCGTTTCGTTGAATGTTTTTGTACTCAGAGAACTGTTTTTGACAAGTTAACAACTCAGACTTGGCTTTTTGAGTTTCCAAAGTGAGAGCATTAAGTTGTTGTTTATGATCATATTTCAGTTGTTCTATTTGAGACAACAAAGCATTCTTGGATGCGACTAGATCATGTATCTGTTGTTCTAATGATTTTTCGTTTTGGTAAGATTTAGCAAAAGCGACTTCAAAACCTTTTTCACGTTTTTCTTGAGTTTGAAAGACTTTGAGTTGGTTTTTTAAGTATTCAATATCCCTAGTTAACAGTGCATTTTTGTCCTTTAATTGCTTATTAATGTCCTTGCATATTTCCAGGCGAGATTCTTGGTCTTTAAGTAAGGTCATGAGCTCAGACGGAAGTTCAGCTTGTTCAACGTGAGTCTCAACATGATCATTAGTCAGATCCTCAAGTATAACCACGAAGTCAACTTGATTATCAATGGTAACTATAAGGTCATCTTGATCGTCAAATATAACTACGGGATCTATTTGATTATCATCGGAATGAGATGTAGACGGCTCATGTTAAACACTCTAATCCTCGTCGGATACAGATGTAGGCGGAGATATCATATTAGTAATGAATATGGTTTGATCCGGTACCTGAGACAAGCCGTCAGTGTCATACACTGGGCCTGTGTCACTCATGTGGAGTTCGTGCATGTTGGCCATCAAGATAACTGCTGCATTAGCCTGCAAGTCCTCCATATCATCATCAGAATATGCATTTGCCATGAAGCTCTGTTCCTTGTTCGTAAGAGTTCCACCAGCTTCATCCTTAAGAGCCAAGAGTAAAGCCTCTTTGTGATAAGCGCTGCCTCTTGTCCTCGGCTTTGGGCATGCATTAGCCAGATGACCATTCTCATTACAGTTATAGCAACAAAGACCATTAATCCCATTCTGAGCATTACCCTGTTCAACCACTTGAGCCCTTTGTTGTTGTGGAGCACCCATGTTACTCCTTCCCATTGGATTAAACCCTTGACCACCGCCCATCTGACGAACATTACCACGATTCTGAACTTCAACACGTCCATTGTTAACAACAGCCTGATTTCTTGTGTTGGATGAGGTACGAATACGATTATTGGATTTGTTTGAATATCGGCCGAAGGCTCTAGCAATCATGACAAACCCTTGTGGCAATGCATCGAAAGATTTTGTATCCTCATTAGATTCACTATAAAGTGCTTGATCATTGTTGTTGTTGTATGGAACCAATTGAGTTTCTTGAGGTTGGTGCTGTGACGGATCATATGGTGTGATTTTTGCAGTTGGCTGTGGAGGATTTGTGAAGACAGTTTGTAATGTCGGGAATTGAGGATAACAAGCTTGAGCCCACAATGCTAATTGTTGATTATCCGGAAGTGAAGGTGAGACCGGGAGTCCACGGATAACCCTTTCTTTGTCAACTTCTTTTTTATGCGGCTTCAAATAGTCGTACAACAATCCGTATGTAGCATGATGAAGATTCTTAGCTTGACGGATGAAAATGACATACTTTTCCCAATCAGGACCAAGACTACTCAGGAACTTAGTGTTGACAGCAATTCTTGGCATAATGATGTTATGTTTGTCCAAGTCATTGATGATATCTGAGAATCGATGATGATATGACTCTAATTTCTCTCCTGGTTCAATCATGAAGTGTTCATAAGCCAAGTAAATTTTGGATTCCATGTCTTCTTGATTGAGTTGTGTGCCTTCCATGAGAAGATGAATATGTTCCCACATTGCTTTAGCAGTCTTTTGAGCATCAACACTTCGAAGTATCGGATTAGGTAATCCCAAAAGAATTTATTGCATTGCCAGTTCATCGGCTTCAAATTGTAGAAGTTCATCAGCAGTGAGTTCATTAAGACTGGCAATGTTGGTGACATCACCTCTTGGTGGATTAGCATTTGGATCTCCGAGTGTAACGACAATAGGCATCTGAAATGGACCTTCCAGGATGACCTTCTTTAAGAACTTTCCATGTGGCTTCTTTAGATCACAAAACCTAAAGAACCTAATCACCCATTGATCGTAGTTTCCGGGAGTGAGCATTGGAGGTCTATCAAGTGATCCAGCCTCATGAATGGATTGTTGGCTACTTAAAGCTTCACACATCTTTGCAAACCAAGACGGTTCCTTCATAGTATTCCTGGATGGATGTTGATTGTTAAAGTTTGTGTAAGGTTGTACTTGAAGACTAGGGGTGGTTGAATCATTTGTGGTTGAATTGCTCCTTGAGGAAATTGTTATTGAAATTGTTGTTGTTGTTGTTGTTGTAGTTGTTGATAAAATTGTTGTTGTTGATTGAGTTGATGTTGTTGTTGTTGTTGTTGTTGTTGAGGATACACATGAGGGAAGTAGTTAGAGTATGGTGGTTGAGACATCTTGAAACTTGTGTTGAAAAATGGATCTTTGTAGTCGAATGAAACTTTGTTGATGAAGAGTCCTTATGCGTAGAAAAAACCAGCTTAGGCAAAGAAACCTTATGCGTAAAGACACTAACTTACGCGTAGGATTAGGTTACGCGTAGGGTTAAGTAAACCTTAGCTTATGCGTAGACTAAAAGCTTAGTAGTAGAATGCTTATGCGTAAGATTTGCTTATGCGTAAGACAAGGCTTAGGCGTAAGAAAATGCTTAGGCGTAAAGATTCTACGTGTAAGTGTTAGCTTAGGCGTAAAACTAGGGTTTTGCCTAAAAAATCCTGTACACTTATTCCAGTGTAAAAGATATCCAAAGTCGAAGTGTTTTCAGGCTTATCCAAGCAAGAAAACACTGAGTAAACCAATAGCACTGAAGATCAAACCTTTTGGAGCTTATGCGTAGGATTAGGGTTTTGCTATGCGTAGGAAATGCCAAAAATAACCAAGACTAATTTTTAAGCACAAAGATGTTTAGAAACCTGATGTTTAGGATGAAAAAGCTTCAATATCACCAAAATAACACAAAAGTGTGAAACTTGATGATCCAACACACTTTCTCACCTTACGCGTAGACAGAACTACCCCTATAAAACCAAGTTCAAAAACAATGAGAAACACGTAAAGTTTGACACTTTTTGCCAAAAACATAAACTTTCACACCAAATAACCTTTAAAGTACAAGAATCTTGAGTTTTAAAGTGTAAAAATTTGAGTTTTGAGACGTATGAAAAGTGTAATACTGAAACTCACGCGTAAGCTTAAAACATCAAAAACAAAATCGTTTCACCCAACTATTTGGCGAATGATATGTAGGATATAGGATTTCAGAAACACTCTAAACCATAATCATATGAGGCGTTCAAGTATGTTTAGAGAGAGAAAGTTCTAGAGAGAGAAAGGGAAGAGAGTTGGGAACTATGTGAAACAAAGAAAAATGGTATTGAAGCTCCAACCCTCTACCTTGGGAGGTAAATGGTATTTATAGTGTCTTACAAATAAACGCCACCTACGGGCTGTGGATCAGGCATACAGTGGGTAAAGACCCGTCCGTCCTCCACGGTGTTACAGAACAAACTACTTACTAACATAACATGACTACGACTGCGAGCTTTCTAACGAATACATATACTTGAGGTGACCGACTCTTTAACGACTGAATTATCTAATTCCTAACAATCTCCCCTTAAGGGAGGTCACCTCAATTTACAATGAATGCAAACATATATTACATTAGATTGTTCTAGGATTTTTGATTAAGTTCTTTGCTCAGTAGCACGTAGTCATTGATTCTTCATGTTCCGCATATTTTGGATAATTCAAGTGGAGGTCTTTAATTGATCCACGTGATGATGAGTTTTGAGCCAGAATTAAGATCATCAGCTAACAATAATCTCAGTCTCTTCCATTGTGGTGTTGGTATTATATGATGTTGTAACATTTGGACCGACATGCTCACATTCTGGATCATGATGTATTCTCATCAGAGTAGCGTAAGCTTTTACTGGTTCATGATATTTGCAGCAGCATAGCAGAAGCATGGAGTGAAAGTATCAGAGTCGTTGAAGCACCTATCATGATTTCTTTTGAGATGAATGAGTAGTGTGAGCATGTGTCTATGGATTGACCGCTTTATTCTGATCAGCTGCAAACGTCGGGCGTACCTGCATACAACAGTTAGCAATAAAGTGCACAAAAGTATCTTTGATCACTTTCGTTGAATTGAGGTACACGGCCCACGGTTCCCCGTTGATCAGTACAAGTATTGCCTGTGATCAGGTATAATTCCGAAGAATTTCCTTGACAGGGTTTCGCAGCTGCTCTAGCTGTTCTCAAACCGGAACGTCTCAAAGAAGACAACACGGAGTGAGTGAACCAGCGAATTTGAGATTCACTGATTGATGAAAAGAGATTTGAAAAACAATCGTGTATCGCTCAATAGAAATTGTTTTTGCAATACAACGAAGGTTTTAATGAAAATCAATTATCAATCATAAACACCTTTTTATTTTTGAAATATTAGTACACAGTCGATGTGCTAAAGAAAAGAGTTTTTAAGCACAACGACCGGTTTTTCAAAGGTATCCGTCAATCCATAACCTGAACCAGGATTGATTCAAAAGATTGAATCGCCACATTGTTTCTATTCAGTTGTCACATGGTTGATCTATTGGATAGATCTCACATGCCACCCACAAGGAGCTTGTTTGATGTTGGCTCCAGAAGGCTTTCCATCTTCATTGTGAATATGTTTGCATATCACTCAGATGTTCTGGCAATACCACAAAGATAATGCGTAGGACTCATAAGATATAATCTCTCCTTCCACATTGTGTGAAACAGAGAGTCTTCATTGACAGTGTCCTAAGGAGATTTATTTGATGATCTCGTGGCTCTAGACTCAATTGTGCATATTTGGTTCCTAAGCCGGAGACTAGGGAGAGGGTCTCCTTCTTCGATATCAACAAACTCTAAGAGAAAGTCGATAGGTTATGTAGGTTCCCCGTGAGAATGAAACAAGCCCTTTTAAGAGGAACTTGAGTAGCTTGAGAAATTGTAGTGCAGTGCGTCACTGGGTCCATGACGTCTTGTCTTCAATACCGATGTTACCTTGGTAACCATCAGTAGCATATGAATTAAACCCGGTTTCTGCCCTAAGGTTGAATAAATTGAGGGCTATTTATTTTCACCCCTTTTCACATTCAATTCTTTTTCATTCTTCAACCCCTTCAGTGCTTACCGAGACTTCATAACTAGAACCTTGTTGGGTTTATTCCAGTACTAGCTCAGTCTCAGTCCGCACTCTTCCCATATCTCACATTTCTCCTTTTTTTCATCATACCTAAGGACTTCTACTCTATCTAGCGGATTGTCCCTGGGTAGATCCCTCCGGTTCTGGTGGATCATGGGAACAAATACCTAACTTTATCATCCTTATATCACCATACATAAAGTAAAGTTGGTCGATCTATATGGTATTGTTCATCTGCCATTGGAACCAATTGAAAACCATTTTAAAATCAATCCAGATACTTGTGATATATTATCAAAGCATTTTGTACTTGAATTGTTTTTTATATTTTTAGAACAAGAGCTCCCCCTCAACATGTGCATCAAGCATCATTTTATAATAGAAATAATTTTCATCTTTGAGGGGTTGGCTAGCATCTAAGAGTAGTTATTTAAAGAATGTGGTTTTCAAAATAGTTGCTCCCCCTCAATATGTGCATAGAAATTTGAAAATGTTTTGCACATATTAGGAAAAGATTGCACATTGAAATAAATTGATCACGTTTCAAATCTTTGTGGTTTAAGATCGATGCTCCCCCTCAACATGTGCATGGAAAATTTGAAATCGTTTGGCACATGTGGGAAGGAGAGCTTGTACATCCTTATAAAACCATGTATCGAATTATCAGTTTAAATCCAATTTAAATCACAAATTCTCCTCCGATCACATTTTTCAACTCCTTTGAGAGTTGTGATCTCTATTGATTTAAATTCACTTTTGGAAGTTTTTTTTGGAGAATAGTGACTTGCTTTTGAAAAAAAAAACTTTTAACTGATAAGGATCAGATTTTCAGACTTTAAACTCCATTGATTAAACATGCAAGACTATCTTTTGAAAACATAACATTAGCAAAGGTTTTGAATCAACTGTATAAAACATTATTCTTTTTGAAATTTTAACAATAAACCTTGCTCATTTACGTGCCAAATGTTTGAAAAATGACCTTTCAAAATAACCTTTTTAATTCGAATAAAATCATTCTCCCCCTCAATCAATGACACAAGTTTTTGATTGAGAGATAGAGATTTTGACATAATGATAAGCACAAATGATTTACATGATACGCTTACACAGCGCGTTCGGGGTCAAAGGAACTTCCTTTTTGTCGAGCAAGTTTTTCAACACCCTAGGCAGTGAACCTAATCGTTGTAGTGTAGTATTAGGGTAAGCCACGGGAATTGATATCGTTCTCTAGGGGAATAGGAATGCTAGTGAGAAGTTACTACGCTAAGGTTGGGGTTGAGGAAGATTATTTTTTATCTTTTTATGTTTTTTTAGAAAAGGAAAAGTACGAATCTCGGGGTTTGGATTTGGGGGGGGTTGGTATTTCTACCGATTACTCTACTATTATCTAATTATCTAAACTAAGGTGGTGGTAGTCTATGTCTAATTATTGTGTGCTCGTATGATAGTTTAAAGATGTGTTTACTTAGGTTTTACTACTCCTTAATTCTCTCCTATTGGTGGTTGAATTGTCACGTCCTTATTCCTAATTGCGTTGTGTGTCTAAAGTTGTAGGGTATGCGTTTCTCCCTAACTCTTTGAAGTTACCAAAGGGTCTCGTCTACAAAACCCACAAGGGATGATAAACTCTAACTCTAAGGCCTCTTTGGATAGTTTAGCTTACAACAACTCAAAGTGCTATAACCTAAGGTTCACAAAGATTAATCAAGCATTAAGTACACAACGAATGACCTATCGCATTACTAGATCATTAATCAACTAAGATAAGAAACAACCAATCAATATTCAATAATTAAGTTTCATATTCCCTAAGCAAACACACAAGTAAATTAGCCGGACATGGAGAACATGCAAGCATACACACAAATAATTGAAGATATTATTAAATTAATGAAGTAAACAACTTATCTTGGTGTAAGATAGGGTTTAGAACCCTAAAATACGACCTTGGTTCGGTTTAGGTTTTACTCCAAAAGTTTACCCAAAAGACTACTCTCTAAAACTGAAAAATTCGGATTCTATATATAAGATTACATGTGCGACGGCGTCACCTTATGATTTGTGACGCCGTCGTGTCGCCGTCATTAGGGTTTCGTCTTGGCCAAGTTAATCTTGCAACGGCGTCACCTTATGCTTGTGACGCCATCCTCTTTAGCTTCTGACGCCATCTGGATTGAATCTAGGCCGTCTGAGTTGCGACGGCCTACTCTTTTAAAGCCCGGCGCCGTCCTTCAAAATTAGCAATTTCTCTTCTGAGCCGTCACAAATTCCTCCGACGGCGTCGCAGATTAAGCAGTGATGCCGTCCCCTTGTAATTTAGCAGCTTGAGTGTCTCGATTCTTGACTTTGGCCATTTTCTTCATATATCCGCGCCTTTTCGTCCAAATAAGTGCCATTACAGCAGTTTGCCTTCAAGAGACCTAAAAAGTGAAAAGGAACGATATTAAGCAATAACGGATACAAAAGTGATCAAATAAGGGCTTAAACGACCCCTCAAAAAGGTACATTTTAAAACCTTATCAAATATCCCTACACTTGGTATTTGCTTGTCCTCAAGCAAATGTGCTTTTAGCCAATTAATTTATAAGTTAGGGGTCATGAAGCATTGGTTTAAAACAGTCCACAACACATATAAGCCCCGCAAAAGTCATAACAAGCACGGAAATTACATACTAGCACCTCACATGGGGTGTTTGGATACTCACATCTCTCGGGTGTATATGAAATATAACAAATTGGAAATGGAAGATAAACACTCGTTAACCGGTCCTAGTACATAGATTACAATAGGCTTCAGAATAGATCAAACCTCCATCGCTTTGGCGTAAGCACCTAGGAAAGACTATAAAATAGGTCTTTAAAGGGTTGTAACGTTAGGCTTACGGTAGGGAAACAAAGGGTTTGGTGGGATAGGCTATTTAGTGGTGGCAAGTCAAAAATCTCAATGTTACATGCATACGAAGAATGGCGTTGCTAAGCCAAGACTCGACACTCTAAACTCTAGCTAACTGAAATAAACAAACATAAATTTAAAGGATAGATGTAGGATGGTAGCCCGTATGTTTTTTTTTTTTTTTTTATCACTCTATTTTTTTTTCTTTTTCTCTTTTTCTATTTTTTTCGATTTTTTTTTTTTTTTTTTTCATACACTTTTACTCTACCATCCTCTACGATAACATCAAAATACTAGGGATTTAAAGGCACATCCCTACACTTGAGTTTTTTATTACTCTAACACTAATTTGACCCGATTTGAAAAGATCAAAACACTTGGGGTACATTATTATGCAAACAAAGGGAATTTGAATTTAACGTTCCCTTCCCGTCATTTCATAAACTTTAACTTTTCCCATGAATCCCAATCATCCCAAAACTGTATACAAAGGATATGACTCGACTTAGCAACTTATGCAAGCAACTAGATAATTGAACTAAGGGTTTAGGGTGATAACAAACATTTGCACTAAAAGTGAGTGCATAAGGGGTAGGCTAAGGCGATTTGGGTGTATATTTGGGGGTGGGGTGTAAACAATGCTCTTCATTGATATTCCGGAAAAACCAAAACATCACGAGAACCGCGAAAAGGATAGGCTCTGAGGGGTTAACTAGGGGTATCGTGTACTAAAGATGAGTACAACGCAAAGGGTGTGGGGGAATTACTCAACCGATATGGAAGAAGTAATTATATTACGGGTATCAAACAAGGGTTTATCCTAATGCCTCTTATCATTTAGTTATTCCTAACTACACAAGTGTAGCCTCACTTGCGATCTCGGAATGCATCACAAAACAAGTTCTAGAATCTAATATACTACCGGTTCACACTCTAAGCATTGAAGATGAATGCTTTTAATTCCTACTAATCTAAGGGCGATCCTCACATTTTGGTGGAATTTGGGTGGTAAAGGGTTTTGTGCTAGTCATATAACTTCCTATCCGTGAGACGCTTTTGTTAAGACTAATGGCCCACTCCTATATGTCATAAAAAATTTTAAATTTGGTGCCAAAATTACCCTAACCGACATTTTCTCATGGTTTATTACACAATCACATTTGGACAAAACAAATAGTCAAGGATAAGCATAGTTTCAAAGTTCCCGTTTTATTTTCCCTCCCTACACTTAAACTGAACATTGTCCCCAATGTTCCCCGAAAGTATCAAAGTTATGATAAAAGAAGGTAATTAAAAACGAAAGAAACTAATACTCCCCTGATTAGCTCGGTAGGATCCGTGTAAAGTGGTGGTTAAATCCTTTTCAAGAAGAATTATTGCGTGAAAAGCTCCTTCCAATCTTATGTAACTTCTTCTTGACAAACTAAACCTGCACACTTGAAGAAAACAAACGAAACCTTCGCGTAAAATCGGCGGTAATAATATATATAAGACTCGATTTAAACTAGGATATAATGCTTGTGGAATGGATGTTTACAGAATTTCTAAGAAAATTAAGACCTGGAAAATTCTAAAAATTTATAAGTAGCTCAGAAAACGAGAAAAAAGTAATCTGATGTTTTTACTCCTTCCTGACGCCGTCAGGTTGCAATCCTGACGCCGTCAGGTTATCCTGACAAAAACTGGTCTGCGATCTTCTGGAAAATTTACATCTTTAGAGTCTGAAAAAATTTCTGCAAAACATTCATTATGACTCGATACAAGCATTTGACTCGAACAAACACACATGGATATCTTTTAAATAATTGTAATTCTCATGTTTACGTTTCTTTTGAAAACGTGTGTAATCCTCCCTACACTTATCCCTTATGTAAAATACCTTTATATGTAATTAAGACGAGGTTAAAGACAAAATAAAGCATTTTTACAAATTTAAACATGAGAATTAACAATCAATAAAAGATATACGACACATAAATAAAAAGAATAAGGAAAAACACATGGTTTGCCTCCCAAGAAGCGCTTGTTTTTGTTCGAGTCACAAGCCTGACTCTACCCTTATTTAACAGATAAAGGGGAAGTTTTCTCTACACTTAAGTTTAAGTGCGGGTGATAGTAGCAATACACACCCTTAGGGTGGAAACTTGCTACGTGAGGAGAGGGTGATGGGTGATTTATATGCTCAAAGGAGTGTGCTCCATTCATTATAACCTTACCTAATCCAATTGGTGTAGCGGGTGAATTAAATCTCTCTCCTAAAAATGGATCATCTTCTATCAACTTCAAAATATTCTTAGTTAAGGATCCATCTTGACCTAGTAAACCCGGTTTAAACCCATAGTGTTTCTTGTTATCAACCATGAATGGGTGATATAAGTGTGTAAGGTCATGGGTTACTCCTATATTAGCTTCTACTCTACATGGCCTAGAATCTACCACCTTTATCAAGCAACTACCCGGACTATCTATTTTGATGGGTAGATTGGGGCCTAATTCAATTCCAAGATTCACATCTAAAGACGGAAAATTGGGTAAGGTTTTTGGTTGAGGCTCCGGTTCATCAAAATTAGGAACTTCCCTAGGAGTAAGAGAGAGGTCATGACAACAAGCATCTAAACCTACATTCTCTAGTGGCGTTTGGTCCAAAGATTCTCTATCAATCGGGGTTCCTATAGTCTCTTCTACTTCTTCCGGGTAAGTTATAGGCGATGTGTGTTCCTCAAGTGATGGTAGGACTTGTGGGTTATCCGATGGGATTGGATTTTCTACTCTATCCTCCATCTTATCAAGATCACCTATGTATTCGTTTTGTACTGTGGTAGCGCCTAACCATGACATGCACCTTGGTACCTCAACTCTAATCATCTCCTTCCTAAACAACCTTTCCGACCGAAGTTTCCAAATTGAAAATAGGTCTAAAGATTCGTTTTTTGGGTCCCATGTTCCACTTCTAAATTGGGCGTGAATCTCAAAGGTTTCCCATGCATTTCGAACACCACGTCCCCAAATATCCCCATCCGCTACATAGTCAAGTCTCCTTTGGGTTTCGTGGGCGATACGAGTGTAAAAGAATTGTAGTGGAAGCAGTAAATCAATACCATGATAAAGGACTTTTTGTAATAAATATTTAATTCGAGTCCACGCCTCAGGAAAGGATTCATCATGATATTGCTGGAACCTCAAGATCTCATTTTGGAGTGGAAAGGGTAGATTATGTAGTGGATTTCGTTGATTGGGTGACAGTTTTGGCAGATTCGCGTTCTCCATAATGGCTAACGGAATAGTTAATGAAAATGGTTACGAACAAAGGTCACGAAGAAGGGGGATAGACTAAGAGAAAGATAAAAATGAGAAAAATTTACTTGATAGGAATCAAGAAAAGAACCTAAACGAGGTGGACTACTAACTAGCTATTCTATTCCCCGGCAGCGGCGCCAAAAACTTGATAACGCTACACGCGTCGTTCGGGGTCAAAGGAACTTCCTTTTCTTCGAGCAAGTTTTATAACACCCTAGGCAGTGAACCTAATCGTTGTAGTGTAGTAATTAGGGTAAGCCATGGGTATTGATATCGTTCTCTAGGGGAATAGGAATGCTAGTAAGGAGTTACTACGCTAAGGTTAAGGTTGAGGAAGATTATTTTTTATCTTTTTATATTTTATGAAAATGGAAAGGTACGAATCTCGGGTATTGGATTTGGGGGTTTGGTATTTCTACCGATTACTCTACTATTATCTAATTATCTAAACTAAGGTTGTGGGAGTCTATGTCTAATTAATGTGTGCTCGTATGATAGTTTAAAGATGTGTTTACTTAGTTTGTATTACTCCTTAATTATCTCCTATTGATGGTTGAGTGTCACGTCTTATTCCTAGTTGCGTTGTGTGTCTAAAGTTGTAAGGTATGCGTTTCTCCCTAACTCTTTGAACTTACCAAAGGGTCTTGTCTACAAACCCACTAGGGATTATAAACTCCTACTCTAAGGCGCTCTTTGGATGGTTTAGCCTACAACTACTCAGGTAATTATATTCTAAGGTTCACAAAGATGAATCAAGCATTAAGTACACAACGAATGACCTATCGCATTACTAGATCATTAATCAACTAAGATAAGAAAAAACCAATCAATATTCAATAATTAAGTTTCATACTTCCTAAGCAAACACACAAATAAATTAGCCGGACATGGAGAACATGCAAGCATACACACAAATAATCAAAGACATAATTGAATTAATGAAGTAAAGACTTATCTTGATGTAAGATAGGGTTTAAAACCCTAAAATACTGTACAAGACACCTTAGGTTCGGTTTTAGGTTTTTACTCCAAAGACTCTCCACACAAAGACTGAAAAATTCGGATTCTATATATAAGATTACAATTGCGACGGCGTCACCTTATGTTTAGTGACGCCGTCGTGTCGCCGCCATTAGGGTTTCGTCTTGGCCACGTTAACCTTGCGACGGCGTCACCTTATGTCCGTGACGCCGTCCTCTTCAGCTTCTGACGTCGTCTGGATTGCATCTAGGCCGTCTGAGTAGCGACGGCCTACTCTTTCACAACTAGACGCCGTCTCTTGAAAATACGAGTTTTAGGTTCTGTCCCGTCACAATAATTTTGGGACGGCGTCACAATGTAGCACCTGACGCCGTCGCCTTCTACTTTCAGCAACTGTGATTGTCTCGATTTTGACTTTGGCCATTTTCTTCATATATTCGCGCCTTTTCGTCCAAATAAGTGCCTTTCCAGCATTTTGCCTTCACGAGACCTAAAAAGTGAAAAGGAACGATATTAAGCAATAACGGATACAAAAGTGATCAAATAAGGACTTAAACGACCCCTCAAAATGGTACCTTTTAAAACCTTATCAAGTAGCAAAGGGATTTTCTCCATCAATGGTGCCAGAAACATTTCCGTGATGTACACTCGATGATTGATGATTTATTGATGAGACAGAGTGATCAGCAGCAGGCGCTTCTTGACTTAACGTCATAGAAACTGAAGGGTTAACTTCATTGACAGGGATAGAAGCAGCCTCTGATGAAGGAATTGACAAATCATTTGCGGTTGGCTCATAGTGTTCATCAAACATTGGATCGAACAGTTTCTTCAAGTCATCTTCTGAAGGAGGTACATAAGGAGTTGCCGGCGAGGAGTCAAAAACAAGAGTAGAACTGATGGGACTACATGATGATGCGGGTCCAGAACTGGGTTGTCCTGGAGCCATAGGACCGGTCAGCTCATCGAACGTAACGTGAATTGTTTCCATGATATTTCGGGTTCTTTTGTTGTAGATTCGGTATCCCTTTTTGTTTGGTGCATATCCTACAAATACTCCAATGTCCGCTTTAACTTTAAGTTTGCCTAAGTCTTGACCCTCATTAGTTGGATAACACAATGCACCAAACACACGAAGGAATGAGAGATTAGGTTTTCTATTGTGGACAAGTTCATATGGGGTTTTTCCATGAGCAGTGTGAATTAGGGATCGATTTTGAGTGTAGCATGCAGTGGCAATGGCTTCAGACCAGAGAAACATTGGAACCTTTGAGTAAATCAGCATTGTTCTTGCAGCTTCCACAAGAGTTCGATTTCGTCTTTCAACTACACCGTTATGTTGAGGAGTTCGTGGAACACTTCTTTGATGACTGATTCCAACACTTTCATAAAACTCACTAAGTTGTTTATTAACAAACTCAGTTCCATTGTCTGTTCGGATGATTCTGACAGTTTTGTTAAGTCGAACCTGCAGCTGTTTGATAAGTTTGATGATGATATCTGGAGTTTCATCATTTGTCCTCAAGAACTTAACCCAGGTGAATCGAGAGTAATCATCAACCACAACTAACACATATTTCTTCCCAAAGATATTCTGCACTCTCATGGGTCCACATAAGTCCATGTGAATTGTATGAAGAACTTCTGTAACTGAGTTTGTAGGCTTGGGTTTGTGGGCATATTTTTTGCTTTTTCCCAATTGGCATGCTGAACAGAGATGATCCTTTTCATATTTTAGTCTAGGTAAACCTACAACTAAGTCCTTTCTGGAGAGATCATTGATGGTGCCGAAGTTCAAGTGATTGAGACGACGATGCCATAACCATGACTTAGTTTTCGAAGCCTTTGACAACAAGAAAATTGGAGAAGACTTCATCATATCTTCGATAGAGATGGTGTATAGATTTTGAACCACGTGTTCCTCTTAAAAGTTCCTTACCATCAAGTTCTCTAACGAAACAAGTATGTTTTCTGAAGGCCACTTCTAGATAAGAATCACAGAATTGACCGACAGAAAATAAGTTATGACCAAGACCTTCTACATAATATACCCTGGAGATAACACTATCACCAACAACATAATCTCCATAACCCATAATAGCACCAAAATGATTATTCCCGAATCTAACAGTCCCGATGAATTTACTCACGAAGTTCATGAGCCGCGACCGGTCTCCATTCATATGCTTGGAACAGCCTGAGTCCAGGTACCACAGAACGATTTGAACGATCTGCAGTTGAACACAGACAAGAATGGATAACTGGATAATTGGGATCCCCATGCAAGAATGGGTTCCATTTGGTTAGTAACAGTGATTGGAATACCCACATCATAAATAGAAACACCCACATTAGAAATAGAAGCAATGGAATCATTAGAAATAGATGCAGTGCTGTTGTCCGTATTTGACCTATTCAAAGTGTGTTCACTTCTTAAGGGAATAGTTCTACCAGTAGGCATCCATTTTCTAGTGGGCATTGTCTTAGCAGATTGAGGGCAGAACTGATTAACCTTATGGCCAAAAGGTATCCATTGATAACCTATCTTACTAAATGTTCTTCCTGTGGGTTTCCACTGTTTTCTAACTTTCTTTCGCCTTTTCCTTTTAGCCTTCTTAGCTTGATTTTTAGCATTAACAGTTTTAACAGGGCGTTTGACAGTATTAGACAAAACATTCACACCACAATCATGATTAGTAACAGAAACAACGCAATCATCATTACATGTTTTGCCAAAAGTAGCAGAATTCGCATTAATTACAGTACGCTTAGAGCTAACACTAGAATCAACACGATTCGTTTTATTCAAATTCTCCCTAAGGTGATCTTCTACTTTCTTCCACTGAACATTCCTAGCTTGCAAGGTCCTATCATTCTTGGTATTGCCTGGAGGCTTTGACCCGCTTGCTTTAATGTCACTGATTACTCCTGTAGAGGGAATTATAGGAACATTAGTTAGTTGAGCTACTTTTTGCATTCCTGAACTAGATGTGCAAGGATCTGAACTACTAGAAGGCACCTTAGAATTCACTTTCATATTACTTGGCACAGAGTGATTTGTATGCTTGGCACTAAGCATAGAACAAGGCATCACAGTTTTACCTTTCGCACCTAAGGATTTAGGACATGTTGCAATTAAACATTCTAGCAGCTCCTGAGATCGTTTGGCCTGAATGCAAGCAAACCTAATTTCTCTATCAAGAGGCTTATTGATGAATTCCTCTTCCACAATCTCACGGAAACATTCTAGACTATCCTTAAGGTGAGCACAATAGTTATGAAGCACAAGTTCATTGTTCCTAATGTGAGGAGGAATGTATTTAACAGTCACAGTATATTTGCAGTCTGAGGATGACTTAGATACAACATTCTCATTAAAGACAAGTGGCAGTTTCCCTTTTTCCTGACTCCTCAGATTCTCAATTTCTTTTTGTAACGAAGTTATTTTTTCGTTGTTTTTGTCACGAGTGACTTTCATTGAATCATATAACTCTTTAAAGTGTCGTTTAACTTTTTCATTTTCTTCCAGAAAACTCTCGTTTTCTTTTTGTAAAACATTAACTAAGTTTTGAAGATGAAAAGTTTGAGAATACTGAGAATCTAAAGGAGGAGGCATTTGGGAGCCAGTCACATTGTTCTTTTCACCCTTTAATTGAGAGATTTGGGCTTTCAACTTTCTGATCGTGCAACAATGAGCTTGAATCTGTTCGTCACGTTTATTTATCTGAAAAACTGCATCAAACTCTGGAACATCTGAGAATGTCTTGATATTTGAGGTTTTAACATTTTCTTTAAGATGTTGATATTTTAGTTGCAAATTAAAATGTTCAACTTCTAGTTTAGAAAGATGTTTTACCAAATTATCGTGATCATCTTGATCAATTTTCTCACTAAATTCTGAGTTTTTGTTTTCAAGCTCAATGACACGATCATGTGATACTTTCAATACAATAGATAATTCATGAAATCGAGAAGCAGTAATGGAGTGATTCGTAGCAGTGTAAAACACATCTTGAGTAATACATTCAGAAATAAGATTCTCATTTAATGTATGCAAGTTCTTCCTCTCAATCTCATTATATTTTAATTCATGCTCATAGTCACTAACCTCAACTATCATTGCATCAAATTCCTTTTCCATTTCTTTAAGATCTGAATCCATCCCCTTTTTAAGACTCTCAAATTGATCTTTTAGTTGTTTAAAGAAAGGCATGACCTCAGTTAAATAGCACTCTTTAGTTTGCTCAAAACCCCTTTCCCCTTCAGTTATCCCAGTGGGTGTGATCCTTTTCTTACAAGTTTTCTCAAAATCAACAAATAATTGAAAGATAACATATTGACTGATTAGGTCTTGCTTTTAGTGGCAATAGTTCTAGGAACTAAATGCATTGGTGTATTTGGAGGATACACAGGGCTGAAGGCATTTTCCTAAGGGGAGGGTTTGTTACAACAAGATTATCTGCTTTTTGCTTATCCATATCTTTCTTCCAAAAAATCTGTTCTGGGGTTAATTGAGTTTGAGGCTTAAACATGTTAAGGGAGATCCAATTTTCCTTAGTGTAATCATGAGGTTTGATAGTTATGTTTTTCTCTTTACATGTAGGGTTGTTGAGTTTCTTATCCATTTTCTCCCTAGTGACTTCATCTGATTTCTTATCTTCCTCAGTGCACTCAGCGCAACTGGGTTTCTGCCTAGGCTTAAGGATTTCATTACCATCATAAATAACCTTATGAGCAGTTCTAGCCTTTTTAATGACCTCTGGATTTGGTTCCTCAACAAGGGGAATGCTATGCTTATCGCTTAAGACTCTATGCTTAGTGATCAAGTGAGCATTCTGAATGGTATTCCCTTGTACGTACAACTTATTTTCAAGCTTGTTTTTCAAAGTTTTTAGATTGGAAAAATCATTCAAAAGTTTTGATTCCTTAG
This sequence comes from Chrysanthemum seticuspe, assembly GCA_019973895.1. Lineage (NCBI taxonomy): Eukaryota > Viridiplantae > Streptophyta > Magnoliopsida > Asterales > Asteraceae > Chrysanthemum > Chrysanthemum seticuspe. The sequence goes on along the minus strand of BPTQ01000002.1, from coordinate 113,164,083 downwards.
CATTGAATTCTTGCTTAAGCATTTTAACATTTTCTTGAAGTTCTTGTTTTTGCTTAGCAGTTTTAGAAAGCTTTTCTTGTAAGAAGTTTAACTCTTGTTTTAATACTTCTTCTCTAAAATTATTTTTTCGAATAATTGTACGCATTTGTTCATCCATTTCCTGCTCACGTGTGGTTAACTCAAACTTAGCACGCTGTTCATAAATAGCAACTTGTTCTTTATAGGCATTCAGTTCAGAGATAACAGAATCATCAGGGGCACATGCAGTGTATTCATCAAAAGCACAGTCATCATTGACTGCAGAAGATGCATTACTTGGTACAACCTCACTTTCACTTTGCTTCACATATTGATCATATGGGACAATATTGTTATTACCCTCATCATCAATATCTGATTCATAAGTTTCAAGAGATTGTACTTTATTATGCATCTTTTGCTCATCAACTTCATCATATAGTTTTAATACCTCTGAGATGATTGATTCTTTGGATGGGCCAGCTTGATGTGATGATGAGACCATTGGAGAAATGCTAGCCATGAAAATTGTTTGTGCAGTAGGTTCATCATCGACGTCAGAGTCGTATGCATCACAGTCAGCGACTTGGAAGGCATTCTGATGATTGTGACCTATCTCCTGAATTGGCTGCTCATCCACATCTGCATCATAGGTCTTGGAATTGCCCTCAGTGAGAAACAACAACTCCTCTTCATCCAAAGCAGCACCATTATCCTGAGCTTGTACAAGCAACATCTTGTCTCTGAAGTATTCTGCATTCTGTGGACGTTTTGGAGATGTGCAGTTCCTAGCAATGTGTCCCTCACCACTACAGTTGTAGCATTTGACAGGCTTTCCTTGTCCTTGATTTGGATTTCTTCCCCGATTCTGATTTGCTACATATCCTCTACCAACTCCACCTCTTCCTTTATCATACTGCCTTTCTTGAACTGGTTGCACCACAACCTTCCCATCTCTGACAGTAGCTTGATTGTGTGGATTGGATGCTGTTCTGAGGTTATTGTTGGTGTGTGGGAGAGAGTTCATGTTTTGGCTAACCATGAGAGACAGTTGATTGATGAAGTTTTCCATGAGAGTGTTTGAGTCGGGAGGCTTATATGCTGGATCAGGATGAGCTTGTAATTACCATTACCCATGGGTATGACTTGAGATGCTTTGGTGGTAATACCAACATTGGTGTAGAAAGTTGTAGAATCATTTGGTGAGCTTGTTTCTCCCTGGTTGGTTTTGAATTGATCAAGAATCCTTTTTTCAAACATAGCATGCCTCTCATTCTGAAGCAGGAAGGCATATAATTGCTCATAGTTTGTATTCTTTAGACCTTTGGTAAGCTTCACAGAGGTGACAAATTTGTGCTACTCGGGATTCATGTTGTTTACAAACTTTGAATTCAGCTGAATGTTAGGCATGGTCATTTTGATGTTCCTCATGTCATTCACAAGCTTATGGAATCTCACGTAGTACTCATAGACACCCTCATCTGGTTTCATCTTAAAGTGCTCAAACTCATCATACAGTTGTGATTCTCTGTCTTCCTTAGTTAACTCAGAACCAGAGAGAAGCATCTTGACATTATCCCAGACCGCCTTAGCTTCAGTGTTGTGATTGATGAGCTTGTAGATATCCTTTGGACGACCCTGAAGTATAATGTTGGAAGCCCTGATGTCAGCATCGAATCTCTTTTTCTCCTTATCATTAAGCTCATCATACGTCTTTGGTCTGTCCAATCCAAAGATCATTGTTCCATCAGCAGCAGTATCAGTTATGTCTCTTGTAGTCTCAATCTGATAAGGTCCTTCATCGATTGACTTGAGAATGTTGACTCTGTTTTCTTTTCCCAAACAGTACAATCGGATTCGTTGAGCCCATGAGTCATAATCAGTTCTGTCAAGCATAGGTGGATGAGTATCTGATCCCGCTGCTTGAACGTCCTCGGCTACAGAAGAAACAATAGTTGGAACGATGTTTGCCATGATTACAAGTTCTACGGGATTTTACTAAACTTTGATTAAACCGGGAAATTGATTCTTTCACGGGATATTACTAAACCAAAAGAACAACCGTAAGAATGTAGCACGAAGAAGTAACAAGTCTCAATAGACAAGTAGCTAAACACTCAAATCGCTTAGTTATCAACTCGCTAAACAACCAACTCACTTAAAGAAGCAAGTCGCTTAAGGAATCAACTCGCTTAATAGCCAAGTCGCATATAGAGACAACTCGCTTAATAGCAAGTCGCAAACAGACACAACTCGCTTAACCACCAAGTCGCTTAAACTAACTCGCTAGCTATACAACTCGCTTAATAGCCAAGTCGCTTTAGAACTCAAGTCACTTATTGAAACAACTCGCTTAGAACCCAAGTCGCTTAAAGAAACAACTCGCTTAGAACCCAAGTTGCATAAAAAGTCAACTCGCTAAATAGCCAAGTCGCATATACCAACTCGCATCCAGTAACAAAGCAACTCGCTTCGAAGAAACAAAAGTCCGAGACTCAACTCGCTTTGTACAAAGTTCACAAATAACCACTTTATCAATCAAAAACAACCAAACCACGATGATTTAAGCCTTCCAATTCAAAACATAAACACATATGATGATCCTAAACACAAAAGTACAAGCAAAATTCAAACTTTAACACTAGAATTTGTCCAAATGATTCAAACTCTCCTAAACACTTAATACCCCAAAAACCTTATGAAATCCACCAAAACAAAGAGCATGAAAGATGAGTGATCAAACCATGGCTCTTGATACCATTTGTAGGATATAGGATTTCACAAACACTCTAAACCATAATCATATGAGGCGTTCAAGTATGTTTAGAGAGAGAAAGTTCTAGAGAGAGAAAGGGAAGAGAGTTGGGAACTATGTGAAACAAAAAAAATGGTATTGAAGCTCCAACCCTCTACCTTGGGAGGTAGAGGGTATTTATAGTGTCTTCCAAATAAACGCCACCTACGGGCTGTGGATCAGGCATACAGTGGGTAAAGACCCGTCCGTCCACCACGGTGTTACAGAACAAACTACTTACTAACATAACATGACTACGACTACGAGCTTTCTAACGAATACATATACTTGAGGTGACCGACTCTTTAACGACTGAATTATCTAATTCCTAACATGATACCACTGTTAGGTTCCCATTTATGTAACACAAGCATTCATTTGAAGAAATAGAGAAGAGAAAGGATCGGTTGAACAAACCAAAACAATACGCGTATGAATATAGAAAAGTTATGCGTGAATATTGAAATGAAATGAACAACCAACCTTCAAGAGAAGGTTTACAATCCTATTTATAGGAGAGGGAGCTAGGGCAACACTCCTAGTCCTTTCATTTCCTTATTAGGCTTGGGCCAAGGCTTATGGGCCTTCTACATAAGCCTTAGCATAATAACAAACATAAAGGCCTAATTAAGCTAACTATTACATATTAATTACTAACACTTGTAATCAAGTTTAGGAGTGATTCCAACAGAAATGTTAAAGCTGATGTGGCGCTGACGTGGCTGGTGTTAAAGGACAACTCAAGTTACTGATGGGAATGCTCTTATGGTAAGAGGTGTTGTTAATAGAGTTATAAACTTATACAGGTGTCATAGTGGTCGTATAGTGTCACGTTTGCATCACCAAATGAATTAACTTAGTTGATCAATGTGTAACCATCATAAATGTTTAACATGTCAGGGTTGTGCGAAGTGCACACTTGTATGATGTTATTATGATTATCGGTGAAGCCCTAGATCTCGGGGGTCCACAGTTTTCAAAAACTATTCAACCCCCCTTCTAGTTTTCCACAGTTTTCAACATTTAAGCATTAACATTTTGATTTAAGATCATTTGAGGACAAATGATTATTTACATACTAAGGGATCAACTTAGTTGATCAATGTGTAATCATCATAAATGTTTAACAAGTCAGGTATGTGCGGAGTGCACACTTGTATGATGTTATTATGATTATCGGCGAAGCCCCAGATCACGGGGGTCCACAGTTTTCAAAAACTATTCAACCCCCTTCTAGTTTTCCACAGTTTTCAACATTTAAGCATTAACATTTTGATTTAAGATCATTTGAGGACAAAAGATTATTTACATACTAAGGGATCAATCTTCACCATTCATTTTTATTTGATCTAATGGATGAGATTAATCCCAACAATTTAAAAAACCTACTTTCATCCTCTTTTTTCAAATATTAATAACTTTCAAACCGTTAATCGTTAAGCGGAAAAAAAATATCATTGGGACGAGCATTTATTTATCTTTCTATAGATAGGCACTTTGATATACTTTCGGAAGAAAAAAAAATTCGTACTTTTCACCTTTTTTTAAGTTTTTTCGTTTTTTTACGTTGCTGAAATTTGCATTAAAAAATCATATGTGATTAAACACTAATTTGAATATCACATGTGATATTAGTCTTATATCATATATGATTATCATATATGATATTAGTGTTATATCATATATAATATGTAATATCACATGTCATATTAGTGTATATCACTTATGAAATACATATCATATCACATGTGATATCACATATCATATATGATTTAACACTAATATGACATGTGATATTCAAATTATTGTTTAATCTTATATGATTTTTTCATGCAAATTTCAAGTAACGTAAAAAAAGACGAAAAAACGTGAAAAAAATGAATTTTTTTTCTTTTTTCGAAAGTATATCAAAGTGCCTGTCTATAGAAAGATAATTAAATGTTCTTCGCAACGGTGTAAATATTTCACTTAACGATTAACGGTTTAAGAGATATTTAAATTATAAAAAATATGTGAAATAATAAAATGTTTTTAATCTCAGCCATTGATTTCTTGTTAGATGAATGGTAGAGATTAGTCCTTTGGCATGTAAAAAAAGTTTAGTATGTAAAATAACTCTCCTCTAACATTTTATCATTTTTGATTAACTACATATAAATCAACATTATTAGCTTTTTAGATTAAAATGTGTCTCAATATTTTAGATCAATCATTTTTAGTTACTTTAAGTATTTACTTATATAAATATATAAATTCCAAAAATAGAAAACTATATATTACATCATGTCTTGCATCACCTTAGAAATCCTTATAAGATTTTTTGAAATATTTTGTTTAGATATTCACTCAACATATCTTCCACAATCTTGGATAGATTTGGTAAGATCCTTGAAAGATTTTTTGTGATCTTTCTGTCAGACTGACGGAACCAAAAATTATAAAGGGCGGACCCTTTTTTTTGGTTCCGTCCAGTCTGTGGTCTGCTGATCACTTGGCCTATAAATAGCAAGCCAACCTAAGTTGTTTCATCATCCCTCATAAGCATAAAACACATACATTCTCTTATTCTATTACATCTAACTCAGTTTCATTTCATTTTAGTGATCATCTTTTGTAGCAAAGAAGATCAAAGCATAATCAAGCTTCAACGAAAAGTTGGAAATCTTGTTTGTTTTGTTGTTTTGTGAATTATTATTATTCATACATAATTGTTGTATCAAACCCTCTTAAATCTCTGAGTGTGATCGGTTAGTATTTTAGTCCTTAAAATACATAGTGTGTTGGGAGTGGTTGTACCCTTGTAAAAGAACTCGACATCTAGCTTTGTGTCAGAAATATTGTGTAAGCGACGTGTAAAGGTTTTCTCCGTCGTTTAAAGGAGCTTGTTGATTAGTGAAGATAACTCTCGAGTTGGAGACTCGGGGAGTGGAGTAGGGCAAGGCAAAAGAGTCCTTGTAGACTGAACCACTATAAACAACCGTGTCGTGGTTTGATTATTTCTTTCCTTACTTGCATATTATTTATTACTTGCATATTATTCATTCTTTGCTTGCATATCATTTATCCTTTAATATCTATATTGATTGATCTCACAATAAGTTTTCAAAACAATTAAAATTTTAACGGTAAAACTATTCAACCCCTTCCCCCTTCTAGTTTTCCACGGAGTTGTTGAAAGCTGGAGCTAAGTATATGATGTGAAAGATGTAGACGACAAAACAACATCAAATCATAGGACATCAAACGCTGAAATAAATAACTTTATTTTAAGATGTTCTACTAATAAGCATGATTTTGATCTTGCACACCAAATGATTTGTGTTATTTTGTTCATTGTGAGATAAGGTTTAAAATGTTATAGTTGTGCGGATTATTTCTGTACATGTACTAACATTGTCCTTTCTGAGATATAGGTTTCATGGTTACTGTCGGCTGTGAGAGTTATATGGATCTTAGAAATGAAAATACAACTGTAATTGTATATAGTAAGTGTACACTATTAATTTTGGTTCACTAGAGTGTCAAGTTATAATGAGGGGTTGTATGAAGCAACAAGATACTTTCGAGCTAAGATACATGTGCTTACGTAAACGGTAAAGCGAATTCACGGACTAAAAAGAGTTAAATTTGAGATTATATATCTAATATTAAACTGATGATGTATAGTCTATATCCGGGTCGTAGACCCGACTAAAGTCCAATACTAACTTGGCCCGGTACGAACTGGGCTAAGCAGATTAACCGTTTGGGCTCATGAAGGCCCGAGCTGGATCTATTGATAGAATAGATATCCACGATATCTTTCAAATAGATAGATAATCATTCCCAACCGGTTAAGACGGGATACGCCGAAGGTTGAGGAACACGGAACCAGCAAGGATTCCTTGCGTATATAAAGGGAATCATATCCCTCGTTTAAGGTACGATCTACAAACCCTAACTCTCCTTAAACCCTAAAACCGATTACTTACTCTCACGCCGGAGGATAATCGTGGGAAACAATCCCACGATAAGCCTAACGGTGTCTTTTGTCTTTTAGTGCGCAGGTCTCAAGCAACGATTCTCAATTGGTGCAGGAACTGGTGCTCCAAACAAGGAACGTCCAACTTTTGCATCAACAAGTGGCGCCATCCGTGGGACCATTCACTAAGAACCAGGAACTAGGATGACAAAGCGATCGCAATCAGACTTTACTGGAAAGAAGGTGCACAGCGGGGCAACCCCCAAGCAGATTTATGGGACAACCAGTGCTGCTAAAAATCAGGGATCAGGTCAGGATTCGGCCTTCCCTCTGGTGGAACCACTCTCGGGGACAACCCAGACAACAACTACCACCACCAGTGCCAGAGATCCGCTGCGCACTCCTTTTACTCCACTCCAATCGGTGCTAGAAGCTAACTTCACAAAAGCACCCGACGCACCCGATAAAAACAAGGGCGTTTTGATAGAAACGGATACCCCTGTCCTAGAGGGAGTCGTTCCGGATTTAGAGCCAAGTAATTTTGTCTCTCAAAATTACGAAGCCCTAGCTATCCTCATGCAAGAGGAAGCAAAGAAAAGACCAAGTCGAAGTCTGCATGCTCGGCTAGACTTTGGCCCGGAGTTTGGAACATCTCCACCGCGTCGTCAGAAGGAGAAACGCGGGAGGGATGATCGCCGACCCCCAGTGTTCAATAGAATCGGAAGGAGAGTCGAGGAAGATGATACATCTGACTCACAACCTATAAATGAAAGTGAGGAAGACGAGAAGCGCACCAATGTCCACACTAGACTTGGTAGCCGCAGAGTACAAGATAGGCTGGGGGAGCGATATTCCCCAAGTGAAAGTCCCCCAAGCACAAATTCTGAGGACAACCAGCGTAAACGCCTAAGGAGAGAGGAACTATCTTCTAGTAATTCCTCGGACATCGAGGACAGTGAGACTGGACATTGGAAATCCAGAAGAAAAAACCGTGACCAAGAAGAGGAAGATATGTCTCTCCCATGGCGCCGTCAGAAAGTAGATGCGTTTACTAGACGCATCAGTGATTTTTCGGAGAATAAAAAGAGGCGCATGCCCACTAATGTTAAAACCTATGATGGAGCAGGTGACCCTGATGATCACCTAAAAATTTTCGAATCAGCCGCAACCATTGAAAACTGGCCACAACCTGTATGGTGCCACATGTTCAATTCCACACTGGTGGGAAATGCGCGGAACTGGTTCAACAAGCTTCCACGCAGAAGCATCAATGGTTTTGAAGAATTGAGGAAGGCATTCCGCCTAAACTTTACTCAACGAAAAAAGTGCGCTAAAAACCCCATTGAACTCGCTAGAGTCAAACAGCGCCAAGGGGAATCCACAAGCGCTTTCATGGAGCGCTTCAAGGATGAGTGCATGCAAGTCAAAGCATGCCCCGAAGTACTCAAAATCTCAGGGTTCATGAATGGGATCAACAACCCGGAACTTATTAAAAGATTGAATGACAGGATTCCCCAATCCTTCGATGAGGTTATGAAGCGTACAAGGTCCTTCGTACAAGGAGAAGCCGCTGCGGCGGATAGCAAGAGAAGCTATTCCAACTACCGATCACAGGAACAACCTGGGAGACAATCCACGGATCGGAATAGTAACCGTAACAGGAACTATCGCAACCAGGGGAATGGACACGACAATGACAAATATACCCCGCTTACCAAATCGCCAAAGGAAATACTCGCAACAGAGGGCACTAACTTCCCGAGACCACCACAAATGCGCACTCCAGAGGATAGGCGTGTCGGCAGTGGATACTGTGATTACCACGCGCAGAAGGGCCACACCACTAACGAATGTGTTCAACTGCGCCAACTCATTGACAAGATGGTCAAAGAAGGTAGATTGGACCATCTGGTCAAGAATATCAAGGAAGGGAAGGACAAGCAGAAGAGTGGCAATAAGAAAGAAACGCCTAAAGACAAGCCCGACACCATTTACATGATACAATCATGGCAGCGGGTCACAAAGCAGAAGGTAAGCCAGGATTTTTCACGGGGAAAGGAAATCTCGTTCCCCACCTTAACCGCGAACAACGCAGTGGTGGAACCACTTACTATAGAGATAAGCGCGGGGGGTCATGACATCCACCGCATGTATGTTGATGGTGGAGCTTCTGCCGACATCATGTATGAGCACCGTTTCAAGCGACTGCGTCCTGAAATACGCAACCAGTTAACCCCAGTCAGAACAGCGTTAACTGGTTTTACAGGTGAGAAGATATGGCCTATGGGACAAATAAGACTACCTGTCAGCATTGGAAACGAAGAACACTCCGCAACGGCCTGGATGGAATTTATGGTGATTAAATCTCCCTCGCCATACAATGGCATCATTGGGAGACCAGGAATCTCAGCTATGCGAGCAGTGCCGTCAACAGCGCATGGGATGCTTAAGTTCCCAGTGGAAGGTGGTATTGTTACTCTTTACAACGCCACTATACCACATAGAGAATGCAACACGATTGCATGCGAGACGGAACCAACCCTAGCACAGCGGAAGACCAGAATTCCACACCTGAAAGTAGCGATCCACCCAGAATACCCAGAACAGGAAATAGCCATCGGCGGGTCACTATCAGACAACGGCAAATCAGCTGTGTGTGCGCTCCTGCAGAAGAATTTAGACATTTTTGCATGGGAGCCAAAACACATGACTGGGGTACCGCGCTCAATCACAGAACACAACCTGCGAATCCGACAAGGGTACTCGCCTATTCGCCAGAAGAAACGCGGCCAAGCCCCAGAGCGCGCGCAAGCGATCCTGGCAGAAGTGCACAAGTTGGTCGATGCGGGAATTATGCGTGAAGTTTACTACCACGACTGGCTTTCCAACCCAGTAATGGTCAAAAAGAGCGACGGTAGCTGGCGAATGTGTGTTGACTTTACTGATCTTAACAAAGCGTGCCCGCAAGACTGCTATCCATTACCAGAGATAGACTGGAAAATAGAGTCTCTATGCGGGTATCCATTGAAGTGTTTCCTAGATGCGTACAAAGGGTACCATCAAATTCAGATGGCTAAAGAGGATGAAGAAAAAACGGCCTTCCACACAGGCCAAGGGGTTTACTGTTACACAAAAATGCCCTTCGGCTTGAAAAACGCGGGTGCCACCTATCAGCGGTTGGTGGATAACGTTTTCGAAAAACAGGTGGGCCGCAACCTAGAAGTCTATGTCGATGATCTAGTCATCAAGAGCCATACTGAAGATGAGCTAATACGCGACATTGAGGAGACGTTTAAAACTCTACGAGAGATAAACATGAAGCTGAATCCCAAAAAGTGCACATTCGGCGCTACTGAAGGCATGTTCCTTGGATACCTGATTGAACCTGACGGTATAAAACCATGTCCAGAAAAAACAAAAGCGGTCATCGAACTCCCTTCACCACGCACGTTGAAGGAAGTTCAATCTCTCAACAGAAAGTTGGCCGGCCTAAACAGGTTCCTATCCAAATCAGCAGAAAAATCGTTACCACTTTTCAAAACACTCAAGAAGTGCATAAAGAAGGGGGATTTTAAGTGGACTACGGAGGCAGAGGAAGCCTTCACTCAGCTTAAACAGCATCTGGCAACACTCCCAACACTCGTCGCACCCCGACCAGGGGAAGAACTGATCATGTACTTGTCCGCAACTGATGGAGCAATCAGCGCAGTACTACTAACAGATAGGGATTCAGTGCAAACCCCTATCTACTTTGTAAGCAAAGCGCTAAAGAAGACGGAGGTGAACTACACCGCCATGGAAAAATTGGTTCTTGCATTGGTGTTCGCTGCTAAACGGCTACGCAGGTATTTCCAGGCGCACCCGATTGCAGTAATCACCGATCAACCAATCAAGCAGATCATCTCTAAACCTGATGCATCCGGCAGACTCCAGAAGTGGAGTGTATTGTTGGGCGAACACAACATCTCCTACAGACCACGCACGGCAATTAAAGGACAGATTCTGGCAGATTTCATCATTGAAAAACCAGACACCGATGACGTACCCACCCCAAATAAGACAGAACCACATGATCCATGGATCTTGTTTACAGATGGATCCTCATGCATTGATGGTTCAGGAGCAGGCCTTATCCTTACAAATCCAGAGGGAATGGAATTCACCTATGCACTGCGCTTTGAATTTACAGCGACAAACAATGAGGCAGAGTACGAAGCCCTACTTGCTGGACTACGCATTGCAGCTCGAATGGGTGTACATAACCTAGAAGCAAACGTGGATTCCCGGCTCGTAGCTAACCACGTGTTGGGAGAATACGTGGCTAAGGAGGATAACATGATTCAGTATCTTGCCAAGACCAAGACACTGATCAAAAGTTTTGACAGATTCACCATCAAACAGGTTCCTAGAGGGGAAAACCGCAAGGCGGATGCACTGAGCAAGATTGCCTCGACAAGCTTTGCACACCTATCCAAGCAAGTTCTGGTAGAAACACTGAAAAGCAAGTCTATCTCAGAGATGGAAGTCTCCACAATCATAGAGGAGGACGGTCCTACTTGGATGACACCGATAATGAATTTCCTGAAAAAAGGATTGCTACCCCAGGAGCAAAAGGAAGCTCGCAGGATACGGCGCACAGCGCAGAGATTTGAAATCCGAGACAACATCCTGTACCGACGCTCCTTCCTGCAACCATGGCTCTGCTATGTAGGCCCATTACAGGCAAATTACGTGCTGCGAGAGATTCATGAAGGTTCATGCAGTATGCACTCGGGACCACGATCCGTTGTGGCACGCGCCATGAGATCAGGATACTATTGGCCTACCATGCACCGAGATGCGCGGGACTTAATACGGAAGTGTAACGATTGCCAAGTGCATAGGCCTATCCCGCGCCTACCACAGCACGAGCTAACGCCAATAACATCACCATGGCCTTTCTACAAGTGGGGTATTGACATCGCAGGCCCTTTTTCCGTCGCAGCGGGAGGATTAAAATTCCTCATAGTCGCTATAGACTACTTCACCAAGTGGATTGAAGCAAAGGCGGTGGTAACAATCACTGGCAACCAGGTGAAGCGCTTCGTATGGGATAACATTGTATGCCGTTTTGGTCTTCCTGGGGAAATCATCTCAGACAACGGAAAACAATTCTGTGACAACCCCTTCAAGGACTGGTGTGAGAAGCTAAGCATCACACAACACTTTGCGTCAGTTAAACACCCACAAACCAACGGCCTAGTGGAACGGGCGAATCGAAGCTTAGGCGAAGGAATTAAAACACGCCTGGACAAGCACAAAGGGAGATGGGTGGACGAGCTATCACATGTCTTGTGGGCGCATCGCACCTCAATCAAAACCAGCACAGGAGATACACCCTTCTCTCTAGTCTACGGGACAGAAGCTGTCATACCAGCCGAGATCGGTATGCCAACCATCCGCACTGCTGAGATAAATGTGGCAACTAATGATGAAGAACGGCGTCTTGACCTAGATCTGCTAGAAGAAAGGCGTGAACGCGCAGCTATACGTGAAGAAAAATCGAAGTCAAAAATGAAGGGATACTATGACGCTAAGGTAAGAGGTGTCTCATTCAGACCAGGTGACTTCGTCTATCGCGCTAATGATGCAAGCCACGCAGAAGACACAGGTAAGCTTGGACCAAAGTGGGAGGGGCCCTATGAGGTTACTGAAGCACTAGGAACGGGCGCGTACAAGCTGCGGGGCTTGGATGGTCGTGAATTGCCACGTACATGGAACATCTGCAATCTCAAGAGGTGCTACCTATAGAAATGGCTACGGCCAAACGCACAACTATGTAATTTTTTTTTAGTATCATGTTTTTCTTTCCTCACAAACACTTGCAAGTATTAATAAAACGTTACGGTTTCTAGCTAACTCCGTGACACATTTTAAGTTGTTACTTCCATATACTGTATGTTTTAACATCTATTTTATTTTTGCCTACATGGCGTGCATGCAATATATAAACCCACGATGGTCAAAAGGATAAGTTAACCTAATAAACAACTTGTTGAGTAAGAGGGTTGCAAACCCATCAACGCTGGATCACGTATCCTTGTTAAACACCTTGTTCTCAAGACGTTGGAATAAGCTTTGTGCGCACCCCACGACGGATGCGCAACAATGCACATGTGCACGTTTAACAACTTTGGAACCAAGACACTTGATTCCTTAATTTGGTATTTACAGTACGCTGCATACCATTACTATACACGATTATACTTGACATTTTTTTTAGTATCTGCGGATCTTCATACATGATTATGAAATCCTTGTATTATTCACACTTGCATATACAGATAACAACGTATACTTCTTTTACGCAAAGATAAACAAGATAAGTGTGTACATCACAGAAAGAAAAATATATTTACAACAAAAAAGGAGGTCCATTAATGGACTATGAGTTATTTCTCACAGATAGTTACAGCACCAGAGATAAACTAAAAACTATGACTACGCTTCAAGGAGGAACTACCCACGCGGCTAGTATCATCCCCAATCCTATTCAGCTCCTGCAACAAATCAGCATCTCGACGAGCCACGGTGGCAACACTCACGGGCACCCCATCAGACCGAGGGAGGTGCGCCGCGCCAATACCACACATTACAGCCTTGCCCTTAATACCTTTCTTTTCAGCAAGCCTCGTCGCATGCGCCTCCAACACCTGTTTCAGGGGGACTTCCCTGTCCAGGACAAAAGGATTCAGGATATCTCTAGGGCGTGCGAAAACAGGAACCTGCAGTTGGGATGCATCGGGTCTAAGATAATAGTCTGGCTGCGCAACAGCCTCTCCACCGAGATGACGGGCTAGAGTCAGACCTGCAAAAATCACATTTATTGGATAGTCCTGATCACGCTCCAGTTCATCGATCTTGGGGAATTCCAAGTCCTTCATCTTCTTCATGGCAGCGACCAGATTGTCATAAGCCTTCGCATCATAAGTAGGTACCTGCTCAACGGGTACCTTTAGCAGCTCAGCCTCTTGCAGCTTTTCAATGGCTTCTGACTTTCCACGCTCCAGCGCACACTTCACTACATCCCCGAAGGAGTCACGAACCTCTTGCGACTCCAGGACACCTAACGCTGCTAGGCGGAGCCCATGGCTTATGAGCCATCTACGCTCAGCTATGGTGGAGAGAAGTTGCGGATATAACTCCTCGTCATACTCTATGCTTAGTTTACGCAACTTCTCCTCTTGCGTTTCTAGAGCACTTTTCACAGTAGTGCCGAAGTCTTCAAGCTGGGAGGTCAGTGCGTCTTTGCCATTTTCCAAATATTTAATAGCCCACAGACAGGAAGACTTATAGCTCGCGGCCTCCGCGCGCTCTTGATTTCTTTGACACATCAGTGCCATTTTTTCCTCGGCTAGTTTTTTAGCATATGACCCAAGAGTCTCTGCTTCACCTCTAGCACTAGCCAATTGAGCCTCAAGTAGTGCAATTCGTTTTTCTTTCTCCGCACCTTGGCTAGTCTCGCCCGAGTACTTTACCTTTATCCGCGTCGCAAGTGAGACCAGGTCATCAACAAGTTGTTCCATGGGTGCATCCCCAGCGGTCTCAGGCTCCGCGCTTTGGCTCTTCAGCCCAGATGATTCAGCGCGAATTGGACTTGCTTGGGGGGGGGGGTGACTCTGCGGATTGTTCAAACCTACAAAACATGATGAGATAATCACAGTTATTCAATGCTATCTAGCTATATTTTGATACATATTTTTTCAAGAATACTTACGCAGGAATGGAGGTGTCAGGTGATGGTGGGCGCGACGCAACATCACTGGAAGATGACTCCACACTAAAAACAACTGGGCGCTTCTTCCGGGAGGTGGCAGCGCCATCGCCGCTGCGCTTCCTTTTGCGCTCCAATTCTGGACTCTCTTCTTCCTCATCTGTTTCTTCCACGTGCTCCGCCGCTATGGGCGCTGGTTGCACGGGAGGTGTCTATACTATTGTACTCGGCATACTCTATAAGGGAGTGGCTTGGAGCGCCACGGAGGAACTTTCACCTGCCTCGCCTAGGTCCATCGCTAAGGTACGCCCGGCGACTGCAACAAGCACGGGCTCTTCTCCCTCCTTCAGGGGTCGAGTTCCCACCTTTACATCCATCGGCTTTGTCAGTTGCACAACGCTGAACAGGTCCATCTCTGCGCCACAACAAAGAAATATACACAGTTCACAACAAGTACGCAGACCAAACAGTGAATAACTTACAGTAATATAATTCAACGGGGTGCGAAAGCATGAGCACCCACCCTGATCATCGGCGTCTAAGAAGATAGGAACTTCTTCTGAACTGCCAAAATAGTTGTGGCTTAGGCCAATATGCACCAAGAACTCCTCGGGGTAGGAGCTTATAGGGATGCGGTTAGCATTTATCGTTTCCGCATCCTCTGCATTATATGATCCAGGGAGGGGGCGCTCATCCTTTGGCAGTGTCCCCTTAGCGTAAAAATCGAAATGAGACGGAAAACAAGTGTTGTCAATCCAGAAAAAGGTTTCCCTCCAATTTCTGAGCGCATCTAACTTTTCCGTGTAGCATTGGAGTGATCCCGGGCGCTTCGCAAAGGAAACCCACCCGTTTGACCACGTGGTGTGGTAAAAGGCCCGGAACAGGTGGATTGTGGGGTTTATGGCCAATAAGTGGCAGTTTACCTCGAAGTTAATTAATTTCGCCGCACCTATACAGTGCAGTTGGGACAAGTGAATGCGATAGTAATTCAATACATCACTTAAGAATAAGGATATGGGTATGCGCTGATTTGCGAATTCAAAAAATCGTGTGTATACACCAATTTTCCCATCGGGGAAATCCGCTATTGATGCATTCACAGCCGGTACTTCCGGATGTACTGCGCTAGGGATATAGTAATCCGATGCAAACTGTTGTATCTCCTCTTCCGTTATGTCGGATGTAAAATCAGATAATTCCTTAACCATGGTATTGTTATAAACAAGAACAAAGGCGCAGGCGCAGTTACCTAGGGGGTATTTCAGTCTGAAGGCTTGGATGTGTTGAAAGCTTTGCTAATGGCGGATTGTTCTTTTTACTGTGTGTTGAGACGGTGAAAATGAAGAGAATGGGTTATATAATCCTCTTCCTCCACGCGATGACCGACACGTGGATTCCACTAACCCTACATATGTGGTGGGGATTGTTTGATGGGACATGGGTGCAGTAATTTTTCCCCGATTTACGAGGTGCCCGTTTCCTTTTTTATGGCTAGATACAATGTATCCTAAGCGTCTTTGCTTAAGCTTCTTGGCTACGTTTCGTTTATTTTTCATAGCATACGATAATTAGTCTAGCATCCGTAGTTATGCACTGCGCATACTAGACTGGGGGAACATGATGACGTATAGTCTATATCCGGGTCGTAGACCCGACTAAAGTCCAATACTAACTTGGCCCGGTACGAACTGGGCTAAGCAGATTAACCGTTTGGGCTCATGAAGGCCCGAGCTGGATCTATTGATAGAATAGATATCCATGATATCTTTCAAATAGATAGATAATCATTCCCAACCGGTTAAGGCGGGATACGCCGAAGGTTGAGGAACACGGAACCAGCAAGGATTCCTTGCGTATATAAAGGGAATCATATCCCTCGTTTAAGGTACGATCTACAAACCCTAACTCTCCTTAAACCCTAAAACCGATTACTTACTCTCACGCCGGAGGATAATCGTGGGAAACAATCCCACGATAAGCCTAACGGTGTCTTTTGTCTTTTAGTGCGCAGGTCTCAAGCAACGATTCTCAATTGGTGCAGGAACTGGTGCTCCAAACAAGGAACGTCCAACTTTTGCATCAACATAAACGATATTCGTTTCATGATAATATCGATTTACCCGGTACCGGTGCCGATATACCTTTCGGTTCCGAGATCTAGACTATATATTTTGGTCGGGAAAAAATACAGTTCTTCATAAACGGTGCCAGTACGATACCAAAATGGTACCATGCTCATCCCAGGACGGGTTTGGTTTAATAAAATTTCACAACCGGAACCGCCAAACGCAACTTTTCAACGGGAAAAGTAGAAAACCTTAAAAATGTGGTTTGTGTTTGGGTGGCATATCTTTAACCACAATCACATGATCCATACTCACACCACATTTTCATTTCCATAATCTCCCGAAATTGCATTTCATATCACACAAAAACAAAAACCAATCCACCATGAAAGCTCTCAGAGCTCCATCTCCTGTTTCCCATCCTTCACTCATCAAAACCAAATTTTCAAAACCAATTTTCAACTTTCCATACACCTTAAAACCCCATAATTTAACCAAGTTCACAAAACCCGTACTCAAAACCTTCACTACAATCACGCCAAGGCCATTTTCGACCGAGCCCGAAACAACCGAAGAAAGCGAAAAGAATGATCAGGATGAGAAGTTTGACTGGTATTCACAATGGTACGCGATCATGCCAGTGTGTGATCTTGACAAAAGGGCTCCTCATGGTAAGAAGGTGATGGGACTTGATGTTGTGGTTTGGTGGGATAAGAATGATAATGAATGGAAGGTTTTTGAGGATACTTGTCCTCATAGGTTGGCTCCACTTTCCGAAGGTAGGATTGATCAATGGGGTAGGTTGCAATGTGTCTATCATGGCTGGTGCTTTGGTGGCTCTGGTGATTGTAAATTGATCCCTCAAGCGCCACTTGACGGTCCTCCGGTATGCTTATGTTCGTGTTTTTGGCTTTTAGGGGGTGTGTGGTTTAGTTTATTTGACGGGCTTACGGGTTTGTTGAAATTTGGAAAAGCTGATAAAGCTCATTTTTAAATGCGTGTGAGCTTATTAACTTGAGCATAAGCTCAAGTTCATAATGTGTTAAAAATAGGTTTATGGGATTTTCTAAATTTCAATAAGCTCATGTGTAAAGTTGTGTTGTGGTTTTAATGAGAATGTGTATGTAGGTTCATACGTTTAAGAAAGCGTGTGTGGTGGTTTATCCTAGTACTGTACAAAACGGGATTGTTTGGTTTTGGCCGAATGCGGATCCTGAGTATAAAGATATTTTATCAAAGAAGAAGCCTCCATATATCCCTGCACTTGATGATCCTTCGTTTACTTGCCAGATGTTTAACAGAGATATACCATATGGGTATGCAAGTTTTTCCTTTATTTTCATCTTTACGTTCAGTTTTCCTCATGTAGCACTGTACTTATTATGATGGCCTAGTTTGGTGGTTATACTTTTATATTCATAGTAGGTTAACTGATGTTACCAGAATGTAACTGGTAATAAAAAATTTTCGTTTTTATATCTTAGTAATTTCGGTTTTTCTGATCCTATTTGGTCATAATTTTTTAACACCGTAAGTACCAAAGTAGCCCATTCGAAAACTTTGATTACTAGGTTGGCACACAAAAAAGTATACTTGCTAAACTAGACCATCTCGAAAAGTACAATGATATTATGGAATGTGACCCATTAGAGATTTATGTGTTCTGTTGATAGAGGGTTTTACACTTTCAGGTACGAAATCTTGATCGAAAATCTAATGGATCCTGCTCACGTTCCATATGCACATTATGGGTTAATGAAGACACCAGAACCAAGATAAGTATTTATGCTGTCATATAATTCGTTTGTTTATGTTTCTCTTTTAATCTTGGTAATGATGATTGCCTTTCTAACATAAGCTCACTTCCTCACTGTTAAGCAAGATCGTGAGGGGGGCAGACCTCTTGAAATAAACGTCAAGAAAATAGACAAAAATGGTTTTACCGCAAACCAACAAAATGGGTCATGGAACTTTGTTCCTCCTTGTTTGTTTTATGGTAGTATCACAATGGGAGGAAGCCCAGATAAGACAAAGGTATTCAAATATCTTGCTTATTATATCTCGTATCCTTTCCTTCTTTTTTTTTGGTACTTGCGTAAGATATGTGCTTTGATTGTTTCAGGATAAATTGGCAGAAAAACCACCTAAAGAGGTGCTTTTGATCTTTATCTGTATGCCAGTGAGTCCTGGTAATAGCAGATTGATATTTGCTTCACCTAGAAACTTTGCTGTTTGGATAGATCGATTTGTTGCCAGATGGATGTACCATATTGGTCAGAATTTGATCATTGACTCAGATACGTATCTTCTTCACGAAGAGGTAAAGCCATACACCCTCACCTCAATTCCTGATGCGAACTGATGTATTCGATTTGCTAAAAGATTATGTAACTTGTAGGAAAAGAAACTGATGGAAGCGGATCCTTCTGAGTGGCAAAAACTCTGCTTTACGCCTACCAAATCAGATGCAAACATAGTTGCATTTAGAAAGTGGCTAAATAAATTTGCAGGCGGAAAAGTTAATTGGGGAAACAAGTATGATGGGTCTCTTCCGCCATCTCCTCCTAGAGAACAGCTCCTGGACAGGTTATTTTCATAAAATTTAAAACCACAATGAGGTTTTAAATGTATAAGAATATTTTCAATATTGAAATTACATGTTTTTTTAATTGATTTGTATTGTTTTAGGTACTGGACCCATGTGGTGAACTGCAGCAGCTGCAATGCTGCATACAAAGGTCTAAATGCACTTGAGGTGTCTCTTCAGGTATTTTCAGTTGCTGCAGTGGCTATTGTTGCTGCAACCAAACAGGGGTTGATATCTGTTGCTTTGAGAAACACACTGGTCGTTGCTGCGGTTTTGTGCTTTGTGGGATCAAAATGGTTGTCTCATTTCATTTACAAAAACTTCCGTTATCATGATTATAATCATGCTTTTCGCTGAGACTTGATGTTGGCTTATGAGTGCTTTTGTGGATCCAGTAATCGTGTCCGTGGCTGTATGTAGGTATTGTAAAGACTTTACGTTACTGATATAGAAAGTTTTACACAATAAACACAGTTAAGAGTTGGTTCACTTTGATATCTTTTTGTTCAACCCTATATGGGCTATATGTTCTATATCTCTGTCTCGTAATCTGTGTAGCTGCTTCAAGTTGAATAATACCTGCATATAGAGGCATAAACAACAGTTCTTGAAAATGTGTTTTCCATACTTGAATGTCAAATGATACCGTGTTCTATATATCATACGAGTAATATAATATGATTATTTACCAAGTTACTTTTGGTACAATCTAATAATCATCTAAAGAGTTACTTAGAGCACTCCCGTTAACAACACAAGTTAAGCTTTAACACCGTGTCACCATAGACGGAACTTGAACATTTTTTTTGAGGGGGCGAATTTATTTTGAGAGGGCCGAATCAGAGATTTGTTTGTAACCTCAACTAAATTACCCCTAAAACCTATAATATTTACACTAGGTGCCGCAAATTTTGGGGGGGCCGGGGCCCTCCCCGGTCTCCATTAAGGTCCGTCCTTGCGTGTCACGTCTGCGCCACATCAGCTTTAACATTTCACCTTAACTCATCAAAAAAACACCCATAATCATAACATTCCCAAGTTAAACTTTAACTCACCAACAATTTACAAAAACAACTCTTCATTTAAGGGCAGAAATGAAAAAAGAAAAACCCAAATAACGGGCGTTGGTGTGTTAACACCGACACTTTAACGCCGGAATAACACCGAACTCCCAATGGTTAACACCGAATTCGGCGTTAACCATTGTGCATGCTCTTAGCGTTAAGTTTTTTTTGTCTAGATGATTCAAACAAAGCTGACAGTTTTCATTGCTCACCAATTTTATTGGATTCTTATGGTATGTAATTTGTTAGAAAATGACGTAAGTGAATAATTTGTATGCCTAATAATAATACTAATCCATACAAAATATGAGTATGCATTTTCTCTCTCTTGATGATAACCTTTGATTATGCCATGTGTTTTGATCTCTTTGTTAGGCATGAAATTAGGCATGTCTATTAGGCATGCCAATCACTTCTCGAATTAAACAGTAGCTAATAAGATGATGGTGGCTTGACCAGGTGCAGTGTGAAGTGAATGTGGAACTGAGTTTATAATTGGTGTCTGAAACAGATACAAGAACATATAGAATAACTAGTGGCAATGGATCTATTGTGTGTAAATGCGTTTCGTTTAAGCTTATATACGAGCTTATGAATTAACTTCCATTTAAACACTTATTTTTTACTTTAAAATCACAATAAACTGATAAGCTACAAAATATGGGCTTATGAGATAATAAGGCTAAATAAGCTTAATATACATTAAAGAATGTCAGGTAACAACTTACAAAATGTATGAACAGACAATTAAATGACAAAAAAACGTTTTTTTTAATGCTAAAAGTCGTATAATAGATGTATGTAACTTGTAGTTAGGAAAAACAAATACAGAGTTGAAAAATACATACAATATGTAACAATAATAATTTATGAAAGTAATGAATGTATGAGGTGTTTCCAGGATGAAATGACATTGGGAGACCATTTATCAGGATGGCCACAAACATTAATATGGCGTCCAAGCCATTACACTATGAGGAACAAAATATAATCCTCCAGAATTGGTAAACGGACGCCTTTTATTTATAAAAACTAGCAAACAAGTTACATTATTTTAACTAGAAAGATTATCCTAAATCTCTTGAGTAATGAAAATAAAAAGAATAAAGCTCAGTGGAAGGAGAAGTCGTTAAAAATAAGGATCACGGCAAGATTAAATCTTGTCCACTGCCCATTTACACTCTCAAGTGCTTTGCCTCATCATAGCTATTATTCCGTCATTCCATTAAAAACTCTACTGTAACTTATAAACAAAAGGTTTCCATAATAAAATTTAAGAGCCTCAGTGTGTGTAACATCAGATCATTGGTTAAAACCTCACTGAAATCCGCTAAGATAATTATTTTTTTCATCATAAGCTCTTTAAAAATAAATTTACAATTAATAAAAAGGTGCTCAGACAGCCAAGGGTTTTGTCGTCAAACTTTAATGGGAAGAAGAGCCCAAGATCAGAAACTCTAGTCCACAAATTGCTTCATCACCGCACCAAAAACCAAACATATTTAATGAACTTTCATGAAAAAAAAAAATATATATATATATATATCTTATGAAATAATTGAGAATGAAGGAGCTGTTGAATGAGAAGGAGGCGCCTCTGTGTGTCAATTTATAAGGTTTTGGTGTTGTTAATACGTGTTGGGGTTAAGGGTTTTCATTTGGGTTTTGTGGGCTTTTGCGGAAATCATGTTGTCTATTGGGCTGTAAAAGACGTATCCGGCTTCAAACCCAAAGTCCAGATTTGGAAAGTGGTTTCGGCTTTTTAAATCCGGGATTTACATATATCCAAAGTTATAAATAGTGCGAGGCGTGCGTGACAGCATGATTAACCCAAATATACAACCAATTTTACACCCAATTACTTACTTTCCACCTTAATACTCTCTATCACAACATATATTCTTTAAACCATAAATGAATTTCGATAAAGAATATGTTAACATTTCCGACGTCGACGATAAAATTGATATTTTCTTTATGAAGCAAGCTTATCAGTATTACCAATCGTTTCAAACTCAAGCTCAAAGCTCATTTACGCGTTCGCCGATATTCCGTAAACGTGAAGTTGTTGAACAACGTTCGTAGGACGACTATTTTGGTGACAGTTAAACATATCCGCAATATTATTGTAAAACGACTATCATATGAGTCGCAAAGTATTTTTAAAAATAGTAAAAGGTAGTGAAACTTATATTGAGGTCCACGATGAACTTTCAGATCATTTTGATTCCTTTGTAGTCAAACCTGATGTTATACGTCAATTGGCGTACGACACAACACCCGATGCATTTGATGAATATTTACGGTCAACATTGTGCACGCGATTCTCTAGATCATTTTACTATGTGCATACTGATTTATACATGCCTGATTATTTAAGAAAATCTGACTACAATGACATTAAAATATATACGCATGTCAGTAGAGGGTTCATGGGTTTTCGGGTATGCTTGGAAGAATTGATTATATGCATTAGGAATGGAAAAACTACTTGAAATCATTGCATGGTCAATTTAACAGAGGTGATAAAAAAACATCCAACTATAATGCTTGAAGTTGTTGTGTAAGACACCAACCAGACAAGGGTAGAAGTATCACATCATGATGTCATATCAAAACATACTAATAAAATTTTGCAAGCGGAAGATTTATAATATAAAATACCAAGTCACATAAATGAATGACTTACAATGAAAAATACAAAATCCAATATATCAAAATGAAATAAAATATCAAAACAACTACTCTTCAAAAATAGTCCAATAAGATAGGGGAAACTAGGGTCGGATCACTCAAATGCTCCTACTCTCAACCCAACAAAGCCCAACATCCTACTTGGTACCTGCCGCATGGAAAATAAAATGCGGTTGAGCTTAAAAATCCCAGTGAACAGATGTGACAAAACAAAAGCTAACATAATAAAATATAAAACCAGACAAGGGGACTGATAACAAAGTCGCAACGACATGAGCACAATGAGTCAATGAGGAACCTGCAGAACACAATAATAACAGAAGGAACAGAAATCTAGAAAACCAAAGCAAAGCAGCGCATCGATGAACATCTATAAGTACATATAAATAACCAAACATGAACAAGCATATCAACCAGCGGATCAGCTAATCATAAATGTAGCAAAACAACAAATCAGACAATCAAATATATATAAGCTACGCTGAAATCTACAAGCAGGCGGAAGCAACTAAATTGAATGCAAGCATGGCAATCACACAAGTCAGATAACACACAGTTAATGAACAGAACAAGTATCATAACCAGCGGAAAATCTAGCAGCAGTATAAGCATGATAGCCACATGTATCAAGTAGGAAATACCAAACGAACATCATAATTGAATTAATTAACAAAAAAGGATATAGCATGGCAAATAAACAAGTCAACTAGACAAACAACATAAGTTAAACCATTTCCGTTATTAAACAGTAGCATAAACATTAGTGTAAACATGGCAAATCAACAAGTCAGGTAAACATCAATTACTATGTCGAACTAACACATAAGCATCAGGAAATACCAACAGAAGTACAAGCATGGTAGTCACAATTAGCAATTAGGAATATTAATTGAAAATCATAGCCTACGAAAATAATTGAACGAGGGTATAACATGATAAACGGATAAATCAAAGGATTACATATTAGCATGGCAAAACGGTAAATCAATTAGTCACGTAATAACATGACAAACAGATAGCCACATATTAATCATATACTAGCAGGGAAAACATGTAGTCACATAAATCATATAATAGCAGGGTAAACGGATGAGAAACCTTAAGAGTTAAGGTCAGAATATCTGTACTTCAAACCGCAAATGAAATCATATCGGAGGAACACAAGGATCAGAAGATGCTCCTTCTTCAATGAATCTACACGGATTAATAATCGCGAATTATTTATAGGTCCAGTTAATGTCGTAACAAATATTAATATTTATAGCTATTATTTTAGTGTTTGATTATATTTAATAATAACACTCGTTTCTAAATGTTACTCGAATAATATTAGGTCGAATTACGAACGAGGACCAAACTCAGAATTATGTCAACACACTCAGAATATCCATCATACGAAAAATATAAAACCAATACAAACAAAATATTATACAGTTTTAGTTGAATATGAGGCCCAATGATCCCCAAGCCCACTAGCAAAACGAATTTTAAAAGCCCATTTGGAAATTGACAAACTCACACTTTGTGAAAATTCACACTATCACACCTAGACTCAATATGCAGTACATGCAAAAATCAATACACTCTCTTTAACATTCTGTTTCAAACACAACCGACTGAATTTGGTGATGCAAACTATTACGACTCAAGCATTCGTGACACACATGGAATCATACAGTCACGGTTACTTACCCATGTATACGAGATCACAAAACTAACTTCAATTCAACCCAAAGCACACCGCGACACACACTTACACACTCGATATTCGACACAAGATCACACCCTCGTAACATGATAATTCTCACGAAGCATGCACACATATCTCGACACTTTCACGCACGTTAAATAAAACCGACCCACATACGAGATATATATACAAATAGAGAAAGCAACGATGATGATGGTAAGACGTGCGGTTACCTACGAAGCCAACGAACGATTCACACGGATAACGGATCACCAACGTAACTCCCTAACACCACATTAACCAAAACTCTTGTCTTCGTCCTTCTTTGATCTCGAAGCTAAATATAATGGAAAGGTTTTTAAACCTTGTTTCGATTCTAGTTTGTGGGAGAAGAAAACAACGGCTGGGTGTAGGGTTCGGTTTTGGAGAGGAGAACAAGTCAGCCGCTTCTAGGGTTTTGAAAAAAAAAATGAAAGCGTGAGTTTAAACTATATTAAGAATTTCGTTTATCCCGTGCCCATTCGGGCTTGAGCCCGTTTGGCCCGTACCCGTTTAGACTCGAGCCCGTTTGGCCGTTGCCCGTTCGGACTTGAATATTTGTATAATGTGCTTTATTATTTGTATTAGTGATATTTAATAATTGTGTTCGAGTTGGTTGTGCAATATGCTTGATAATTTGTATGTTTTAATAACTGCATTTATTGTATTTATTGACCAGTTAATTAATTGACTACTGACAACATTAATGTCTTGTTAATTTCTTATCATAGAAATGTTTTTTGTCTTATTTTTTTAAGACTTTGAAATATAGATGTCCTAAATACATTATAAGGTAGTATAGATGGGAGGAGAGTCGGGTGTATAGATGGGAGGAGAGTCGGGTGTTGGCTGGAACAAATAGAGGCAAGAAATCCTCATTATGCTGTTAACAAACTGGGCCAATCACGTTTGGTTTTGGGCTTCTCACAAAATACAGTTTGGTCCAACAAAGAGGAGAAAAAAAATAACATGTCGTGTATCTATCTACCTATTATATAAAGGAAGAGCCTTTTATTACTGTATAGGCTTCAAAAAATGACACCTAGGCAACAAACCAGCCTTCAAAAAATGACACCTAGGCAACAAACAGTGGATACTATTTGGACTTTGGAAAACTGATTTAATTCTCTTCTACTTTTTTTTTTTTTTTGAAATAAATTCTCTTCTACTCAATTACTCAAAACAAGTATCCATTTCTCATTATTCAAACAATTTTTTTTTTGTGAACAAATTCAAACAATTTATTTCACCCACTCTATTTCTCTCAACCTCCAACATTGATTGTCTACTTGCCATCATTCGGCGAAGCCATTTGACAATGCAGGTAACACCGTGTTTCTTCTTCCTCATCACTTTTTATTTGATTTTGGCCATTAACTTGAATTTACACGCACGTGCCTTGGGTTTATTTAGCTTGAATTTCTGAGTAGCGGTGGTGAAAACATGTTGTATCTTTCATAACGGGAGATCCGGACATGCATCAGATTATGACAAGATACGGTATGTTTACTTTTTTTTTCCGGCTTGCTTTGGTTCTCTCAAGATTATTGTTTTCATGTGTGTTTATATGCATGTGTGGGTTATCTAACAAAGAAACACGAGACTTCACTAAAGAATATTTCCAACGTCTGTAAGAGATTCGGAGGAGATGACAACTTGACAAGCGGTGGGGGTTGAAAATGAATGGGTGTGTGGTTGAGTTTTTCAGTATATTTTGAAATGGAAAGAGAAATTCTAAGCTTGAGCCGAAACTCATTTCTATCTTTCTTGAAATTCTAAGCTTGAGCCGGAACTCACTTTGGTTCCTAAAAATCCAACTATGTCTCTTTTTACAGTATTTCTTTATTTAAATATAAATGAGTATTTGAGATTTTAATTTTGAGATATCCACAAACTTTGTATACAAACACTTACGTGGTCACCTTTAAGGGTTGTCATATCTAATCACAGCTTAAGGTGACTTTCATATCATAACTTCTGCAAATCTACAATTCTATCTTTTAATAACAATTTATTTTGACAACCCTTGCTTATAAAAAGTGGACAGTGTACCATGTTTACGTTTCATTTTTCTAAAAAGTTTTCTTAGTTTTTCACTAATATTGTTTGTATTTAAGTGAAAATTACTGTGAAGGCCCTGC
Organism: Chrysanthemum seticuspe; assembly: GCA_019973895.1. Taxonomy (NCBI): domain Eukaryota; kingdom Viridiplantae; phylum Streptophyta; class Magnoliopsida; order Asterales; family Asteraceae; genus Chrysanthemum; species Chrysanthemum seticuspe. Next base: position 113,137,276 of record BPTQ01000002.1, on the reverse strand, counting down.
AGAGGCCTCTGTGTCCTGCAGAGGTCCTCTTTTTTTCTATATCAAAAAAGGCCAGGCATTTCGCTACCTACTGGTGGAGAAATGCTTAAAGGACACGTGTCGCCATCTAAATAAATTAACGTGCGTAATTAAAAAAAAAAAAAAAAAAAAAGCATTTCGCCACTTACCTTCGGCGAAATCTGACATTGAGGACAGAACGTGGGGCCACAAGCTGACATGAAGAAAGAGAAACTAGCATTTCACATAATATTAGTGGCGAAATCCGACAATGGTCAGAACGTGGGCCCCAAAATAATTTTCGAATGATATTTTCTTTCACTCCAATGTCAAACTTTGACCTAGTCAATTCACTTTCTTGTGATATACTACTAAATGATATTGTGTTATGTTTTGGTGATTTGATTTTTATTATGATGGCAAAGAGTTTAATATGATACTACGATGGAGTTGAGTAGGGGTGTCATTCGGGATGACCCGAACTGAACCCGACCCAAGTCAATTCGGGTCGGGTCAATTGGTATTTTGCTACTAATATTTTGCCATAATTTTTGACATAATTTTTTTTGTACACGATGATACCAATATTTTGATACAAAAATATTTAGTTATAAAAGTGTAATTTAATTTTTGTTATAAAAATGTAATGAATTTATTTTTGTGTTTATGATGGTGTATAAAGTTAGAGATGTCACAGAAAAACAAAATGTATCAGATATTGTCATTATAAAAAACGTCGTGTTATTATTGCCTCATATACTTGTCTATTCAATACAAACACATGCTCAAATAATGCTCAAATAATGTCTATTCAATACAAACATCACTTGTGAAATTCAAATACATAGACAGACCAGACATCATTTGGATAAGTGAGAATGAAAAGCATGATGCACAGAAAAATCAAAACATACTACTAGTTGTTAACTAGTCACATACATCTTCTACCTTATTAAAAACCAAACCGATTAAACCAACTATTTGAATCCTGCATTTGTTGATCATCTAGATGTTGAGAGTTGTGTTGCTGGGAGGTGTATTGTTGATACACTTTAGACTGGTATTGAAGATCATTTTCAAGTGGTTGCGTTTGGTTTTGCTGAGATAGGTTGAAATCTTGTTGTGTGTTATGTTGATCATATGTTTGTGATGTGTGTGTGTTTTCAGCATATTGTTGAGATGGGTATGGGTTGTGGTGGTAAGTTTGTGAAGCGTATTGGTTTGTGTGGTATGTGTTGTCACCATATGGTTGCCAAAATGGTTGATTAGTGTATGTGTTTTGGCCAAATGGTTCCCATGAGAATTGATTGTTTCCCATAAAAGTTTGATCGAACGGGTGATGTTGTTCATAAAAAGGTGCAGTGTCCTGTTGCTCATTAGTTGGAAATTCCCCTTGCTTTTGTTTACCCTTGCGGGTAGGTGGATCTGGGACAAATGATTTTTTGCAATTCTGACGGTTATGCCCCGCTTGTTTGCACCTGCTACAGTGTATAGTTCTTGGCTCTTCTCCTTGAGATAGTATACGGTCTGTGTTTTTTCGGACGACCTGGCTGAGGGTTGTCCATTGTTGGAGGAGTAAGAGGATGTATATGGCTTGGATACTCCCATTCGTTAAAATTTCCAACAAATTGAATTGACTCTGCATAGGTTGCTTGATATTTTTCCTTTTTGAACCAGTCATGTACATATTGCACACAATCTGTTAGGTTCAAAAACCTTGTAACAGCAATAACGTGACCACAAGGTATCCCGGAAATTTGCCATTTCCGACATTCACATTCACCGGTCGTAAAGTTCACCTCACGGTTATATTGGCCATCATAAACTTGATATCGAAATTGAGTAATTCCGTGTACAACCCAACTGACGCTTTTCATTCTTCTTTTCTCCACCTTATGCGCTGCCCAATCTGTGATGTCGTACTTCATTTTTGCTACACGAAAAATGTAAAAATTAAATTAATTAACCTATCTAATATATTTTTCAAAATGATTACTGAGTACGTTATGTTTTAAACAATAAATACCTGCAGCTTCCCGACGTTTAAAATACCACTTTTGAACCATACTTCGGTACGTGTCGGTCAACACTGTTACTGGTAGCTTTCTGTACAATACAGTACATGCATTAACAGACTCGACACTGTTAGATGTACAATAATTGTAACGTCTACGTGGGCAATGTGCTCGAGACCAGCGTCTAGGATCAGCCTCCATTAGCTTTCGGTGTGCTTCAGGTTGTACAGCCAGGAGTATGTTCATTTGTCGTTGCCACTCATCAGGAGTATACGCTTTGCATATGCCCCAGTATAGACCTTTAACTTTTTTGTTTTTCAAGGAAAGGTTCATCATTAGATGTCGACAACAAATACCATGAAACGCCGACGGAAATTCATTCCTTACTGCCGAAGCTATTGCAGGATGCCTATCAGATATGATAATCATATTGGGGTTATCGCCGATGCACTCTCTAAGTACTGACATCCACCATGACCAACAATCACTAGTCTCCCCTCTGCATATTCCGTAAGCAATAGGCACAATTTGGTTGTTTCCGTCCATCCCAACGGCTTGCAAATTTGTACCCTTGTAAGTACCCTTTAAATGCGCCGCGTCCACTATAAGTAGTGGGCGAAGATGGTTCACAAACGTGCGCAACTGCGTATAAACAATTTTTAAAATTATAATAGCAAACCTGTTTTTGCATGCACTTATAAAAAAATTTGAACAAGACTTACCGATGCACCAATGGCAATGAATAAAATTTCGAAAACCCCTTGATTGCTTTTCTTGATACGTGTGACCGTCCATGGGTTTTTTTTTCTAAGTTGTGACAGTAATACGGTAGCATTTCAAACGATTCTAATGGTGAACCTCTTAACAATTGTAACCCATAATCCTTCCCTCTCCATGCTTGTTGGTAAGATATAGATGTTTTATATTGTGCCATGATATCTTTTTGTATATCTCTCCCTTTCAAATCACGGCTACCATCTTCTAATTTATCTTTCATAATGTGAGCAATTACTTTTTTGTTTGCATTTCGATGGTTAGGATATGTTTGGGTTCTGGGACACGTGTGAATATCATTCATGCTTGTAATTTGAAAAACATCTGAGTTTGGCCAACGTCTGGCATTAATATACCATGCACATTGTGCATAATGGAAGCATTTTATGTTGTAAGTTATAGGGTTAGTTTTTTTCGAAACAAATTTATAACCATCTTGTAAAGCTTTCAACCTGTATGCCAAGTCTAATTCCGCCCTAGTTAAAAAAACCTTATTGATTTTTATTTCAGTTTTGTTGTTATAATCCTTTGTAGGCATAGGTTTTGGCGTGTAAAGTGGTGGTTCAGGAACTTCAGGGATATGTTCAAAAAAATTCGGCCATTTATGGTTACCGGGGTGTTTGGTTTTATTTAATTCATCAAAACAATCATTTTCATCATCTTCGTTATCCGAAAGAAAAGCAAATGATGACCCTGGTTTTGTAAAATTTGCCTCATCTTTATAACCTGAGCCATCATATTCCTGTTCATCAACTGAATGAAAAGGAAATGATGACCCGGGTTTTGTGAAATTTGCCTCATCTTTATAACCTGAGTCATCATCTTCCTGTTCGTTATCAGAACTGAAAGCACATGATGACCCCGGTTTTGTGAAATTTGCCTCATCTTTATAACCTGAGTCATCATCTTCCTGTTCGTTATCAGAACTAAAAGCACATGATGACCCCGGTTTTGTGAAATTTGCCTCATCTTTATAGTTATAGTTTTTGTTTTGAAAATCATTTGATGGGCCGATGTTTTCTTCTACCATTGTAGGGAAAAAATTATAAAACTCTGGCACTTGCTGAGTTGAACCAAGAGTTGTTGTTTCTTCCATTGTTTTAGATTGCGAAACATACAACTGTACAAGTTCAGCAGGAGACTCTAAAGCACATTGAACAAAAAAGTTTACCTCGTTGTCGTCTGTAACATCGAGTCGAAAGTCAGCTGAAGGGACTTTCACATTTAAATTTACTCGGGCATTTTGCTTCAATTTAAACTTATTCACCACCAGATCAACTAACCCTGAATATGTTATATCATGATCCATAATCACACCGCGCTTTATTTCACCGTAATGTAACATACATTTGAATTTATGTAAATTCAAGGCCATTTTCTTTTTGTAAGTATTGTGAAGATGTGTATACATTCAATTTCGTGGATGTGTTATTTATAGCGTAATGTTACCACGTCTGTTTGCAAATAGTGAATAACATGTGTCATAGTTCGTGTATAATATTATGTGATAAAAAATTTGTTTTCCTTACAAGTCAAACTAATGTCATATTTCTTGCATACCAGTCACATCTTTGTCTCTGTAAGGGCCCTGAGTAGTCACTATCATGTCATATTTCGTGTGTACAATTATGTGATAAAAAAAAAGATTATTTACTAGTCACATCTGTGTCTCTATAAAGTTTTCTGACAAGTCAGATTCTTGTCATATTTCGTGTATAATATTATGTGATAAAAAAAAAGCTTGTATACCAGTCACATCTTTGTCTCTGTAAGGGCCCTAAGTAGTCTCCATCATGTCATATTTCGTGTATACAATTATGTGATCAAAAGAAAGTTTATTTAATAGTCACATCTGTGTCTCTATAAAGTTTTCTGACAAGTCAGATTCTTGTCATATTTCGTGTATAATATTATGTGATAAAAAAAAAGCTTGTATACCAGTCACATCTTTGTCTCTGTAAGGGCACTGAGTAGTCTCCATCATGTCATATTCCGTGTATACAATTATGTGATCAAAAGAAAGTTTATTTACTAGTCACATCTGTGTCTCTATAAAGTTTTCTGACAAGTCAGATTCTTGTCATATTTCGTGTATAATATTATGTGATAAAAAAAAAAGCTTGTATACCAGTCACATCTTTGTCTCTGTAAGGGCACTGAGTAGTCTCCATCATGTCATATTTGGTGTATACAATTATGTGATCAAAAAAAAGTTTCCCTAAACCCTAAACCTTAAACCCTAAACCATAAACCCTAAACCATAAACCCTAAACCCTAAACCATAAACCATAAACCCTAAACCCTAAACCATAAACCCTAAGCCCTAAACCATAAACCCTAAACCCTAAACCATAAACCCTAAACCCTAAACCCTAAACCTTAAACCCTAAACCTTAAACCCTAAACCATAAACCCTAAACCCTAAACCCTAAACCCTAAACCCTAAACAATAAACCCTAAACCATAAACCCTAAACCATAAACCCTAAACCTTAAACCCTAAACCAAAAACCCTAAACCCTCAACAATAAAACCTAAACCCTAAACCCTAAACCATAAACCCTAAACCATAAACCCTAAACCCTAAACCCTAAACCCTAAACCCTAAACCCTAAACCATAAACCCTAAACCCTAAACCCTAAACCCTAAACCATAATCCTTAAACCCTAATCCCTAAACCCTAAACCCTAACTGTGGGGGTTGAAGGAGATTCTGGCTCATTCTTCATTAGGCCCAACAAAGAATCAATAATTCTTCTAACATTGTCAGTCAAGAAACTTTTAGGATTTAATGTTTAATGGTATAATTTTTTTCATCTATCGTACTTTATATTTTTATTTCGATGTAGTATTTCACTTTGGTAGTGTAATGAATAAAAGTTCGTATTATATGTAGAACTCTAGCATTTTATATGAATGAAAGAAGGAACAACTGAATTTCATTCAATACAACGACAAAGTAGCATAACGTGACATTGCAAGCTGAACATAACCAGACTTAGCCACTAGTCAAATAACTTTTTTGAACATGAAGGTTTATCTTGTTTTTTCTTCTTGAAACCCTCGTTTTTGCATTCCTTGGGCACAACAAGTGGGGATAACTCCACCCGTGATACGTACACATGTAGTTGGTTTTGCTGAAGTTGAGTATACTTTCGTATACGTTCGGGGTCTTCCATTGCATCAACTAATAGTTCGAGTCCTGAATCAAGACTACAGTTTGGTTTCTTTAAATAAAAAAAGGTTGGGGAGTTTTCATCATAACCTAAACAATTGGTTAAGATTATTTTCAACTGATTGACCGAAAAAGTTTCGTAATCAACTGGATCTACACAAGCAACTATACCACCTACAAAATTTCTTCCAGGTGGTGAAGTGAAACTTCCATAATGGTGTAGTCGGACTTTGAATGTCATCTCTTGAACTATAGAAGGATTTAACAAAATATAAAAAGATGTAATTTTTTTGAATACAACAACGTGGTTTATATAATGTGACCCACTAACGTATCTAATGTTTGTATACCAGTAACATCTTTGTCTCTATAAGGGAGTTGAGTAGTCTCTATTCATGTCATATTTCGTGTATATTATTATGTGAACAGAAAAAAAAGCTTATTTACTAGTCACATATGTGTCTCTATAAAGTCTCTGACACGTCATATTCATGTCATATTTCGTGTATAATATTATGTGATAAAAAAAAGTTTAGTTACTAGTCACATCTTACTCTGTATAAAGTTTCTGACATGCCATATTCATGTCTCTATAAAGTCTCTGACACGTCATATTCATGTCATATTTCGTGTATAATATTATGTGATAAAAAAAAAGTTTAGTTACTAGTCACATCTTACTCTGTATAAAGTTTCTGACATGCCATATTCATGTCTCTATAAAGTCTCTGACACGTCATATTCATGTCATATTTCGTGTATAATATTATGTGATAAAAAAAAAATTTAGTTACTAGTCACATCTTACTCTGTATAAAGTTTCTGACATGCCATATTCATGTCAGATTTCGTGTGTAATATGATGTGTATGTGTAAATTTTAACCCAAAATATGACACAGAAACGACAAGTGTATGACACGGTTTTATCCCTATTTAAGGCTTACTTTGTCATTCAAAATCATTCACTAATTTATCCATTGTCATCAAAATAAAATGTCGGACAACATACCCTTCGACCTGCAAGTTGATATCATGAATAGACTTCTAGTTAAGTCATTACTACAATTTCGTACTGTGTCAAAGAGATGGAGGTCTTCAATAGACTTTTCCAACTTCATCCGTAGCTACGGCTTTCGTGATACAGATATGTGTTGTTTTAATTTAACATATATGCAAGGTAATGTAGGTTTTATGTTTTCAGTTAATGGAAGTTTAGCTTTCACGCACCTAGATACAACTCTTCATCTTCCAACTCTTAAGCCAATTGCTACTTCTGAAGGTGTCTGGTGCTTTTCTTATGGTTCAAACATGATGGTCGTTATTTGGAACCCATCAATAAAACGAGCTATAGGGGTATTAGTCCCTAGCTTCTTGAATCAACCAGATTCACCAAAAATGGTCATCGGTTTTGGTGTACGTCCTGACAATTTAGACCTAACAATTTTAAAAATTAATTACCCGTTATACGGTGAAGGGCCATGGTACGTGTCAGTGTATACCTTGAGTTCGAGACGCTGGAACCATATTGAAAATGACCTTTTGCCTCAAGAAGGGATTAGACTAAAAAGGTCTGGCCAAGCAGTAGTGGGTGGTAAAATTTACTGGCTTGGTTATGAAAAATTTCTTTTCAATGATGGTATTTTGTACAAACGCTATATGGTAGTTTCATTTGATTTGGTTAGTCACCAATTTACCGACGTAGGCATACCAGAAGAGATAAGACGCATGGTTGGGCCTCCATTCCATATATCCCAGCTACGGAACTCTATTGTAATTTCAGGAAGTTTCCTAGCAGATGGGTACAAAGTTTTGTGTGCATGGGTGTTAGAAATTAATGGTGCTATTGTATCATCGTGTACATTGCTATTCACTCTTCCATACCCAATTGAGAATGTGGTAAAATTAGTTGGGTTTACTAAGGATGATGATCCAATTATTGACGCTAAGATCGACCAAGAGATAGCTCACTCGCTACAAGTGTACGAGCGAGCTTCTGAATTGTGGCAAGACATGGGTATTGAAGCGAATGGTGGTTCATTTTTCATTGGCCCATATAAAGAATCCCGCGATCCGTTGAACCTTTAGATGTAACTGGTACCGCCACAGCTAAAATTATAACTTTTTATATATAACGGTTTACGATGAAACCGTCTTTACTACCTCGTACACTATTGTCTTATGTGTTCACTGTTACTTCTGCCTTTGTTCTTGTATTGAGTTCGCCTAATGTGAACACTAGTTTACCAACTTACCCGTCTTGTTGTTGTGAAAGTCTTACTCCTACCATTTCGTCTACTTGCGGTATTTATGTATACTTTCTTAGTAACCATAAGTATCAGTATTAGTGAGTTATACACAGCACATACTAAATTCTAACAGAATTATTATACAAAAAGAATTATTATAAATAAAGAAGTGATGTTCGTGTCTAAAACCTTTTGTTTGTGAAGTAACTACCACCTTTTTTAATTTGTAAGTATTATGTTGCTCTAGCGAGTTCTATTTTTATGATTTTGATTTGGTGTTACCATACTAAACCAAGTAATTCTTCTTAATCCCTAAGAAATATACCCGGTTACTTTTTACTTGGTGGTAAGCGAAGTTATGGGTACAGAACGGTGTTAAGTCTTCGAGCGAGCATGTGAACATCGCTCACTCGATAGAGAACCAGCTAGAATCGCAGTTATTAACCTAGTAGTAGGAATCATTTGGGTTGATTAAAATGGTGTAAGAGTTAACCCATACCTTCTCACTTATCGTTACATGTGCTACTATGTTATCGTGGTAATTAAAGATTGTGGGTACGTGTGTTTTGAAACATG
>BPTQ01000002.1:112859031-113122115 GCA_019973895.1 Chrysanthemum seticuspe | reverse complement strand
GGCAGTATTATAGGATTATCACCCAAACAGCCTACCATTGTGAGTCTATCGATTAGTCACCTCGACTTTTCGACCCCCATGTGAAACCCTTTTGTTGCACTCCCCTTTAGTGCAAGATACCCCTAGATACACCCTTCTGAGCCATTCCTTTCATTTTGTCACCCCAATATATTGTCTCATTACACCCTTACACCTTAGCCTACCATGTAGTCTTTATTTGTAATTGGGAAGTCATCATTTGCCTAAGTTCAAGGTTCGAGTGGAAAGGTTTGGAAATCACGCTTTCATCAACAACAATTATGAAGATCATTGAAGACCCCCCGAATTCCCATTGTTCATCTCAAGTGGGGGGATGTTATGTTATCATGTATGTTCGGAAAAATAAATAAATAAATAAATAGTTGATTCAGTTATGATTTTGTAAAGTGCAATGTTATAAGCACTATAGTATGAGCTTTATTTTTTAGTATCGAGGAGGCCACCTCGGTCACATTTGAAGATTGAAGTTGGAGTAATACCAACTGAAGAAGAAAAGGTAGTGTGCCCATCACGACGTCCTCTAATGACACATCTACCTTGCATTTCATGATCCGGTCTCTAGACTTCTAAACTTGAACTTTGGGTGGATGGTAAGTGGTGATGACTTAGCTATAGATATAGACTACCTGCTTGTTTTTCATTTTACACCAACTATACATCCCATGTCTTATCCTACCCTTTAGTCATAAAGCGTGTCTAGGTGATGCAGCGAGTAATCTTTGGTGTCTTGGCCATGGATTTGGTCATGTATCATTGATTTTGTCCACTTCTTCGTGACATGTTAGTAATGACGAGTCACCCCTTAACCTTTGTCGTGTCTACCCATATAGCCTTCGAGAATTGTTTAGCCCTTAACTCCAGTGGTGGAGATTTGTGTAACCGCCAAGCTTATGATAGAATACATGCTATGACTGTGCAATTGAGTGATCACCCCGAAATTGACACTTAGAATAGTTGAGAGATTTGAGTGTTTGTTCCCCTTTCGCGAGGTGTTCGGCTTTGTTTTATTCTAGCATAAGGGATTTGTAAACTCATATTTTCTAGGTTTTGGGAGATATCTTTTTAGGAATCTTTCTAATAAGGTCTACTTGAGGGCAAGTAGAGTTCAAGTGGGGGGATATTTGATAACATCAAATAGTCTTGATTATTAAGTGTCAATTTCCCCCGTTAATGCTCGTTATTTATATCATTTATATGGATTTACGCTTGTTTTCCATTGTTTTACACTTTCAGGTAAATTGCGAGCATTGGAGCTAAAGAGACGCGGAAATGGAAATGGTTCGCTCCCAAACAGTCAAGTTTAATGAAACAAGCTAACCACTTGTGAATGGTCAACCGTAATAAACTTAAAACAGCTCAGAAACAAATGCAATTAAGATCTGGAGAATATAGTGGATTCCCGGGTCGTTAAGTCCCACGGAGGATGAATGGTGTTTAACACGTTCAGATGTCGAATAATCACTAAGGATAGTGATCAGTAAGGATTTTGGAATATTTATACCTAAATAAAAAGTTTTGTAAATTACAAGGGCTTAAATGCAAATTAAAGAAAATTAAAAAGCTAAATTATATTAAATAAACGCTATCACTATTTTTAAAATTATGTTTTTCTGATTTATAAAACAAAATAACTTAAATAAACTATTTTAATTAAAACGTAAACTTAAATTATCTAAAAACGTGACCTAGAATGAAAACGTGCGTTATATGTAAAAATTACGCGAGTGCGCAAGAAAAAACGTAAAATTTATGAAATAAAAGTCCTATAAGTGTAAAAACAATTTTCTTACTTACTATATGACAAAAGAAAATTTTAGAAAAAAGATTTATATTTTTTTGACTTTTATATTTTTTATTGTGAATTAAATACTATTTTAGACTAATTAAATGATTAAAAATACTGAAACTATTAAGAAAAATCTGAAACTTTTTTGTAAAATACTTTATACTAATACAAAGTTAAGAAAAATATAAAAGGTATGAAATCTTATTTAAATAAGCTAGAAATAAGCTAAAAAGCTCGTATAAGCTAAAAATGGAAAAGAAGGGTTATATATTAAATTTTGCAAACCATAACCAGTCAAAGACCCAAGGGCAGTTGGTATGGTGTGTGTGTGGTGAGCTGGGTGGCCAGTGTTCGAATCCCAGCAATGGCTTTTTGCAAACTTTTTATTTTTTTGATTTTTCTTTTACAAACTGATTAAGCACACTAAAATAAGCAAATATTAAAACTACAACTTTTTATGAAATCCACTAATAAGCTCAGATTGAGCTTATTATTGCTTAACAGTGGGCAAAAATTGGAATAAGCACAAGTTTAAGCCAAAATGGCTTATAAGCTGATAAATAAGCACAAGTAAACTGGAAATAAGCTAGGAAACTGATAATAAGCTATAATGACAACTGGAAAAGTAATTTAACTAAGAAATAAGCACTGAATAAGCTTCAAATAAGCACAAGCTTATCTGTTGAACATGACACTTATTGGTTTTCTAGGTGCTTTAAAGCTTATTTTTAAGCACTGTAATAAGCTAGAAAATGAAAATAAACACAGGGACTAACAAGTTAACCAAATAAGCTATCCAAAAAGCTAAAACTCTCACTGTGGGATCCACTAGAGAGCTTATGGTGAGCTTGAGAAAAAGCTGGTAAACCACTGAGTTATGACTCAGTGTATACTGAGTCTTTTGGACAAACAAAAAGCAATAAGCAGGCTAATCAAATAAGCTAGAATTTGAAAACTAAACACTGGGACCTTGAGACAGCTAGGTGAGCTTCTCAAAAAGCTAAGGTACACAAGCTAGATCTTTGTGAGAAGCTCTGTGTGAGCTTGTGAAAGAGGGTAGCTTAACTGTGCACAGGGCATATTTTGACTTTTTTATTAATGAGCTAAGTTGACTTTGATGAAGTTTAAATCAATACCACTTACTGATTATGTTGTATTAAGGTGGATTAAGACTGATTTGATCAATAATAACAACTTATGAACACAAAACCATGATTATGGAACATGGGTATCAAACAGTTAATACACAGGATTTGATCAAAAGGTGTTTTGACTTTTTAATGAACAAGCACTGGTTTTTCTTGTTTATATGAGCTAATTAGACCAAGTGTGACAAACTACAAACAAGGACACTGTCTTGAACACACTCTAACACAGTTAACAAATCAAAACCAAACAGTCCTTTATGAGACTGATTTGAAGATTTTCAAAACAAAACACAAATTAAAACCATGCCATTAATTCAAGACCTTGTATTATCAATTAATGAAACTATATAAGCATTAAACAACAATACTAACAACATAAAACTCAAGATTAATAATTATGCTATTATAACTGTGAAAATGAGATTTCAAAATAAATACCAATTCTAAATAGCAAGCAACCTGTTTTAATATGAAAATTTATTTAACTACAACTTAGAAATATGATAACACAGAGCTTTAAGCTAAAAGCTACTTACACAGTAAAATGCAAATACACTTATAAAGGGCTTACAACTGTTTTCCAGCCAAATACCATGAACTAGGAACCAAGAACACTCCTAATAGCTTACCACTAAGCTTCTAAACCATTTCCATCCAATTACCAACCTGCTTCAGTCTTTGATCTTCATTTCCACAGATTTTTTGATTTTTCACTAATTTATGGTATTTTTGGGAATTTTTTGAGTTTTGAATCTAAACTGAGTTTTAAGGATTCTAAAAGCTTAGAAAAGCTTTATAAGGAGCTTAAGTGAGCTTATGAGTCCTTATCATCCACTACAATTTACTTTAATCTTATATGAGATTTTTAACAAAATACTGCATAAACTGAATTCATAAACACAAACTGAAATTGATGTTTAGAAAAGCTTTATTACACACTAAAAACTTGAATTACAGAGCTTGAAAGTTTAAACATAAACTAGAATTTAAAAGTTAATTAATTCGACATACATTAATAAAAATTACTCTAGATAGTTCACTCCTCTGCTTCTCCTCTTTCTTTATAGCATTGAGATACTCCCCACATGCCTCTGAAACTTTCCCACTTTAAATCTTAGCCATTGATGCGGTCAAAGTAATCTCAGCCTTCAAATTGGATTTTGGCGCCAAAAGTGTACACGGTTGCTTGAGACAGTTTTAGAGCAATTAAAGAACTTTGGTATATTGTGGAGGTGTAGGGGACACAAAAGGTGAAGTTTTAATGGATTTGGTGTGATGTGAAAGCAAAAACAGGGGTTGTGAGTGTAACAGTGAAACTTGTTATGGTGGAGAAGCATTTATTGGTTGTGGGCTGAGATGTGAGGTGGAAAGGATGGTGATGAGTGTTTTTAGACAGCTGGGGGGGTGATAAGGTGGAAGGAAAACCACCTGGTTTTGGTATAACAGGCGTGGTGTAGAAGATGAACAGTGAACCTGGTTTGGCGGGTTTGACTTAATTTGACCGAGACTTATAATAAGTGGGGGGGGTTCACAATGTTATTTGGCAGGGGTCTTTTTGGTTTGGCTGGGGATCAAAATACAAAAAGGGGTTCAAGTTTGGTTTGTTTAATACAAGGACTAATCTTGCAATTTCTGCAAACTTCAAGAACTGAAACTGTAATTTCTCCAAAGTTATCACAAGGACCAAACTTGACAAACTTTAATAGTACAAGGACCATATTTGATTATTTTACCTTTTTAAATACCCAAGGACTATTTTTGACACTTTTGTAAAGTTGAGGGACCTTTTCTGCCATTTGACCAAAGATTCATTCAAGGACCATTTTTTGACAACTTAGAATATTTCAGGGACCTTGAATAACATTTTTCTTTATTTTGAATTACCAAGGACTGAATTTGACAACTTTTGAAACTTGGGGGACTAAAACTGCCAATTATGCAAACTTGATACGTTTTTCATCTGATTTTGATATTTTTGCATTTAAAACACATAAAACACTTATTTGTGATATTTTTATCATTTTGATGCATTTCTGAGTGTTTTCAGATGTTTTTGGCATTCTAAACAGTACAAAAATGATGAGTATTTAGACACTCATCAATCCCCCACACTAAGATATTGCTAGTCCCTAGCAATGTTTTGAGAAAAATTAATGGATTTCATCTCTTTACCAAAAGCCATTACTTCTGGAGTAGCCAATTGTTTCAGTTCAAGTAAGAACCTTGGCACAATGATAACCAAATGATTTTGAGCAAATCACCAGCTTTCAACGGTTTTGATTTGTCTTTACCAGAAACCATTTGCTTCTGGACTAGCCAACTCTTAGATAAATTATCAATATTATCTTTGGTGAGCTGCTTACCAATTATGGTTTTCCAACTGCCTTTATCACAAGCCATAATCTTGCGGGCTAGGCAACTTTTCATTAGTTAAAGATATGGTGAGCTTAACACCATACAATTTTGGGCAAATTGCAAGCCATAAACGGATTTGAGATATCTTTACCAAGAGTCGTTTGCTCCTGGATTAGCCAATCCTTATGTGGGTTAGACATGGCGGACTGATTACCATTTGCTGAGTAAGTGAAAAACACTTACTAAAAAAAAATTTGGCCAAAAACGGGGGAATTGGGTGGAATAATTACATGATAAAATTCGTGAGAATTCCCCCCCACACTAGAAATGAATATTGCCCTCAATATTCAAAGTACCAGCGGTTATGCCGAAACAAAGAACGTAAAAGGGAAATACTACGGCCATTATTTTATTTGATATATACACATTTTTTTTTTTTAGAAGAAAACTTATATACAATAGCGGGGGGCAACTCCCCCACACTAGGGTGGTAGAAAATAGAAAGAAGTCAGAAATATGGGTGAAAACCCATATGGTGTGTGCTACTGTTTTTGATTACCGAGTCGCTAGCTTGACTCGATCCCCGCATTCATTGGTTCATGGGGAAAGTTTGTAGATCCGGGACAACCACGGGTGGAATGTCCTCTCCAAAGTAGTGCTTTAATCGATGACCATTCACTTTAAAATTTGGACCATCAGGCTGAGATAACTCAATGGTACCATAAGGATAAACCTTAGCAATGGTAAATGGACCAGACCAGCGGGATTTTAGTTTTCCCGAGAATATCTTCAATCTTGAATTGAAAAGAAGGACTCGATCACCAACGTTGAAAACGCGGTTCTTGATTTTAGAGTCATGAATCTTCTTTGTCTTTTGTTTGTAGATCAAAGAGTTCTCGTATGCTTGATCACGGAGTTCATTTAATTCATTCATTTGAACTTTTCTGTGATCACCAGCTGTCTGAATATCGAAGTTTGCATGTTTCAAGGCCCAGTATGCTTTGTGCTCGAGCTCAATCGGCAGATGACATGCCTTTCCGTACACTAGCTTGTATGGAGTACACCCGATTGGTGTTTTGTAAGCTGTTCGGAAGGCCCAGAGTGCGTCATCCAGTTTATCCGACCAGGATGCACGGTTTTCGCCTACTGTCCTTTCTATAATTCTTTTAATACCACGGTCGGAAACTTCCACTTGCCCACTTGTTTGGGGGTGGTATGCAGTAGAGAGACGGTGGGTTACACCATACTTTTGCATGACACGATCAAATTGATCATTGCAGAAATGCGTACCACGATCACTGATTATAGCTCGTGGAGTTCCAAACCTAGCAAAAAGAGATTTTAAAAATTTTACAACAACTCGGGCATCATTAGTAGGTAAAGCTTTCGCTTCAACCCATTTTGACAAATAGTCAACAGCCACAAGTATGTATTTGTTTCCTCGAGATGATGGAAATGGCCCCATAAAGTCAATGCCCCAGATGTCAAATATCTCACAAACTTGAATGGCGTTTTGCGGCATTTCATTTCTTTGAGAGATATTTCCGTGACGTTGACAAGCGTCACAAGCTTTGAAAAATTCATGGGCATCCTTGTAAATTGTGGGCCAATAAAACCCGAAATCAAACACCTTTTTGGCGGTGTAGTTTGGACTATGATGGCCCCCGGTGGGTCCAGCATGGCAAGCTTTGAGAATGTCCATAGCTTCTTTTCCATAAACACACCGTCGGATGACTTGATCCGCACAGATTTTGAATAAGTAGGGGTCGTCCCAGAAGTAATGTTTAACATCCTTGAAGAATTTGTTCTTCTGTTGGGTCGACATCCCTTTCACTATGAAGTTACCCGCATGGTAATTTGCGAAGTCAGCAAACCATGGGGTTGTAGAGTTTCCACGAAAAGAAACCGCATTGAGTGTCTCGAGAGGAAATGTTTCATTTATTTCCTTTTTCTCGAAAACATCTTGGCGAGGGTTTTCTAGACGGGACAGATGATCAGCAGCCAGGTTCTCAGCTCCTTTTTTATCACGTATAATGATATCAAATTCTTGCAAGAGGAGAACCCAACGGAGCAATCTCGGCTTTGCATCTTGTTTTGCAAAGAGATATTTGAGAGCCGAGTGATCCGTATACACCACGCATTTGGTCAAGATTAAGTATGGCCGAAACTTCTCAAATGCATACACCACGGCTAATAGCTCTTTTTCTGTGGTGGTGTAATGATTTTGAGCTTCAGTCAATGTCTTACTTGCGTGGTGGATAGGCTGAAAAAGCTTGGATCTACGTTGCCCTAGGACTGCACCGATAGCAAAATCACTTGCATCGCACATGAGCTCAAAAGGCAAATCCCAGTCGGGAGCAACGAGAATGGGTGCTTCAGTAAGCTTTTTCTTTAATGTTTCAAAAGCTTCGATGCACTCGGGTGAGAAGATAAAAGGAGCATCTTTTTCAAGAAGATGAGTCATAGGCCGGGCGATTTTAGAAAAATCTTGTATGAATCTGCGATAAAAACCGGCATGACCTAAAAAACTCCTAATACCTTTGACGGTAGTAGGATGAGGTAATTTAGCAATAACATCGACTTTTGCTCTATCTACCTCAATCCCGTTTTTGGAAATCTTATGGCCAAGGACTATGCCTTCTTTGACCATAAAGTGGCTCTTCTCCCAATTTAGACAAAGATTGGTGTCTTCACACCGTTTTAGCATTTTATCTAAATGGGAGAGACATGTTTGAAATGAGTCCCTAATGACCGAGAAGTCATCCATAAACACCTCCATTGTTTCCCCGATCATGTCGTGGAAAATGGCCATCATACATCGTTGGAACGTGCCAGGAGCATTACATAAGCCAAAAGGCATACGTCTGTAGGCAAAAGTTCCATATGGGCAGGTGAATGTGGTCTTTTCTTGATCCTGTGGATCAATGGGGATCTGAAAATACCCCGAGAAACCATCAAGGAAACAATAGTACTCGTTCCCTGCTAATCTCTCAAGCATTTGGTCCATGAAGGGTAGAGGAAAATGGTCTTTTCGGGTGGCGTCATTCAACTTACGATAGTCAATGCAAACACGCCATCCCGTAACCAGCCGAGTTGGAATTAACTCGTTATCTTCATTTGTGACAACAGTAATGCAACCCTTTTTAGGAACACAATGAATTGGGCTAACCCAAGGACTATCAGAGATCGGGTAAATTAATCCTGCATCAAGAAGTTTGATAACCTCCTGTTTGATAACATCATGGATTTTTGGATTTACTCTTCTCTGATGTTGAACTGCTGGTTTGAAGTCTTCCTCCATCAATATTTTGTGAGTACAAAATTCAGGGTTGATACCCTTAACGTCGGAGAGTTTTCAAGCAATCGCTTGCTTGTGTGACTTCAAGACCTTTATGAGAGCAGTCTTTTCATCTTTACTCAAATCTCGAGCAATAATGACTGGTAATTTATCATCACCTTCAAGAAATGCATACTCGAGATGAGGTGGTAAGTCCTTAAGTTCGACTTCAGGAAATTCTTCAGTTTTCTCAACTGACTTGACTTCCTTGTTATGAAGCTTGACGGGAGGGAGTGATGATGTATCATCATTAAGCAACTTCTCAATGAGAAGAATATCCCCCTCGATGTCGATGGGAGCGTGATCAATTTCCCATGGAACAGAATCACTAGACAAGTAGGCTTCAATCTCTTCCAAGATGAAGTCACTTTCCTCAAATGGAGTGAGAGAAGGAGTAGAATTGGCAATGATGGGTTGAGATGAATGAGTGATATTATCACTCGAAGAATTATGATCATAACCAAGAATTTCTTGAGAGTACTCTTCAGAAGCAACATCAATGATATCTATTCGGTTAACCGACTCAGAATCATAGTTTGCGGAGTACCTCAAAGTTTGATCAAGGTTAAAGGTGACAGCTTCATTACCAACACGTAATGTGATTTCTTGCTCAAATACATCAATGAGAGCACGGCCCGTTCTCAGGAATCCTCGTCCAACAATGAGAGGAACCCGATGATCGGCATCAAAATCAACAATCACAAAGTCAGCTGGAAAATGGAACTTTCCTACTTTCACAAATACGTCCTTGGCAATGCCAAGAGGACGGGATATTGTACGATCTGCAAGCTCGAGAGTCATGCATGTAGGAGTAAGGTCCGGAAGAGAAAGTTTCTTCCATACTGAATAAGGCATCAGATTGATGCTTGCACCAAGATCGGCTAAGGCAAAGCATTTAACCATTCCTGGAAATACACAAGGTAAGAGAAATTTTCCAGGATCTCCAAGCTTCTCTGGAAGCTTCTTCAAGATAACTGCAGAGCAGTTCTCGTTTAGGGGAGTTTTTGCCATTTCAAACAGTTTTTCCGTGTTGCTTAACATGTGTTTGAGAGTTGATGCAAACTTGGGCATCAGCATGATAGCATCCGCAAAGCTTATGTCAAAATGTAGTTCTTGGAAATTTGAAAAAATTTATCCATTTGATGACTGGCTTTTTCGCGGAGCTTTTGCTCATTCAAACGTGATGGGTAAGGAATAGAAGATTTGGATTTGGGGTTTTCAACGGGAGCTACTGGAGGTTCAAAAACAACTCCTGGATTGGATTTGGGTTTCGGGACAACTTGAGGATGGACATTGTTGGTACCTCCGTTTTTAGTAGGAAGTTCCTTGTCCTTTGTTGCCTCAGGTTCACTTTCCACTACCTTCGGAAGAGAAGAAGAAGAGGTAGTAGGAATAGCGGGTCCATTGTATGAAACACCACTTCTGGTTGTGATCGCCTTTGCATCGCCCCTCGGGTTAGCGATCGTGTTGCTCGGAAGTTTTCCTGAGCCCGAGGGTTGATCATTTAAAGACTTCTTAAGATCAGCGATCTGACTGACCAACAACCTGTTCATTTCATCTTGGGATTTCATGAATTGCTTCAATAACTCATCAGATGATGGTACTGGAGGCTGTGGAGGGAAATTTTGAGGTCGTATGTTTTGATTATGACCTTGTTGTTGAAAATTCCCTTGAAATTGATTCCCTCGATTGAAATTGTTTTGATTAAGGTTTCCTTGATGTTGGAAACCTTGATTGGGTCCGGGATAGAAATTACATTGGTTTTGATAACCTTGGTTCATTCTAGGTTGGTTCTGATTCCGGTTTTGTATGTTAGGATTTTGGTTAAAACCGGGTGGTGACTTTCTTCACTTCACCATGTGATGGTGTCTGTGTGAAAGTGACTTTCTTTTGGTTAGCAAGAACCAAAGCCTGAACAATATCCGTGAGTTTGTCAATCTTAGCATCGGTGCTAGATGTACTCACGGGAGATGAAGTAGAAGGTCCTGCATTAGACTGAGACTGATATGTCTTTGTGCGGAAAGGGCGGACCTGGGACTTGTTTTCAATGATTTGTAAGGCTTCTTTTGTGGTCTTGCTCAGGAAATTACCTCCCGCGGAGGCATTTAAAGAGTCTTGGTCAGCTTGTCTCAGACCATTGTAGAAAGTATCCATTTGCATTAACTCGGTAAAACCATGATGCGGACACTTGCGAAGCAACTCTTTGTAACGATCCCATGCCTCCCCGAATGATTCATCAAATCTTTGAGAGAATTTCATTATCTCATTCTTAAGACTTGTAGTTCGGGACGGAGGATAGAATTCGTTAACAAACTTGGTGACTAGATCTTCCCATGTCTCAATGGAACGAGGGGGTTGTTTCTCAAGCCAATTCCGGGCTTGTCCCTCTAGAGAAAATGGGAACAGAAGAAGCTTAATTGCTTCATGTGGGACATTCTTGTATTTGATGGTAGATGCAATCTTGTTAAACCATCGAATATGTGCATGAGGATCATCCCGCTCAAAACCATAAAATTGGCTTTGGGTCACAAGATTAAGCAACCCGGTTTTGAGCTCAAAGGTATCAGCCACGATGGCTGGGACAATAATGGCATCTCCGTAACCCTCGATGGGTGCTTGGAGAAGCTCATTCATAGGCTTATCTTCTGCCATTACGACAGGGGGTGGTTGTGCTAGACGTTCCTCAGTCACGGCTGAAGGAGCAGAACGTCCTCTACGTCTACGAGGAATATTTGCAAGCTCAGAAAGTGGACTTGTAGAGCTGGAAGAACGAGTGCGCATGCACTAAGTATAAAAATCAGTTTTCAAAACAAATGCGAGGCAAAACGACAAGTGAACTTAAACCAATAATCACAAATGAAATGGCTTCTTTGAAAAAGGTACACCAAATCACAAGGACACAAAGGCAAGTTTTAATCTTTGGTTCGGGAACTTATTATGGTCGTACCCCCAGTTAGGTAGTACACTGCCTTGATTTGCGGTGGTTGATTTTTATGTATTTATTAAGTACCACTGAAAAGACGTAGGTATGGATTTATGCAAAGGTTTAAAAACTTTTGGACAATATTTTTGGAATCGTCTCGTTTAACCAAATCGTATCTCTTTAAGAATCACCTTAAAGGAAACACAAGCTAGAAAACGTTACGATTGTTTTGTTGTTTTATATTTTGTTTGGTGTTGTTAACACTTTAGGAAAAGTGTTAATGAACTTTTTGATTTTGATTAACTTTACAAAAAAAACTGTTTACAAAAGGTGGTATATGTGCAAGTACGGGTCTGAAAATGCTTAGAACACGCTTACAGCCTCCCCGGCAGCGGCGCCAAAATTTGGTTCGCTCCCAAACAGTCAAGTTTAATCACACAAGCTAACCACTTGTGAATGTTCAACCGTAATAAACTTAAAACAGCTCAGAAACAAATGCAATTAAGATCTGGAGAATATAGTGGATTCCCGGGTCGTTAAGTCCCACGGAGGATGAATGGTGTTTAACACGTTCAGATGTCGAATAATCACTAAGGATAGTGATCAGTAAGGATTTTGGAATATTTATACCTAAAGAAAAAGTTTTGTAAATTACAGGGGCTTAAATGCAAATTAAAGAAAATTAAAAAGCTAAATTATATTAAATAAACGCTATCACTATTTTTAAAATTATGTTTTTCTGATTTATAAAACAAAATAACTTAAATAAACTATTTTAATTAAAACGTAAACTTAAATTATCTAAAAACGTGACCTAGAATGAAAACGTGCGTTATATGTAAAAATTACGCGAGTGCGCAAGGAAAAACGTAAAATTTATGAAATAAAAGTCCTATAAGTGTAAAAACAATTTTCTTACTTACTATATGGCAAAAGAAAATTTTAGAAAAAAGATTTATATTTTTTTGACTTTTATATTTTTTATTGTGAATTAAATACTATTTTAGACTAATTAAATGATTAAAAATACTGAAACTATTAAGAAAAATCTGAAACTTTTTTGTAAAATACTTTATACTAATACAAAGTTAAGAAAAATATAAAAGGTATGACATCTTATTTAAATAAGCTAGAAATAAGCTAAAAAGCTCGTATAAGCTAAAAATGGAAAAGAAGGGTTATATATTAAATTTTGCAAACCATAACCAGTCAAAGACCCAAGGGTAGTTGGTATGGTGTGTGTGTGGTGAGCTGGGTGGCCAGTGTTCGAATCCCAGCAATGGCTTTTTGCAAACTTTTTATTTTTTTGATTTTTCTTTTACAAACTGATTAAGCACACTAAAATAAGCAAATATTAAAACTACAACTTTTTATAAAATCCACTAATAAGCTCAGATTGAGCTTATTATTGCTTAACAGTGGGCAAAATTTGGAATAAGCACAAGTTTAAGCCAAAATGGCTTATAAGCTGATAAATAAGCACAAGTAAACTGGAAGTAAGCTAGGAAACTGATAATAAGCTATAATGACAACTGGAAAAGTAATTTAACTAAGAAATAAGCACTGAATAAGCTTCAAATAAGCACAAGATTATCTGTTGAACATGACACTTATTGGTTTTCTAGGTGCTTTAAAGCTTATTTTTAAGCACTGTAATAAGCTAGAAAATGAAAATAAACACAGGGACTAACAAGTTAACCAAATAAGCTATCCAAAAAGCTAAAACTCTCACTGTGGGATCCACTAGAGAGCTTATGGTGAGCTTGAGAAAAAGCTGGTAAACCACTGAGTTATGACTCAGTGTATACTGAGTCTTTTGGACAAACAAAAAGCAATAAGCAGGCTAATCAAATAAGCTAGAATTTGAAAACTAAACACTGGGACCTTGAGACAGCTAGGTGAGCTTCTCAAAAAGCTAAGGTACACAAGCTAGATCTTTGTGAGAAGCTCTGTGTGAGCTTGTGAAAGAGGGTAGCTTAACTGTGCACAGGGCATATTTTGACTTTTTTATTAATGAGCTAAGTTGACTTTGATGAAGTTTAAATCAATACCACTTACTGATTATGTTGTATTAAGGTGGATTAAGACTGATTTGATCAATAATAACAACTTATGAACACAAAACCATGATTATGGAACATGGGTATCAAACAGTTAATACACAGGATTTGATCAAAAGGTGTTTTGACTTTTTAATGAACAAGCACTGGTTTTTCTTGTTTATATGAGCTAATTAGACCAAGTGTGACAAACTACAAACAAGGACACTGTCTTGAACACACTCTAACACAGTTAACAAATCAAAACCAAACAGTCCTTTATGAGACTGATTTGAAGATTTTCAAAACAAAACACAAATTAAAACCATGCCATTAATTCAAGACCTTGTATTATCAATTAATGAAACTATATAAGCATTAAACAACAATACTAACAACATAAAACTCAAGATTAATAATTATGCTATTATAACTGTGAAAATGAGATTTCAAAATAAATACCAATTCTAAATAGCAAGCAACCTGTTTTAATATGAAAATTTATTTAACTACAACTTAGAAATATGATAACACAGAGCTTTAAGCTAAAAGCTACTTACACAGTAAAATGCAAATACACTTATAAAGGGCTTACAACTGTTTTCCAGCCAAAGACCATGAACTAGGAACCAAGAACACTCCTAATAGCTTACCACTAAGCTTCTAAACCATTTCCATCCAATTACCAATCTGCTTCAGTCTTTGATCTTCATTTCCACAGATTTTTGATTTTGCACTAATTTATTGGTATTTTTGGGAATTTTTTGAGTTTTGAATCTAAACTGAGTTTTAAGGATTCTAAAAGCTTAGAAAAGCTTTATAAGGAGCTTAAGTGAGCTTATGAGTCCTTATCATCCACTACAATTTACTTTAAGCTTATATGAGATTTTTAACAAAATATTGCATAAACTGAATTCATAAACACAAACTGAAATTGATGTTTAGAAAAGCTTTATTACACACTAAAAACTTGAATTACAGAGCTTGAAAGTTTAAACATAAACTAGAATTTAAAAGTTAATTAATTCGACATACATTAATAAAAATTACTCTAGATAGTTCACTCTTCTGCTTCTCCTCTTTCTTTATAGCATTGAGATACTCCCCACATGCCTCTGAAACTTTCCCACTTTAAATCTTAGCCATTGATGCAGTCAAAGTAATCTCAGCCTTCAAATTGGATTTTGGCGCCAAAAGTGTACACGGTTTCTTGAGACAGTTTTAGAGCAATTAAAGAACTTTGGTATATTGTGGAGGTATAGGGGACACAAAAGGTGAAGTTTTAATGGATTTGGTGTGATGTGGAAGCAAAAACAGGGGTTGTGAGTGTAACAGTGAAACTTGTTATGGTGGAGAAGCATTTATTGGTTGTGGGCTGAGATGTGAGGTGGAAAGGATGGTGATGAGTGTTTTTAGACAGCTGGGGGGTGATAAGGTGGAAGAAAAACCACCTGGTTTTGGTATAACAGGCGTGGTGTAGAAGATGAACAGTGAACATGGTTTGGCGGGTTTGACTTAATTTGACCGAGACTTATAATAAGTGGGGGAGGTTCACAATGTTATTTGGCAGGGGTCTTTTTGGTTTGGCTGGGGATCAAAATACAAAAAGGGGGTCAAGTTTGGTTTGTTTAATACAAGGACTAATCTTGCAATTTCTGCAAACTTCAAGAACTGAAACTGTAATTTCTCCAAAGTTATCACAAGGACCAAACTTGACAAACTTTAATAGTACAAGGACCATATTTGATTATTTTACCTTTTTAAATACCCAAGGACTATTTTTGACACTTTTGTAAAGTTGAGGGACCTTTTCTGCCATTTGACCAAAGATTCATTCAAGGACCATTTTTTGACAACTTAGAATATTTCAGAGACCTTGAATAATATTTTTCTTTATTTTGAATTACCAGGGACTGAATTTGACAACTTTTGAAACTTGGGGGACTAAAATTGCCAATTATGCAAACTTGATACGTTTTTCATCTGATTTTGATATTTTTGCATTTAAAACACATAAAACACTTATTTGTGATATTTTTATCATTTTGATGCATTTCTGAGTGTTTTCAGATGTTTTTGGCATTCTAAACAGTACAAAAATGATAAGTATTTAGACACTCATCAGGAAACATTACTAAGGATTTATCACAGTATGCCTATTTTGAAGAGGTTACGGCGTAACTCGTCTCTCACATTACGCCGTAACTATTGCGTGACCCCGAAGTCCAACTCATCAAGAGGTTACGGCGGAACTCCTTCCAAAGATTACGACGTAACTCCATTAGGTCAAAAGAGGTTCCACGCCGCGGATACTTACGCCGTAACTACTGCATCACTTGCGACGTAACCAGGACTATTGAAGACTATGGTGTAACCACTTATTAGGTTACGCCGTAACTAGCAGATCTAGTGCATTTACGGAGGTTACAGCGTAACTCATCTTTTGGTTACGCCGAACCCAGACCTGGCCTATAAATACCCACGAATTCCAGCATTTCTAATCATTCCATTCCACACACAATACTCTGAGAACGTGGGAAAATACTCAAGGAAGGTCTAGGGAAGCATACGGAGCTGTTTCCAAAGGAGAAGTCACACCATTATGAAAAGCTTTAGCGTTTATTATTTCTTTTACTTTCAATTCATGTATTTCGTACCTTTGAATATTGAATTGATGTGCGTGATTAATATGAGCGGCTAAGCACCCTTTGGCGCTAGCCTAGTTAAGATTCCTTAAATGTTTTGTTTGCGTTTACCTTTACTTCCGTACAATTATTTCTATGTGTATGCATGCATAGTTCTTTGGTGGTTCGGTAGTTTTGAATGGCGGTAGAGGCCAATTGCCTAGGAGATATGACCAACTGACCCTAGATGAGCGGACTGAGACGGGAAGGGTAAGATATGACCAACTGACGACCCTTTCTACTTGTGCGATTTGACCAACTGATCACCTATCGTTTGGATGAACTTAAGAATTGGGGGTGTAGTGTCTAAGTTCCTAACGGCCGGGCACTCATTATTTAGAATCTAGCATGTAGCGGTACTTAATGACTCAGCTTAGGGGACCAGGAACAGCAGGATTTATGACGGTGCGCCTGATTTCTCCTGTGGTGGCATCAGCTTAAGGGTCGTCAGTTGGTCAATTCTTACCCTTCCCACTCAGTATACCTACTTAGGGTCAATTGGTCAATTCACCTAAGCAACTAGACACTACCGCCATTCAAAACTATCGAAACTAGGGTAGCTACAAACGAACTATGCATGCATACACTAGAAACAATTATACGGAAGCATGTAAACGTAAACAGAACATTTAAGGAATCATAACTAGGCTAGCACCAAAGGTGCTTAGCCGATCATATTAAAAGAAACAACCAATTCAATGTTTAACATATTGAAATACATGAACTGAAAGTAAAAGAAAAGATAATCGTTAATGCTTATCATTAGGGAGTGATTTCTCCCTTGGAGATGGCTCCGTATGCTCTTAAAGATCTGCCTTTGGATCCTTACTCACGTTCTCTGCTTTTTGATGTGGAGTGAATGATGTGAAATGCAGAAATTAGGGCTTGTATTTATAGGCGTGATCTAGTTACAGCGTAACTTAAGTTGAGAGTTACGCCGTAACCTTAATATTTCCATAATAATGCTCTCGTAAAGCTGGTTACGGCGTAACACATGGGATGAGTTACGCCGTATCTTCAATACAGGTTACAAATGATATGATTACGCTGTAATCATTGGAAGGAGTTACGGCGTAGCTGATAGCGGTGTGGAACATCTTTTGACCTAATTGGTTACGGCGTAATCCTTTGTTGGGAGTTACGCCGTAATTAGTTGCTGAGTTGGCCTTCTGAGTCACGCACTAGCTACGGCGTAATGTGAGAGTGGAGTTACGCCGTAGCTTCTTCACAGTGGGCATACTATCATAAATCTCTTATAAAATCTCCAAATCCGCGTCTCTTTAGCTCCAATGCTCGTAATTTACCTGAAAGTGAAATATAAAGGAAAACAAGCCTAAATCCATATAAATGATATAAAATACGAGCATTATCGGGGGAAATTGACACTTAATATTCAGGACTATTTGATGTTATCAAATATCTCCCCACTTGAACTCTACTTGCCCTCAAGTAGACCTTATTAGATAAATTTCTAAAAAGATATCTCCCATTACCTGGAAAATATAATTTTAAAAATCTCTTATGCTATAATAAAACAAAGCCGAACACCTCACAAAATGAGAACAAAACTCTCAAAATCTCTCAACTAGTCAAAGTGTCAATTTCGGGGTGATCACTCAAAGCACAGTCATAGCATGTATTATATCATAAGCTTGGCAGTTACACAAATCTCCACCACTAGAGTTAAGGGCTAAACAATTTTCAAAGGCAATATGGGTAGACACGACAAAGGTTAAGGGTGACTCGTCATTACTAACATGTCACGGCGAAGTGGACAAAATCAATGATACATGACAAAATCTATGGCCAAGACACCAAAGATTGCTCGCTTCATTACCTAGAAACGCTTCATGTCTAAAGGGTAGGATAAGACATGGAATATAATTGGTGTAAAGTAGAAAATAACAAGCAAATAGTCTAAACCTATAACCAAGTTATCACCGCTTACCGTTCATCCAAAGTTCAAGTTTTAAGGCTAAGAAACCGGATCATGATATACCAAGTAGATGTGCCATTAGCGGACGTCATGATGGGCATATTACATGTTCTTCAACTGTTGGCGCAATAATTACCAACTTCATTCTTTAAATGTGACCGATGTGGCCTCCTTGATACTAAATCTTTGATGAGCTCTAGATATAGTGCTTATAGCATTGCACTTTACAATAAAATATATATATATATATATATATATATATATATATATATATATATATATATATATATATAGGCTTTGGTTCCATTGAGAAGGATTTTTGATTGAGAAGATTGAGAAGCAATCCTAGCCATTGAAATATTTTTAACTTCCATGCATTAATTAAACTATTATGAGAATAAGAAGGGTAAAAAGGTAATAGATCAATAGAAAATAACTGATGAATCATAACTTTCTTACGTTAAGTTTCCATACATTCAAATTTGTTTACACCAAAATAAGATGACTGTTCATTTCTTTATTCCATTCAAGTATTCTTAAATTTTAAAATATCCTTGCTTTATTAGTGAATCATTCATTTTCTTAGCAATCCATTTTGACGATTAATGTTGAATCTTAAATAAATTTTCGCATATCCAAACTACACTAGAAAAAGTTTTATTGACATGCATGATTCATTTTGTTTATTCAACACGTCTTACTGAGGTGTATTCCTCATACATAAATCTATACTATATAAAATGGAAAAATGGTCAAAGTGGAAAAAGTGAAAAATGTTGAAAGTTGAATGTTGAAAACATGGTCAATGGAGAGAGAAATAAATAATATAATTAATACTCTTATTAAAACACCCCATTACTTAAAAGTACAATAATTTATTCACATTGTACACCTAATTAAAAGCACATCTACCAAATTAAAAACAATCAATTGAAACCGATACCGGGTTGACCCGTTGAAACCGATACCGGGTTGACCCGGGACGCTTCAAACCCGGCGGGCTGACCCGGTTTAATTTGACATTTTTTTTACCCAACCTATCGGTTTGACTCGGTTTAAATCGACCTGTTTTTTTTATCGGAACGGTTCAACCAGTTGAACCACCCGGGTGAAATCGGGTTTCAAATTTGACAAAATTATATGAGAAATGATGAAGTAGTTGTGGAACCCGTGACAATTTTTTTTAAATGAGAGACCAAGTAATTGTAGTTTTTGGTTTATTTTGCTTTGACACATGTAATTTATTTTAAAAAATGTTGCTCTTGCACCATTTAAGGGACTAGCATATATGAATCGTCGTTTAAAAGTTAATATATATTGTATAGCCCTTTGTCCAGTGTATCAATAATGTTATGTAAGTTTATTAAAATCACAAAAAATAAATAGTATTGTTATCTTTAGCGATAATTATTTGTACCTCAAACAAATAGCTTTGAACAATGCATAAATATCTATACAAATTGATAATACAAAATAATCTTATATGGTGATATCCAATTTGCAAAGTTACAATTTTAAAAGCCACACACCAAATGATAAACGCTACACATGTAAAAAAAATAGTTATCACTGCCTAAATTACTGACAAAACAAGAAAAAACGGTCACACATGTTGGCTATACCTCTAAACTACAATATAATATTGCCAACTACATAATACCGTTGCTTTTTGTAATGCTTGAATCTATTATTACTAAAAATCTTAATAACTTAAAACAATCCTATTAGAAAATATACTCACACACTTAGATCGACTCCACATAATTTTTTTAAAAACTATATATTTATGCTGCTATGCAACCACGCATCAGAATTGTAGTTATTCGAAAACGATTCTCTAATGCTACAAATACAGTTTGTTGAAAGAAACTTATGGGTCGTCAAAACTTTGCAGAAAACTAGACATCGCTGCCGCTAGGCGCGGGTACTCGTCTAGTATATTTAAGAGCGAATTGTTAAAAGTGTTTTGAGTTTTGAATCATCAAATACTAAATAGAGATTTATTGAAAAAGTTTGTATATTTTTATTTTGAATCATCTTCGGAATTCTTGAATCAAACATCAACATTCTAAAAAGTTATTTTAACTGATTTTTTTAATTCTTGAATCAAACATTAAAACTAGATTTTTAATTACTTTATTTTGAATCATATTTCAATAAGTGAATCATAATCGGATTAGTGAATTGTGTTTATTTAGATATGTGAATCATGATACAAATGGTGAATCGGAATCGAATTTGAGAATCATTACAAGAATGTGTTCGTGTAATTTTGAATCATATTCGAATTAGTGAACTAATAAATGAGTTATGGTTTTTGCTTTTGAATCACTACGTACAGAAAAACAATGATTCGTAAATCATAATTTTTTTCTTTTCAAATCTTTACTAATTGATAACATAAACACTCACTATGTTTTAAAATATAAAAAAGAGTAACATATTGATGGGCTTATAAAGAAATGTTCAAAAAACAATAGAATTTAACGAGTATAATCAAAAACGGATGTCAACGACGATCAATAATAAATATAAGTTGGATCTAATTTTTTTTCAGTGGGGTTATCATTTCTGTAAGGAGGAGAAGAATCAAACATTAAATGTAAACATAATTAATGAATCTTGTACAATACCTATCATACCCTTTGATGGTTTGATAAGATGAATGAACATGATTTCTTCTCAATCTAAAAGTCTTCTCAATCAATCCGGATTCTATGTATATATATATATATATATAGGGGAGCGTTATTGTAGTGACTACTCTTAAAATAAAAAAAATAGAGACTAACGTGAACCGTTAGATCATACAAAGTAGATTAGTTTTAAATGTAACTTGATGGATGGCATTACTGTAATTAACAAGAACTTTGATGGCACAATATGATACATTGGTGTAACAAAAAACATGACTTACGTGCATTTATTGTCGCAAATAAATTTGTTTTAGTCAAATTAAATTTGTTTTAATCAATTTCATTAAACTGATGGATCATAATTCATTAATTGCAAATACATACACCAAATTAAATCTTTTTTTAGTAAAATTCATTTATGATGACACACTATTTTATTTTTTTTATTTTCTTATTTTTATTTTTAATTGTTATGACACACTAAATTTAGAGTGACACATCAATTGTTGGTACATACATATTGAAGCATTAATTTTTTTTATACATATATACATAAATATTTTGATACGTATATAGTGGCACATTAGTTTTGTTTTTGTTTTTTTGTTTTTTGTTTTTTTTTAAACATTTATAGTGTGACACTAAATTTCTTGATACATATATAATAACACACTAAAATTATTATATATGTAGTGACACTAAATTTTTTGATACATTTAAAGTGACTTATTAAAATTTTAGTACACTTGACACACTACAAAATTTTAGTACAATTGTAGTGACACACTATGTTTATCACACAAATTTTTTTGACACATATATAATGACATACAAATTTTTTTTTAATACATTTGTAATGACACACTAATAATTATGACATATTTTTAGTGACAAATTAAGTCGTTTGACACATTTAGTTTTTTGGTTGTAAAAATTTAATGATACGCTTAACCGAAACTCCAAAAGTAAATATGTCATTATATTTTATCTCGTTTCTTTATGCCCAGTTGTAAACTTCAACCAAATGTGATATCAAAAACTCAACTACCGGTCTTACAAAAACACACACTTCTCTCTCCATGGGAAGAGGAAACGACGGCAGTAGGAATGAAGGAAGAGGAAAAGACAATGACAATGAAGATTGGCAAGAGGTAGTATATAGAAGAAGAAGACAACAGGATGATTCAAGGCCAGGAGTGGGAGAAGCTAGAGTGACCAAGTTCTTCATTTCGAAGATTGTTTATCAGCTTGCTTCTCAAGATAGTGATCTTTCTACGACATGTGTGGGGATTATGGTTAGAGACGGAATGAAAATAAGTGATTCGGTTGTGTTGGAGTGGAAGAAACGACGCTTCAAGGTCTGGGTAGAGGAAGCTTTAGGTGATTGGGACCCGGAGTGTGTGGGAGTGGTGGAGGAGCCGTCGATGACTCCGATCAAGTCGTCCAGTGGTGTGCGGGTCAACGGAGTAGGCGCCTCGTCTCCTGAAGGCGGAAGTCAAACAGGTAATATGGAATATGAAGAGGTGAATGTGCATAGGGAGATGAATGCGCATGGGAGTTGTATTAAATAAAAAGGGCATAACGAGGAGGAGGGACAGGCTGGATGGGGGGCTAGCAACAAAGTATTTAATTCTAACAGAGGTGAAAAGTCAAAAGCCAGAACCAATATTAGAAGGACCAGGCCAAAGCCCAATATTAGTTCCAAGAGTGCAAGCCCAAACGAAAATAATAGACCAAAAAAAAGATCCAGAAGTGAAAATGAAGACCCTTTTGACTTAGACCGATTTATAGGTATTATTAATTCTGGTATTCAAAAGGATAAGGTTATCAAAGGAAATCAAGTGGTGGGAGATAATTACGAGGGACAGTCTGCTATGGAGTTTGACCTTAATCAAGTGATTAAAGAGGTGAACCTAAAGGAGGTAGAAGAGATTCGGGAGGATCTTGTTAGCACGTCGACAGGATCTAACACGGAAGAAGAGGAGACGGTTGAAGGGTGGAAGATTTCTGAAATAGAGGCCACGATAGAGGTGGGATTGGTGGTTGGGGCCGAGCTAACCGACTGTGGGGAAATGGTTAAGGAGGCTATCAACGGTAAAGGTAATAATGTGGTTAATATATGAATATTCTATCTTTAAACGTTAGAGGTATTGGAGGGGAGGAAAAGGTTCCGTGGGTTAGGGAGTTGAGGAGTCAGTTAGGTGTTGAATTTTTGGCGATTCAGGAGTCTAAGGCTGAGGCTTTGGACAGTTTCGCGCTTGCTAAGTTGTGGGGTAATAAGAATTTCGGTGGGGAATTTGTGGGTTCAGTGGGTCAATCAGGGGGGTTAATTAGCTTGTGGGACAAAAATGTTTTTGATATGAGTTTGACGGTTAAAAATAGGAACTTTCTTAGAGTGTCTGGTGTTATAAAAGGAAGTGGGGAAAGGATCAATTTTATCAATGTGTATGCGCCTCAAGGGGTATTGGCTAAAAACAATCTCTGGGGTATGATATTAGGGGAAATCGGGTCTGAATCCGGAATGTGGGCGGTCCTTGGGGATTTTAATGCGGTTCGGTTTGCGGAAGAACGCAAAGGTTCTGTGTTCAAAAATACATGTGCGAGTAACTTTAATAAATTTATTCATAGAGCAGGGCTGTTGGAGTATGGGTTGAGAGGTAACCAGTTTACCTGTATCCGTGAGAATGGTCGGAAGTTGAGCAAGATCGACAGAGTGTTGGTGTGCTCAGGCTTTTTCAATAAATGGCTAGAGGCGTGTCTTAGAGTGCTCCCCTCTCGGTTCTCGGATAATTGTCCGTTATTCTGCTCGTCTAAAGTCAGTGGGTATGGAGCTCGGACGTTTCGGATATTTAATTCTTGGTTGAATCTGGAAGGATTTGAGGATGTGGTTAAAGAGGTTGTATTGTCTTTCGAAGGTAGTGGTCCGCCGGATATTAGATTAACTAAAAAGTTTGCTTATTTAAGAAGTAGAATTATATCATGGAAGAAGGAGATTGAAGAGAAGCTGGGTACGGACGAAAACTCGGCGTTGAGTGAAATTGGAAAGCTTGAAGAGGTTATGGGGATCAGAAGTTTGAACGAAGAATAAGAATGGATATATGTGGAGAGTAAAAAGGTGTTGAAAGAAGCGGGTGTGAGAAAGGCGATGGACCTGAAACAAAAGTCTAGAATTAGATGGGCTATTGACGGGGATGAGAATTCGGCTTTTTTCCACGGGATGATCAATTGTAGGAAAGCTTCGAATAATATTCCGGGTCTGTTGGTGAATGGGGAATGGTGTGAGAAGCCTTCGAAGGTCAAAAAGAAGATATATAGTTTTTTTAGAGGTAAATTCCAGGAGGAGGTTGTTGATAGACCTGGAGTGCGCTGTCAAGGCCTTAAGAGGTTATCGGATGGGGAGGAAAGCATGTTGATTGAACCATTCTCAGCAAAGGAAGTCAAAGAGGCGGTGTTTGGGTGTGGGGATGATAAGGCCCCTGGTCCGGACGGATTTAACATGAGGTTTATTAAACGTTTTTGGAGCTATTTTGAACAAGATTTCAAGGACATCTTCGAGTACTTTTTCGAAGGAGGCAAGATTAATGTGGGGATTGGATCGTCATTTATTACTCTCATTCCTAAGGTGAAGGACCCGGTGGATCTAAACCACTATAGACCGATAAATTTGGTGGGAGTGATCAGTAAGAGCATCTCCAAAGTGTTAGCTAATAGAATCAAGAAGGTGTTGGGGTCTGTGATTTCTGATACGCAATCGGCTTTTTTGGGTGGTAAATTTGTATTGGATGGTCCGTTAATTGTGAATGAGATGATCTCATGGTGTAATAAATCGAAGGCCAAAGCATTTATGTTGAAACTGGACTTCGAAGAAGCTTATGATAATGTAAATTGGGGGTTTGTGATTGACATCATGAAACAAATGGGCTTCCCCCCAGAGATGGTGTGATTGGATTTATGGTGTGCTTAGGTCGGCCTGTTCATCGATTTTAGTTAACGGAGCTCCAACTTTTGAGTTCCAGTGCAAGAAAGGAATGAGACAAGGGGATCCGCTCTCACCATTCCTTTTTATAATTGTGATGGAGGCTTTATCCAGTATGATTACTAAGGCTAGTGAAGCAGGGCTCTTCAAAGGAATTGCGCTTCCTAGAGGAGGTCCTTCTTTATCCCATTTGTTTTTCGCAGACGATGCAATTGTTCTTGGGGAATGGTCGTTAGATGGGATTAAAAACATTGTCAGACTGCTGAGATGTTTTTACGTATGTTCTGGTCTTAGGATTAATATTTCAAAATCTAATATATTCGGGATAGGGGTGAGTATGGAGGAGGTGGAGGAGAAAGCTTTGATCCTGGGATGTCAAGCGAGTTCGGTTCCGTTCAAGTATTTGGGTTTGGTGGTGGGGGCAAACATGAATAGAATCGGGAATTGGAAGCCAATGTATGATGCTTTTGAAGCTAGGCTCTCTAAGTGGAAGGCATCTAGTCTTTCAATTGGAGGGAGAATAACTCTGATTAAATCAGTGCTGGAAAGTCTCCCCTGTTACTATTTCTCTATTTACCGGGCTCCTTGTAAGGTGATAAATGATCTGGAAAGGATGATGCGAAGATTCTTGGGGGGGGGGGGGGGGGGGGGGTTCTAGCGAAGTGTCAAAAATTCATTGGGTAGCTTGGGATCGGGTAGCTACCCCTAAGAAGTTTGGGGGTCTTGGGATTTGTAGACTGAAAATTAGTAATGTGGCTTTAATTGCAAAATGGGGATGGAGGTTCAAAGAGGAGAAAGGAAGTCTTTGGGCGAAAGTGATTGAGGCGTTACATAACACTGGTAGATGTTAGGATTTCGTTCCAAGTAATAAAGTTTTGGGTGGGGTTTGGAATAATATTGTGAAAGTGATGTCCAGGACTTGTATTTCTAACATGCCGCTGAGGAGGTTATTTAAAGGAGTTGTTGGGAATGGGGAGAATATTAGCTTTTGGTTGGATCCGTGGGTTAGCAATGAGCCGTTGAATGCCATGTGCCCAAACTTGTTTCGTCTTGAGAAGGAAAAGAAAAGTCGAGTGAAAGATCGGTTAGGTGTTAGTAGTTTGGGTCACGGGGTATGTGATAAGTGGAGATGGTACAAAAGGCCTGAGTCAGATCAAAAGTTGACGGAATTGGATTTTATGAATAGTGTCATGGCGACGGTGGAGTTGGCTGAGAAGAGGGATAAATGGGTTTGGCTCGGTGAGAAATCCGAGGCGTTCAGTGTTAGATCAGTTAGGCGATTGATCTATTGCGAGGCCGACTATAGTAATATCTATGTTTTCCAGTGGTGTAAATGGCTTCCGGCCAAATGTAATGTGTTCATGTGGCGCGCAGAGTTGCATAGGATCCCTACTGCGGATGCGCTCAGAAAAAGAAGTATTGTCGAGTGGCGATGATAGTGTGGAATCAGATTTGTGGCTGGACCCGGGTGAAGAATTTCTTTGCGTTTTCTTTCAGGGACCTGATAGAAGTTCATGATCATGTGGGCTTGAAAGGAAAAGAGAAAAAGGTCTTCCAAGGCATTATTTGTTTAAGCTGTTGGGCTATATGGAGAGCGAGGAATAAGTCTAAATTTGAAGGTAAAAGGGTGAAATCCGAAGAGATCATGAGCGAAATTAAGACGCTTGGTTTCTTATGGCTGAAAAGTAGAGGTAAGCTAGATAGTTTGACATGGGGAGATTGGTGTAAATACAATATAGTGTAGGAGTTTGTAGTCTTTAGCCTCCCGGTTTTCGGGTCAGCTTGGTTCGGTTTTAATGAAATATACCTTTCAAAAAAAACCAAATGTGATATTCCATTAACACAAATCAATGGACAAATGCAAAAAACTCAAACACATTTATCGATACACAAACACCCATACACATAAATTGAACTTTATGGTACATATAAATTAAACTTTCATCTGCAACCCTTAATAATAAGAGGAGAGTTATTTTACATACCAAACTTTTCTCACATATCAAGGGACTCATCTCTACCATCCATCTAAAAAGAAACCAATGGCTGAGATTAAAAGCATTTTATTATTTAACCTATTTTTTATAATTTAAATATCTCTTAAACCGTTAATCGTTAAGTGAAAATATTTACACCATCGCGACGAGCATTTAATTATCTTTCTATAGACGGGCACTTTGATATACTTTCGAAAAAAGAAAAAAATTTCATTTTTTCACGTTTTTTCGTTATTTTTTTCCTTTATTTACGTTACTGAAATTTGCATTAAAAAATCATATATGATAAAACACTAAATTGAATATCACATGTGACATTAGTGTTAAATCATATATGATATGTAATATCATATGTGATATTAGTCATATTACACTAATATCACATGTGATATTCAAATTAGTGTTTTATCATATATGATTTTTTAATGCAAATTTCAGTAACGTAAAAAAACGAAAAAACTTAAAAAAAAATCGTGAAAAATACGAATTTTTTTTTTTGTCGAAAGTATATCAAAGTGCCTATCTATAGAAAGATAATTAAATGCTCGTCGCAATGATATATTTTTTTTCGCTTAACGATTAACGGTTTGAAAGATATTAATATTTGAAAAAAAATATGATGAAAGTGGTTTTTTAAATTATTAAAATTAATCTCATCCATTAGATCAAATAAAAATAGAGGGCGAAGATTGATCCCTTGATATGTAAATAATATTTTGTCCTCAAATGATCTTAAATCTAATAATAAAGCACAAATCTAACTAAAGTAACAATTGTTACCACACTTTAAAACTGATTCGTCAAAATCATTAAAAACCTACATGCCAAGATTCAGTCAATATTCCTTTGGTGACTATTGCACATATTGCACGTTTTACAACCTACAAAACAGATACAAATTGTCAAGAACAGGATAGTAACTGCTTTAAAGAAGCTATGGCCTATAGAGTGGGGTTTAGTAAGCGAAAATTACTTGTAAGGCCCTGCGGGGGCTCCTTTGTCCCGCAGAGGACCTATTTTCTTTGTATTTCGAAAAAGGCCACTCATTTCGCTACAAACTTGTGTAGAAATGCTTAATGGACACGTGTCGCTTCCCCATTAAATTAACGTCCGTGATTAAAAAAAAAAAAAAAAAAAGGCAATTCGCCTCACCTTTGCAGCGAAATCTGACAAAATGTGGGACCCCGACTTACACATGAGAGAGAAACCAGCCTCTCACCTAAACATTGCAGCGAAATCCGACACATGTGGGCCAGCTTAGAACGTGTGCCACACCCAATTTTTGACAAAATTATTTTTTTGCGTTTGAGATCTTTGATGCTACAAATTTTACTCACATGTCATCTTTGATCAAATTTTAGAACTTATGCTTATTCTAGCTCGTATCCCTGGAATGCCAAAGAATATATTTGTTACCAATATTTTGTATGCTACCAAAAATATATTTGTAATTGATGTTACCAATATTTTGCTACAATATATTTGGACTTATTTTTGTTATAAAATTTCTGTTATAAAAATGTAATTTAATTTTTGTTACCAATATTTTGTATGCTACCAAAAATTTATTTGTATTTGATGTTACCAATATTTTGCTACAATATATTTGGACTTATTTTTGTTATAAAATTTCTGTTATAAAAATGTAATTTAATTTTTGTTATAAAAATGTAATGAACTTATTTTTGTGTTTATGATGGTGTATAAAGTTAGAGATGTCACAGAAAAACAAAATGTATCAGATATTGTAATTATAAAAAACGTATGTTATTATTGCCTCATATACTTGTAAATTTGTTACTTTAAATTAT
This sequence comes from Chrysanthemum seticuspe, assembly GCA_019973895.1. Taxonomy (NCBI): domain Eukaryota; kingdom Viridiplantae; phylum Streptophyta; class Magnoliopsida; order Asterales; family Asteraceae; genus Chrysanthemum; species Chrysanthemum seticuspe. Next base: position 113,093,448 of record BPTQ01000002.1, on the reverse strand, counting down.
TTTTACACAAAACACATGATCAAATAATGTCTATTCAATACAAACATGACTTGTAAAATTCAAATACATAGACAGAACATACATCAGTTGGATAATTGAGAATGAAAAGCATGATGCACAGAAAAAACAAAACATACTACTAGTCACATACAGCTTCTACCTTATTAAAAACCAAACCGATTAAACCAACTATTTGAATCCTGCATTTGTTGATCATCTAGATGTTGAGAGTTGTATTGCTGGGAAGTGTATTGAAGATCATTTTCAAGTGGTTGCGTTCGGTTTTGCTGAGATAGGTTGAAATGTTGTTGTGTGTTATGTTGATCATATGTTTGTGATGTGTGTGTGTTTTCAGCATATTGTTGAGATGGGTATGGGTTGTGGTGGTAAGTTTGTGAAGCGTATTGGTTTGTGGGGTATGTGTTGTCACCATATGGTTGCCAAAAGAACGAGTTTTGACCATTTGCTTGATCAGTGTATGTGTTTTGGCCAAATGGTTGCCATGAGAATTGATTGTTTCCCATAAAAGTTTGATCGAACGGGTGATGTTGGTCATAAAAAGGTGCAGTGTCATGTTGCTCATTAGTTGGAAATTCCCCTTGCTTTTGTTTACCCTTGCGGTTAGGTGGATCTGGGACAAATGATTTTTTGCAATTCTGACGGTTATGCCCCGCTTGTTTGCACCTGCTACAGTGTACAGTTCTTGGCTCTTCTCCTTGAGATAGTATACGGTTTGTGTTTTTCGGACGACCTGGCTGAGGGTTGTCCATTGTTGGAGGAGTAAGAGGATGTATATGGCTTGGATACTCCCATTCGTTAAAATTTCCAACAAATTGAATTGACTCTGCATAGGTTGCTTGATATTTTTCCTTTTTGAACCAGTCATGTACATATTCCACACAATCTGTTAGGTTCAAAAACCTTGTAACAGCAATAACGTGACCACAAGGTATCCCGGAAATTTGCCATTTCCGACATTCACATTCACCGGTCGTAAAGTTCACCTCACGGTTATATTGGCCATCATAAACTTGATACCGAAATTGAGTAATTCCGTGTACAACCCAACTTACGCTTTTCATTCTTCTTTTCTCCACCTTATGCGCTGCCCAATCTGTGATGTCGTACTTCATTTTTGCTACACGAAAAATGCAAAAATTAAATTAATTAACTTATCTAATATATTTTTCAAAATGATTACTGAGTACGTTATGTTTTAAACAATAAATACCTGCAGCTTCCCGACGTTTAAAATACCACTTTTGAACCATACTTCGGTACGTGTCGGTCAACACTGTTACTGGTAGCTTTCTGTACAATACAGTACATGCATTAACAGACTCGACACTGTTAGATGTACAATAATTGTAACGTCTACGTGGGCAATGTGCTCGAGACCAGCGTCTAGGATCAGCCTCCATTAGCTTTCGGTGTGCTTCAGGTTGTACAGCCAGGAGTATGTTCATTTGTCGTTGCCACTCATCGGGAGTATACGCTTTGCATATGCCCCAATATAGACCTTTAACTTTATTGTTTTTCAAGGAAAGGTCATCATTAGATGTCGACAACAAATACCATGAAACGCCGACGGAAACTCATTCCTTACTGCCGAAGCTATTGCAGGATGCCTATCAGATATGATAATCATATTGGGGTTATCGCCGATGCACTCTCTAAGTACTGACATCCACCATGACCAACAATCACTAGTCTCGCCTCTGCATATTCCGTAAGCAATAGGCACAATTTGGTTGTTTCCGTCCATCCCAACGGCTTGCAAATTTGTACCCTTGTAAGTACCCTTTAAATGCGCCGCGTCCACTATAAGTAGTGGGCGAAGATGGTTCACAAACGTGCGCAACTGCGTATAAACAATTTTTAAAATTATAATATCAAACTTGTTTTTGCATGCACTTATAAAAAAATTTGAACAAGACTTACCGATGCACCAATGGCAATGAATAAAATTTCAAAAACCCCTTGATTGCTTTTCTTGATACGTGTGACCGTCCCTGGGTTTTTTTTTTCTAAGTTGTGACAGTAATACGGTAGCATTTCAAAAGATTCTAATGGTGAACCTCTTAACAATTGTAACCCATAATCCTTCCCTCTCCATGCTTGTTGGTAAGATATAGATGTTTTATATTGTGCCATGATATCTTTTTGTATATCTCTCCCTTTCAAATCACGGCTACCATCTTCCAATTTATCTTTCATAATGTGAGCAATAACTTTTTTGTTTGCATTTCGATGGTTAGGATATGTTTGGGTTCTGGGACACGTGTGAATATCATTCATGCTTGTAATTTGAAAAACATCTGAATTTCGCCAACGTCTGGCATTAATATACCATGCACATTGTTCATAATGGAAGCATTTTATGTTGTAAGTTATAGGGTTAGTTTTTTTCGAAACAAATTCATAACCATCTTGTAAAGCTTTCAACCTGTATGCCAAGTCTAATTCCGCCCTAGTTAAAAAAAGCTTATTGATTTTTATTTCAGTTTTGTTGTTATAATCCTTTGTAGGCATAGGTTTTGGCGTGTAAAGTGGTGGTTCAGGAACTTCAGGGATATGTTCAAAAAAATTAGGCCATTTATGGTTACCGGGGTGTTTGGTTTTATTTAATTCATCAAAACAATCATTTTCATCATCTTCGTTATCCGAAAGAAAAGCAAATGATGACCCTGGTTTTGTAAAATTTGCCTCATCTTTATAACCTGAGCCATCATATTCCTGTTCGTCAACTGAATGAAAAGCAAATGATGACCCCGGTTTTGTGAAATTTGCCTCATCTTTATAACCTGAGTCATCATCTTCCTGTTCGTTATCAGAACTGAAAGCACATGACGACCCCGGTTTTGTGAAATTTGTCTCATCTTTATAACCTGAGTCATCATCTTCCTGTTCGTTATCAAAACTGAAAGCACATGATGACCCCGGTTTTGTGAAATTTGCCTCATCTTTATAGTTATAGTTTTTGTTTTGAAAATCATTTGATGGGCCGATGTTTTCTTCTACCATTGTAGGGAAAAAATTATAAAACTCTGGCACTTGCTGAGTTGAACCAAGAGTTGTTGTTTCTTCCATTGTTTTAGATTGCGAAACATACAACTGTACAAGTTCAGCAGGAGACTCTAAAGCACATTGAACAAAAAACTTTACCTCGTTGTCGTCTGTAACATCGAGTCGAAAGTCAGCTGAAGGGACTTTCACATTTAAATTTACTCGGGCATTTTGCTTCAATTTAAACTTATTCACCACCAGATCAACTAACCCTGAATATGTTATATCATGATCCATAATCACACCGCGCTTTATTTCACCGTAATGTAACATACATTTGAATTTATGTAAATTCAAGGCCATTTTCTTTTTGTAAGTATTGTGAAGATGTGTATACATTCAATTTTGTGGATGTGTTATTTATAGCGTAATGTTACCACGGCTGTTTGCAAATAGTGATTAACATGTGTCATAGTTCGTGTATAATATTATGTGATAAAAAATTTGTTTTCCTTACAAGTCAAACTAATGTCATATTTCTTGCATACCAGTCACATCTTTGTCTCTGTAAGGGCCCTGAGTAGTCACTATCATGTCATATTTCGTGTGTACAATTATGTGATCAAAACAAAGATTATTTACTAGTCACATCTGTGTCTCTATAAAGTTTTCTGACAAGTCAGATTCTTGTCATATTTCGTGGTTAATATTATGTGATAAAAAAAAAGCTTGTATACCAGTCACATCTTTGTCTCTATAAGGGCACTGAGTAGTCTCCATAATGTCATATTTCGTGTGTACAATTATGTGATCAAAACAAACATTATTTACTAGTCACATCTGTGTCTCTATAAAGTTTTCTGACAAGTCAGATTCTTGTCATATTTCGTGTTTAATATTATGTGATAAAAAAAAGCTTGTATACCAGTCACATCTTTGTCTCTATAAGGGCACTGAGTAGTCTCCATCATGTCATATTTCGTGTGCACAATTATGTGATCAAAAGAAAGTTTATTTACTAGTCACATCTGTGTCTCTATAAAGTTTTCTGACAAGTCAGATTCTTGTCATATTTCGTGTATAATATTATGTGATAAAAAAAAAGCTTGTATACCAGTCACATCTTTGTCTCTATAAGGGCACTGAGTAGTCTCCATCATGTCATATTTCGTGTATACAATTATGTGATAAAAAAAAAGTTTCCCTAAACCCTAAACCTTAAACCCTAAACCCTAAACCATAAACCCTAAACCCTAAACCCTAAACCCTAAACCCTAAACAATAAAACCTAAACCCTAAACCCTAAACCATAAACCCTAAACCCTAAACCCTAAACCTTAAAACCTAAACCCTAAACCCTAAACCCTAAACAATAAAACCTAAACCATAAACCATAAACCCTAAACCCTAAACCCTAAACCCTAAACCCTAACTGTGGGGGTTGAAGGAGATTATGGCTCATTCTTCATTAGGCCCAACAAAGAATCAATAATTCTTCTAACATTGTCAGTCAAGCAACTTTTAGGATTTAATGTTTATTGGTATAATTTTTTTCATCTATCGTACTTTATATTTTTATTTCGATGTAGTATTTCACTTTGGTAGTGTAATGAATAAAAGTTCGTATTATATGTAGAACTCTAGCATTTTATATGAATGAAAGAAGGAACAACTGAATTTCATTCAATACAACGACAAAGTAGCATAACGTGACATTGCAAGCTGAACATAACCAGACTTAGCCACTAGTCAAATAACTTTTTTGAACATGAAGGTTTATCTTGTTTTTTCTTCTTGAAACCCTCGTTTTTGCATTCCTTGGGCACAACAAGTGGGGATAACTCCACCCGTGATACGTACACATGTAGTTGGTTTTGCTGAAGTTGAGTATACTTTCGTATACGTTCGGGGTCTTCCATTGCATCAACTAATAGTTCGAGTCCTGAATCAAGACTACAGTTTGGTTTCTTTAAATAAAAAAAGGTTGGGGAGTTTTCATCATAACCTAAACAATTGGTTAAGATTATTTTCAACTGATTGACCGAAAAAGTTTCGTAATCAACTGGATCTACACAAGCAACTATACCACCTACAAAATTTCTTCCAGGTGGTGAAGTGAAACTTCCATAATGGTGTAGTCGGACTTTGAATGTCATCTCTTGAACTATAGAAGGATTTAACAAAAGATAAAAAGATGTAATTGTTTTGAATACAACAACGTGGTTTATATAATGTGACCCACTAACGTATCTAATGTTTGTATACCAGTAACATCTTTGTCTCTATAAGGGAGTTGAGTAGTCTCTATTCATGTCATATTTCGTGTATATTATTATGTGAACAGAAAAAAAGCTTATTTACTAGTCACATATGTGTCTCTATAAAGTCTCTGACACGTCATATTCATGTCATATTTCGTGTATAATATTATGTGATAAAAAAAAAGTTTAGTTACTAGTCACATCTTACTCTGTATAAAGTTTCTGACATGTCATATTCATGTCAGATTTCGTGTGTAATATGATGTGTATGTGTAAATTTTAACCCAAAATATGACACAGAAACGACAAGTTTATGACACGGTTTTATCCCTATTTAAGGCTTACTTTGTCATTCAAAATCATTTACTAATTTATCCATTGTCATCAAAATAAAATGTCGGACAACATACCCTTCGACCTGCAAGTTGATATCATGAATAGACTTCCAGTTAAGTCATTACTACAATTTCGTACTGTGTCAAAGAGATGGAGGTCTTCAATAGAATTTTCCAACTTCATCCGTAGCTACGGCTTTCGTGATACAGATATGTGTTGTTTTAATTTAACATATATGCAAGGTAATGTAGGTTTTATGTTTTCAGTTAATGGAGGTTTAGCTTTCACGCACCTAGATACAACTCTTCATCTTCCAACTCTTAAGCCAATTGCTACTTCTGAAGGTGTCTGGTGCTTTTCTTATGGTTCAAACATGATGGTCGTTATTTGGAACCCATCAATAAAACGATCTATAGGGGTATTAGTCCCTAGCTTCTTGAATCAACCAGATTCACCAAAAATGGTCATCGGTTTTGGTGTACGTCCTGACAATTTAGACCTAACAATTTTAAAAATTAATTACCCGTTATACGGTGAAGGGCCATGGTACGTGTCAGTGTATACCTTGAGTTCGAGACGCTGGAACCATATTGAAAATAACCTTTTGCCTCGAGAAGGGATTAGACTAAAAAGGTCTGGCCAAGCAGTAGTGGGTGGTAAAATTTACTGGCTTGGTTATGAAAAATTTCTTTTCAATGATGGTATTTTGTACAAACGCTATATGGTAGTTTCATTTGATTTGGTTAGTCACCAATTTACCGACGTAGGCATACCAGAAGAGATAAGACGCATGGTTGGGCCTCCATTCCATATATCCCAGCTACGGAACTCTATTGTAATTTCAGGAAGTTTCCTAGCAGATGGGTACAAAGTTTTGTGTGCATGGGTGTTAGAAATTAATGGTGCTATCGTATCATCATGTACAGTGCTATTCACTCTTCCATACCCAATTGAGAATGTGGTAAAATTAGTTGGGTTTACTAAGGATGATGATCCAATTATTGACGCTAAGATCGACCAAGAGATAGCTCACTCACTACAAGTGTACGAGCGAGCTTCTGAATTGTGGCAAGACATGGGTATTGAAGCGAATGGTGGTTCATTTTTCATTGGCCCATATAAAGAATCCCTAATTCTTCTTAATGAACCAAATCATACCATTGTGGTTTAGTTTTAGTATTTTTATCTTGAGCGATCTCGTTGTATTATGAATGTTTAATTTTTTCCACCATCAATGAAGTGTTTGTTTTCCAAAATCTGTGCTTGTAGTGAAGAAATAAATATTATTAAGAAAAACATATTATTAAGACAATCTTAAATCATACACGACACATATTGAGTGATTATGACTATGAATACCAATGATTCTTTCATATGTATTTATGGCGTTCATCTGCTTTAGCATCCTCATTCTGAAAGTGTTGTTGTTCTGCCCATTCAACCATTTGATCACAAGTGTAATCCGCTTGAGTTATGTTCTTGTTTCCGTCTTCATTGTCACTTGTTGCTTACTGACAGGCCTAAAAAGTTGTCATACAATTATTGAATGTTGTCATATTTCGTGTAAACATGTATGTGATTTATAGAAAGTCATAGACTTGTCAAATACATGTCCCTTGTTGCTTACTGACAGGCGTAAAAAGTTGTCATACAATTATTGAATGTTGTCATATTTCGTGTAAACATGTATGTGATTTATAGAAAGTCATAGACTTGTCAAATACATGTCCCTTGTTGCTTACTGACAGGCGTAAAAAGTTGTCATACAATTATTGAATAGTGTCATATTTCGTGTAAACATGTATGTGATTTATAGAAAGTCATAGACTTGTCAGATACATGTCCCTTGTTGCTTACTGACAGGCCTAAAAAGTTGTCATACATATATTGAATGTTGTCATATTTCGTGTAAACATGTATGTGAGTTATAGACAATTTTGAATGTCCCTGTAATATTACTGACATGTGTAAAAGTTTTCGTATAATTATTAAAACATGACAAAAGGTTGTCATATTTCGTGTAAAACACTATGTGATATAGAACCTATATATACAACATCTGAAAAGAATTTTAACAAACATACAAATGTCGGCTAATTTCCAGAAATTCAAATGTAAATTACATTTCAATGGCAAGGAAAGTGGTGTCATTATGTACAGTGACATCACTTACTCATTAATGGTTGAAATGTTGGTGAACAAATTCGAGTTGGATGCTAGTACGCAACTCAGATTGTCGTTTAGGCTAAGCCCATCAGATACAACGACGGAGATTAAAGACAACAACGACGTTACTTTATTTGTTACGTGTGCTTGTGCTTCCGCTGATGGTATAATACATTTGTACATTGATCAGCCCAGGGAAAATGCAAGTACAATAGCACACACAAGGATAATACCCGGTCCAGCGGGTATTCTTCAAATGGCCAAGCTCCGCAAAAATACAGACATTAGGGAAGGAGGCCCCTCGTCTGTAATGCCAACCCAAGAGTATGTCAGGAGAATAGAGGAGGATGCATCCGAAGATGATCATTTTACGCGTGGCCCATGGCTAAGCGCGCTTGGCTATCTAGATGCTTTTGGGATCAGGGTAGATGCTTGTTTAGGCGATATGAAAACCTTTTGTAAAAAAGGGAAGCTTGAACTGGTTTTAGCCGTCATCAAGTCTTGTACACCAAATGTGCTTGGTGACCTAACTGTGACACTCAAAGATCCATCAGGAACAATGTCTGGTTCAATTCATCACAAAGTACTAGAAGAGGATAAGGGGTACGTCAAGTCTATCGGTGTCGGTGCTGTTTTGATACTAAAGAACGTCTCAGTGTTCACACCAAAACCACATAACCATTACCTTAACATCACTTTGAAAAACATTGTTGAGGTTTACCACAAGGATACCGTTTATCAGTGATGTTTAAATTGGAGTTTCTTTTTTAAGTTGTATCATGTTTATCTTGTATTTCTTTATGTTTTTAATTAACCCATCTGCTAGACTTTCGTCTTTAATTTGTATCATCTTTATCTTGAATTTTTTTATGTATTTATTTAACCCATCTACTGTTTTCATTTAACTCATCTACAAAACTTTAGTTATCGACTTGTCAAATATCTTGTGATATGTAACATACACAAACTTTCATTAGATAAAAATATATATACAAACGGTTGAAACTACATATACAAATGGTCAACTAATCATATCTACATCCGCTAGTATTCGTCAACCATAGATGAAAATACATATACAAACGGTCAACTAATCATATCCACACTCTCTAGTATTCTCACAACGGGTATTATAAAAATGATGAGCCATAATAAATCTAAAGTCCTTAAAATACTGTGAAGGGTTAGTAATAACCGGTGGTGGGATCCTACCTGTACAAAATCGATGCATAAGCCAACATACAACTACTCCACAATCCCTACCATTTGACTGCTGCGGAGCAGGAAACCATTTTGAATCATTATAAGAGAATGAGAAGTTAAAATGTGGCCGGCTGGTAACGCCAAAATATCCTTGGAGCTGTAAACTTTCATTTAAGACTTTAGTCCATCCATCAAGATGTTCTCGTAGCTTACCCGCCCTACTCTTATTATCCATGGAGTCGAAAACAGAAATATGAGAATTCGGAAGATCTACGACACCTAGAACCCAGTGGTTGCCTTCGGCATGGAACGGCATATACACCTACAAAGATAAAATCATTAGCTTACATACAATTAAATAGCTCATTAAAATACTAAACGCATTAAAATCATTAAACAAAAATACTTACCACTTGTACCTCATCCCAGGATGGGAACGGACGTGTCCTCCCACTTATCGTTCCCTGTAATGCACTATCCGTCACAAGTAAGAAGAGAGAAGTGCCTGGAGCATACGATGCAAGTGTTGATTTCGCTACTGTCCAGGGAGCACCATTTGGCCTCTGACGAATTAGAAGCTCAGTCCATGCATTCATATGCTAGTTCATATCAAAAAAATATTAAAATTATTTATAAGCATTCTATAAAAAAAACAATTCAAATACATTATAAACATGTAACAATAAACTTACATCGTCTGCAAGCCAACCATTACTTGGGACCTTGGAACAAAAAGGGAGCAATTCACGCCAAAAAATTGTCTCACACGCAAAACCCATCACATGACAGTCCAGGTATATGGGTTTAGGGTTCCTCAGGAAAGTTTCTAAGTCTTCATAAAATACCTAAATAGCCAAAAGTAATATCAGTAATAAGTTGTTAATCATTGTTAAATTTCAAGAATATTCACGTAGTTTTATGATTACCTTAGCAGGGTCAACGTTATAAAACGAAATGTACTCTCCGGTAAAATTTTCCCGTAAAAACTCAACTTTATCCCTCTCTTCTTCATCATCATTGACCCTATCGTCTTCTTCATCAATAGCTTTTCCAAGATCTAACGGGCTAATATTTGATGACATGGCATTATCCTTAAGCCTACCATCCCGTTTATTGGGAATAGGAGTCGTGTCTGGCAAACGACCAAACGGGCTGCACAAATAACGGCTAGGACGAACATCTCTCTTTCCTCGATTAATAGCACCCTAACACGGAACAAATATACATGCAAGTATTATAGTAGAAAAATGAAAAAAATATATATACTTATGTGGGTTATAAATTTACCGGTAACACACGATTAGCTACGGGGGGGTGTGATGCAGTAGCTTGTTGCGCATTGTTACCCGACCACGGAACAAATCCTTGTTGTGGCATATGCGTCCTAGAGTGAGGCGTCAACTGGTCGTATACGTGCGTGCCCACCTGTGGCGACTGGTGGTGAGACACCCCCTCAAAGAAAGAACTACTGGGGGGTGTAGGAAACCCCCCATCTCCTTGACCAGCCTCACCAAATACCTACATACAATATTATAATGTTTAGTAATTTTTAAAACAAATGATTAGCAACAAAAAAATATGCAAATAAAACATACTTGCGCGTTCTGGTTCCAATTACTTCCAGTTCCAGCCGGCGCGAAAGCCTAAATACAATATTATAATGTTTAGTAATTTTTAAAACAAATGATTAGCAACAAAAAAATATGCAAATAAAACATACCTGCGCGTTCTGGTTCCAATTAAATCCAGTTCCAGTCCGGCGCGAAAGCCTAAATACAATATTATAATGTTTAGTAATTTTTAAAACAAATGAGTAGCAACAAAAAAATATGCAAATAAAACATACCTGTGCGTTCTGGTTCCAATTAAATCCAGTTCCAGCCGGCGCGAAAGCCTAAATACAATATTATAATGTTTAGTAATTTTTAAAACCAATAAGTAGCAACTAAAAATTATGCAAATAAAACATACCTGCGCGTTCGGGAAACCACTAAATCCAGTTCCAGTCGGCGCGAAAGCCTAAATACAATATTATAATGGTTAGTAATTTTTAAAACCAATAAGTAGCAACAAAAAAATATGCAAATAAAGCATACCTGCGCATTCTGGTTCCAATTAAATCCAGTTCCAGCCGGCGCGAAAGCCTAAATACAATATTATAATGTTTAGTAATTTTTAAAACCAATAAGTAGCAACAAAAAAATATGCAAATAAAACATACCTGCGCGTTCGGGAAACCACTAAATCCAGTTCCAGCCGGCGCGAAAGCCTAAATACAATATTATAATGTTTAGTAATTTTTAAAACCAATAAGTAGCAACAAAAAAATATGCAAATAAAACATACCTGCGCGTTCGGGAAACCACTAAAGAAACCAAATATTTTTTGGAACATTGTGTCGTGTTCATTAATCTTGGCAGCCTGAGCCTTTGTCAAATCCTCTAGTTCCGTCAAATGACGATAAACGAATTCTGGAACATCGTCACGGCTATATTGGTCTGAAAGTGGGGGTATTGGTGGTGGTTCAATACTACGCCCCTCAAAAAATGCCATGCTATCACGGAACCAACCCATTTCGGACTCATATGCATCGGGTACAAGTCTTAATGTAGGTTCCGCTACCTAAAATTTATATAACAACAAATACGAATATTGTTATGAATCACTAAAAACTGAATGGCATGATTAAATAACAACTCACCAATAAACTATCCAGGTAACAGCGTTTAAACTGGCCGCTTGTAACGCCAATGCACACACTCTCGGATGGAGCTCGTGACGATTAAAAAATTGTAGTGCCGTGTCTAGATAAGTCTCCAAAATCCATGTCTATAAAAAAATAATTGGTTAATTACTTTAACATTATATATATACATAAACAACAAAAACTAAAATTATATATATATATATATATATATATATATATATATACATACCTTAAAGGCCCATGTAAAGCCGATCAGCGTATACTTAGGGTTCTTTACTTTACCGTCAGCGTCAGGCGGTGGTCGTGGTTTCACAAAAAAAGCTTCAAGCCGTGAATCTACTGCACCAACTAACTGACTGTACAATGTCGGCCACACGTATGAACCCCAAGGATATATATTCCAAGCATCAAGATTATCTACTAAAGCCATGCACCATGGGGGAACTACGTTCTTAACCTCGTGGCCTAACAACACCATCTCCAACAACCCTAGCAAACTAACACGAACGGCATCGATATCGACAAGCTTATCAAAAGCATCGCTAGAAATAAATTCATTCAACACTCCGACAGTTATCGAACATCCATCATAACGTGAGTCAAAAACACGTCTCCTAAGAGGAGTAGGTTGATCTTTATATTTGTCTTGAAAATCAACACCAAATCTCAAGCTAGTTACTAAACAAAACTCCTCTCTACCAAATCTCAACTCAAAATCTCCTACACGATACCTCAATGGAACAACTTCCGTGTCTCCCGGTTCAGGGTCAAGTTGACATAAACTCATATAATGTAATAAAATACATGATTCTCGCATTTGTTCTATGTCAAACATCCATCCGAAACACGTCTGCCTAAACAATACTTCCTTATTGGTATTCGCAATTTTTTTTTAAGGTAATGAACCAATCTAAGCTTACTTCTACAGGTAAGGTCAACGGCAAAATCCTAAAATAACAATTAATAACAGTATATATTATTAACTACACAATAAGCATAAAATACCAAATAATGATATCATAAGAAAAATAAATATTTACCGGAACAACAAGTGCCATATTAACAAACAACCACGTTAACACCTACCCACTACCACCACCGAACCACCCAAGAATGAGAACCACAGCCTACCGTGCCACCACCAACTGCCGGCACCACCACCAACAGCACCACCAACTGCCTTCACCACCACCACCACCAACACCACCACCACCACCAATTGCCTTCAACACCACGAACTGCCTTCACCACCAACACCAACACCAGCAACTGCCTTCAACACAACAACACAACGAGCAACCCAAAAAAAAAAAAAAAAAAAAAGCAATTTTTTTTCTAAGAATCGGAAGGGAGAAACGAACACAAAACTCACTTCTTTATCTCTCGAAATGAAGATCAAATACTGGAATCAAAGTCTAAATATTCGGATAGTCGAATAGTCATTTCAAGAATAGTTGCAGGTTTAATTTTGCTCCTTCCCTAGGTGAGGAGAGAGCATTTCGCTCCCAATTAGATGTGAAATGGTGCTTTTTCAACTTTGTGTCATACGGTGTCCCCACACTTTGTCAGATTTCGCTACCTGTTAGAGGCGAAATGCTTTTTTTTTTTTTTTTTTTTAATTACGCACATTAATTTATTTTGATGGCGACACGTGTCCTTTAAGCATTTCTCTACCAGTAGGTAGCGAAATGCCTGGCCTTTTTTGATATAGCAGGAAAAGAGGTCCTCTGCAGGACACAGAGGTACCTGCAGGGCCTTCACAGTAATTTTCACTGTATTTAATGTAGGTGAAGTGGATTATGTTGTAGGTTCCAGACTTGTAGTCACTGTAGATGGATATGTTATAAGGTCCATGATATTATCTTTTAATGTCTTGTTTGTAATTATGTTTGAAAGTTAGTTTCATATTTAAAAGCTTTGAAGAAAGAGCATAAAGAGAAATATACATAAAAGTGTTATGTTGTCATATGTGAATGTAAAAACTTTTACTAATAGTTATCTTCTTTTGAATATTAAATTGGGAATATTTATACACTTTATTGTGCCAACAGCCAAACCAATGTAAACTCTTATTCAAGTTTTTTGAAGTTAGTAACTTTTTGAGTATTAATAAACTGATGGAGTTGTATATGACTAAGTTTTTTTTTTTTTTTTTTTTTTTTTTTTAATCAAAGTATGTGACTATGTAGTTGTTCATCTATAATGATGAAAATGTAAACAAGACAAAAAATCAATTAGGACATGTGCAGTGTGGTGGGTTGAGTGACATGCATGAGTATGGAACAAAAGATTGTCCTGCATTGTGTAGGATTTGTTTTTGGACTTTTAAGATTTGTTTGACTTTTTTAAGAGGTTGTCGAATATAGATATTTTTTGAATTAGTTGTTTCTACCAAGTACTACGTCCTAAACACTATGAATAGAGAAGTTAAAAAATTTCATGTACTGATATTTGGAAAACGGTGATACGCGGTATAATCATTAAAAATGAATAGTTTTGTTTTAGTTTTAGTAGTTTTTTGTTATCTAGAAATGTTAAAAAAAAAGTTTTTAAAAGAGAAATGATACACTAATAAAAGATTTTTACAAAATAATACACAAAATTGGTGTGTGGATAACTTACCCATTTTTTTCTATAACTTCTCTCATTAAAGCCAATCACTTCATATCATCTCATTTTGTTGAAATTTTGTGTGTGTGTGTGTGTGTCATTTTAAAAAAAATAGGTAGAGATGGGAGTGATTAACAAAATATTTGGTTGTTGAAAGAAGATGAAGGGTTGAAAGTGACATAAAGTGGCATGGAGTGTCATGTATATCATCACCATCAAAACATTAATACTACCTCCGTCTCAAAATTATTGTCCACAGACAAAAAACACACAGTTTAAGAAAAACATCATTATTACAACTTTCTCTTTCTTACTTTTTGCACAAAGACAGTTTTACCTTTAACCAATTAATTTCTAACTTCTTTAAAGTTTGTAATAATAACCTCAACTAAGGGTAATATGGTAAACTTAATATATATTCCCTATCTATTTATGGAAGTGGACAATTATTTTGGGACGACCGAAAAAGGAAAAATGGACTATAAATATGGGATGGAGGTAGTAATATTTTAGCTGAATGTTTCGGTTAACCTTTTGTGTTTTATTGTAGAGCTTTGATACATGGGCCTAACTAAAGATGCCTAAAAGGAGACCTAATGCATAAATGAATTGTACAGTAACAGTACTGTACAATTCATTTATGCATTAGGTCTCCTTTTAGGCCTCTTTAGTTAGGTCCATTTATCATTTTCCTTTATTGTAAACTTAGTTAAAGTTTGGTTGGGTACAACATATGATTACTTGCAAGATTAACCCATGAATCAACATGGGCCGTGATTAGCACGGCCAAAATAGACTACCTAGTATTTGATATAGACAAATGCAAAGGATTTCAATTCGTATAGTATGGTTCAAGATTAAAATATTAACGGTGTTGATAACGCTCAAAATGAGTATATTTTTAGTAGCGTTATTATTGGTTTTGTGTATGATAATCGGCTATATTTACTCATAATTGTTGCAAAAGTGCAAAAGAAGCGTATTTGTATGTGAATATAGCCAAGTATCGCAAAAGGTGAAGAAATGAAGATTTCATGCACATTTGTGAGGAATTAAGTCAAGTGAGGAAGCTCTTGGACTCAATGATTAGGAAGCGCAATGATTTCTAAGTGTCTGAATCAGATAAAGATCAAGTTTCGTCTTGAAAATCCGCATCGAAAGCAAAGAAAAATGCACGAATCAAGAAAAGTCAACCAAAGTCAAGACTGGGTGTACGAATGGCTCCTAGCCGATCGGTTGGAGCCTGCAACCGAATCGGCTGGGGTGATGGACAAAGCGCAACCAGATCGGCTGCGTCGCAACCGATTCGGCTGCAAACCCTGGAGTTACACTTTTGGTCATTTATTGTTGCCTTAACTTCCATTAACCATTATAGGCCGATCATTTCTAGTTAATAACTTGTGTGGGACATTTTTAGCCTGATAGTTAAGGGTTCTTAGCTATAAAATGAACCTAGACTTAGTAGTCTAGTGTGACACAACGAAAAGAGTAATAGTTTACACCAAAGCTATTACAGTATTACCAACCCTTATTATTTATCCCAAAAGTCTTGTATCTGCTGTAAAACGTCCAGGAAAGTGGTGAGACAAATTCTCATCCATTGTGTAATCATTCGGAGTTGTACGGTTAGGCTAGACGATTGGAGGCGTGTGGTTGCTATATTCCACAATTTCTAATTCTTGTAATCCAAAGCTTAGGTATTCTATTGAACTTGTCATGAATTTCTATTCTCTTGAATTATTTGAATTACCTTGTTACTACTTGTGTTATGTTATGATTGTCATGGAGTAATTCTTGAATATAATTGTGTGTAAGGATGTAGGAAATTGTAGGAGTGTTCTTATATGTGATGCATGTAAATGATCTTGTTTAAATGAGTTTGTTGGAAAAACTACTAGTCTTGTTTGATTTGTCGGTAAAACATGTTTAAGAAAAAGGACCGAAAAGATTTCTCTTATGTTTTATTCCAAAAAGTTAAGTGACAAACTAGTATGGGGATATGGTGATTGACACTCACCATGTTTACTTATTGAAACAAGACTAGAAATGTTTTCATCACGAAAGGGTCGAAAGATTCGTAGGAACAAGTTTAAGGAGAACCTTTTACAAAAAAATAGATTTTCTAAAGAATAATCGTTAGGATAAGGACCGAAAGGATTACCTATATGTTTTTGTTCTTAAAATGATTTTACAAAACATAAACCATGGGTTGGAAATCATTTGCTTATGATTTGTGCATTACATCAAGAGTTTACACCAAGCCTTCATGAACACTCTCTATGATTGCCTATAGACTTCACACAAGTATATGTTTCTTGAATTTGATTTTTACTAAACCACAACTTTGAGGAAGCCTTGACAAGCTTTCTTGTCTCGAATATTTTAACAAATTAAAACGCAAATCTCTTGGGACGATCTCGATTTACCTACCTTTGCTATCGCGAACTAGTATACTTGCTCGTATGTGTTTATAGTAATTGCCGGATAAATCGTGTTTATAAACTTTAAAACTTGCAACACGTGAGACACACCAAGTTTTTGGCACCGCTGCCGGGGATTTGAGTGTTTTTTATTTTGTTTTGTTTCTGTAAAATTCGTAATATTTGAAGTTTAATTCCAATTTTCAAGTGAAAAGGTAAAAAAAAAAAGGTTTTTGGACCAACCGATTCGGCTGCGCGAGCAACCGATCCGGTTGGTCGTCTCGGTAAAAATATGTTTTTTTATTTTTTTCTAGTTTCTAGTTCATCTATTGTTTTGTGTTTTAGTTTATAGCTTATTTCTTGTCATTTCTGATTTTTAGGCTATTTTAGAAGATTGCTTATGATTGTTTTTGTCATTTTTAGATTTTTGGTTATATGTCATTTTTAGTTTTATTTAACTTTCTAATTAATATTGTCTTTATTAGAGTAATTGTCTAGTTAATTTTCAGTTTTAGATGTTTAGTTAGTTTTAATGATTAGTTAATATTATCTACTTAATGTAGTTTATGCTTAATTAGTATAATTAATGATTTAAATTAGTAGGGTAATGAGTAGACACACTTATTAGAGTTTAAGTTGTAATTAATTGTCTTTAATTAGTTTTTAATTAAATTTTAATTTAATATTAAAAAAAAATTATTTGGAATTCACTCCAGCCGATCGGTTGGAGGGCCAGCCGATCCGGTTGGAGCTCTCGATAAATTTTTTTCTAGTTTCTTAATTTCAGGTTTTAGCTTGTGTTTTTAGTCTTAATAAGTGTCTTTACTTGTTTGGAATGTGTTTCTGTAGTTTGTTTTTATTTTAACTAACTCTAACGCTAATAATTTGGATGATTGTTTTTGGTTTTGTTTTGTTTTGTTAGATAAGTTTGTTATGGATAGTTTGAGTGGAATTTCCGAGTATCTACGCAACTTGGATGAAATGTTTAAGGATACCGGTAACTCATTGGAGAAGATTGGGAATATCTTGGAAGAAAGTAAGAAAGAGTTGGCTATTGATTCGAAATGTTTGGAAGAAGTTGGAGAAAACAAGGTTCAAGTTCCTAAGAAGAATAGGGTCGTGATTTTCACGCAAGCACCTCTCACGGGGTACGATTCACCATTTATGAGGTTTGGGACACCGTGTAATGTTGAAGGGGTGAGCACGTGGGATGCTCAATTGAACATGGCTTATGGGGACAACTATATTGTGGACAAGGTACTTGACAAAATTGGCCAAGTTCGTTTGGACTATGAAGCTTATGGGAGGAAAATTGTTAAGAATCTTCGGATCAATATCCATGTTCATATCTTTGAGGCCGATTTTGTAGTTTTGGAAGAAGGGAACGCGGATGAACCGGATGTATGCTTTGGACGAGATTTCCTTGTGACAACTAAATGTCAATTGGATTTTGCTCTAGGTGAGATGAGAATCAACATTACCGATTTGGAGGAAGAGAATGAAGTGAATGAAATGCTTGCGGAATTGTGTGCAAACATGGAGAAGGAGGATGTGGAGATTGTGAAAATGGGAAAGGCTAGTAGGAAGAAGACCTCATCAAATAAACTAACTCTCACCACCTCTACCACCAACAAGACCCATGATTACACAGCATCACCACCAAATTCACCAAACACCTTCAAGCCCTTAACGCAAGAGCAAAAGGAAGCCATCCTAGCAAACCTTGAACAAAAGTTCCTTGAACTTAACGAGAAGAAACCGGTGATTGAAGTGTTACAAGATTATGTTCTTTACGGCAAAAGCTAGATGCGGTTATGTTGGCTAGAGCACGGTTGGAAGATAAGGATCTTTCAGATGAGGATAGGGATAGGATCTTATTTCGGGGTATGCCACGGAAAGAGAGTGACCCGGGTAACTTCGTTTTACCTATAAATGTTAACGGGACCACTCCGGTTTATGCTTTGGCGGATACGGGATCAAGCATCAACGTTATGCCTTATCCACTATTCAAGACTTTGGGACTAAGCAAACCTCAACCAAATCATTCTAAGCTAACCATGGAGGACAACTCTCAAGTTAAGGCTATGGGGGAAGTGAAAAATGTGAGGGTACAAATTGGCTACCAAACTTATTTGGCCGATTTCCTAGTCTTGGATATACCGGTTGATAAAATTCTACCTCTCTTACTTGGAAGACCTTTCCTACGCACATGTGGAGCGATAATAGATATGGGGAGGGGACTATGACAATCGACGATGGGATCTCAAAGCAAACTTATTATCCCAAGCCTAGGGGTAAAGTGTTAGAATTTATGGAGGATTTGGAACTCTTTGATTGAGAAGATGATTTAACTTGCTTCGAAGTTGGGCGTGATGCCCAAGGAAATCCTATGTATGGGCAAGCCATATTTTGATCTCGATGATGAAATGGAATGTGCACTTGCTATGGAAGCCTTCTACAACCCATTTAAGAACATCCTTGTGTACAAGAAGCTCATGGACTTCTTAGGATCTCTACTCGTACAATTAAATTTTTTGGAATGGGGACCCGAAGGAACGAGTGTATACAAAAGAGAAGAGGGAGATGGGGAATGGCATGTTAAATTCGATATACTGTGCCCTAATGGAGGAGATTTGTTAGAAAGTTCAAAACACATGAGACATATCGTGAGTTGACCGGGAAATTCCAAAGCGAGGATATTTTGAGGCATGAATATTTTGAGGAGTGATAAGGAGAAGAACATTGCAACAATAATAACAAACATTTGTTTGCTTGATCTTCATCTTTTGATGAAATTTTATTTTATGCACTTAGGGATTTTGATTTCATTTGGTTTTTATTTTTCTTATTATTATGGTTTGAAGTTATTTTAATCAATTCCTTTTGAGTTTTAGTTTAGTTTTATGATGATTTAGTCTTTGAGTTAGATGTTGTTGAAATTTGCAAATGGTTGGATAAATGTTGTGTGCATCTTTAATCGGATTTTTGAGTAAACAAGTTTTGCTTGGAAGGTAAAATGGCCAAGTAAAGTTAAAAAGGTAAAATTCTGCAAAAATGCAAACCGAAACGGTTGTGTCCATGACTGAATCGGTTGGACGCAAGTATAAGTACCAAAAATTCATTTTCCAGAAAAACACACACACACACACTAATCCTCCATCTGGGTTTCACAAAATTCGACCACTAAGAAGTTGTTTGAAGATTGTAAGAGTTTTAGAAGATCATCATATCACCTAAACAAGTAAGCATCTACAATCAATTAACTTAATTAGGGTTTAATTTGAGTATTTGGTTCGAATTGCAAATTAGGTCACCAATTTGGGGGTTTTTGATGGGGTTCGAATTAAGTTGTGGTCTTTTAGAATTAAGTGGGTAATTGATATAGGAATGCATTGCAAAAAGAATTGTAGTGATTGATTCAACATGGAATGAGTATTAGATGATTGAATTTTCGGATTCAATTAGGTTGTGCCATTGAATCAAATTAAGTTACAATTGATGATTCCTAGTTGTTAGATGATGCATTTTCAGTGAATTTTAGATGCCACATTGTTGTTAGAACAAGTAATTGATGAATTGAAGTTAAGCTTTTAAGTTCTAAGCATGATGAATAAGTGATGATTGGAAGTTTTGAATGCGAATTAAGAGCAAATTGAGGTTGTAGAAATCATTGGTGATGTTAAAATGAAGTTTAGAAGTGAATTGGAATTGGAAAAATCTAGTGGAAATCATTTGGAAGGCCGTAGCCTTCTGCAGATCAGGAAACCGATTCGGCTGCGTAGCGCAACCGAACGGTTGGACCAAGGTCAGGGGAGGAGCCGGATCGGCTGCCCCTCGACCGATCCGTTTCCAGGTTCTGATGTGGAAAAATGCAAATTTTGAACTAGACCCTAGAGGCTTCTATAAACCTTATCGTTGGTTCTAACACTCTTATATTAACTTATATTTGTGATTTCTACAGAGAAATGTTGTAGGTTGTACGAGTTCGACGCGGATTCCACCGAACCCGATTGTGACCAACTATTGCCAAAGGAATGCAAGGAAGAAGGTTACGTATAGCTTGAAAGCTGAAGGGAATGCAAACTTCAGGTTTAAGGATCTTACCAATGAGGAGAAACATGCTTTTAGAGAACGTTTGTCAAAGTTGCAAAACAGAACTGTTTCGGTTCCTAGGTTGGTAGATTGGGATTTGTTTAACGAATATGAGTGTGAGAATGAGTTGCGGGGTATGATGCGGATGTCTTATGTCTATCCCGACCAAGCCCAAACTACGGCCCTGCGATCCGACACCATCCGGTTGGTGCAAAACGGATGTGCATTCCATGGACTTCGTTCCGAAGATCCTAATCAGCATCTTAAGGATTTCCTTAAAATTTTCGATTCCATCGACCTCGATGCTACTACTCGGGAGACCACGCGTCTGCGTCTCTTCCAATTCTCTCTACGGGACCAAGCTAGTAATTGGCTTGAGCGACTTCCCGCCAGCTCCATCTCAAGTTGGGATGATCTCACCTCTCGCTTCCTTGCTCAATTTTTCCCACTGGGGAGAACCACTAAGCTTAAGAATGATATCTTGATGTTCCAACAACGTCAAGGTGAATCTCTCTACGAAGCATGGACTCGATTCAAGGACTTACTTCATAAAGTCCCTCATCACGGCATTGATCTTTGGCTCAAAGTCCAACTCTTCTATGATCATGTCAACTTCCCCACCAAGCGATCCATTAACCAAGCGGCCGGTGGAAAACTTAGTGATCTCACCGTGGAAGAATCATGGGGTATAATAGAGGACCTTGCTCTCTATGACAACGAAAGTTGGAATGACCCCCGTGAGTTACCCAAAACCGTTAAGGCAATCTCCTTGCCTCCCATTGACTCACAACCTTCCGACCGTAGGATGCTCGAACTTGAAGATCAAGTTAAATTCCTAATGAGCTCCTACGAAAATCCTAAGTCTTCACATCAAGTGAATAAAATCACTCTACCTTGTGAGTTATGTAGTGGTCCCCATGACACTCGTGATTGCACAAGACTCCCCGAACAAGCTTTTGCGGACTACGTCTCCACGCGTACCGACGGAGCGGGAGAGAAGTGGTACACTTTCAAGCCCGAACAAAACAACTTAGGAAACTCTTACAACCCCTCATGGAGAAATCACCCTAACCTTAAGTGGAACCAAAACTCAAGCACACCCTAAAGCTCATCTAGTCCACCTAATAGGTTCATTCCTCCAAGCACCGGGAACCCCACTAATCTTGAGGCAATTGCATCTAGATTCATGTCATCTCAAGAAACTCGATTGACTAAGCTTGAAGCCGATTTTAACCGAAGACAAGGCGACATGACAAACAAGCTTGATGCCCTCTTAAAAGCCTTTAATGACCGGGAAATTGGAGCACTCCCAAGTGATACTATAAAAAACCCAAAAGTGAGTTCGATTTCATCGACTTCATGGTCTTGTTCACCATGGGAGAGTGCACATCCATGCCCCTCACACCCAACAATTCACTCGGTAAATGCTATCAACAAGGGTTCCAAGCAATCCAAAATGAGGTACCAAGGCCCCGCACCATTGGTAGAACCCACTCTTGAGAAACCCGTCAACCAAGAACCCAAACCTAATCTAGAGGAGGAATACAAGGAACTCCATTAAGAAAAACCGGATCTTGAAGTCTTAGCTCATGCACCTTATTATAATGCTTTAAAAGAAAAATATGAGTTAGAACTTAAACTTGGAAAACATGGGTCCGCTTTTGTGCGAAATAATCTACCTAAGAAGTTAGACGATCCCGGGCTATTTACTCTTCCGTGTAGGCTTGGAACTTCCAAACCTCTCGATGCTCTAGCCGACTTAGGATCATGCATCAATCTTGTTCCGTTGTCCCTCCATAGAAGCCTTAACTTAGGTAAGATAGAACCAACGAAAACCATCTTAGGTTTAGCGGATGGTAGTGTTGCATATCCGGTAGGGATAATAAAAGACATGGTAGTACACGTAGGAGAATTGACTCTTTTGACCGACTTTCATGTGCTAGACATGAATAAGGACCCGACATGCCCATTGCTAGTAGGAAGAGGATTCTTAGCTACCGCTAGTGCCATCATTGATTGTAAGATGTCCAAAATAGTGGTAGGAGAGGGGAGTGCTAGGTCAATTTACTATGTCAAAAAGCATACGTACTACAAAGAAGAGGAAATCCCACATGAGATTAGGTTGGATAGAACGCCATCTAGATATGGACCTTGGTTAGATAAGAACTTCATTGTTCCCCAACGACCTTTCTACCTGGATGAAACCTTTGCTAGTAAAGCAACTTTCCATGAAAAAGAAATGGCTATGGACATGGAAGTGAACCCGTTCGAGGACGCCTTAGTATTTAGGAAGATGACCGAGTTACTAGGTAGTTTTCCCGTCAACCTTGTCATGAATAAGTGGAAAGTTGAGAGCGATAAGCCTAAACATAAATGGGATTGGGATGAACCGCCTAGTGATGGTAATGGAGAGTGGCACATTAGGATAACAATCTATGATCCCGATGGAGAGAAGTTTGAAAAGGCATATCGAACCAAACGTACTACTAGGAACTTAAATGATAAGTTTGATCCTTATGACATTGTTAAGGATAGGCTTACTTATATCGGTACGTAAGGGCACGACTACGAGTCTAGCTACAAGACTCATAAATAAAGAAAAGCGCTTCGTGGGAGGCAACCCATGCTTAATTGTTTGCTTGTTTGTCATATATCTTTTATTGATTGCTTATTCTCATGTTTAAATTTGTAAAAATGCTTTATTTTGTTTTTAACCTCGTCTTAATTACATATAAAGGTATTTTACATAAGGGATAAGTGTAGGGAGGATTACACACGTTTTCAAAAGAAACGTAAACATGAGAATTTCAATTAATTAAAAGATATACATGTGTGTTTGTTCGAGTCAAATGCTTGTATCGAGTCATAATGGATGTTTTGCAGGAAATTTTTCCAGATTCTAAAGATGTAAATTTTCCAGAATTTTTTCCAGAAAATCGCAGACCAGTTTTTGTCAGGATAACCTGACGGCGTCAGGAAGGAGCAAAAACAACTGATTACTTTTTCTCGTTTTCTGAGCTACTTATAATTTTTTTTGGAATTTTCCAGGTCTTAATTTTCCAGAAATTCTGTAAACATCCATTCCACAAGCATTATATCCTAGTTTAGTAGAGTCTTATATATATTATTACCGCTGATTTTACGCGAAGGTTTCGTTTGTTTTCTTCAAGTGTGCAGGTTTAATTTATCAAGAAGGAGATACATAAGATAAGAAGGAGCTTTTCATACAAACGTTCTTCTTGAAGAAAGATGTAACCACCACTTTACACGGATCCTACCGAGCTAATCAGGGGAGTACTAGTTTCTTTCATCTTTTATTACCTTCCATTATCATAACTTTGATACTTTCGGGGAACATTGCTGACAATGTTCAGTTTAAGTGTAGGGAGGAAAAATAAAACGGGAACTTTGAAACTATGTTTATCCTTGATTATTTGCTTTGTCCAATTGCATTTGTGTAATAAACCATGAGAAAATGTCGGTTAGGGTAATTTTGGCACCAAATTTAAATTTTTTCATGACATATAGGAGTGGGCCATTAGTCTTAATAAAGCGTCTCATGGATAGGAAGTTATATGAGTAGCACAAAAACCCTTTACCACTTAAATTCTACCTAAAATGTGAGGATCGCCCTTAGATTAGTAGGAATTAAAGCATTCATCTTTAATGCTTAGAGTGTGAACCGGTAGTATAATAGATTCTAGAACTTGTTTTGTGATGCATCCCGAGATCGCTAGTAAGACTACACTTGTGTAGTTAGGAATAACTAAATGATAAGAGGCATTAGGATAACCCTTATTTGATACCCGTAATATAATTACTTCTTCCACATCGGTTGAGTAATTCCCCCACACGTTTGCGTTGTACTCATCTTTAGTACACGATACCTCTAGTTAACCCCTCAGAGCCTATCCTTTTCGCGGTTCTCGTGATGTTTCGGTTTTCCGGAATATCAATGAAGAGCATTGTTTACACCCCACCCCCAAATGTACACCCAAATCGCCTTAGCCTACCTTGTATGCACTCACTTTTAGTGCATTATTGTTATCACCCTAAAACCCTTAGTTCAATTATCTAGTTGCTTGCATAAGTTGCTAAGTCGAGTCATATCCTTTGTATACAGTTTTGGGACGATTGGGACTCATGGGAAAAGTTAAAGTTTATGAAATGACGGGAAGGGAACGTTAAATTCAAATTCCCTTTATTTGCGTAATAATGTACTCCAAGTGTTTTGATCTTTTCAATTCGGGTCAAATTAGTGTTAGAGTAATAAAAACTCAAGTGTAGGGATGTGCCTATAAATCCTTATCATTTTGATGTTACCGTAGAGGATGGTAGAGTAAAAGTGTATGAAAAAAAAAATCGAAAAAAAAGTAGAAAAAGAGAAAAAGAAAAAAAATAGAGTGTTCAAAAAAAAAAGAAAAAAAAAAAAAAAAAAAACGGGCTACCATCCTACATTTTGTCTTTAATTTATGTTTGTTTGTTTCAGTTATCTAGAGTCTAGAGTGTCGAGTCTTGGCTTAGCAACGCCATTCTTCGCATGCTTGTAACATAAAGATTTTTGACTTGCCACCACTAAATAGCTTATCCCACCAAACCCTTTGTTTCCCTACCGTAAGCCTAACATTACAACCCTTTAAAAGACCTCTTTGATAGTCTTTCCTCGGTGCTTACGCCAAAGCGATGGAGGTTTGATCTAGTCTCAAGCCTATGGTAATCTATGTACTAGGACCGGTTAATGAGTGTTTATCTTCCATTTACAACTTGTTATATTTTATATACACCCGAGAGATGTGAGTATCCAAACACCCTATGTGAGGTGCTAGTATGTAATTTCTGTGCTTGTTATGACTTTTGCGGGGCTTATATGTGTTGTGGATTGTTCTAAACCAATGCTTCATGACCCCTAACTTATAAATTAATTGGCTAAAAGCACATTTGCTTGAGGACAAGCAAATACCAAGTGATCGTTCCTTTTCACTTTTTAGGTATCTTGAAGGCAAAATGCTGGAATGACACTTATTCGGACGAAAAGGCGCAAATATACGAAGAAAATGGCCAAAGTCAAGAATCGAGACACTCAGGCTGCTGGAACTGAAGGGGACGGCGTCAGGTGTTATATGCGACGCCGTCGCATCACTTTTGTGACGGTTCAGTAGCCAAATTGCTTATTTACAAGTGACGGTGTCAGGCTTTAAAAGAGTAGGTCGTCGCAACTCAGACTGCTTAGATTTGATCCAGACGACGTCAGAGACTGAAAGGGACGACGTCACAAGCATAAGGTGACGCCGTCGCAAGACTAACGTGGCCAAGACGAAACCCTAATGACGGCGACCCGACGGCGTCACAAATCAAAGGGTGACGTCGTCGCATATGTAATCTTATATATAGAATCCGAATTTTTTAGTTTTGAGTGTGTAGTCTTTTGGAGTAAAAACCTAAACCGAACCAAGGCTGTCTTGTACAGTATTTTAGGGTTCTAAACCCTATCTTACATCAAGATAAGTGTTTTACTTCATTAATTTAATTATGTCTTCAATTACTTGTGTGTATGCTCGCATGTTCCCCATGTCCGGCTAATTTACTTGTGTGTTTGCTTAGGGAATATGAAACTTAATTATTGAATATTGATTGGTTGTCTCTTATCTTAATTGTTAATGATCTAGTAATGCGATAGGTCATCCGTTGTGTAGTTAATGTTTGATTAATCTTTGTGAACCTTAATTTATAACACCTAGAGTTGTTGTAGGCTAAACCATCCGAAGAGTACCTTAGAGTTAAAGTTTATAAATCCTAGAGACTTTGTAGGCGATAACCTTTGGTAGTTTCAAAGAGTTAGGGATGAACGCATACCCTACGACCTTAGACACACAACGCGATTAAGAATAAGGACGTGACAATTCACCCATCAATAGGAGATAATTAAGGAGTAATACAACCTAAGTAAACACATCTTTAAACCATCATACGAGCACACAATAATTAGACATAGACTACCCTCATCTTAGTTAATTAGATAGTAGAAGTAATAGGTAGAAATACCAACCCCCCAATTCCAAACCCCGAGATTCGTACCTTTCCATTTCCTAAAAAACATAAAAAGATAAAAAATAATCTTCCTCAACCCCAACCTTAGCGTAGTAACTTCTCACTAGCATTCCTATTCCCCTAGAGAACGATATCAATTCCCGTGGCTTACCCTAATACTACACTACAACGATTAGGTTCACTGCCTAGGGTGTTGAAAAACTTGCTCGACGAAAAGGAAGTTCCTTTGACCCCGAACGACGCGTGTAGCGTTATCAAAAATTGAAAAAAAATGATACGATTTTTAAAATTTTTTAGTCTTATTTTTGATTTTTTAGGTAAAGTTTTTGGATTCAAGTAGTTAGTAGAAAATCGCCCTTGATTGTCTAGTTGTTTCATACGTTATTAAGATATATTTAAAAAACAACTTGGGTATTTCAATGGTAAAATGAGGTTTTTGAAATTTTTTGATTTGGACCAAATTACGAAAGTAATTCATTTTGGATTCGATAGCATTTTCTAGCGCGCATTGTAGCCTTTTTCCACTAAATTATGAGGATTCTTTTTGTATAAAACATATCTTTTTGTTTTATATTTTGCTATGAGTGTGCCGTGATTATGTCGATTCTAGAACTCGTACTTGTTATGCATTACGGTTAAAATCACTCTCGAATGATAAAAATATGTTCAAATGATAAGAAGCAATCGTAGGATTTAACCCAAATGGCCTTCCATTTTACATCTAATGTTTTTTGCTAACCACATCGGTTAGTTAACCACTTTATATGGATCCATTTGTTAGTGCTCATTTTTAGCACTAGATACCCTTAGTTACACCCTTCGAGCCAATCTTTTCATTTTTGTTAAATCCAGAAAAATACAAAAATATTTTACACCTTAAACCTTAGCCAACCCATGTCAATGTCTATTGGTTTGTTGCTAGTTGTTTGGAGTGTTGAATTGTTTTTGATGAAGAAGCTACACTTTGTCATTTGTGTGTACCATTCTCCAAAGAAGATGAAGGAAACGTCTTTCTCATTTGTATTTTTTGTGGTGTATGCTAATACTAAGTGTGGGGGAGTTGTAAAAAAAAAGTTATGGTTATAGCCAATGTGCTATATGGAGTATATTGATTAGCCAATGAGCTAAATTGAGTTATATATGTTTAGAGATCGATATGTGAAGAAGAGGAGATTATAATCAT
Source organism: Chrysanthemum seticuspe (assembly GCA_019973895.1). Lineage (NCBI taxonomy): Eukaryota > Viridiplantae > Streptophyta > Magnoliopsida > Asterales > Asteraceae > Chrysanthemum > Chrysanthemum seticuspe. The sequence continues at coordinate 113,065,416 of BPTQ01000002.1, read as the reverse complement.
TTTCGGGATTATGGTTTGTGTGATGGCTAGCAACATGGAGGTTTAGACTTAACTTTATTTTTCTTTTAAAACCAATTTCATAAACTATCCCATGCCTTATCCATACCATTTATAAACCCAAAGCCTTAATGTTAGGTTCCCATATTAGTAACACAAGCATCAATATGTAGAAATAGAGATAAAATGATCGGTTGAACACGTTATCACACACACGAATATAAATGAAGAATAGTTATGCGTAGAGTGAAAGATAAAATGAACAACCAACCTTCAATAGAAGGTTTACAAGAGGTATTTATAGGGCAAGGAGCTAGGGCAACACATCTAGACTCCTTCCCTTCTTATGAACTTGGGCCAAGGCTTATGAGCCTTCTACATAAGCCTTAGCTTAATAACAAACATAAAGGCCATATTAAGCTATCTATTACATATGAATCAGTAACACTTGAATTAAGGTTTAGGAGTGATTCCAACAATCTCCCCCTAAGTGTTGGTGATGAATGAAAGAGTGATAAACGTTGTAGGTGCTGATGTAATAGTAGCTTTGACGTCTTCTGACATTCTTCTTTCTTGTGAGAAGAGTTGCCTTGATTCGAACATTCTCCCCAGTGTAGAGAAATTGTTTCCTTTGAAAAGTTTTGCTTTGACGACGTCATTTTTCTTTGTTCTTTGATCTTTGTTCTTTGTGATGGTAGTGATAGTATGTTGTTGTTGTCTGCATCAGGTCAGCTTCGTTGCTCTAGTGTCTCCACGTCTGTTAGCCTTAATAATTTTTATTAGAAGTGATGGTCATTCACGATTAGGAACTTTGTAACGCGTGTTAGATATCATGATAGAATAGTCAACGGGCTCGTGGATTGGGCTAAGCTAATTGGTTAGAAGTTATGTTAAGCTAGCCTTATATCAATCCATGTCCAATCCAATCCAAACGAGCCCATGCCAAGCCCATTAGGGCATCTTCTACTTGTACTATATAAACCCCTCAAAGTCTCATTTGAGGGGTGTGCTTGAGTTTGTGTGTGTGTGTTTTCATATGAATATTGTTTTCATCTTCTTTCCTTTATCTCTCTAAACATACACGATCCATATCATTCAAGTCACCAAGTTCTTCTCTTAATCTTTCTTCTACGCATAACACATCTGTTTATGTTATACGTATTCTTGCTGTTGGGAACGTGAGTGTTGTGATAAGGTATACGTGATAAAAGGGGCTTTACAATTGGTATTAATCGCCTAACAATAGTTTAGGAGTGTTTTGGTTGAAGTTTCTTTTGTAGTGTTACGCGTAGCTTCGTTATCAAAGTTTTCACGCTTAAAGCTTTAATTTTTGCACTTAAAAATTCAAGATTCTTGTGGTTTAAGGTTTATTTGGTGCTAAAGTTTCAGTTTTTTGCAAAAAGTTCGAAGCTTTACGTGTTTTTCTTCATTTTTAAGCTCGTATTTGGTTCATTGGTCATTTCTACGCATAAGCTTTCTAAGCACTTTGGGTGAAAAAGGTTAACATTTTTGTGTTATTCGAGTGTTTTTAAGGCTACCTGTGCAAGAGAAATCGTTTGAATCAATGGAACTTTTTTACGCGTAGGTCAAAACCCTAGTTCTACGCGTAAGAAAAGTCAACGTCCTCTGTCTACGCATAACTTTCTACGCATAACTTTTTGATAAGATTCTTCGAGCTATAACGATTACTCAGTGCTTCCCTCACTTGGATAAGTTTGTGGAACACTTCGACTTTTGGATATCTTTTACACTGTGATAGTGTAAAGGATTTTTGGGCAAAACCCTAATCTTACGCATAAGCTTAGACTTACGCGTAGAACACTTTACGCTTAAGTATTTTCTTACGCCTAAGCTTGTCTTACGCATAAGTTTTTCTACGCCTAACTTTAAACTTACGCATAAGCATTTCATACGCCTAAGGAATCCTACGCCTAAGCCATCCTACTCGTAACCATATCCTACTCGTAACTTCTGTTTTCTACGCCTAAACTCTTTCTACGCATAAAGGTTTTTTTTTTTTTTTTTTTTTTAAATCAACAACCACAACAACAATTCTATCCACCAGAACAACAAGTCATTCAACTTGAGTAAAATTTAAATTTTTGAGGAGACTAAACGTTCAATTTTTACGCGAAATTCAAATTTTGGTATAACTTGGAAAATTTTGGTCAAAAATTCAAATTTTTTGACCCAAATTCAAATTTTTCGGTCAAATTTGGCGTCAAAATTGTAATAACTCAAAATTTTCATACGACCTTAGAATTGATTTTTATAGTGAATTTCAAATTCTGGAAAAAAAAATTTACGACCAAGGTTACGAGTACGACTTTCAGAAAAACCTCAACCGAGCTTAATCTTCATCAACCACAACTCCTTTATCGTTGAATCGATCCTACATCAACTTTATCAGATCATACCTTCATCAATGGCAACTCAACAAGACATTCATGCAGCCGGTGCCGAAAACCGTCCTCCTATGTTGGCAAAAGGTGGTTATCTTCAATGGAAAAGTCGTATGCTTCGCTACATCAAGACCAAACCTAATGGAAAACTCATGGTTAACTCCATTACGAATGGACCCTTCAAGCCTCGACAAATCCTAGACCCTGGAACTCCTGACGTCCCACCATCTTATCATACTCAAACTGAATCAGAATACACTGAAGAGGATCAGAAGCAAGTCGATGCAGATGACATGGCAATTCATATTGTCCAACTGGGTTTACCAATAGACATCTTTGCTGCTGTAGACAGTTGTGAAACTGCTTTTGATATGTGGGAACGTGTTAGACGGTTTTGTCATGGAACAGAAATTGGTCAACAAGACATGGAGAACAAGCTGCTAACTGAATGGGAAAAGTTCACTTCAACTCCAGGAGAATCCATTGAATCCTACTATGGAAGGTTTTGCACTTTGATGAATGAGCTTATCAGAAACAAGTTGGCACCCAGAACTATTGTGCAAAATATCAAGTTCCTGAACAATCTTCCAGAAGAATGGGGACGATATGTTACTATTGTCAACCAAACAAAAGACTTACATCAGGTGAACTTTGATCAACTCAACGATTTTCTGAAACAAAACCAAAATGAAGTGAATGAAGTCAGGAAAGAAAGATTGGCAAAGAATCATGATCCATTGGCACTTATTGCAAAGACTCAACCTTCAGTGAATACACAACAACAAGCTTCATCATCTTCCAACAACAACTTGCAGCAATACATTCAACAACCACAACAACAATTTTATCCACCAGAACAACAAGTCATTCAACAACCGTATCCACAATACCAGGAACAAGGAATCACTGATCCTGAAACTGAACAAGAAGGAGCTTTGCGACAAGTATTTTCTTTATTGGGTAAAGCATTCAGCAGTCGCTATTCCACACCAACTAACAACAACCAAAGGATTTCATCAAACACTCGCAACAGGCAAATTGCACAGCTGGGTGTGAATATGGGTAATCAAGGACAAATGGTTGGAGTTATTGGGAATCAGCAAGGATATGCTACTGGATTTCGCATGGGTAATCAGGCGGTTCCGTATCAGGGTAATCAGATGGGTCAGAATGTTGGAAATCAGATGGGACAGAATATTGGGAATAGAGCAGTGGGTAATCAGAATGGGAATGTTGCAGCTCCAGTCGTTGGGAATTATGGAAATGTGAATCAGGGTAATCAGGTTACGTGTTACAACTGTCAAGGAGTGGGTCACATGGCAAGGAATTGTCCTACTAAGCCAAAAAAGAAGGATTTTGCGTATCTTCAGAAAGCTATGCTATTAGCACAAAAGGCAGAATCAGGAAGGCAGTTAAGTGCTGAGGAACATGACTTTATGGCTATTATGGATGATTTGGAAGACCGAGAGGACATCAATGCAAACTGCATCTTCATGGCAAATCTTCAGGAGACTAAGTACGACACTGACTCTGACGCACCTCCTGTCTATGACGCCAGCGCAGTATCTAAGGTACCAATCATTGATCCATGCTATCACAATGTCATATGTGATGTGTTTACTCATGACGAACAACATTCTGTGACGCCAGCACCTACTTATGATACATATATGGACAATCCGAGTTGTAGCAATACTTACTCTGAAACTCCAGATGTGGATCCTAGTGGAGGCTGTGTGGCACAAAATACTGAGACTGATGAGGAAACACGTGCTTATTTTGAATCATTAATCAATAACTGTGGCATTGAAATTGAGAAAGTTAGTAAGGTCAGTCGCGAGGTTAAGGCAGCGAATAAAAAATTGACAGCTGAGCTTGAGAGTTACAAGGAGAACGCAAAAGCTTTTGAATTTCACACAAACAAAGTATCAGAATTAGAAATTGGTTATCGAGATTCTGTTTTAAGAGAAAAACAATTGCAACTCAAGTATGACACACTTGATGTGAATTTGAACTTGAAAATAAAATCTTTAAACAAGGAAATTTCTGATCTTAAAAACCAACTTTCTAAACAACAAGCAACTTATTCTAATCTTGAAAAAGAGAAGAAGCAGTTGATTGCTGATTTTTCAAAACGAGAAGATTCTCTTCTTGATGAAATTCTTGATAAAAATGAGATGATTAAAAAGTTGGAAAACTTGCTTGTTACAACGGGTCATTCAGCCAAATCAACCAATATGCTGATTAATCAAACAAATCCGTATTTTCATACAACTCAAAAAATGGCCCTTGGTAACACACCTCCTTGTTTCCTCAAGAAAGCTCAGAAAGAACATAATGTGTTGAACAATGGAAAACCTTTGCATGCACCCATAATTGTTCATGATTCTCTTGAAACGTTGGAACTATCTGAGGAGAGTAGATCTAAAATGAAACAAAAGAATCCAGATCTTAAACCGATTGATTATAACAAATGGAACAAAATTAATGGAATTACTTTTGTTAATCAAAAAGAAAAGTCAAAGTTTTCCATCACACCAAGTGTTTCAAACAAAGTGTCAACACCAGTTTCAAAATCAGTTTCAAAACCAGTTGTAGTTTCCAAATCTCTTTCGAAAATCGAACAAATGTCTTCAAACAATCCTTTTAACACAAGTGATGCCAGAAGCATTTTAGACGATGTTAAAACTAGAATTGGGAGACTTCAAGAGACTGTTAAAACTAAAACTCATATTACAACCAACATCTGGTTTAATAGCTTTGATATTGAACAAAAAAAGTTTTTTGAAACAGAAATTGCCCCTCAGCTGAATGCCATCAACTCAAGGGTAATTCATTTCGAACAAGCGTTTTTGAAAGAAACAGGTGACTTTATCAAGGACCATAAATCCCTGGTAAAGCAAGCTAATGAAAGTGTTGAACACATCAAAGTTTTGGAAAATTTAAATGATTCTCTCTTCGAAGATGTTATAACTACTGATATCATGTCCATTATTTTACAAACATATTCTGTTGAAGATCATGAAAGACTCCAGTCTGAGACCTCCGCAATTGTTTCTAAATATGAAAATGCTCTAGAAAAACTTGAAAAAGAAAACGTGTCCTATTTTAAACAACTTGATCGAAAATCTGAGGAATGTAAGTATGACAAATTGTCGTATGAACGTGCCTACAAGGACATGAAAGAGCAAAATGATCTTTTGAGAGCTCAGCTGGGAAGTCAAAAAGGAAAGGTTGTGGATACTAAGTTTGCAAAACCGTTGACTGAAGAGAAAACAAATGTTCCCAAACCGGTTTTCAAACCAAAAATGTCTATTTCTCAGTTTGCTCCAAAAGTCAATGAGAAAAATGATTTGTCAAAAACAGTCACTCCACAGTCTTTGCCTATTAAAAAGAGAATTATCAAAGGTTTTGAAAAACCTGTTTTGGATAAAGAAAAAGTGTTTACACCTGGCATTTCTAGGAATAGTACACGGAATGTGACCAAAAATCCAGTTAAAGAATCTGTCGGTTCTAACAACATGGTCAACAATCACTATCTAGAAGAAGCTAGGAAAAAGGCACAAACTCAAAAAGACGGAATTTTAGGTGCAACATCTAGGGTGATGAATTCTACAAGATTTCAAGGCACTGCTAGTAGTAGTAAACCATTACCTAGGAACACTCTACAAAAGACTAGGGACTGGCTTGCATCTAAGAGTAGTTGCGCAAAAGAAAATGTTATGCCCTTAGAAAACAACACTAGAAATTCTAAGTCTTTTTCGAACAAGAATCAATGTCCACAAGACTGTAGTGACAAAGTTAAAGCTGCTGTTTTAAACAAGAATATTGAATTTGTCTGTACTACATGTAAAAAATGTGTCTTTTCAGCTAATCATGATGCATGTGTCTCACAATATCTCAAGAAAGATAATTCTCGTGCCAAGGCACAATCCACTAAGACACCAAACAGAAACAAACCCGTTGACAAGATGCACATCAAAAGGAAACCTAATAGGTGGATCTCTTCAGGACGCAGTTTTTCAAAAAATGAGTCTTCCGCTGAATCTGATAAGAAAACAACTCCAAGACCTTACCTTAGGTGGATTCCCATGGGAAAAGTCTTCAACACAATAGGTCTTAGATGGATTCCCACAGAAAAGATTTTTGATACTTGCACCAACACAGATAATAGTGACAATCATCAGGATAAGGAAGTAGAAACCAATATAACTATTGCCAGTGAACACCCTCCGAGTGAGGAATCAAATACTTCTAACACTGTTATTTGTGAAATTTCTTCGTCTTTGGTTGCAGGTGAATCAAATATCTCAGAACCCAGCTCTTCAGAGGGTTCCAATTATGTAAAATCTTATTCTTCATTCTCTCTATCTTCTATTTTTGATTTTCCATTTCTTCTATAAAATCAAAAACAAAATACAAAAACAATATAAAATCTTTCAAAAAATACAAAAACAATATAAAATAAAAAATCCAAAAATATTTTTCTCACGACATGTCTCTCGTATAATCGATATTCTGTACGTTTCTAGAAATTTCATTCAACAATGATACGGACATGTACATATGCTTGAGCGAGAGTTCTTTAAATATTTTCTAAAACATGTCGTTTCTCAAATTTCTTCAAAATTATGGCTTTCGTATACATCAGTACGAAACCCGGACCAAAATGATGACTTTTGATTATTTTTTCAAATCAAAACTCGTGCTTTTTAATGAAAATCACTAGTGTATGCTTCAGTGCACTACATTTAAAATTGGTGAGAAATCATCATCATCTTGAGCACCTTTTCAAGATTGTTCAAAAAGATTTTTCAAAATCTTTCAAAATATTTTGTGCTCAAGATAACTCCCTCTAAAACCCTTTAATTGATTATGCTTTATTAAAGGGGGAGTATAAAACAAAATGTTCCAAATTCATGCTTAAATCAAATTCGTTTGACTCCCCAAAAGATTCTAAAATGTTGTTTCATCCGTTGATATAAAAAATATCACGAATATGCTATTTTTGAGGGGGAGGAGACGTGATTAAAATGTGATCAAAAAGTTTAATGATCGTGGTTTGAATCTCAAAATGAGCTCGACTCAGACAAAACCAATGAATTGACGGGAATCAAAGTTGGAATAATGTACCATTTCGAGAAACTTTCTATGGACTTGACCAGGACGGGTAATAATTTCAAGCTAGTTCTCTAGTGATGTAAACGTGTCTCGAATCGGTCTAGTTCATTTAAAGTCGATCAATTCGAAAAGTGCGAACTCTACCCTCTCTGTGCAGATTTAAGTTAAAACAATATAAGCACATGTGAAGGGGGAGTGTTTCTGAAAATATAAAACTCTCAAGGTGTTAACAAAATGTTTTGATAATCATAAACACGTTGAGAGATTTTCAAGAAAAATGGTTTTATGGCAACAATAGGACAGTCATGGAGTTATAAGGTGACTAAGGATAGGAATAACCGTCCTATGATCCGCCAGAGCCGGAGGGATCTACCCAAGGACATCACCAATAGTTTAGAACTAGAAGTCCTTAGGCATGATTGAAAAAAGGAGTAATGTGAGAAAGGAGAAAGAAGGGGTTGAAGAATTAAAAAGAAAAGTAAAAGAAATGGTGAAAAGAAATAGCCCTCCATATTCAACCTTAGGGCAGAAACCGGGTTCAATTCATCTGCTACTGGTTGTCACTAGATGACACTAGTATTGAAGACAAAGACGTCATGGACCCATTGACGCACTGCACTAAACCTTCTAGCCACTCAATTCCTCTTAAAAGAATTTGTTTCATTCTCACTGGGAACCCTACATAATCTATCGACTTTCTCTTAGAGATCGTTGGTATTGAAGAAGGAGACCCTCTCCCTAGTCTCCGCTCAGGAAAACCAAAATGCACTATTGAGTCTAGAGCCACGAGATTCATCAAAAGATCTCATAGGAACACTTGAAATGACCTCGCTTGTTGTTCATCAATAAGGACACAAGTGATATATTCTAGAGTCCTACGCAGATCTTAGCAATCTACAAGAACATTTATGAGAAGTTTCACATCTGTGATCTTCAATGATTGAATGGAAACTCCTGCCACGGTCAACATCAAGCAGCCCTGACAGCAGGTAACTTCGGTAACTCCCCGTGGATTACGCTTAGTGTGTCTCAAACGGTCTACAGTCGTAGTGTGATGCTTCGGTGTACCTCAGCGACTCATCTGAATTGTAGGTGTATTTTGGTACATCGCGTTATCTCACTTGTGGGACTCCAGTTCAGGAACGGCCTCTGTGAGAATTAGAGATGTGTTTTCACACTATGCTGTTAACACCCTCAAAATTCAAACTTGTAAGTGCCGGAATCCGCTTATTACTAACTTGTTTTTATGTTTTCTTCTTATGGAAGCTCCGGAGCGGATTGATCGTGCAGACTCTCCACATGCTCATACCAACAACACATGAAAGTTCTCATCAAAATCAAAGGCTACTCAAAGTTAGAGATGATTCTTCGTCAATGTTAAAGAATCTACAAAGTTTAAAGACTCAAGAACTACGTCATTGGTAAATCAAAGTCAAATAGAAGTGTGAGCATGGTGGAGAAAGACGTGGAGACACCAAACCAACGAAGTTGACAACGGCAGACAACCACATTAAATGATCACAAAGCATGAAGGAACAAAGAATCAAGACTATTCTATATCTACACGCAAAGTTCAAGATCAAGGAAAGTAAAGATCTTATCAAGTGGAGCATCTTTTGAATGACCACCCCTTAGGGGGAGATTGTTAGCCTTAATAGTTTTTATTAGAAGTGATGGTCATTCACGATTAGGAACTTTGTAACGCGTGTTAGATATCATGATAGAATAGTCAACGGGCTCATGGATTGGGCTAAGCTAATTGGTTAGAAGTTATGTTAAGCTAGCCTTATATCAATCCATGTCCAATCCAATCCAAACGAGCCCATGCCAAGCCAATTAGGGCATCTTCTACTTGTACTATATAAACCCCTCAAAGTCTCATTTGAGGGGTGTGCTTGAGTGTGTGTGTGTGTGTGTTTTCATATGAATATTGTTTTCATCTTCTTTCCTTTATCTATCTAAACATACACGATCCATATCATTCAAGTCACCAAGTTCTTCTCTTAATCTTTCTTCTACGCATAACACATCTGTTTATGTTATACGTATTCTTGATGTTGGGAACGTGAGTGTTGTGATAAGGTATACATGATAAAAGGGGCTTTACAACGTCTTTCTCCAACATGCTCACACGCTCTTTGACGTTGGATTTCAGTATTGATGAAGTTCTCTTAGTCTTTAAACTTTGTAGATTCTTTGACTTGACGAAGAATCATTCTGACTTTTGTGTTGCCTTTTGAGAGAACTTCCATTAGTGATGATGTTGGTATGAGCATGTGAAGAATCTGCACGATCAGTCCGCTCCAGAGCTTCCATAAGAAGAAAACATAAGAAAGGTTAGTAATAAGCGGATTTCGGCATTTACAAGCTTGAACTTCGAGAGTGTTAACAACATAGTGTGAAAACACAACTCTAATTCTTACAAAGGCCATTCCTGAATTGGAGTCCCACAAGTGAGATAACGCGATGTACCGAAGTACACCTACAGTTCAGATGAGTCGTTGAGGTACACCGAAGCATCATCTCATGACTGTAGACCGTTTGAGACACACTAAGCGTAATCCACGGGGAGTTACCGAAGTGACCTGCTGTCAGGGCTATTTGATGTTGACCCTGGCAGGAGTTTTCATTCAATCACTGAGGATCACAATTGTGAACCTCTCATAAATGTTCTCGACAGATTGCTAAGATCTGTGAAGGACACGATAAAGTATCACTTGCGTTCTTATTGTTGAACGACAAGCGATAAAATGTCAAGTGTACCTAAGAGATCTTTTGATGAATCTCGTGGCTCTAGACTCAATAGTGCGCATTGGTTTTCCTGAGCGGAGACTAGGGAGAGGGTCTCCTTCTTCAATACCAGCAATCTCTAAGAGAAAGCCGATAGATTATGCAGGGTTCCCTGTGAGAATGAAACAAGCTTCTGTTGAGAGAAACTTGAGTGGCTAAGAAGGTTTAGTGCATGCGTCACTGGGTCCATGACGACTTTTAATCTTCAATACCGGCGTCATCAAGCGACAACCAGTAGCAAATGAATTGAACCCGGTGTCTGCCCTAAGTTGAATAATCTGGAGGGCTATTTCTTTTCACCCTTTTCTTTGCTTTTCTTTTTAATTCTTCAACTCCTTCTTTCTCCGATTCTCATTTTCTCCTTTTTATAATCATACCTAAGGACTTCTAATTCTAACTATTGGTAGTGTCCTTGGGTAGATCCCTTCGGCTCTGGCGGATCATAGGACGGTTATTCCTATCCTTAATCACCTTATAACTCCATTGCCATAAAACCATTTTCATGAAAATCTCTCGAAGTGTTTGTTAATGAAAAACATGTTTGAACACTTCAAGAGTTTTGGTTTTTCAGAAATACTCCCCCTCCACATGTGCTTAAAAGTTTTGACAGAAATCTGCACAGTGAGGAAAGAGCACGCAGTTTTGAATTGATCAACTCAAGATAGACAATCCCCCGCGAGACACGGTTACGTTGAATAGTTAAAGAGATACATTGTCATTTTTTAGGTGACAACTAGCTCTAATAACTACCTTGAAGGTGTGGACAATCCTCGAAAGGTTGCCAAACCCATCAAAGTTTATGTCTACCAAGAGTTTCTCGAATGGTACATTCTACTAGGACAAGTCCTTTGCGAGACACGTTTACATCACTAGCGAACTAGCTTGAAATTATTACCCGTCCCGGACAAATCTTTTCGAGTTACTAACATTTAATATCTCGTCAATTCATTGGTTAAGTCTATAGCACAAAGATTCATTTGCATTTTCACAACATATTTCTTATCACATAATTTTTCTCCCCCTCAAAAATGGCATATAAATATGTTATTTTTGAAGAAATGTTGAGAATAAATATGACCATTTTGAGTTTTGTGGGAAGATTACACGAAGAACAATTTGTGAACAAAGATTTTAATCAAATACTCCCCCTCAACAAGTGATATTAACGGTTGAGTTTTTGAAAAATATAAGGGGAAGTGCTTGTTCTTTTGAGCAAAACCTTTTAAAATTGAAAGGTTTGATAGGTTTTACTCAAAAGTAAGAAGCTTTCGCTCCTTTTATAAGGATTGTGGCACTGAAGCGTACCATAGGGTCCTTTCATTACAAGAACGGGTTGTACACTGTTATGTGTGCACAAGCCACCGTCAGATAATAAAACAAGCAAAATCACAATCAAGAGAGTACCCAATGATTACAGACGATCAGCTACTTTCTGAGGACGTTGGAAAGTCAGAATCGGAAAGTTTGGTCATCCTCCCACATAGCTCTCCAACCGTTGCATCTGATCCCGATGAATCAAACATTCATCAATCCTAGTGATAAATCAACGAACATCCTTGCGATTCTTTGAATTCCATCTCTTCATCTTAATTATACCCAACTCAATGTCCTTCAATCGATTTGCCAATTCATTTCGAACCATCTCCAGGGTGGCGTCATAGAACTTAGTGAATTTCATCGAAAGCCATGAAGCAAGTATGATGATTTTCACATAGGTAGACACCCAAACTTTGGTTTATGAATGATTTTGTACTGAGGTTCTTGATTGATTCCGTTGAAGTGTAGAATTTTGGTAAGATTCGACCCCGAGGTGGAGATCTTCAACACGCTCTTTGATTTGATGCGTCTAAAAAACAAGGAGTGTAGTAATGTACTTGATCTGAATTTCGGTTGAGGTTCAGGTTGGGGCTCAGGTATGTCGTGATCCTCACCACCAGTGTATGTAGAGTGATTACCGGTTTTCTCCATTGGTGGTGTGGTTTCTAAAACCCTTGGTTGATCACATGGTGGTGGTTGTGTAGCTTGTTGTGTAGTGGTGATAACCTGCTTAACCATTTGACGAATCATTGGATGGAGTTGCCTTCTTAACAGATTTTGTTGTTGACTTAGTTGTTTCTTTTGTTGATGGAGGTGGTGATTGAGATGATGATTTGGGTTTGGTGGAAGTGTCAAGAGGTGGTTCAGAAGACTGTTGAGGTTTGTGTGTTGGATTGTCAACTATGTAGTTGAGTGATTCCTTCTTAGACTTTTCCTCCTCAGCTCTAGCAGCTTCTTTTGCCTCTTTTCGAATCATTTCCTCTTCAGCCGCCAAATTATCATCATCAGGGACTCTTTCATCCTTATCATGATCGTAATCTCCTTCGTCATATATTTCCACATCTTCACCTTGCTTTTCTTCTTGCGGTTGTTTTAGTTGTTGTTGTGGTTGCTTCATTTCAACAGTAGTAGTGACAGTGACACCCTGATCCTTACCGGGTTGATTAACAGGATCGGATGGGGTAAGAGATGTTTGCAATGGATCTTCCATAAGTGGAGGACTACTACTTGACCCTCCTGCCCCACCGGGTTGATTAACCGGAAAGGTTGAAGCATGGTATTCCATCCTTTTCTGCTTTAATGACTTATGAAATTGTATTTCCTCATCCATTGAATCATACTTATCATCAGTATGACTTTGTGAGCATGAATTTGAATGGATGTTGCAGATGGATGTCCACAGCAATTCTGCAAGATGATTATGAGCATATGAAGTTGTTGAAGATGACACGGAGATTGTTCATGCCAATTGTTTTGTCATATCCAGCTGGGAATGTGTTTGCCATCGAGAGCTCAGCTGGGGCATTGATGTTTGCTTGAATTGCAGCCATTTTGTGATCTAAAAGACATTAGACAAAAAGACAGACATATGGAAACACAATGTGTTTGTTTTAGTCTGATTTATTATCTAATTCCTTATTTGATGGTAACATGTTTATGTTAGTTACAAGTCCTAAGTCACATTTGTCCAATTGTATGAAGTTGATGTGAAATGTTACGTGAACGTGTTAATTTTGAAATTTCAAAGTCCATTTTTTCACTTAACACACAACATATTAACTTTTGTAAGCTTATACGAAACATTAGGTATTTGTGACTTATGCGTAACATTTAACAAGTAACATATGCGTAATAGGCCAAAATGTAGTGAACAGTGGGTTATAAGTAACAAGGATCCTTATGCGTAAGAAAGGAGCTTATGCGTAGGAGTAAGCTAAAGCGTAAGACCAAGCTTATGCGTAAGAGTTTCTTACGCGTAAGACAAGTTCAAAGGCTTTAGGCTTACACGTAGGAATAAGCAAGATGTTACGCGTAAAGTTTACTCGTAAGAGTAAAGCTTATGCGTAGCAAGCCTTGTTTATGAATATCTTTCCAAGATACGCGTAATCCACTGTAGACCTCTTATGCGTAAGAGTTACGCATAAGATTTCTCTTAGGCATTACCTTTACGCATAAAAGTATTCTTTAAGCGTAACGGTTTGAACACCTAAAGATTCTGACATTACGAATAATTAACCTGTTAACTATAAACATGAAAACTTGATTGCAGTTAATTCCAAACATTTGTTAGATCACAAAACAAGCATAAGAACATATCAGATACACACAGAAAGACTTAGGCGTAAAATTACTTAAACCCTAAACCCTTAATCTACGTGTAAGAGATATAGCTACACAAATCAAACAAGAATGTTTCTGGAATGTCCTAGATGTCATATGAGTGCAATGGAACAAGATTTAACATATTTCCACCACAGAATCAGAAGATTTATGGGAGATGAACCCTAAAAAACCTAAAACTTAAATTCATACAGTTTAGATGTTTTTGGGCTAATTTAAAGGTTCAGAAACATGCATATAAACTTATTCTAACACTTTCTTGACTACCTAATAACATATCATAGAATAAAAAAGCCCTAGATGAGCGCAAGAACCCTAGAATTCAAATTAATGAAATTTAAGATTCAGGATGGTTTTGGACGATTGAAACAAGTTTAATAGACACTAAGAAAGGTTTTAACACAACTCATTTCAATCCAAACACTTTTATGCATAAACACCCAATTCGTTCGAGTGAACAATTTTCCAAAATCAGTTTAAAGAGTCTTAACCGTTGGATTTGAAAGATTTTTGAAATCCTTGTTTAGAATCTTGATCAAAACAATTTAGAACTTACAGATTATGAACAGCTTGAACGGATTTAGAAGATTTGATTTTGGGCCGTTTGATCTTGGTGGTTTAGGAGTACATGATTTTGTTAAAATTAATTTGCCAAGTTGACACATTCAGTCCCTCAACCTTAAAGAGGTTCCAACCAAGATCCTTTATCTTCCATTTAGGTTAGACAAAACACATGTAAGGCAAGAAACTTAACGATACTCCCCCTCGACTTTTGAAATAATGAATTTTGAAGACATTTGAGTCCGAGGAGAGTATATGACAAGAAACGTATCCACCATTTTGGAAGAAACAACATATTTTTGAAAACATGGAAGTACAAGGTTTTATGAAACTGAAAAATATTTACTTTCTCCCCCTCTACACTTGTTCAGGAAAAATAGTGAAAGATTTTATAGAACAAAGTGTTAACTGAAGATTTGTACTTGCGATGTTTGAAAGAATTTAGATAGAAGAATATTTTTGAGGTTTTCTGATTTTATATTTTTGTATTTTGTTTTTTGAAAAATATTTACAAAAGAGGTTTTAGTGTTTGACTGGTTTTAAGAATGTTTTAAGAGTTCATCCAGTTCCTCTTGAGTCAAACACCGCATGCCAATCCAGTGGACCAACTCATTAAACCTAGCAGGAGCTAAGGCTTTGGTGATGAGATCTGCCAATTTGTATTATGTACCCACAAAGTATAATTCAACAGTACTATGTTCCACGTGGTCCTTGATGAAATGATATCGAAGATCGATGTGCTTTGATTTCGAATGTTGAACTGAGTTTCACGAGATCGCAATAGCACTCCGATTGTCGCAGTACATCGGGATTCTGTCAAATACGTAACCATAGTCTTTGAGTTGTGTTCTCATCCAAATGACTTGAGCACAACACGCCGACATGGCTACATATTCTGCTTCTGTTGAGGACAACGATGTACAATCCTGCTTCTTCGATTGCCATGACACCATTTTATCACCAAGAAATTGTAATGCTCCTGAAGTACTTTTCCGTGAATCTAAGCATCCTGCGTGATCAGCATCTGAAAAAGCTATTAGTTTAAAACCAGAATCCTTCAGATACCAGATCCCTAAGTTAATGGTTCCCTTGATGTATCGGAGGATTCTTTTAGCCTCAGAGAGGTGGGTTTCAGTAGGTCTCGACTGATAACGGGAGCAAAGATATACGGCAAAAACAATGTCCGGCCTGCTGGTTGTTAGATACATGAGAGACCCAATGATACTACGGTATTTTGTGTCCACCAATTTCCCATGTAAATCAGCGTCTAGCTTCTTGGTATGAGCCATTGGTGTGGCATAGGTGTCACAGTTTTGCATTCCAAATATGTTTAACAGTTCAAGGGCATATTTGGACTGACTCAAGAAAATACCACGGGGTGATTGATGAACTTGCAGTCCTAGAAAGAACGTAAGTTCACCCATCATGGACATTTCAAAATGTTTCTTCATTAGTTTTGCAAAAGCGATTAAGTACTTTTTATGTGTTGACCCAAAAATGATGTCATCCATGTATATTTGAACAATTAAGATGTGTGCCCCGTGATATTGTATGAAAAGAGTTGGGTCAACCGAACATTTGGTAAAATTATTGGCAATGAGGAAGGATGATAACTTATCGTACCACGCCTGAGGAGCTTGTTTGAGTCCGTACAGAGCTTTGTTCAGTTTGTAGACATGGTTCGGGAACTCGGGATCAACGAACCCTTCTGGCTGCCTGACATAAACCGTTTCTTTCAGTTGACCATTCAGAAAACGAGTTTTGACGTCCATCTGAAAGATCGTTATATTCATATGAGCCGCGAACGCGAGAAAGATCCGAACAGCCTCAAGACGAGCAACCGGAGCAAATGATTCTTCAAAGTCAATACCCTCTTCCTGTCTATAACCCTTAGCCACGAGACGTGACTTGTTTCTGATTACGTTCCCTTCAGCATCCAATTTGTTCTTCCAAATCCATTTGAGACCAATGACGTAGAACCCTGTTGGTCTTTCAACCAGTTCCCATACTTTAAGACGTTTGAATTGGTTGAGTTCTTCTTGCATGGATTCAATCCAGTTGTCTTTTGTCATTGCGTATTTAATGTTTTTAGGCTCAGATTGGCAGACAGTGAGTGCATAAATGCAATGTTCACCATCTGTGTGAAGACGTTGTCTCGTTACGACTGGTTTATTCGGGTTACCAATAATATTCTCTAGAGGATGTTCTTTTGTCCAACGATGTGTAGAGGGTTGATGTTGGTATACATTGTGCAGATTTTGAGGATTCAAATGGTTTGTAGATGATTCCGCAACATCAGGTGCAGCAGTTTCATTAGCAAACGGGTTAAGGAACGCATTTGGATCAAAATCTGCGGGTGGGGGTACTTCATTAAGAACATCATCAGCTGGTTCAGCGTCGTTGGATGCAGTTTGTTCAACTGTTGTTGTAGAGTCTACTGGTGGTGCTTCTTCAACCGTAGTTGTTGTAGCAGGTGTATCAGGTATAAGAGTATGATTAGGTTGAGCAGCGGAAACATCGGATACACCTGGAGCACGTTCATCAATGTCATCACTAAACAGCGGAGCAAATAGCTTTTCCATTTATTGACGAGTAAGTTGGGGGCTTGGTTCAACTGATGATGGGGTTTGAGGGAAGTTTAAACGGTTGTGACCGGGTTCCAAGCTGTTATGCTCAGAAGCCATTGTGAAGAAGTTTTAGAATCAGCTTCCCCCCAAACTGACAACTGTCTTTAGCAGATTTGAAACTTTGATGAAGTCTACATTTCCTCTAACTTTTGAAGGTTTCAGTATGCAGCGGAATTTGTAGATGAGCAGTAAACCACACAAAGAAAATCTGACTAATTGCGGAAGATCCGTTCGAGGGTAACATGCCAGAAATCAACAAGATCTTCTCACGTATGTAGATGCATCACACCAAACAAACCACGAAAGACGAAATGATACGACTTTCCCCTGAATGTTGTGGTCTTACGGAATACTAATCACCTGTGAATATGCAATAACTCGATACCAAGACCGTGTGTGAGGCATCATAACATCATATTTGGGTAACTTCACACAAGATCACCCGTGAAATTGAGACGATAACACCAAAGTGAGACGTTTGAGCCACAGATCGTCTTATTTCTTCCCCCTAATTGAAGAATTTCAAGAAGGCATTGGGTTTTCGCAAAGAAGCATGTAGAAGAACAAGGAAGCAATGAACACCTACATAATCTCTCCCCCTTGATGTTTTCAATGATTCAGAGTCATACACCACGTATGTTGACGATGAATTGAAGACAGCGAAACCATGTATAAAGAGACAGCGAAACCATGTATGTTCAATTAATCGAACAAGTGTGAAGTACCATAAATATCTCGAGAGAATCAAATGTTGATAAAACTTCTCTGTTCATTATGTTGATCATCAGCTGTGACATTGTTGTAGGAAACACTTTGTTCTTCTGTTTTCAGAGATTCGATTGGAGGTGCAGCTACAATAACGGTTGTTGTTGTAGATTCAGATGTATCAAAAATTAGAGTATTATCAGCGGAAACATTCGATACATCAGAAGCACGACTTTAGACAGAATCTTTAACCAGAGGAGCAAGCAATGTTTCCAATTCTTGACGATTAAGTACAATGGTGGAGCAGCTGATGGATCCTTAAATTTTAGACGGTGAGAAACGGGTCCTAAGCTGTTTTGCAGTAGGAGCTATAGATGTTGTACCTGCATAGAAAAATAGAAGGGGGGCAAGAAAGAGAAAAAACATTGATCCCCAAGTGTAACTGGGTTCTAGATGTTAGAAGCATAAAGATGTAGTGTCAATTATCTTCTTGACACCTGAACATGCTATTTTGATGATTTCCTTTCCTGCCTAAGGGATGGATGTTGTGGGTATCCCACTTGTTTTGGTGCAACTACTTAGTATCTTGCCTGTAGGAATCCGCCTAAGACTAACAGTTTTGAAAATCCTACCCGTTGGTATCCATCTAAGGTTAGATCTAGGGGATGTTGAAACTTCTTTTGGGAAGAGTCTACGTCCTATATTGATCCACCTATTAGGTTTCTGACAGTTTACTTTTAGATCAACGGGTTTATTTCTAACTGTTTGTTGAGTTAACTTAGGTTTTGGTTTGCTACTACAGGTAGTGTTCAGTAATACACTCGAAGGTGATACACTAGGTCGTGAACCTAAGATTCCATCCTTTTGAAGAAGTGCCCTTTTCCTAGCCTTTTCTAGATCATAGTTCTTGTATGCGTCATTTGAATCATATGAATTTTTAATTTTAATGCTCGGTTTAGACACATTGTTCGAACTAATCATAGATTTGCCAGGAGCAGCCACATATTGAGGTTTAATAGAAACATGTATAACAGAAACAGGTTTAACAGAAACATGTTTAACAGAAACAGAAGCATTATTCTTAGGCCAGGAATGTGGAGTGACTGGTTTTATCAAATGATTATTCGCAACAACTTGGGAGGGAAACCGTGGTTTTGAAGATTTTGAACGTTCAGATTTAAATGCAGTTGGTTGTCTAACTACTGATTGTTTTCTGAAAGGTTGTAGAGACGATTTCCCCAAGATTGTTGGTTTTGCAAAATTAGTATCCACACTCTTGTCAGTGAATCTTCTCAGTTTGTTTTGTAAAGCAACATGTGCAAGCCCCTTTGCTTGAAGTTGAGCCTTTAAATGCTCATTTTCTTTCACTAATGTATCCACACGATTGCTTTGTTCATTCAAAGATTTACTTTTTGGCTCTGAGTTTAAAACATTGTTTTGCATTTTAAGTTCAAGAGAGATGCAATGAGCCTCAAGTTTTGAAAAATCTTTTTGAAACTGAGAAATGGTCTTATTGAGAAGAATGTTTTCAGATTCAAGAGTTTGATTTGACGTTTCAGTAGAATTGTTAACAAGTAAAGGCTCAGACATAATATAGTTGTTTGGACATTGTGCAACACACTGGTCAACCTCTCCTTCATTGCTGAATTCAGGTTGCTCAGTTTGTTGTATCGCATTTGCAGGCAGAATATGATCAACAGTAGATTGTACCTCGACCATCTGTTCTGTGTCAGTGTCATAGGTGGGTAAGATATCTTCCTCAACCATTTGTTCTTCGTCATAGTTGGGCTCGGTGTCGTAGTTGTTGGAATCACTCCTAAACTAGAATTCAAGTGTTAGTAATTAATATGTAATAGTTAGCTTAATTAGGCCTTTATGTTTGTTATTAAGCTAAGGCTTATGTAGAAGGCCCATAAGCCTTGGCCCAAGTCCAATAAGGAAAGGAAGGGACTAGGAGTGTTGCCCTAGCTCCCTCTCCAATAAATACCTTTGTAATACCCTCACTTGAGGGTTGGTTGTTCATTTTATCATATTACTTACGCATAACTATTCTTCATTATATTCGTGTGTGTGATAACTTGTTCATCCGATCTATCCTTCATCTCTACTTCTTATATTGATGCTTGTGTTACTAATATGGTGACCTAACAGTGGTATCATTTGCCAAATAGTTGGGTGAACATATTTTGTTTTTGAAGTTTTGGTCTTACGCGTAAACGAGCTTCAAACTTGGTCACGCTTAAAAACTGATTTTTTACACTTTTTAATCCAAGATTCTTGTCCTTTCAACGTTTTTAGGTGTTAAAATATCTGTTTTTGGCACAAAGTTTCAAACTTTACGTGTGGATCATTGTTTTAAAACTTGGTTTTGTACGAGGTAGTAGTTCTACGCATAACGTGTTTTAAAGCTTTGGATCATCAAGTTTCACACTTTTGTGATATTTTGGTGATATTGAAGCTATTTCATCACAAAAATCTGGTTTGGAAACATCAGTTGGCAGAAATCACTTTTGGCTAATTTCTACGCGTAAGTAAAACCCTAATCTTACGCGTAACTTTTCCTTGGTTTGATCTTCAGTTTCGTGGATTACTCAGTGTCTTTCTTGCTTTGATAAGCCTGAAAACACTTCGACTTTGGATATATTTTTGCACTATGATAGTGTAAAAGATCTTTTGGGTAAAACCCTAAATTTACGCCTAAGCCTAAGCTTACGCATAGAACTCATTACGCATAAGATTCTTCTTACGCCTAAGCTCTGACTTACGCATAAGGTAATCCTACGCCTAAGTTTTCTATGCTTAACTTTCTGTTTACGCATAACTTTAGTGTTTTCTCATTTCTTACGCGTAAGCTAATCCTACGCGTAACTATTGCTGTTACGCGTATCTTTGGTGTTTTTACGCAGAAGTGGTACTTTGCTTTTCTGTGATTTCTACGCCTAAGGATACTTCATCAACAACGGTTCATTCGACTACAAAGATCCATTTAACAACACAAGTTTTCAACATGTCACAACCACCATACTCTAACTATTTTCCTTACACTTATCATCAACAACAACAACAACTAAGTCCACAACATCAACAATTTAATCATCAACAACAAATTTATCAACAACAATTTAATCAACAACATACTCCACAACTTGGAGCAATTCCACCACCACAAATGGTTCAACTACCACCTAGTCTTCAAGTACAACCTTACACAAACTTCTACAATCAACATCCATCCAGGAGTACTATGAAGGAACCAACATGGTTTGGCAAGATGTGTGAAGCCTTAAGTAGCCAACAATCAATTCATGAAGCTGGCTCACTTGATAGACCTCCAATGCTTACTCCAGGTAATTATGATCAATGGGTGATAAGGTTCTTTAGGTTTTGTGATCTAAAGAAGCCACATGGAAAATTCTTAAAGAAGGTCATTATGGAAGGTCCATTTCAGATGCCTACTGTTATTACACCCGCAGATCCAGATGCCAATCCACCAAGAGATGCTGTCACCAATATTGCAACTATCTCAGACCTCACTGGTGATGAACTTCTACACTTTGAAGCCGATGAACTAGCAATGCAATACATCCTTTTAGGATTACCAAATCCAATCCTTCGAAGTGTTGATGCTCAAAAGACTGCAAAAGCAATGTGGGAACACATTCATCTTCTTATGGAAGGCACAACACTCAATCAGGAAGACATGGAATCCAAAATCTAGTTGGCTTATGAACACTTCATGATTGAACCAGGAGAGACATTAGAATCATATCATCATCGTTTTTCAGATATCATTAATGATTTGGACAAACACAACATCATCATGCCACGAATTGTTGTCAACACTAAGTTCCTAAGCAGTCTTGGTCCGGAATGGGAGAAGTATGTCATTTTTCTCCGTCAAGCTAAGAATCTTCATCATGCTACATACGGATTGTTGTACGACTATTTGAAGCCTCACCAAAAAGAAGTTGATAAAGAAAGGACTATCCGTGGACTCCCGACTTCACAGTCAATTCCTGATAATCAACAACTTGCTTTGTGGGCTCAAACTAGTCTTCCTCCTCAAACAGCTCCTCAACCCGCTCCTCAACCAACTGCAACCATCACACCATATGATCAGTCACAGCAACAACCTCAACAAACTCAATTGGTTCCATACAACAACAACAATGCTCAAGCACTTTACAGTGAAGCTGATGAGGACTCTGCTGCTTTCGATGAATTGCAACAAGGATTTGTTATGATTGCTAAAGCCTTCGGTCGGTATACAAACAAATCCAACAATCGCATTCGTTCCTCATCCAACACAAGGAATCAAGCTGTTGTGAACAATGGACCCGTTGAAGTTCAGAACTGTGGTTATGGTCGTCAGATGGGAGGTGGTCAAGGGTTTAATACTATTGGAAGGAATAACATGGGTGCTCCACAACAACAAAGGGGTCAAGTGGTTGAACAGGGGAATGCTCAGAATGGGGTTAATGGTCTTCGTTGTTATAACTGCAATGAGAAGGGTCACCTGGCTAATGCATGTCCTAAACCGAGGACAAGAGGCAGTGCTTATCACAAAGAGGCGTTGCTCTTGGCTCTTAAGGATGAAGCTGGTGGAACTCTTACCAACAAGGAACAGAGCTTTATGGCAGATGCAGATTCTGATGATGATATGGAGGACTTACAGGCTAATGCAGCAGTGATGTTGATGGCACAAATGCAAGCTCTACACATGAGTGATACAGGCCCAGTGTATGACACTGATGGCTTGTCTCAGGTACCGGAACATAATACACTCATCACTGATCTAATATCTCCGCCAATTTCTCCATCCGACAAGGATCAGAGTGTTCAACATGAGCCATCCACATCTCATTCCGATGATTATCAAATAGATCCCGTAGTTATATTTGACGATCAAGATAACCTTTTGGTTAATATTGATAATCAAGTTGACTCCGTGGATCTAAATAATGATCATGTTGAGACTCTCGTTAAACAAAATGAGCTTATGTCTAATAGATAAATTGAGCTCCTGACCTTAATTAAAGACCAACACTCTCGTTTGGAAATTTGCATGAAATTAAAAGAGAAAAATGCACTGTTAATTAGGGATAATGAATGCATAATTCGACAAATCAACTTTTTCAAAACTCAAGAAAAACTTGAAGAAGGTTTTGAAGTCGCTTTTTCTAAATCTCATCAAAACGAAAAATCATTAGAACGACAGATACGTGATCTAGCCGTTTCCAAGAATGCTTTGTTGTCTCAAATAGAACAACTGAAACATGAACATAAACAACAACTTAACGCTCTTACTTTGGAAACTCAAAAAGCCAAGGCTGAGTTGTTAACTTGTCAAAAACAGTTCTCTAAGTACAAACAGCATTCCACGAAATGAATAGATAACTATCTTGAAGAAATTGTCGACTTACAACACAAAATCAAAGAGTTTCGAAATGTTGTTTATAAACATGGTGAGTCAATCACAACTATTCAAAAGTTTACTTTTAAACCAAATCCAAATGGATATGGACCAATTCTTGCTGATTACAAACCTAAGTTTTCAAACAGAGCATTCAAACCAAATCCTGAAGTTTACAGT
The DNA here is from genome assembly GCA_019973895.1 of Chrysanthemum seticuspe. Lineage (NCBI taxonomy): Eukaryota > Viridiplantae > Streptophyta > Magnoliopsida > Asterales > Asteraceae > Chrysanthemum > Chrysanthemum seticuspe. Next base: position 113,041,963 of record BPTQ01000002.1, on the reverse strand, counting down.
GCAGAACATAGAATTGATGATTCAATTATGACTGTTGTCGAATATAATCGTATGGAGGAATTAGATGCAGATGACGAGAGTCGGTCAAAAATGGAAAATGTCGTTTATAACAAACCATTTAACTATTCAAAAGCCGTAACTTTTGTCACACAACAAGATACTTCTAACAAACCTTTTGTTATCACACCAGTTTCTGAAGTTAGTCCCAAACACAATGGTGCACAAATTAATGGTCCTTTACCTTCACTTAGTGAAGTTAAAACAAAAGCCGAAAGTTGTCGCGTTATAAAATACTTTGACACTTTCTTTTCTGACCTCAAAATTTTGGAACGTGAGATTGAATTTCATTCTGAAATAAAAGTTGAACATTTTCAATCGCCAATGGCGCGAGAACAAAGAGACATTCTTCAGAAAAGACTTTTACCCCATGTCAAAAATTTGAAAACTTGTGCACTATATTGGGAAAGGGAATTTCACAAGGAACTCGGTCTCATGAAAACAGTTTTCGAGAAAACAGAAACATCGATTTCAAATACTAAACGTCAAAAGAAATTGTTGAGAAAAGATGTTGATCGACTCTTGGAAGATGTTATTTGTGTTGATATCAATAATCTTGTTGTATTACAATCTGTTGCATATGCATCTGATCATATCCCTGCTGATTCTGTTGATTCTGTTAATGTTGTTGTGAATATTGATAATGTGCATCAGATAGAGTCTTTAAAAGCTGAAAATGAACGACTGTTAAACGAACTTTCAAATTCAAAACTTCGTCTTCACTGGTGTCAAAAAGATTGTCAAAATCGTGAACTTGCTTTGCAAAACAAAATCCACCAGTTGAAATCAAAAACGTTTAATCCTAAAATTGAATAACTGGATGATCAAAACGTGTCTTTGAAATGTCAAATCTCAAAATATGAACAAGAACTTGCAAAAGTTAAAAAGGAATATGGTGTCATATTTCATTTACTCAAACAGACTCGTAATGAAGCATCAAACGAACTTGATCATTTTCTTGCACACACTAAAGAAGTCATGAATTTTGCTGGAAATCTTCGTTCTGAAAATCAAGATTTGGTGCACACTATCATTAAGTTAAGGGAGATGTTAGGAAAGTATGAACAAGTTCAGCCTAGAATCATTAAGAGAATTGCACCTGTAACACTTAGCAAACGTGAACCCAGAATGCCTACTGACAAAACACAAGATACTAATGTGTTTCCCTATACTGAAACAGGAATAGTTGCCTCTTTCCCCAACGTCCGTACTTCACAGCCTAGGAGCAATACAAGGAAGAATAGGAAGTTGCAACCTAAGAAAAGATCAATAAAGAATGCTGAAGTAGAAGAACACCCTAGGATTTTGAATAAGACTCAAGTTGCACCTACTTTAGATATTGCGTCTGGAAAATGTAATGGAAAAAGTGTTGTAACGAATGCTAAACCTTTAAGTAATTTTGATATTCAGTCTGATGCTTCTTGTGTTATTTGTCATAAAAGTATGCTTTCTGATTGTCATGACAAATGTGTTGCTAGAGCTATCTTGTCTCGTTTAAGGAATCCTAAGAATCGGAATACCTCTAGGTCCACTAATACTTCTAAGTTTGTGCTTGATAAACCGCCTCCTTTAGATTCTAAGAAACGCATTGATGTCCCTGTAGCTCCAGTATCACCTCCAAGGAATGCAGTACCACCCATTCACTAAGACTAAAGCTAAGACTAGTTGGAGATGGCAGAAATGGATACAGAATACACTAGGATTTAAATGGATACCTAAAATCATTGATTTGTGTATATCTACTATAACTGCTTTGGAACCCTCTAACATTTCGGGTTCCACATCTACTTCTATTCCATCTGTGTTGTCTATGTGTAATGCAGGTGATACAAATCATCCTTTGGATTGTTGATAGCGGATGTTCCCGACACATGACAGGAAATCTTAAACTGTTATCAAACTTTGTTGCAAAGTTCATTGGCACTGTCAGATTCGGGAATGATCACTTCGCAGCTATCATGGGCTACGAAGATTATATCAATGGTAATATCGAAATTAGCGAGGTTTATTATGTGGAAGGCCTCAGTCACAATCTCTTTTCAGTCGGTCAATTCTGTGATGGAGATTTGGAAGTTGCTTTTCGGGAGAAAACAAGTTTCATTCGTGATCTACAAGGAAACGATCTAATGTCTGGCTCTCGCAATTCTAGTCTATACACAATCTCAATGCAAGACATGGTTGCTTCATCTCCCATCTGTCTACTTTCAAAGGATACATCTACAAAATCTTGGCTATGGCACCGTCGTCTCTCACATTTAAACTTTCAAACCATCACCAACCTTGCTCGACACAAACTTGTTGAAGGTCTTCTGAGATTTCGGTATTCTAAAGATCACCTGTGCTCAGCTTGTGAACAAGGGAAAAGCACTCGTGCTCATTTTCCTTCAAAGGTGGAACACAGCTCTCAGCATGTGCTTCATCTTCTTCACATGGATTTGTGTGGCCCGATGCGCGTGCAAACAATTAATGGCAAACACTACATCTTGGTAATTGTGGATGACTACTCACGATGGACTTGGGTCTACTTTCTTCGAAGTAAAGATCAAGCTCCACAGATGATCATCACCTTTCTCATGAAAATTCAAGTTCAGCTCCGTAACATCGTCCGCCAAATCAGAACAGACAAAGGAACTGAATTTGTGAACCAAACTCTTCGAGAATTTTATGAGAAAGTGGGAATTGAGCATCAGACATCTATTGCACGTACACCAGAACAAAACGGAGTTGTTGAAAGACGAAACCGTACGTTAGTGGAAGCTGCAAGAACAATGTTAATCAATGCTAAACTTCCAGATTACTTGTGGGCAGAAGCTGCATCAACTGCATGCTATATTCAAAATCGTTCAATGATTACTAAACGCCACAACAAAACACCTTTTGAGCTTATCCACAACCATAAACCGAATCTCAAACACTTTCATGTATTTGGATCCCTTTGCTACCCAAATAATGATCGTGATGACTTTGGAAAGCTCAAAGCCAAAGCTGACATTGGAGTCTTTATAGGATATTGTGAAAATTCTAAGGGTTTCCGGATCTGGAATCGTCGTACAAAGCAGGTTATGGAAACGATTCATGCTAATTTTGATGAACTTACAGAAATGGCTTCTGAGCATAACAGCTTGGAACCCGGTCACAATCGTTTAAACTTCCCTCAAACCCCATCATCAGCTGAACCAAGCCCCCAGCTTACTCGTCAACAAATGGAAACGCTATTTGCTCCGTTGTTTAGTGATGACCTTGATGAACGTGCTCCAGGTGTATCCGCCATTTCCGCTGCTCAACATGATCATACTCTTATACCTGATACACCTGCTACAACAACTACTGTTGAAGAAGCACCACCAGTTGACTCTACAACAACAACTGAACAAACTGCTTCCAACGACGTTGAACCAGCTGATGATGTTCTTAATGAAGTACCCCCACCTGCAGATTTTGATCCAAATGCGTTCTTTAACCCATTTGCCAATGAAACTGCTGCACCTGATGTCGCGGAATCATCAACAAACCATTTGAATCCTCAAAATCTGCACAATGTATACCAACATCAACCCTCTACACATCGTTTGACAAAAGACCATCCTCTTGAGAATATTATTGGCAACCCGAATCAACCAGTCGTTACAAGACAACGTCTTCATACAGATGGTGAACATTGCATTTATGCACTCACTGTCTGCCAATCTGAGCCTAAAAACATTAAAGACGCAATGACAAAAGACAACTGGATTGAATCCATGCAAGAAGAACTCAACCAATTCATACGTCTTGAAGTATGGGAACTGGTTGAAAGACCAACAGGGGTCTACGTCATTGGTCTCAAATGGATTTGGAAGAACAAATTGGATGCTGAAGGGAACGTAATCAGAAATAAGTCACGTCTGGTGGCTAAGGGTTATAGACAGGAAGAGGGTATTGACTTTGAAGAATCATTCGCTCCGGTTGCTCATCTTGAGGTTGTTCAGATCTTTCTCGCATTCGCGGCTCATATGAACATAACGGTCTTTCAGATGGACGTCAAAACTGCTTTTCTGAATGGGCAACTGAAAGAAACGGTTTATGTCAGATAGCCAGAAGGATTCGTTGATCCCAAGTTCCCGAACCATGTCTACAAACTGAACAAAGCTCTGTATGGTCTCAAACAAGCTCCTCGGGCGTGGTACGATAAGTTATCATCCTTCATCATTGCCAATAAATTCACCAAAGGTTCGGTCGATCCCACACTTTTCATACAATATCACGAGGCTCACATATTAATCGTTCAAATCTATGTGGATGACATCATTTTTGGGTCAACACTTTTAAAATACTCAAATGCTTTTGCAAAATTAATGACAAAACATTTTGAAATGTCAATGATGGGTGAACTCACATTCTTTCTAGGAATGCAAGTTCATCAATCACCCCGTGGTATTTTCTTGAGTCAGTCCAAATATGCCCTTGAATTGTTAAACAAATTTGGAATGCAAAACTGTGACACCTATGCCACACCAATGGCTGATACCAAGAAGCTAGATGCTGATTTACATGGGAAATTGGTGGACCCTACCAAATACCATAGTATTATTGGGTCTCTCATGTATCTAACAGCTAGCAGGCCTGATATTGTATTTGCCGTATATCTTTGCTCCCGTTATCAGTCGAGACCAACTGAAACCCACATCTCTGAGGCTAAAATAATCCTCCGATACATCAAAGGAACCATTAACTTGGGGATCTGGTATCCGAAGGATTCTGGTTTTGAACTAATAGCTTTTTCAGACGCTGATCAGGCAGGATTCTTAGATTCACGGAAAAGTACTTCAAGAGCACTACAATTTCTTGGTGATAAACTGGTGTCATGGCAATCGAAGAAGCATGATTGTATATCGCTCTCCTCAATAGAAGCAAAATATGTAGCCATGTCGGCATGTTGTGCTCAAGTCATTTGGATGAGAACACAACTCAAAGACTATGGTTACGTGTTTGACAAAATCCCGATGTACTGCGACAATCAGAGTGCTATTGCGATCTCGTGCAACTCAGTACAACATTCGAAATCAAAGCACATCGATCTTCGATATCATTTCATCAAAGACCTCGTGGAACAGGGTACTGTTGAATTATACTTTGTGGGTACAGAATACCAATTGGCAGATCTTCTCACCAAAGCCTTAGCTCCTGCTAGGTTTAATGAGTTGGTCCACCGGATTGGTATGCGGTGTTTGACTCAAGAGGAACTGGATGAACTCTTAAAACATTCTTAAAAACCTGTCAAACACCAAAATCTCTTTTGTAAATATTTTTCAAAAACAAAATACAAAATTCTAAAATCAGTTAAAACAACAAAAATATTCTTCTATCTATATTTCTTTTAACATGGCAAGTACAAATCTTCCGTCAACACTCAACTCTTTCAAAATTCAGTATTTTTTTCGATCAAGTGTTGAGGGGGAGAAAACAATTATTTTTCAGTTTCATAAAACCTTGTACTTGCATGTTATCTTATCCCGGTTGCTCCTTTAATAATGGTGGTCACATTTATGGCTTTCTGACACTCCTCTGACTAAAATTTATAAATTTTCATTATTTCTTAAGTCGAGGGGGATTGTCGTCAAAATTCTTTCCAAATACTCTTCGTTTGGTAACCAAAATAGAAGTTATGGGCGTTGGACGTAAATGGTTTAGGTGGAGGGACTGAAATTGTCAAAAGCTTAAAGTAATTTTTTACAAAACCTCCACCTAACTATTCATATCATTAACTCTTCTCATTTATTACATCAACAACCTTCATCCTACGCCTATAAATCAATCTCCAAATCCGGTTTCTTGATCATCATTTTGTAAGTGATTTCGTAATCTAAACGTGTTTACAAACAATGGTTTTGAATTATATGCAAATCCAACGGCTAAATCATGGGTTTTGATGATCTTCGTGTTCTACGCGTAAGCATAAGAACACAAGATCATCAGGTGTGAGTTCTTTCATGATATAATGGTGTTAAAATGTTCAAAACTATATACCAAAACCATTTTTATCAATCTAATCCACCCAGAAACACGAATTGTCCGTTTTTCAAAATTAGGGTTCATAAGTCGATTTGGGGGTTTTCAAATGAGAACGTTTTTGGTTAAAAAGATTGTTGTGTGATGTTGTTTAAAAGATGAATTGATCCTATCCATGTTTAGAATCAACCCAGAAACACTAATTGACTGATAATTAGAAACTAGGGTTTATGTTCTTAATATTTGGGTATTTTTTTATTTGTTGAGAATTTGATGTTAAAACTTGGACAGAACAACTCACTTGACTTCTAAGTATTACCAGAATCAGTTTGGTGTTAATCCCATGGCTAAATTTCTTACTCGTAATTCTTAAGCTTTAGGGTTTAGGTTTACGCGTAACACATGTTCTACGCATAACTGTTTAAATTGAGTGTTCGTGATTAAAACTGTTAGAGAATGAATATATGTGTTAATATTGGTGCTATGATGAACTTATTTCAGGTCTGTTACACGTGAAAATTCACAATCAAGGGTATTTGCCATCTCCGCATAAGGATCACCTTACGCGTAGCATGTTATGCGTAAGAGAAATCTTACGCGTAACGTTTACGAGTAAGGTTCTACATAAAGGACTACGCGTATCCTGTGAAGGATATGCGTAAACAGTGACCTTTACGCATAAGGTTGACTCTTACGAGTAAGCCTTACGCGTAAGGTTCCATATACGCTTACGCGTAAGCTCTACGCATAAGGCACTCTTTTCCTACGCGTAATATTTCTTACGCGTAAGTCAAGAACCTACGCATAAGCTTATTCTTACACGTATACCACTCCTGTTTACGCATAAGCTTGCCATTTCTACGCCTAAGCCTAGTCTAACCTTAATTATGAATTGTTACGCGTGCAAACTTGTAAATAAATAAATCATAACGCCACGAAACCAATAATGTCACTATAAGCTTAAATGTTTAACAAGTGGTGAATAATAAGTGAAAACATGAACTTTAAACTTAAAGTTAATCAACTCACGAAACTTATCACGACGTCATTGGACTATTGGACAAACAAGTGACATTGGACTCGTAACAATCATCGACATATCACATTCAATAATTAGACAATAAAACCATCTGTTGACTAACATAATGTCTTTCGATATGTTGGTTCTTTTGCTAAATATCTTTCTGATCACGACATGGACGCTCAATTACAAAACGTGGAAGCACCAAATGTTCTCACCATTGCTGATATCTTCCCTAATGGCTATCCGATGAAGATAGGAAAGAACAACCTTCGTGTTGATTTTGATACTCTCACCTGCTCGGAATCCTCTTGTTTAATTGATGTGGATATTCTGAAGCATCATCCCTATCAGAACATGCTCACCAATTCTGCTACAGTGCCTGAGATCTATATTCACCAATTCTGGAATACAATGCAAAAGATCAAAGGACAAAATGCTGTGACAGTGACTCTCAATGACAAACAAGTCACCATCACACCTGCAGACTTAAGGGCTATTCTTCTCATCCCTGTCATTGAACCAACTGAATACAATGCCGCACCAACTGAAGAGACTGTTCTACAATTCATGATCGACATTGGTTATGACGAAGCTACAGGAGTAATCACTAAGCATTCATACGTGGATCTTAAGAATATTCCTCAGCCATGGAGAACTCTCTACATCATCATCACCAAATCTGTTTCTGGACGTGACAGTGGCTATGAGCATCCCAAGCTCATGGAACTGCAGATCTTTTGGGCTTTGATCAACAATAAACACATTGAAGTTGAAGCTCTGATATGGGACGACATGATGTCATTCCTTAAAAAGCTTGGCACCAAAATCCCGTATGTCAGATATACCAAGTTGTTGATCCAACGAGCTCTATGGTATAATCATGATATTCCCTTAAGACTCGATGACCCCAAACAACACTCCATGTTGTATGAGCCCACACTATCAGTCAAGTTTAAGGACTCTACAACAAAGAAACAAGGTGCAGTGCTGCCAGATCACCTTATAACCGATGAAATCAAACAACTGTACTCTTACAAACGATATCTGGTAGCAGTTGAAGAAGGCAAAGTAGGTTTTCTCGATGAAAAGTCCGTTGGTACACCTACAAGGAAAACCAAAAGAGGCAGTGCAGGAAGTGTTACAAGTACTGAGAGTCAAAGAAAGTTCCCAAAGAGGAAACCTCCATTCAAAAGGAAAGTTCCCTCTAAGGAAGTTGTTCCTATTCCCATTCCCAAGTCTGAACCACAAAGAAAGCTAGTGGATGAAAGCTCTGATGAAACCGAATCAGACGAGGAGGTCACCTACTCTGAAACTGCAACTGATGTCACTCCAAAAGTAGCTAAACCTCCCAGTCCAAAAGCTGACCAAGGCAAAGGGAAGACTCCAGTAATTGAGCATGAAGAAGAAAGCTCAGATGAAGAGCCACTGGACACTGACTACAGGAAGAAGTTCAAAATCATTAGACTCCAACACAAAGCAAAAGAGTTTGAACATGACAAATGCGTGGCCCCGGAGGGTCAAGTGGTGGTGTCCAATCTACACCAATTCCTGATGCGGTTAATCAACCCGATAAGGGAATTGGTGCCACCACTCTTGAGCAACAACAAAAGCGCGTGGAGGATTCTATTGATTATGACTTTGAGGAACCTGAAAAAGAAAAGTCTGAGAAAGAAAAAGCTGATGAAGAGGCTGCAGCTCAAGCCAAAGCAGATGAAGAGGCCCAGACTCAGGTTGAAGTTAAGGCTAAATCTGCACATGATGACAAAGTGAGTTATGATGATTATCTTCTTGAAAGTCCTACTCGCTCTAAGGAGGAAACTTCTGAACCTCCTAAGGACCCTGAATCACCTCACGACTCCTCATCATCAGATTCATCTTCTCACTCTTCACCCCCACCATCCAAAGGAACAACCAGATCCACATCCAAATCTGTAAAGAAGCAAACAGACTCTTGGATATCTCGGGCAAAGACAAGAATTGTTAAAGCTGTCAAGCAAGTTCGGAAGAAAGATGTAACCAACAAAAAGCTAAATCAACTCGTTGACAGAATTAACTTTCTTCAAGACGGGATAAACGAGTTGTTGACAGAAAGGGAACAAATCCAGAAGTTTATCAAAGGAGATTTCCAAAAGGAATTGGAGAAGACGGCAAGAGAATACACTCACAAGTTTCTTCTCGACACTGTCCCTGGTGTGACTAGAGAAGTATTCTCCAAACAACTTACTCCAAACATCGTCGCATTGGTTAAACATATAATGGCCAAAGAATCTGATCTTTCTGAAACCGAGTTAATTGCTAAACTGGTGATGCAAATGTCAAACGACCTGCAACTTTTACTTCGGATGAAGCTAAGTTTTTTGAAGGTCTACTAGATTATCAACTCAGATCATCATGCAAGGAATCAGCAGATCAACCTAAACGACCAAGAGATGAAGATGATACGGATAAGGACCCTGCACCTAAACGTCCAAAGAAGTCTGGAGAACCCTCCTCTATGCCACCACCACCCCTACGGACTCCAACAACAAGACAATCTCCTCCACGCTCTTCCACTGACAAACCTCAGGACTCTGAGTTACCACCCCAGACAGAGAAAACCGGTGATCACTTCGAATACACTGGTGGTGACGATGAGGAAGTCTCTGAGCCCCAACAACAACCCACCTCTCCCGCTTCATCAAAGAAACCAGAATCCTCATCTAGGCCAAAGAAAAAGAAGAAGAAGACGCCCAAGGATGACGAAGATGACACTGAATATGACACTGAATATGACTAGACGAAGATGACACTGAATATGACTGGTTTTCGACACTTGTTGATGCTACTCCCGCTCTAACTGATGATCAAGATATGGTAGAAGGTCGTACATTGGAGCATGCTAAGTTACTGCAAGAAAAGTTCCGAGTGAAGAAGATGACGAAATCAGAGTTGAAACGAATCAAGAATGAAGCCTTTCAACTACTCAAAGACAGCTCGGAAGGCGCTATTGAAGTTGAATATCACCTTGACAACATAGCACGAGCCATGTCTAACAACATTGATTGGCTCAACCCTGAAGCAAACATCGACTACACCAGAAGAGATAAGGCTCCATACTACACCGATTGGTCTAAACCTCTACCAACGATTGGTCAACCAGATCAACCTAAGATTCCATTCCGCTACTTCTTCAACAATGATTTGGAATTTCTTCTACACGGTAGCGATGATTCAAAGAAATACGCTACATCACTTACACTTCCGTTCCCAGCAGCCATATACTCCAACTGCATAGCCATCGAAGAAAAAGCTACCCACATGTTTTCCAACAGCGTGGAAAGGTATGACATTGATGCAATGTACGGGATTCACCATTGGCCGGAACGCCGACGAATCTACTACAAAAGCTGGCAGGTTCGAAAGTCTTAACATGAAGTGTACAGTGATAAAGGGATCGTTGCTGTTAAGCATGTCACTCTTTCGTCTAAATGGGATTACACCTTCCTCAAGACTGTCGTGGCCAAAAGACAAGACGAAAGGGACTATGAATTATGTGAAGCGGACTTTTAGAACTTGTCTCTCAACGACATTGAAGATTTGTATCTCGCCAAGGTACAGGGAAGAATGAGACAATTCTCGACTGAAATTCAACGTGAATACATCAAGTCCCTGCTCATCTTCATCAGAAGCATAGTGATCCAGGAACGTGTAGAAGATTTACAACTTGATGTTGAATCATATCAGACTCATGTCAACTTCACCAGACCTCAGCTAGAACTTTCTGACATCAACCATCTTCCACAATACACTCTCGTCAGCAAACCATTCGGAGTAGTTTACCGTAGTGAACTACAACGCAACTGCTTGATGGCGTGTAGAGATCTTCATAAGTTTGGGGACCACACACTGAAGAAGGTTAGGGATGGGTTAGCTTATCGGTTAAAGGAGATACATGAAGGCATCGGGTCGAAGAAGCGATGGAATTCTCAAGAAAAAGGGGATGTTAAGAGGATCATCACTCGGATCGATGAAAGGTTGTACAGAAGGGACCAGTTCAGAACTCTGGAGAGCTTTGTAGGTGGTCGTCCCAGGATTACTCTCACAGGCTATCAACGCCCAGTTCGCATTCCTGGTGATATTGCTGGACTACCTGGTACCCCTTAAACTGTTTCAATTTCATACTAATTTGGATGTGTGATTATTTAATGACAATGGCTTGTGCACACATCACAGTGTACAACCCGTTCTTGTAATGAAAGGACCCTGTGGTACGCTTCAGTGCCACAATCCTTATAAAAGGAGCGAAAGCTTCTTACTTTTGAGTAAAACCCATCAAACCTTTCATTTTTCAAGGTTTTGCTCAAAACAACAAGTACTTCCCCTTACGTTTTTAAAACCTCAAAAGTTAGTATTACTTGTTGAGGGGGAGTATTTGCTAAAACTTTGTTCAAAAAATTGTTCTTCATGATAATCTTCCCATAAAACTCGAAATGGTTATATTTATTATCAAAATGTTATCAAAAATAACATTTATATATGCCATTTTTGAGGGGGAGAAAATTATTGTGATAAGAAATATGTTGATTTGCTATTGAATCGTCGTGTGAAAAGACTTAACCCATGAATTGACGGGATCTGAACAGTCATATATTGAAAAGATTTGTCTTCCAAAGACTTATCCAAGTAAATTGTACCTATTCGAGAAACTCTTGATAGACATGAACTTTGACGGGTTTGACAACCTTTCGAGGTTTGTCCACACCTTCAAGGTAGTTACTAGAGCTAGTTGTCACCTAAAAATTGACAATGTAACTCTTTAACTATGCAACGTAACCGTGTCCCTCGGGGAATGGTCTATCTTGAGTTGATCAATTCAAAAGTGCGCGCTCTTCTCTTACCGTGCAGATTTCTGTAAAAAAAAATACTTAAGCACGTGTGGAGGGGGAGTATTTCTGCAAAATCTTAAACTCTCAACAGAGGTATTAAATGCTTTTACTACTAACCACTTTGAGAGATTTTCATGAAAATGGTTTTATGGCAACATAGGTTAGTCATGGAGTTATAAGGTGACTGAGGTTAGGAATAACCGTCCTATGATCCGCCAGAGCCGGAGGGATCTACTCAAGGATACCACCAATAGTTAGAATTAGAAGTCCTTAGGTATGATTATAAAAAGGAGAAGATGATAATCGGAGAAAGAAGGAGTTGAAGAATTAAAAAGAAAAGCAAAGAAAAGGGTGAAAAGAAATAGCCCTCCAGATTATTCAACTTAGGGCAGACACAGGGTTCAATTCATATGCTACTGGTAGTCACTAGATGACACCGGTATTGTAGATAAAAGTCGTCATGGACCCAGTGACGCATGCACTAAACCTTCTTAGCCACTCAAGTTTCTCCCAACAGAAGCTTGTTTCATTCTCACAGGGAACCCTACGTAAACTATCAGTTTTCTCTTAGAGATTGCCGGTATTGAAGAAGGAGACCCTCTCCCTAGTCTCCGCTCAGGAAAACCAAAGTGCACTATTGAGTCTAGAGCCACGAGATTCATCAAAAGATCTCTTAGGTACACTTGACATTTCATCACGTGTTGTTCAACAATAAGAACAACAGTGGTACGTTATCGAGTCCTACACAGATCCTAGCAATCTGTCGAGAACATTTATGAGAGGTTCACTATTGTGATCCTCAGTGATTGAATGGAAACTCCTGCCAGGGTCAACATCAAACAGCCCTGACAGCAGGTCACTTCGGTAACTCCCCGTGGATTACGCTTAGTGTGTCTCAAACAGTCTACAGTCGTGAGGTGATGTTTTGGTGTACCTCAGCGACTCATCTGAACTGTAGGTGTACTTCGGTACATCGTGTTATCTCACTTGTGGGACTCCAGTTCAGGAACGGCCTTTGTGAGAAATAGAGACGTGTTTTCACACTATGCTGTTAACACCCTCGAAATTCAAACTTGTAAGTGCCGGAATCCGCTTATTACTAACCGTGTGTATATTTTCTTCTTATGGAAGCTCTGGAGCGGACTGATCGTGCAGATTCTTCACATGCTCATACCAACATCATCTCTAATGCAAGTTCTCTCAAAAGGCAACACAAAAGTCATAATAATTCTTCGTCATGTCAAAGAATATACTAAGTTTTAAGACTAAGAGAACTTCATCAGTACTGCAATCCAACGTTAAAGAGCGTATGAGCATGTTGAAGAAAGACGTGGAGACACTGGAGCAACGAAGCAGACCTGATGCAGACAACAACAACATACTATCACTACCATCACAAAGAACAAAGATTAAAGAACAAAGAAAATGATGACGTCAAAGCAGAACTTTTCAAAGGAAACAATTTCTCTACACTGGGGAGATTGTTCGAATCAAGGCAATTCTTCTCACAAGAAAGAAGAATGTCAGAAGACGTCGAAGCTACTATTACATCAACACCTTCACCGTTCACATCATCAATCACTAACACTTAGGGGGAGATTGTTGGAATCACTCCTAAACTAGAATTCAAGTGTTAGTAATTAATATGTAATAGTTAGCTTAATTAGGCCTTTATGTTTGTTATTAAGCTAAGGCTTATGTAGAAGGCCCATAAGCCTTGGCCCAAGTCCAATAAGGAAAGGAAGGGACTAGGAGTGTTGCCCTAGCTCCCTCTCCTATAAATACCTTTGTAATACCCTCACTTGAGGGTTGGTTGTTCATTTTATCATATTAATTACGCATAACTATTCTTCATTATATTCGTGTGTGTGATAACTTGTTCATCCGATCTATCCTTCATCTCTACTTCTTATATTGATGCTTGTGTTACTAATATGGTGACCTAACAGTAGTTAAGTATGATATCTTCTCCAGATCTGCTGCTGTCATCCTGCTTTTCCAATGCTACAACCTCATTGTCCGCATTACCGACAGTTGCAGTAATCACAACATTCTCAACATCCATTTGAGCATTCCTTTCATGTACACCAACTCTTTCACCTTGCACGACTGCGGGATATCGGGAATTTGATGATGTCTGACGCTTGGAATTGTTAATTTTTGAACACATCTTAGCCAGAGCCATGCATCCTTCTTTCAATGCCACAAATGCAGCTTCATGTTCAGAATCCATTGAGTTAAACACTCACTCTCCCCTGCAGAAGAATCAAGGAGAAAAGGTGCGAAGTCGATATAGCACACAGAAGGCCGATATAGTAAATTTCAATTTCCCTTCAAAAATAATTTTGAAAAAATTTTGACTCTCAAAATTTGAAATTCACTATAAAATTCAATTCTAAGGTTGTAAGAAAAATTTGAGTTATGACAATTTTTACGCCAAATTTGACCCGAAAAATTCGAATTTGGGCCCAAAAATTTGAATTTTTGACCAAAATTTTCACAGTTAAACCAAAATTTGATAACTTGTGTTGATGGATCTTTGCAGTCGAGAGAAACTTGTTGTTTGTTGAAGAAGTGCTTAGGCGTAGAAAACCACCTTATGCGTAGAGGAAACCTTACGCGTAGAACCTGCTTATGCGTAGAAAGTGCCTTACGCGTAGAAAGAAGCTTACGCCTAAAAACACCACCTTACGCGTAAAAGTGATATTTACTAGTAGGATTAGCTTACGCGTAAGAAATGAGAAACACTAAGATTAGGCGTAAACTGAAAGTTAGGCGTAGAAAACTTATGCGTAGGATTAGCTTATGCGTAAGACAAGGCTTAGGCGTAAGGAAAATCTTAGGCGTAAAGAGTTCTACGCATAAGTTTGAGCTTATGCGTAAAATTAGGGTTTTGCCCAAAAAATCCTTTACACTATCACAGTGTAAACGATATCCAAAGTCGAAGTGTTTTCAGGCATATCCAAGCAAGAAAACACTGAGTAAACCAATAGCACTGAAGATCAAACCTTGAGAAGCTTATGCGTAAGTTTAGGGTTTCGCTTATGAGTAGAAAGTACTAAAAACAGATTTTATGCCCAAAAGTGTTTAGAAACTTGATTTTTATGATGAAATAGCTTCAATATCACCAAAATAACAAGAAAGTTTAAAACTTGATGATCCAAAACTCTTTTTCACCTTATGAGTAGAAAGAGGTACACGAATGAAATCAAGCTCAAAAACACTTCTACACACGTAAAGTTTCAAACTTTTTGCAAAAACTTAAACTTTAACACCAAATAACCTTTAAAGTACAAGAATCTTGAATTTTAAAGTGAAAAAATTTGAGCTTTATGCGTGAGAAAGATTAAAAACGTGAAACCTTACGAGTAGACAATAACAAACCGTTTCACCCAACTAGATGGCGAATGATACCACTGTCAGGTTCCCATATTAGTAACACAAGCATCAATATGTAGAAATAGAGATAAGATGATCGGTTGAACACGTTATCACACACACGAATATAAATGAAGAATAGTTATGCGTAGAGTGAAAGATAAAATGAACAACCAACCTTCAATAGAAGGTTTACAAGAGGTATTTATAGGGCAAGGAGCTAGGGCAACACATCTAGATTCCTTCCCTTCTTATGGGCTTGGGCCAAGGCTTATGGGCCTTCTACATAAGCCTTAGCTTAATAACAAACATAAAGGCCATATTAAGCTAACTATTACATATGAATCACTAACACTTGAATTAAGGTTTAGGAGTGATTCCAACACTTAACATTATAACCCGAATAAAAGCCCTCTTTGATGAATTTATTTTATTTGTCTTGATACTTGTACAAGCTTATGGTAAAAAGCATTGATCATAACTAGGCATTGAGTGATTTACATATACCCACCAATATGTGAGTGTTGAGTGAATTCATAAAATCATTCGTGAGGTGTTTAGTTATGTTATCTAAAGTCATTTGGTTCATTTTAAAATTTTCACATATTAAAAGTAAATTAACAATTATTTCTCTTGAGGTGATTGTTTAGATTTTTGGAACCACGGTGTCGAGACCATTGAAATCGATTTGCATAAATGCTAGACCTACTCGAGGGCGAGTAGAACTTAAGTATGGGGGAATTTGATAACGCTCAAAATGAGTATTTTTTAGTAGCGTTATTACTGGTTTTGTGTATTATAATCGGCTATATTTACTCATAATTGTTGCAAAAGTGCAAAAGAAGCGTATTTGTATGTGAATGTAGCCAGGTGTCGTAAAAGGTGAAGAAATGAAGATTTCATGCAAATTTGGATAATTCCCAAGATAGAAAGTCAAGTGAGGAAGCTCTTGGACTCAATGATTAGGAAGCGCAATGATTTCTAAGTGTCTACATCAGATAAAGATCAAGTTTCGTCTTGAAAATCAGCATCGAAAGTAAAGAAAAAGGCACGAATCAATAAAAGTCAACCAAAGTCAAGATTGGGTGTACGAAAGGCTCCCAGCCGATCGGTTGGAGCCCGCAACCGGATTGGCTTGGGTGATGGACAAAACGCAACCGGATCGGCTGCGGCGCAACCGATCCGGCTGCAAACTCTGGAGTTACACTTTTGGTCATTTATTGTTGCCTTAACTTCCATTAATCATTAAAGGTCGATCATTTCCAGTTAATAACTTGTTTGGGACGTTTTTAGCCTGATAGTTAAGGGTTCTTAGCTATAAAATGAACCTAGACTTAGTAGTCTAGTGTGACACAACCAAAAGAGTAATAGTTTACACCAAAGCAATTACCAACCCTTATTATTCATCCCAAAAGTCTTGTATCTGCTGTAAAACGTCCAGGAAAGTGGTGAGATAAATTCTCATCCATTGTGTAATCATTCAGAGTTGTACGGTTAGGCTAGACGATTGGAGGCGTGTGGTTGCTATATTCCACAATTTCTAATTCTTGTAATCCAAAGCTTAGGTATTTTATTGAATTTGTCATGAATTTCTATTCTCTTGAATTATTTGAATTACCTTGTTACTACTTGTGTTATGTTATGATTGTCATGAAGTAATTCTTGAATATACTTGTGTGTAAGGGTGTAGGAAATTATAGGAGTGTTCTTATATGTGATGCATTTAAATGATCTTGTTTAAATGAGTTTGTTGGAAAAACTACTAGTCTTGTTTGATTTGTCGGTAAAACATGTTTAAGAAAAAGGACCGAAAGGATTTCTCTTATGTTTTATTCTAAAAAGTTAAGTGACAAACTAGTATGGGGATATGGTGATTGACACTCACCATGTTTACTTATTGAAACAAGACTGGAAACGTTTTCATCACGAAAGGGTCGAAAGATTCGTAGGAACAAGTTTAATGAGAACATTTACAAACAAATAGATTTTCTAAAGAATAATCATTAGGATAAGGACCGAAAGGATTACCTATATGTTTTTGTTCTTAAAATGATTTTACAAAACATAAACCATGGGTTGGAAATCATTTGCTTATGATTTGTTGATAAGGATTTAAAAGGTACACTTTTGAGGGGTCATTTAAGCCCTTAATTGATCACTTTTGTATCCGTTACTACTTAATTTCGTTCCTTTTTCACTTTTTAGGTCTCTTGAAGGCAAATTGCTGGAATGACACTTATTCGGATGAAAAGGCGCGAATATACGAAGAAAATGGCCAAAGTCAAGAATCGAGACACTCAAGCTGCTGGAACTGAAGGGGACGTCGTCACGGCTTAATTGCGACGCCGTCGCGAGACATCTTGAGACGACTCAGAGAGCAAATTGCTAATTTACAAGTGACGGCATCAGGTTTAAAAGAGTAGGGCATCGCAACTCAGACGGCCTAGATTTGGATCCAGACGGCGTCAGAGATTGAAGCCGATGGCGTCACGGCCATAAGGTGACGCCGTCACAGAGTTGACGTGGCCAAGACGAAACCCTAATGGCGGCGACCCGACGACGTCACAATTAAAGAGTGACGCCGTCGAATTTTGTAACACTATATATAGAATCTGAATTTTTCAGTTTTTAGAGAGGTAGTTTTGTGGAGTAAAAAACCTAAACCGAACCAAGGCTGTCTTGTGCAATATCTTAGGGTTCCATACCCTATTTTACAACAAGATAAGTGTTTTACTTCATTAATTCAATCATGTCTTCAATTGTTTGTGTGTATGCTTGCATGTTCTCCATGTCCGGCTAATTTACTTGTGTGTTTGCTTAGATATATGAAACCTAGGTATTGAATATTAATTGGTTGTCTCTTATCTTAATTGTGATTGACCTAGTATTGCGATAGGTCATTCGTTGTGTTATTAATGCTTGATTAGTCTTTGTTGAACCTTAGCTTAAAGTTAAGTGGAATTGTAGGCTAAATATCCAAAGATAACCTTAGTGTTAAGTTTATGAATCCTAGAGATTTCGTAGTCATTAACCTTAGGTAGCTTCAAAGCGTTAGGGATCAACGCATACCCTACGACCTTAGAAACACAACGCGTTAAGAATAAGGATGTGACAATTCAACCATCAATAGGAGATAACTAGGGAGTAATAACATCTAAGTAAACTCATTTTTAATCATCATAAGAGCACATAAGAATAGACATAGACTACATCACCTTAGTTTAGATAATTAGATAATTAGATAAGTAGAGTAATCGGTAGAAATACCAACCCCCAAATCCAAACCCCGAGATTCGTAATTTCAATTTTCTAAAAAACATAAAAAAGATAAAAAATAATCTTCCTCAACCCCAACCTTAGCGTAATAATTTCTCACTAGCATTCCTATTCCCCTAGAGAACGATATCAATTCTCGAGGCTTACCCTAATACTACACTACAACGATTAGGTTCACTGCCTAGGGTGTTGAAAAACTTGCTCGACGAAAAGGAAGTTCCTTTTACCCCGAACGCGCATTGTACGCGTATCAAGTTTTTGGCGCCGCTGCCGGGGAATAGAATAGCTAGTTAGGAGTCCACCTCGTTGGTTTCCTTCCTTGATTCATATAAAGTAAGCTTTTTCCCACTTTTAGCTTCCTCGTAGTCTATCCCCCTTCTTTGTGACTCTTGTTCGTAAAACCCATCACTCACCATGATTCGTATCTTTCGCCGAAGAGTCTTCACACTACCCACCCCCAATCCCCCTCCCAATCCCGAAATTGAGAACGCAATCCCACAAAACCCTTCACCCGTTCACCACTCTGGAAATCACCTAGGGCATAATGAAATAAATTGGCAACAACAAAGTCCTTTCTATGACTTGGATTTCGATGAGGAGTTTGATTATGGTGAAGCACTTGATAACGGGGAGGTCATTGAGACTTCTCCCAATGTTTTGACCCTAGGTGTAGAATTGAGGCTAATGGCCCCTTTAACATGCAATTCCCCTGTAAGATAGGATTTGAAAGTTTTGATGCTAACTTGCACTCATTCTCACCTTTAAACTTAATCTCAAGAAATCTATATAACAAAATAAAGGTAGATGAATTAGCCTATCAAGGGGATAATGTTGTTGATGCGTTCACTTAGTTGGATGTGTTTGTTGGAAGTTTTGCCTATGTGGTTGAATTCATGGTTCTAGAGGATTTAGGAGAATTCATTGATGGAAGCCTTACCCAAGTCATATTTGGAACAAACTTTAAGAGAATGACTAGATTGAATGAACGGATGATTGATGGTCTAATCACATTCTTCGATGGAGTTGAAGATTTTGTCTATCAGATGCCCCATACATATCCTAGGTTTAATCACAAAGATATAGAGGCATGCAATCGGATGGCTCCCATTCCGATACTTAGTGAGAGAGATAAATAACGAGGACTTAGGCATACTTATGAAAAAAATGAGCGATACTATAAAAAATGCCTAGAGTTAGGAGATGATTACAAGAAGTTTGAGAGAACATTGGAATGGCTTAGGTATGGGTACGTGAGCGTGCACGAGACTACGTAGGGGCAGGACTTCGAGTCTAGCTACAAGACTCATAAATAAAGAAAAGCGCTTCGTGGGAGGCAACCCATGCTTAATTGTTTGCTTGTTTGTGTGTCGTATATCTTTTATTGATTGTTTATTCTCATGTTTAAATTTGTAAAAATGATTTATTTTGTCTTTAACCTCGTCTTAATTACATATAAAGGTATTTTACATAAGGGATAAGTGTAGGGAGGATTACACACGTTTTCAAAAATAACGTGAACATGAGAATTACAATTATTTAAAAGATATACATGTATGTTTGTTCGAGTCAAATGCTTGTATCGAGTCATAATTGATGTTTTGCAGGAAATTTTTCCAGAAAATCGCAGACCAGTTTCTGTCATGATAACCTGATGGCGTCAGGGTCGCAACATGACGGCGTCAGGAAGAGTAGAAACCGTTTAGTACTTTTTCTCGTTTTCTGAGCTACTTATAAATTTTTGAAATTTTCCATGTCTTAATTTTCCAGAAAATCTGTAAACATCCATTCCACAAGCATTATATCCTAGTTTAGTAGCGTCATATATATATTGTTACCAGGTTTTGTTTGTTTTCTTCAAGTGTGCAGGTTTAATTTATCAAGAAGAAGATACATAAGATTGGAAGGAGCTTTTAACGCAAACACTCTTCTTGAAGAAAAATTTAACCACTACTTCACACGGATCCTACCGAGCTAATCAGGGGAGTACTAGTTTCTTTCGTTTTTAATTACCTTCCATTATCATAACTTTGATACTTTCGGGGAACATTGGGGACAATGTTCAGTTTAAGTGTAGGGAGGGAAAATAAAACGGGAACTTTGAAACTATGCTTATCCTTGACTATTTGCCTTGTCCAATTTCATTTGTGTAATAAACCATGAGAAATATCGGTTAGGGTAATTTTGGCACCAAATTTAAAAATTTTCATGACATGTAGGAGTGGGCCATTAGTCTTAATAAAGCGTCTCATGGATAGGAAGTTATATGACTAGCACAAAAACCCTTTACCACTTAAATTCCACCCAAAATGTGAGGATCACCCTTAGATTTGTAGGAATTAAAGCATTCCACTTTAATGCTTCGAGTGTGAACTGGTAGTATAATAGATTCTAGAACTTGTTTTGTGATGCATTCCGAGATCGCTAGTAAGACTACACTTGTGTAGTTAGGAATAACTAAATGATAAGAGGCATTAGGATAACCCTTGTTTGATACCCGTAATATAATTACTTCTTCCACATCGGTTGAGTAATTCTCCCACACCCTTGCGTTTTACTCATCTTTAGTACACGATACCCCTAGTTAACCCCTCAGAGCCTATCTTTTTCGCGGTTCTCGTGATGTTTCGGTTTTTCGGAATATCAATGAAGAGCATTGTTTATAATCCACCCCCAAATGTACACCCAAATCGCCTTAGCCTACCTTGTATGCACTCACTTTTAGTGCATTATTGTTATCATACTAAACCCTTAGTTCAATTATCTAGTTGCTTGCATAAGTTGCTAAGTCGAGTCATATCCTTTGTACACAGTTTTGGGACGATTGAGACTCATGCGAAAAGTTAAATTTTATGAAATGACGGGAAGGAACGTTAAATTCAAATTCCCTTTATTTACGTAATAATGTACTCCAAGTGTTTTGATATTTTCAATTCGAGTTAGAGTAATAAAAACTCAAGTGTAGGGATGTGCCTATAAATCCCTATTATTTTGATGTTATCGTAGAGGATGGTAGAGTAAAAGTGTATGAAAAAAAAATTGAAAAAATAGAGTGATGAATATATATATATATATATATATATATATATATATATATATATATGAAAAAAACATACGGGCTACCATCCTACATCTATCTTTAAATTTATGTTTGTTTGTTTCAATTTATCTAGAGTTTAGAGTGTCGAGTCTTGGCTTAGCAACGTCATTCTTCTCATGCTTGTGACATAAAGATTTTTGACTTGCCACCGCTAAATCGCCTATCCCACCAAACCCTTTGTTTCCCAACCGTAAGCCTAACATTACAACCCTTTAAAAGACCTCTTGGATAGTTTTTCCTAGGTTCTTACGCCAAAGCGATGGATGTTTGATCTAATCTCAAGCCTATGGTAATCTATGTACTAGGACCGGTTAATGAGTGTTTATCTTCCATTTCCAACTTGATATATTTCATATACACCTGAGAGATGAGAGTATCCAAACACCACTTGTGAGGTGCTAGTATGTAATTTCCGTGCTTGTTATGACTTTTGCGGGGCTTATATGTGTTGTGAATCGTTCTAAACTAATGCTTCATGACCCCTAACTTATAAATTAATTGGCCAAAAGCACATATGCTTGAGAACAAGCAAATACCAAGTGTAGAGATATTTGATAAGGATTTAAAAGGTACACTTTTGAGGGGTCATTTAAGCCCTTAATTGATCACTTTTGTATCCGTTACTACTTAATTTCGTTCCTTTTCACTTTTTAGGTCTCTTGAAGGCAAATTGTTGGAATGACAATTATTCGGACGAAAAGGCGCGAATGTACGAAGAAAATGGCCAAAGTCAAGAATCGAGACACTCAAGCTGCTGGAACTGAATGGGATGGCGTCACGGCTTAATTGCGACGCCGTCGCGAGTCATCTTGAGACGACTCAGAGAGCAAATTGCTAATTTACAAGTGACGGCATCAGGTTTAAAAGAGTAGGGCATCGCAACTCAGACGACCTAGATTTGGATCCAGACGGCGTCAGAGATTGAAGCTGACGGCGTCACAAGCATAAGGTGACGCTGTCACAGAGTTGACGTGGCCAAGACGAAACCCTAATGGCGGCGACCCGACGGCGTCACAATTAAAGAGTGACGCCGTCGCATTTTGTAACACAATATATAGAATCCGAATTTTTCAGTTTTTAGAGAGGTAGTTTTGTGGAGTAAAAAACCTAAACCGAACCAAGGTTGTCTTGTGCAGTATCTTAGGGTTCCATAACCTATTTTACAACAAGATAAGTGTTTTACTTCATTAATTCAATCATGTCTTCAATTGTTTGTGTGTATGCTTGCATGTTCTCCATGTCCGGCTAATTTACTTGTGTGTTTGCTTAGATATATGAAACCTAGGTATTTAATATTGATTGGTTGTCTCTTATCTTAATTGTGATTGACCTAGTATTGCGATAGGTCATTCGTTGTGTTATTAATGCTTGATTAGTCTTTGTTGAACCTTAGCTTAAAGTTACTAGTGGAATTGTAGGCTAAATATCCAAAGATAACTGATTCGCTCCTGAACGGTCAAGTTTAATCACACAAGCTAACCACTTGTGAATGGCTAACCGTAATAAACTTAAAACTGCTCAGAAACCAATGCAATGAAGATTTGGAGAATATAGTGGATTCCCGGGTCGTTAAGTCCCACGGAGACTCAATGGTGTTTCAAAACTTTCAGAGATAGAATGATCACTAAGGATAATGATCAGTAAGGATTTGGATGGATGATTACTCTACTGATTGATTGGAATGTATTTGGATACAGAATTGGAAAGCACAACAATCAGATAAGACAAACGTAAATACGTACGTTTAAAAACTACGTAAACGTACAAAATAAAAAGTGAGATCTAAAAAATAAAAGATCTACAAATATGAAAATGACATTTTTGGAATCCTAAAAACAAAAGAAAAGTATTAGAAAAAGAAAATTATTTTTACAACTATTTATTTAATTATTATTAATTAAAAACTATTTCTAACTATTTAATAATACTTTAAATTAAAAGAAAATATGAAATAAGGTTAGAAAAATAAAATTATGATTTAGAAAAATCTAAAATATTATAAAACTTATTTTAAAACTAAAAATATATTTTTTACACTTTTTATCTATTTATTACTAATTAATTATTATTTAAAATACACTTAATTACTAGAAAATATAAAATAAACCTGGAAAAATGAAATTTTAACTTAGAAAAATCTAGAATATTATAAAACTAATTTTAAAACTGAAAAGATATTTTTTATTCTTTTTAATTATTTATTACTAATTATTTAATACTTTTAACTATTTAAAATTATAATAAATACTAAACAAGTTAGGAAAATTATGAAACTTTTTCTAAAAATAACTTAAGGTGACAGAAAACTAAGAAAAATATAAAAACAAGAAGTGCTTAATAATAAGCTGAAAAGAAAATTTAAAAAGCTAATTCCTATTAAATAAATGCTATCACTATATTAAAAATGATGTTTTTGTGGATTTTCTTTTTCAAAACTACTTAACTATTGATTATAAGAAACTTTTACAAAGACAAAAATTTTACAAACTTAAAAATAAGCTATTTGATAAGCTTATGAGCTAGCAGTATGAGTTATGAGCTTATATTGATT
Source organism: Chrysanthemum seticuspe (assembly GCA_019973895.1). NCBI lineage: Eukaryota > Viridiplantae > Streptophyta > Magnoliopsida > Asterales > Asteraceae > Chrysanthemum > Chrysanthemum seticuspe. The sequence continues at coordinate 113,017,727 of BPTQ01000002.1, read as the reverse complement.
TTAAAAGCCCAAATAAACTTGCAAGTTGGAAACAAAGGTGAAATAAGCTAAAACAAGCTACAAGCTACTTATATGAAGCTAAAAGACACAGAGTACCATATTGAAAAGCTGGGAATAAGCAGATAAGCTCTTGGCTTTTTGTTGTTAAAAGACAGAAATGGGACAAAGTTTGAGCTTATTGCAGCCCTACCAAACAAGCTAGAAAATGGAAATTTAAGCTTGGGACCTCAAGATGGCTAGGTCAGCTTTCCAAAGAACCAAGAATCACAAGCTTAGACCAACTAATAAGCTCTGTGGGAGCTTATCAAATTAGACTACTCAACTGTGCACAGGGCACCATTTCAGAACAGGTACTCAAAAGAAGCTGAGTAATAAGCAGTTAAATAAGCTAAACAGAAAATATAAAAAATACTAGGTTAAAGCTGAGCAACTAGATTTTGATATCCCAAAAGCTCAAAACATAAAACTCAAAGTTAAGCCCTATATAAAATATTCTATTTTATTCAAAAACGACCAAATGGAAAATTTGACTTTTATAAAAACTAACTAAGTTGACTTTTATGAACTTTAAATCAAAACTACTTACTGATTATGTTATGTTAAGCTATAATAAGGTTGAAATAAGCTAGATTAACAAGTTTTAAGCTAATATGAAGAGATTGACAAACTAAAACTTTAACAGTTAACAACTAAGTGAGATTAAAGGGATTTTTGACTTTTTAACAAATGACCACTGGTTTTTCTTGTTAAACTGAGATATTAGGACCAAGTGTGGCAGGAAACAAACACAAACAACAATTCAAACAACCTCTAACACAGTTTAACTAACAAATCCAAACAAGACTTAATATAACTGTTTTGGTGATTTTCAAAGATTATCACAGATTCAGTCCATGCATTTGATTAATAACCATATATTATCATATACTGAAACTAAATAAACATTAAACAACATCAATAACAACATAAAATTTATTAATAACACTTATACTAATTTAACTGTTAAAATGAGATTTTTGGTAACTACAAATTTAAATGAACAAACAACTGATTTTATTGTTTAATTAAACTTAACTATAACTAAGAAACATAGAAATACAAAGATTTAAGCAATAAACTTGCTTATACAGTAAAATGCAAAAGTTGAATTGAAAGCTTACAAGAGTCTATGCAACTGAAAACACAGAACCAAGATCAAAAGGCCAATCCTATAGGCTTACCACTAAGCCTCTAACCCAGGGCAATCCAATATTCACCCTGCTCCAGCTTTGATCACCATTTCTTGTGATTTTTGAATTTTCAACTATTTATTTGGTATTTTTGGTATTTTTACTTTTTAACTTCTAAACTGATTTTTAAAGTTACTAAAAGCTTTAATAAGCTTTCTGGGAGCTTATGTGGTCTTACTCAGTCCAAATCAACAACTAATAACAACATTCAAAACATATTGAAAATTTGAACTTGAAATTTGCAAATACTGAAATTGAAACTGAAAGCTTGAAATTGATTATTAAAAAGGATTCACAATACACTGAGATTGATTAAAACAGTACTTGAAAGCTAAGTTTTACACTAGAAAGCTTAAAATGATAAAAAACGACTAAGAAAATAAAAATTACACTCGATATCTTGATACATTGCTTCTCTTCTCCTCTTTATAGACTTTTTGGACTTCTTGTCGACCTCTGATAGTATCCCACTCATTTCCAGCCATTGGATTGGCCAAAATCATCATATTCGTCCAAGTGTAATTTTTGGCGCCAAAAGTCTCTTAGCAGGTTTGAGCAGGTTTCAATCAATAAATGAAGTTTGGGTGTTAGTGGAAGTGGAGGGGGACAAGGTAAGGTAGTATACAAGTGGTGTGTTGAAAAAGATGAAATACCAGCTCTGGTTTTTGGATTTCAGCTGATGGAGAAGGAGGTGAACAGTAAACGTGGTATATTTGGCGCGTTGACCGAATTTGACCGAGGCTTATAATAACGTGGGAGGGGTCAAGGGTCAAGGGTGGTTCAAGGCTCAAGTCCAAGGGGGGTTCAAGTGGTTTGGGCTTGTGTGTTGGGCTGGACATGGGTTTGGTATTAAAAGGGTGTCCGTTTGGTATAGTAGATAGTTAACCCAAGGACCAAAAATGTAATTCGGCCAAAGTTAAGGACTGAACTTGCCCATTTTCCAAAGATATCAAAAGGGCCAAACTTGACAAAATTTGATAGTACAAGGATAATATTTGATCATTTTCCATTTTAAAATATCCAAGGACTAATTTTGTCATTTTTCAAACTTTAAGGACCTTTTCTGCCATTTGACCAAAGAATCATTCAAGGACCATTTTTAACAACTTAGAATATTTCAGGGACCTTGAATGATATTTTTCTTGATTTTGATAAACCAGGGACTGGATTTGACAACTTTTGAAACTTGGGGGACTAAAACTGCAAATTTTGCAAACTTGATACATTTTTCATCTAATTTTGATATTTTTGCATTTAAAACACATAAAACACTTGTTTGTGATATTTTCATCATTTTAATGCATTACTGAGTGTTTTCAGATGATTTTGCAGTTTAGATTGTACAAAAATGATGAGTATTTAGACACTCATCAATCCCCCACACTAAGATATTGCTAGTCCCTAGTAATGTTTTAGAACTTTAATGGATTTTAAAGAACTCTTTACCAAAAGCCATCACTTCTGGAGTAGCCAATTGTTTTGGTTCAAGTAAGAACCTTGGTACAACGATAACCAAATGATTTTGAGCAAATCATAAGCTGTAAACGGATTTGATTTGTCTTTACCAGAAGCCGTTTGCTCTGGACTAGCCAACTCTTAGATAAATTATCAATATTATCTTTGCTGAGCCGATTACCAATTATAGTTTTTCCACTGCCTTTACCACAAGCCATAAACTTGCGGGCTAGCCAACTCTTCACTTTTTAGGATATGGTGAGTTGAATACCATACAATTTTGGGCAAATTGCAAGCCGTAAACGGATTTGAGAAATCTTTACCAAGAGCCGTTTGCTCCTGGATTAGCCAATCCTTTTGTTTTTTAGACATGGCGGACTGATTACCATTTGCTGAGTAAGTGAAAAACACTTGCTCCAAAAAAAATTTTGGCCAAAAACGGGGGAATTGGGTGGATAATACATAAAATTCGTGAGAATTCCCCCCCCCCCCCCCCCACACTTAGAAATGAATATTGCCCTCAATATTCAAAGTACCGGCGGTTATGCCGAAACAGAGAACGTAAAAGATAAATACTACGGCCATTATTTGAAAATGATTTTTTTTTTTTTTTTTTTTTTTTTTTTTAGAGAAAACTTATATACAATAGCGGGGGGCAACTCCCCCACACTAGGATGGTAGAACAGAGAAAGAAGACAGAAATATGGGTGAAAACCCATATGGTGTGTGCTATTGTTTTTGATTACCGAGTCATTAGCTTGACTCGATCCCCGCATTCATTGGTTCATGGGGAAAGTTTGTAGATCCGGGACAACCATGGATGGAATGTCCTCTCCAAAGTAATGCTTTAATCGATGACCATTCACTTTAAAATTTGGACCATCGGGCTGAGATAACTCAATGGTACCATAAGGATAAACTTTAGCAATAGTAAATGGACCAGACCAACGGGACTTGAGCTTTCCCGAGAAAATCTTCAATCTTGAATTGAAAAGAAGGACTCGATCACCAACGTTGAAAACGCGGTTCTTGATTTTAGAGTCATGAATCTTCTTTGTCTTTTGTTTGTAGATCAAAGAGTTCTCGTATGCTTGATCACGGAGTTCATTTAATTCATTCATTTGAACTTTTCTATGATCACCAGCTGTCTGAATATCGAAATTTGCATGTTTTAAGGCCCAGTATGCCTTGTGCTCAAGCTCAATCGGAAGATGACATGCCTTTCCGTACACTAGCTTGTATGGAGTACACCCGATGGGTGTTTTGTAAGCTGTACGGAAGGCCCAGAGTGCGTCATCCAGCTTATCCGACCAGGATGCACGATTTTCGCCTACTGTCCTTTCAAGAATTCTTTTAATACCACGGTTGGAAACTTCCACCTGCCCACTTGTTTTGGGGTGGTATGCAGTAGAGAGACGGTGGGTTACACCATACTTTTGCATCACACGATCAAATTGATCATTGCAAAAATGTGTACCACGATCACTGATTATAGCTCTCGGAGTTCCAAACCTAGCAAAAAGAGATTTTAAAAACTTCACAACAACTCGGGCATCATTGGTAGGTAAAGCTTTAGCTTCAACCCATTTTGACAAATAGTCAACAGCCACAAGTATGTATTTGTTTCCTCGAGAAGATGGAAATGGCCCCATAAAGTCAATACCCCAGATGTCAAATATCTCACACACTTGAATAGCGTTTTGTGGCATTTCATTTCTTTGAGATATATTTCCGTGACGTTGACAAGCGTCACAGGCTTTGACAAATTCGTGGGCATCCTTATAGATAGTGGGCCAATAAAATCCTGAATCAAACACCTTTTTGGCGGTGTAGTTTGGACTATGATGGCCCCCGGTGGGTCCAGCATGGCAAGCTTTGAGAATGTCAATAGCTTCATGTCCATAAACACACCGTCGGATGACTTGATCCGCACAAATTTTGAATAAGTAGGGGTCGTCCCAGAAATAATGTTTAACATCTTTGAAGAATTTGTTCTTCTGTTGGGTTGACATCCCTTTCACTATGAAGTTACCCGCATGGTAATTTGCGAAGTCAGCAAACCATGGGGTGGTAGAATTTCCACGAAAAGAAACCGCATTGAGTGTCTCGAGAGGAAATGTTTCATTTATTTCCTTTTTCTCGAAAACATCTTGGTGAGGGTTTTCTAGACGGGACAGATGATCAGCAGCTAGATTCTCAGCTCCTTTTTTATCACGTATAATGATATCAAATTCTTGCAGGAGGAGAATCCAACGGAGCAATCTCGGTTTTGCATCTTGTTTTGCAAAGAGATATTTGAGAGCCGAGTGATCCGTATACACAACGCATTTGGTCAAGATTAAGTATGGCCGAAACTTCTCAAATGCATACACCACGGCTAGTAATTCTTTTTCTGTGGTGGTGTAATGAGTTTGAGCTTCAGTCATAGTCTTACTCGCGCAGTGGATAGGCTGAAAATGCTTGTTTCTGCGTTGCCCTAAGACTGCACCGATAGCAAAATCACTTGCATTGCACATGAGCTCAAAGGGTAAATCCCAGTCGGGGGCAACGAGAATGGGTGCTTCAGTAAGCTTTTTCTTTAATGTTTCAAAAGTGATTCAATTAAAATCAATAATAAGAAGATTGTTGTAGTATGCGGGGTAACTCAAACGTGTTAGGTTTGAGCACCAAGATCGTTCCGAACGAGGGTTGAATGGAATTTCCAACTCACGTCTCGATAATCGGGATTCGAATGAGAAAAGGGGATAATATGAAGTTATCTAAACTACGGGATAAGAAAAGCATAAGGAAACTAAAATATATGGGAAATCCTAAGAACTATGGCAAACTACGCAATTCTACACTAAAACGCAAATACGGGAAATTAACGAAACGCGAATAAAATGCAAGTACGACTAATCTAGATCCTAAAAATATCCTAAAACTACTTTTATACTAGAAATGATATTAGAAAACTAATTATGAATTAAAACTACTTTTTAGGAATTTTCTTGATTTTATTAAAAACTAATTATTAACTAACAAAAATAAACTAATTATCTAAAAATTATGAAAGAGAGAGGGAAAAATATGAAATAACTTTCTAAAAATCTAAAATAACATAAAAGACTTTTCCAAACTATTTTTGTAATTTTCAGATTAATATTCTATTTTCTATGAATTTAAATCTATTTAAATCTAATTTAAATTATTAAAAATACCAAATAAAAGGAGAAAAATAAGAAAAAATATTTTTTATGCTTTTTATATTTATCTAAAACTGTTAAAATTGAAAAACTATTTTTTGGAACTTTTTCTCAATTAATTGCAATAAAAGCTATTTTAAAATGATTAAAAACTGAATTTAAATAAGAAAAATACTAAACAGTAACTAAAAATTATGAAAATTTCAGGGAAATCCTAAAATATTATCCTAAAGCAGGGAAAAATATAAAAACTAGGGCCTATGTGGAAGAAATAGCAACTGATGTGTAAAAGGAGCTAGAATAAGCACTTGAAGATAAGCTATAAGCACTAGAGGGAAACAACAGATTAAATAAGCTATTGTATGCTAAAATAAATCTAAGGCAACTAATTATAGCTAATTCTAACACCTAATGAGCAGTCTAACAATGATTTAGGCAAACTGATGTATAAGCAAAACTAATAATCTGGCCCTATGTTTAAGCACTAGCAACAGCTTATCTAATAAGCTATAGAGAAAACAAAAAGTATGGCTCTCAAGCCAACCGACCAAAGAACATGTAACCAAAGTTATAGCTAAAAAGGACTAGTAAGGAAGAAGATATTGAGCAAGATAAAATGGCATATGTTGGACAGTAGGCTGCACAGAACAGGTACAGTAACAGGTCCCTACTTTTTGAGCTTATTTAAGGGCTTATGTAATAAGCTAACTGAAATCTAAAAGTGTGGCACTAAAAACAACCTATCAAACAGCAAATTGACCAAATTTGAGACCTTAATTAGATGAAATGAAGATAGTGCAAGGCCTGCACTTTTGGAGAAAAACTGATTTGGACAGATTTGACTTTTTAAGAACAATGAAAAGGTTTGACTTAAATGAGATTCAGAATCAAATGAGGGACTGATTTGGATGAAATAAGATGTTATGGAAGCAAAGCAAGCTAGGTGATCAACATCTAAACCTATATGACAGATAAGCTAACTGATGATTCCAACAGTAAAGAGCACAAGACATTTACTAACTTATTTTGACTTAGAGCCTAAATGACAGCAAAACAAAGACAGAAAGTGATGCATATAACCATATTACACCTAAAGCAACAGATCTAAACCATTATTCTAGCCTCTAAAGCAGTTTAACAAAGCAATCCAAACACTCCTTCAAATGATCATAATGCAACTAAACTCTATAATCCTGATGAGAATCTGCTTAAAACTGATAATAAACTTACTCAAACAACAATGTTAAAACAGAAATAGAACCCAAATGATTTAACTCCCAAATATGACCCGTTTGACTTATGTTGACTTTATTCAAAACTTGAGATTAAGGCAGATTTTAAGGCTGAGACAATCCCAAATCAGATGCAAAAGCTCATATGAGCTTATAAAACAGATGGAAATGGACTTATAACATGTAAGCTTAGAGATTAATGACAAAATGAAGAGACAGTTTATAAAATTCTTATCAATAACTTTTGAAAATACAAAACTTGAAATAGAAATTACAATGAGAACTGAACTTGTTACACTACTAAAGCAATTAAATGGCAAGAAATTAAAGTGGTCAAAACTCCTCTAAAACCTAAGGAATTGGACAAAATGAAATGTGAGCCAAGGGTCGTTTTTATAGCCAAGCTTGAGGAGAGGCCTTGGGATTCTCTTCAGAAGATGCTAGAAGGCCATTAGCAGCCACATATCAATCCATGATTCATAGCACCAATCACTTTGCTCCATATCATCCAATGAGGTGTCTAAGCCAATGGAATAGCTTGATTTGTACACGTGGCAATCCTATCTGACAGGTAAGCAGTGGGAAAGGGTTGGATAGATTCTTAGTACCAAGTAGTGTGTTTGGGATTGATGGGTGGTGGGTAAATGGGTGGTGTTTGGTTGAGGAAGAAAGTGTGGGATGAAAGGTACTGTTTGGGGCGCGGTTAGGCTTATTTTATTATAACTTGAATAGGGTTGACCGGGGCAAGGAGCTTTGACCTGGGTTAGAATTCGGGTAAAAGGTGGTTCTCGGGTTGGTTAAATAATATACCGGGTAGTGGGTTGATAGGTGGCCGGGTTGTTGGGTTGTGTGATTGGGTCAGGATTGGGCCTGAAGGTTGTATTGGTTTGATAATGGATTTAGTTAATGGATTTGGATAATAATGGTTTAGTAGAATATGTGATCCAAGTAGTAACCATAGGGACTAAAATTGTAATTTCGGATTTCCAAGGGACCAATCATGTACTTCTGAAATTATCTTCCAAGGACCACTCTTGACAATCTTCAATAATCTAGGGACTGATTTGCAAATTTCTGAATCTTCAAGGGCCACTTTTGACAAATACTGAAACTTGAGGGGCCATTTCTGACATTTCTTCAAACTTTGATCAAATCTTCACAAATCATCCTCAGAGATTGGAAATCTTCAAAAATGCATAATTCTGACCTTCCGGCTCAGCTTAAGCTCTCTTAATCTCTCGTGCTCGGATTTACGTCTGATTTGGCACCTTTTTGCGTGTTTTTACATATTCATACCTGCACAAGCACAAACTCAAGAAAACCACAAATATTAGCAATAAACGGCTCTTTCTTGGTTGTTTTGGGTCAGTTTTGATAATGAAAAGGTATGTGTTTTAGCACATACCAAAATACCCCAGACGAAACCATTGCCGTGTCCTCACCCAATGCAATCAACTCACGCTTTTAAAACCAAGGATTTCAATCTCTTTCTACTAAACCTATGAAGAAGTAGCAAAGATTCCTCAAAAGAGATTAAGAAACCCCTAATTCTAAAAACGCCCCGTTTACCTTTTAAATCACATATATAGATATAACGATTAAGCACATTCCGGTTATGAATGACGGTTTGTTGAACTTTCATGTCGATCAATAACTCAAACATTTTTCAAACGACACGTTAGGATCACAGAGTAGAAAACACAACACAGCGTGAAGTGACCATACGGATAGAATACATCGTCCCTGATTTTTCACAAGTCCCAAACTAAGCGTAAAACCGAAATCATTGTTAAATACGACTCTAGATGCTAACACTACCCATGGAAGTTACTTGTGTAATTACCTTTTGTTCCCATTTTCCTATTTTCCTCTAGATTTTTTTATTTTTGTGAGAAATGAATTTCTTCAAACTTCTCATTTCGATAACTTATATTCCGATAAAGATATAAAGCTAAGTCGATAATTAGTTATCCGTCTTCTCTCAAGAACCATTGTCGTAAAAATGAGGTCCACATCAAGGAATTTTTATTCACTAACTTTTGATTTTTTCACTTTTCAACATTTTTCAATTTTTTTTTTTTTTTTTTTTTGTTGCACTTATACTTTTGTTTACATGAGCTGTGAACCACGGAGCTTCACGGGGTAATTCCAAGACTATAGGCTTCATGAGATGAGAATCCCGGCTGGTTAGGCTAAGACCTCATTCAATCCTGGCTAAAGATCCAAGGGTCCGATCTCGACACCGCAGCTCACAACTTTACTTATTACTTTTGCACTTATCACTGATTTCTTATTCATCACGGATCCTTGATGTGTACCCAATTTTTTAAAACAAAGATTCTTTTAAGAAGATAAAGAACTAACCATCGCCAAAAACTCGACATCTCTAATTATTTAGACAGATATGGGGTGAAACAATTTTGTGGGAACAAAAAGCCATAAGTACCTTCGATGGGCTCTAAAGAGAACCAACTACTCCACGTTTAGCATCTAAACTCATAAGTAACTCTATCATTTCTCGATCTCTGCAAATTTAAAATCCCAAATAATGAGATCCGCAGATGCTTAGCCGATAATTTTTAGATTATCTATGGTTAAGGGAACAAGCTAGAGCTCAACACGCCCGGTCAAGTCAGAATTCTATTCCTACTCTCACCAGCGGAAAGTCAACAAGGTGTCAAAACATATATTAACTTAGCAAATGTTTCGTCTAATGAAATCAAGTCATGCATATTTAAAGTCACTCAGGGAAACTTTGCAAAATCTTGGCCTTGTGAGCTAGAATTCGCATTTTATAGCTTCTTATCTAAGAGAATAGCCAACTTTTCAATCAAAAAGACTAACAAAAGCTTACAAAAATTTTTAAATTTTTTCACATTTTTGCACAATTTTTCATTTTCTAAGGAAAAACGGGGTTACGAGAGAAACACAACAGAAATAAGCAAGTGCGGTCAAATCAAATCGAAGATTACCCTACCCCAGACTAGAACGAAACATTGTCCTCAATGTTTAAAGCAAGGGTATCACGAAAATCTAAAAGCCGTTTATTAAGTATGCTAGAAGATAAACGTTAGTCGATAAGATTAGGATATCGGATTTCCATCAGCATCGATCATGAGACTCGAGTGGAGAAAATGACAAACTTCGAGCACGAGAGTCTTCATATCGGGAACATCCTACACACAATATCACAAACAACCAAACACGAGAAATCGAAGAGGCAGACCTCTTCACGTCACTTATTAGAAAATAGAAAGAAGAGAAGGATAAGCATGGGGTGCCTCCCACGAAGCGCTACTGTTTTTGGTCACCGAGTCGCTAGCTTGACTCGATCCCCGAATTCAATTGTCCATGGGGAAGAAAGTGGTAGAGATACCAGGGTCAAAAACGGTGTCCTCATTCCCAAAGGAATGAGACTGGGTGGGTTGGGTGGTGAAGAAAGTGTCGGGCTCAAGCACATAAGGGATATGAAAGAATGATCCATCATCCGGTAGTTTAGCGGGTGGACGAAAGAATGACGGATCAGAGTGAGAAAACTCCAAAGAAGACGGGAGCTTATGGTAAGGAGGTGTAAGACTTAAAGGCTCAAACATGAAGGCATCCAAGAGAGGATCCTTATCATGAATAAAGGTTTTAACAAAGAACTCATCAATGAATATCCCGGGTTTAAAGATTTTGTCTGCACATGTCGGCTCAACGGGATAAGTGAGGGTCGACTCAATAGATGAAGGAGAATCATCATTAAGCAAGCTTTCAAGAAAAAGGACATCTTGATTAGAGTCGCACCCGTCACTCTCAATACCCGGCGGTATTGGATCATCAAGAAATAAGTCGATTTCTTCCATATCAGAATCACTTGGCGGCTTATCAAGAATATCGTCTTCAACCACTTTAATTAATTCATCAATCTCCATAATATCTTCAGTGTTAGATTCATCACTTTCTTCATCACATGACGGGAGAGAAAGGTCGGAACACAGAGATGGGACAAGTGGTGTGCTCTGAGAGCTAGCAATATCCACCACTTCCGTTGTGGTCTCTGAATCGGACTCAAAATCTTTGTCAAAAAGAGGATTAACTTCACAAAAGGTGTAGTCGTCCTTGAATTCAAAGAGTGGATTTGAGAAAATCCCGGAAGTAACCTCGGAGATGTCAAGAGAATCACATAAAAGCGAATCACAATCACTATCAGATATATCCTCGGACTCACTTGGGATTGGGTCAAGGCTCTCAACACAAGACGATTCCGTTTCCGGAATAGTGCTAAGAGGCTCGTCCCCCATTATGAGAGAGTCAACGGGATCAACAATGTTTGAAGAAATAGAATCATCGACCTCTTCCAATACGATATCACTTCTCTCATCCGGCGTGAGTGAAGGGGAAGGGTCGGAAATAAAAGGCTCAGAAACGGGAGGGGTTTCATCCGACAAACTTTCATAATATTCTTTCATTTGGATGGAATCCTCATCATCATCGTCAATGCAAGTCGCGAGCCATCGGGCACGTCTTGCAAGTGCTTGCTCCTCAATTCGTATTTCTTCAAGGCACTTTTCAATCTGAGCTGCTCGTTCTTCTTCTTCGAGTAGTTCTATCATAGATCTTTCGTTGCGAGATGCTCGATCTTCGGCAAGTAATTCACCATACGTTTTCTGATGAGGATCCATAAATTCTTCGAGTATATTAATACATCTTTGGAAATTATCTTGAGGAATTTGCGGGTATTGTGGTTGAATCTCTTGGTATTGTGGAGGTGGGTCATAAGAATAGTCATAATTATCACAAGGAACTTGCTCGTAAACAAGCGGGTTCTGCATTTGACAATCGGAGTTAACATGCGGACCTCCACAATACTCACAACAATATGTTTGTTGTGACGGGTTTGGTGAAGTATATGGATAAGGTTCATAACCAAAGGTTGTATTGTTAAATTGAGCTTGGCATTGAAAACCTTGGTGAGGACCTCCACAGTACTCACATGAGTATGACTCCGTCTCATGGTATGGGGATTGGTTAAGGAAATCAGTCGTATCATTGTAGGGATATTGGTCGTAGACAAACTCGTTTCCCGTATTCACAATGCTACAACCGGGACAATTCCCACCATTTTGAGGTCCCCCACACCATTGACAACCATATGGGTAAGACGAAGACATCGAGAAGAATTATACGAATGAGAGGGTGAAGAGATAAAGAATTGACGGTTCAGAGGATAAAGAGGAATATTTTTGGGTTATTAAAACAAATTTTGAAAAGGAAAATCTTTTTGGGTTTTTATAAAAGGGATATGTACAAATATCAACGATTCAAATGCACACGACACGAGACGGAATACGAAAACTCGCTACAAGCCCTCCCCGGCAGCGGCGCCAAAAATTTGATTCAATTAAAATCAATAATAAGAAGATTGTTGTAGTATGCGGGGTAACTCAAACGTGTTAGGTTTGAGCACCGAGATCGTTCCGAACGAGGGTTGAATGGAATTTCCAACTCACGTCTCGATAATCGGGATTCGAATGAGAAAAGGGGATAATATGAAGTTATCTAAACTACGGGATAAGAAAAGCATAAGGAAACTAAAATATATGGGAAATCCTAAGAACTATGGCAAACTACGCAATTCTACACTAAAACGCAAATACGGGAAATTAACGAAACGCGAATAAAATGCAAGTACGACTAATCTAGATCCTAAAAATATCCTAAAACTACTTTTATACTAGAAATGATATTAGAAAACTAATTATGAATTAAAACTATTTTTTAGGAATTTTCTTGATTTTATTAAAAACTAATTATTAACTAACAAAAATAAACTAATTATCTAAAAATTATGAAAGAGAGAGGGAAAAATATGAAATTACTTTCTAAAAATCTAAAATAACATAAAAGACTTTTCCAAACTATTTTTGTAATTTTCAGATTAATATTCTATTTTCTATGAATTTAAATCTATTTAAATCTAATTTAAATTATTAAAAATACCAAATAAAAGGAGAAAAATAAGAAAAAATATTTTTTATGCTTTTTATATTTATCTAAAACTGTTAAAATTGAAAAACTATTTTTTGGAACTTTTTCTCAATTAATTGCAATAAAAGCTATTTTAAAATGATTAAAAACTGAATTTAAATAAGAAAAATACTAAACAGTAACTAAAAATTATGAAAATTTCAGGGAAATCCTAAAATATTATCCTAAAGCAGGGAAAAATATAAAAACTAGGGCCTATGTGGAAGAAATAGCAACTGATGTGTAAAAGGAGCTAGAATAAGCACTTGAAGATAAGCTATAAGCACTAGAGGGAAACAACAGATTAAATAAGCTATTGTATGCTAAAATAAATCTAAGGCAACTAATTATAGCTAATTCTAACACCTAATGAGCAGTCTAACAATGATTTAGGCAAACTGATGTATAAGCAAAACTAATAATCTGGCCCTATGTTTAAGCACTAGCAACAGCTTATCTAATAAGCTATAGAGAAAACAAAAAGTATGGCTCTCAAGCCAACCGACCAAAGAACATGTAACCAAAGTTATAGCTAAAAAGGACTAGTAAGGAAGAAGATATTGAGCAAGATAAAATGGCATATGTTGGACAGTAGGCTGCACAGAACAGGTACAGTAACAGGTCCCTACTTTTTGAGCTTATTTAAGGGCTTATGTAATAAGCTAACTGTAATCTAAAAGTGTGGCACTAAAAACAACCTATCAAACAGCAAATTGACCAAATTTGAGACCTTAATTAGATGAAATGAAGATAGTGCAAGGCCTGCACTTTTGGAGAAAAACTGATTTGGACAGATTTGACTTTTTAAGAACAATGAAAAGGTTTGACTTAAATGAGATTCAGAATCAAATGAGGGACTGATTTGGATGAAATAAGATGTTATGGAAGCAAAGCAAGCTAGGTGATCAACATCTAAACCTATATGACAGATAAGCTAACTGATGATTCCAACAGTAAAGAGCACAAGACAGTTACTAACTTATTTTGACTTAGAGCCTAAATGACAGCAAAACAAAGACAGAAAGTGATGCATATAACCATATTACACCTAAAGCAACAGATCTAAACCATTATTCTAGCCTCTAAAGCAGTTTAACAAAGCAATCCAAACACTCCTTCAAATGATCATAATGCAACTAAACTCTATAATCCTGATGAGAATCTGCTTAAAACTGATAATAAACTTACTCAAACAACAATGTTAAAACAGAAATAGAACCCAAATGATTTAACTCCCAAATATGACCCGTTTGACTTATGTTGACTTTATTCAAAACTTGAGATTAAGGCAGATTTTAAGGCTGAGACAATCCCAAATCAGATGCAAAAGCTCATATGAGCTTATAAAACAGATGGAAATGGACTTATAACATGTAAGCTTAGAGATTAATGACAAAATGAAGAGACAGTTTATAAAATTCTTATCAATAACTTTTGAAAATACAAAACTTGAAATAGAAATTACAATGAGAACTGAACTTGTTACACTACTAAAGCAATTAAATGGCAAGAAATTAAAGTGGTCAAAACTCCTCTAAAACCTAAGGAATTGGACAAAATGAAATGTGAGCCAAGGGTCGTTTTTATAGCCAAGCTTGAGGAGAGGCCTTGGGATTCTCTTCAGAAGATGCTAGAAGGCCATTAGCAGCCACATATCAATCCATGATTCATAGCACCAATCACTTTGCTCCATATCATCCAATGAGGTGTCTAAGCCAATGGAATAGCTTGATTTGTACACGTGGCAATCCTATCTGACAGGTAAGCAGTGGGAAAGGGTTGGATAGATTCTTAGTACCAAGTAGTGTGTTTGGGATTGATGGGTGGTGGGTAAATGGGTGGTGTTTGGTTGAGGAAGAAAGTGTGGGATGAAAGGTACTGTTTGGGGCGCGGTTAGGCTTATTTTATTATAACTTGAATAGGGTTGACCGGGGCAAGGAGCTTTGACCTGGGTTAGAATTCGGGTAAAAGGTGGTTCTCGGGTTGGTTAAATAATATACCGGGTAGTGGGTTGATAGGTGGCCGGGTTGTTGGGTTGTGTGATTGGGTCAGGATTGGGCCTGAAGGTTGTATTGGTTTGATAATGGATTTAGTTAATGGATTTGGATAATAATGGTTTAGTAGAATATGTGATCCAAGTAGTAACCATAGGGACTAAAATTGTAATTTCGGATTTCCAAGGGACCAATCATGTACTTCTGAAATTATCTTCCAAGGACCACTCTTGACAATCTTCAATAATCTAGGGACTGATTTGCAAATTTCTGAATCTTCAAGGGCCACTTTTGACAAATACTGAAACTTGAGGGGCCATTTCTGACATTTCTTCAAAATTTGATCAAATCTTCACAAATCATCCTCAGAGATTGGAAATCTTCAAAAATGCATAATTCTGACCTTCCGGCTCAGCTTAAGCTCTCTTAATCTCTCGTGCTCGGATTTACGTCTGATTTGGCACCTTTTTGCGTGTTTTTACATATTCATACCTGCACAAGCACAAACTCAAGAAAACCACAAATATTAGCAATAAACGGCTCTTTCTTGGTTGTTTTGGGTCAGTTTTGATAATGAAAAGGTATGTGTTTTAGCACATACCAAAATACCCCAGACGAAACCATTGCCGTGTCCTCACCCAATGCAATCAACTCACGCTTTTAAAACCAAGGATTTCAATCTCTTTCTACTAAACCTATGAAGAAGTAGCAAAGATTCCTCAAAAGAGATTAAGAAACCCCTAATTCTAAAAACGCCCCGTTTACCTTTTAAATCACATATATAGATATAACGATTAAGCACATTCCGGTTATGAATGACGGTTTGTTGAACTTACGATAGTCAATGCAAACACGCCATCCTGTAACCAATAGAGTTGGAATTAACTCGTTATCTTCATTTGTGACAACAGTTATGCCACTCTTTTTAGGAACACAATGAATTGGGCTAACCCAAGGACTACTGAGATCGGGTAAATCAATCCTGCATCAAGAAGTTTGATAACCTCCTGTTTGATAACATCATGGATTTTTGGATTCACCCTTCTCTGATGTTGAACTGCTGGCTTGAAGTCATCCTCCATCAAGATTTTGTGAGTACAAAACTCAGGGTTGATACCCTTAATGTCGGAGAGTTTCCAAGCAATTGCTTGCTTGTGTGACTTCAAGACCTTTATGAGAGCAGTTTTTTCATCTTTACTCAAATCTCTAGCAATAATGACGGGTAATTTATCATCACCCTCAAGAAATGCATACTCGAGATGAGGCGGTAAGTCCTTAAGTTCGACTTCAGGAAATTCTTCAGTTTTCTCAACTGACTTGACCTCCCTGTTCTGAAGCTTGACGGGAGGGAGAGGAGGAGAAGTGTCATGAGTTAACAATTTCTCAAGAAGAATATCTCCCTCCAGATTAATCTCATTTTGATTAATCTTATCAGGAATTGAATCACTAGTGTGAGGGGTTGATGATGGATCATCATTAAGCAACTTCTCAATGAGAAGTATGTCCCCCTCAATGTCAATTGGAGCGTGATCAATTTCCCATGGAACAGAATCACTGGCCAAGTATGCTTCAATCTCTTCCGAGATGGAGTCACTTCCCTCAAACGGAGTGATAGAAGGAGTAGAATTGGCTATGATAGGTTGAGAAGATGTGGTGGGATCCCCACTCACAGAATTATGAGAATAACCAAGAACTTCTTGAGAGTACTCTTCAGAAGCAACATCAATGATATCTATTCGGTTAACCGACTCAGAATCATAGTTTGCGGAGTACCTCGAAGTTTGATCAAGGTTAAAGGTGACAGCTTCATTACCAACACGTAATGTGATTTCTTGCTCAAATACATCAATGAGAGCACGGCCCGTTCTCAGGAATCCTCGACCAACAATGAGAGGAACCCGATGATCGACATCGAAATCAACAACCACGAAGTCAGCTGGAAAATGGAACTTTCCTACTTTCACAAACACGTCCTCGGCAATGCCAAGTGGACGGGATATTGTACGATCTGCAAGCTCGAGAGTCATGCATGTAGGAGTAAGATCCGGAAGAGAGAGTTTCTTCCATACTGAATAAGGCATCAGATTGATGCTTGCACCAAGATCTACTAAGGCAAAGCATTCAACCATTCCTGGAAATACACAAGGTAAGAGAAATTTTCCAGGATCTCCAAGTTTCTCAGGAAGCTTCTTCAAGATAACTGCAGAGCAGTTCTCGTTAAGAGGAGTTTTAGCCATTTCAAACAGCTTTTCCTTGTTGCTTAACATGTGTTTGAGAGTTGATGCAAACTTGGGCATCAACATGATAGCATCCGCAAAGCTTATGTCAAAATGTAGTTCTTGGAAAATTTGAAAAAATTTGTCCATTTGATGACTGGCTTTTTCGCGGAGCTTTTGCTCATTCAAACGTGATGGGTAAGGAATAGAAGATTTGGATTTGGGGTTTGCAACGGGAGCTACTGGAGGTTCAAAGACAACTCCTGGATTTGATTTGGGTTTCTGGACAACTTGAGGTTGGACTACCGAAGGTGGGACGTGTGCGGTACTTCGTGGGCTTGAAAAATGCACCTTGTCCGTTGTATCCTTGGTAACTTGACTCATTGCTCCTAGTGGAGGAGGCATTGGAGTCGTAGGTCCATTGTGTGTCTTAGGTTCACTTTCTACTACCTTAGGGAGAGAAGAAGAAGAGGTAGTAGGAATAGCAGGTCCATCATATGAAACACCACTTCTGGTTGTGATCGCCTTTGCATCGCCCCTCGGGTTAGCGATCGTGTTGCTCGGAAGTTTTCGTGAGCCCGAGGGTTGATCATTTAAAGACTTCTTAAGATCAGCGATCTGACTGACCAACAACCTGTTCATTTCATCTTGGGATTTCATGAATTGCTTCAATAACTCATCAGATGATGGTCCATTTGGAACAATTGCTTGAGTTTGAATAGGAAAATTCTGGCCTCTATTGTTAGGAATAGGGCCTTGATTTTAAAAATTTCCTTGATTAGGATTCATATTCCCATGAAATTGATTCCCTCGATTGAAATTGTTTTGATTAAGGTTTCCTTGATGTTGGAAACCTTGATTTGGTCCGGGATAGAAATTACCTTGGTTTTGATAACCTTGGTTCAGATTCCGGTTTTGCATGTTATGATTCTGGTTAAAACCGGGTGGTGCCTGATTAGTGTTAGCACGGTAGTGTGGTTCATTTTGAGGACGGTATTGATTACCTCCCTGATGTGAAGTACCGGCTAGAGCATTGGCTTCAAACGGACTACCATCGGTGGCAGTACAGTTGTAGTATGCATGAGGGCCACCACAAGTAACACAACTCTCGACTTTCTTCACTTCACCATGTGTTGGTGTCTGTGTGAAAGTCACTTTCTTTTGGTTAGCAAGAACCAAAGCCTGAACAATATCCGTGAGTATGTCAATCTTAGCATCGGTGCTAGATGTACTCACGGGAGATGAAGCAGAAGGTCCAGCATTAGACTGAGACTGATATGTCTTTGCTCGGAAAGGGCGGACCTGGGACTTGTTCTCAATGATTTGTAAGGCTTCTTTGGTGGTCTTGCTCAGGAAATTACCTCCCGCGGAGGCATTTAAAGAGTCTTGATTAGTCTGGTTCAGACCATTGTAGAAAGTATCCATTTGCATTAACTCGGTAAAACCATGATGCGGACACTTGCGGAGCAATTCTTTGTAACGATCCCATGCCTCCCCGAATGATTCGTCAAATCTCTGAGAAAATTTCATTATCTCATTCTTAAGACTTGTAGTTCGGGATGGAGGATAGAACTCGTTAACAAACTTGGTGACTAAATCCTCCCATGTCTCAATGGAACGAGGGGTTATTTCTCAAGCCAATTCCGGGCTTGTCCCTCTAGAGAGAATGGGAACAGAAGAAGCTTGATGGCTTCATCTGGGACATTCTTGTATTTGATGGTAGATGCAATCTTGTTAAACCATCGAATGTGTGCATGAGGATCATCCCGCTCAAAACCATAGAATTGGCTTTGGGTTACCAGATTAAGCAACCCGGTTTTGAGCTCAAAAGTATCAGCCACGATGGCTGGGACAACAATAGCATCTCCGTAACCCTCGATGGGTGCTTGGAGAAGCTCATTCATGGGCTTATCTTCTGCCATTACGACAGGGGGTGGTGGTGGTAGACGTTCCTCAGTCACGGCTGAAGGAGCAGAACGTCCTCTACGTCTACGAGGAATATTTGCAAGCTCAGAAAGTGGACTTGTAGAACTGGAAGAACGAGTGCGCATGCACTAAGTATAAAAATCAATTTTCGAAACAAATGCGAGGCAAAACGACAAGTGAACTTAACCAATAATCACAAATGAAATGGCTTCTTTGAAAAAGGTACACCAAATCACAAGGACACAAAGGCAAGTTTTAAATCTGTTGTTCGGGAACTTATTATGGTCACACCCCCAGTTAGTAGGTGTACTGCCTTGATTTGCGGTGGTTGATTTTTATGTATATATTAAGTACCACTGAAAAGACGTAGGTATAGATTTGTGCTAAGGGTTTAAAAACTTTTGGACAATATTTTTGGTATCGTCTCGTTTAACCAAATCGTATCTCTTCAAGAATCACCTTAAAGAAAATACAAAATAGAAAACGTTCCGATTGTTTTGTTGTTTTATATTTTTTTGGTGTTGTTAACACTTTAGGAAAAGTGTTAATGAACTTTTTGATTTTCTGATAACTTTACAAAAAACTTTTTACAAAAGGTGGTATATGTGCAAGAATGGGTCTGAAAAAGGTTTAACACACGCTAAAGCCTCCCCGGCAGCGGCGCCAAAATTTGATTCGCTCCTGAACGGTCAAGTTTAATCACACAAGCTAACCACTTGTGAATGGCTAACCGTAATAAACTTAAAACTGCTCAGAAACCAATGCAATGAAGATCTGGAGAATATAGTGGATTCCCGGGTCGTTAAGTCCCACGGAGACTCAATGGTGTTTCAAAACTTTCAGAGATAGAATGATCACTAAGGATAATGATCAGTAAGGATTTGGATGGATGATTACTCTACTGATTGATTGGAATGTATTTGGATACAGAATTGGAAAGCACAACAATCAGATAAGACAAACGTAAATATGTACGTTTAAAAACTACGTAAACGTACAAAATAAAAAGTGAGATCTAAAAAATAAAAGACCTACAAATATGAAAATGACATTTTTGGAATCCTAAAAACAAAAGAAAATTATTAGAAAAAGAAAATTATTTTTACAACTATTTATTTAATTATTATTAATTAAAAACTATTTCTAACTATTTAATAATACTTTAAATTAAAAGAAAATATGAAATAAGGTTAGAAAAATAAAATTATGATTTAGAAAAATCTAAAATATTATAAAACTTATTTTAAAACTAAAAATATATTTTTTACACTTTTTATCTATTTATTACTAATTAATTATTATTTAAAATACACTTAATTACTAGAAAATATAAAATAAACCTGGAAAAATGAAATTTTAACTTAGAAAAATCTAGGATATTATAAAACTAGTTTTAAAACTGAAAAGATATTTTTTATGCTTTTTAATTATTTATTACTAATTATTTAATACTTTTAACTATTTAAAATTATAATAAATACTAAACAAGTTAGGAAAATTATGAAACTTTTTCTAAAAATAACTTAAGGTGACAGAAAACTAAGAAAAATATAAAAACAAGAAGTGCTTAATAATAAGCTGAAAAGAAATTTTAAAAAGCTAATTCCTATTAAATAAATGCTATCACTATATTAAAAATGATGTTTTTGTGGATTTTCTTTTTCAAAACTACTTAACTACTGATTATAAGAAACTTTTACAAAGACAAAAATTTTACAAACTTAAAAATAAGCTATTTGATAAGCTTATGAGCTAGCAGTATGAGTTATGAGCTTATATTGATTTTAAAAGCCCAAATAAACTTGCAAGCTGGAAACAAAGGTGAAATAAGCTAAAACAAGCTACAAGCTACTTATATGAAGCTAAAAGACACAGAGTACCATATTGAAAAGCTGGGAATAAGCAGATAAGCTCTTGGCTTTTTGTTGTTAAAAGACAGAAATGGGACAAAGTTTGAGCTTATTGCAGCCCTACCAAACAAGCTAGAAAATGGAAATTTAAGCTTGGGACCTCAAGATGGCTAGGTCAGCTTTCCAAAGAACCAAGAATCACAAGCTTAGACCAACTAATAAGCTCTGTGGGAGCTTATCAAATTAGACTACTCAACTGTGCACAGGGCACCATTTCAGAACAGGTACTCAAAAGAAGCTGAGTAATAAGCAGTTAAATAAGCTAAACAGAAAATATAAAAAATACTAGGTTAAAGCTGAGCAACTAGATTTTGATATCCCAAAAGCTCAAAACATAAAACTCAAAGTGTTTATTCAAAAACGACCAAATGGAAAATTTGACTTTTATAAAAACTAACTAAGTTGACTTTTATGAACTTTAAATCAAAACTACTTACTGATTATGTTATGTTAAGCTATAATAAGGTTGAAATAAGCTAGATTAACAAGTTTTAAGCTAATATGAAGAGATTGACAAACTAAAACTTTAACAGTTAACAACTAAGTGAGATTAAAGGGATTTTTGACTTTTTAACAAATGACCACTGGTTTTTCTTGTTAAACTGAGATATTAGGACCAAGTGTGGCAGGAAAAAACACAAACAACAATTCAAACAACCTCTAACACAGTTTAACTAACAAATCCAAACAAGACTTAATATAATTGTTTTGGTGATTTTCAAAGATTATCACAGATTCAGTCCATGCATTTGATTAATAACCATATATTATCATATACTGAAACTAAATAAACATTAAACAACATCAATAACAACATAAAATTTATTAGTAACACTTATACTAATTTAACTGTTAAAATGAGATTTTTGGTAACTACAAATTTAAATGAACAAACAACTGATTTTATTGTTTAATTAAACTTAACTATAACTAAGAAACATAGAAATACAAAGATTTAAGCAATAAACTTGCTTATACAGTAAAATGCAAAAGTTGAATTGAAAGCTTACAAGAGTCTATGCAACTAAAAACACAGAACCAAGATCAAAAGGCCAATCCTATAGGCTTACCACTAAGCCTCTAACCCAGGGCAATCCAATATTCACCCTGCTCCAGCTTTGATCACCATTTCTTGTGATTTTTGAATTTTCAACTATTTATTTGGTATTTTTGGTATTTTTACTTTTTAACTTCTAAACTGATTTTTAAAGTTACTAAAAGCTTTAATAAGCTTTCTGGGAGCTTATGTGGTCTTACTCAGTCCAAATCAACAACTAATAACAACATTCAAAACATATTGAAAATTTGAACTTGAAATTTGCAAATACTGAAATTGAAACTGAAAGCTTGAAATTGATTATTAAAAAGGATTCACAATACGCTGAGATTGATTAAAACAGTACTTGAAAGCTAAGTTTTACACTAGAAAGCTTAAAATGATAAAAAAACGACTAAGAAAATAAAAATTACACTCGATATCTTGATACATTGCTTCTCTTCTCCTCTTTATAGACTTTTTGGACTTCTTGTCGACCTCTGATAGTATCCCACTCATTTCCAGCCATTGGATTGGCCAAAATCATCATATTCGTCCAAGTGTAATTTTTGGCGCCAAAAGTCTCTTAGCAGGTTTGAGCAGGTTTCAATCAATAAATGAAGTTTGGGTGTTAGTGGAAGTGGAGGGGGACAAGGTAAGGTAGTATACAAGTGGTGTGTTGAAAAAGATGAAATACCAGCTCTGGTTTTTGGATTTCAGCTGATGGAGAAGGAGGTGAACAGTAAACGTGGTATATTTGGCGCGTTGACCGAATTTGACCGAGGCTTATAATAACGTGGGAGGGGTCAAGGGTCAAGGGTGGTTCAAGGCTCAAGTCCAAGGGGGGTTCAAGTGGTTTGGGCTTGTGTGTTGGGCTGGACATGGGTTTGGTATTAAAAGGGTGTCCGTTTGGTATAGTAGATAGTTAACCCAAGGACCAAAAATGTAATTCGGCCAAAGTTAAGGACTGAACTTGCCCATTTTCCAAAGATATCAAAAGGGCCAAACTTGACAAACTTTGATAGTACAAGGATAATATTTGATCATTTTCCATTTTAAAATATCCAAGGACTAATTTTGTCATTTTTCAAACTTTAAAGACCTTTTCTGCCATTTGACCAAAGAATCATTCAAGGACCATTTTTAACAACTTAGAATATTTCAGGGACCTTGAATGATATTTTTCTTGATTTTGATAAACCAGGGACTAGATTTGACAACTTTTGAAACTTGGGGGACTAAAACTGCCAATTTTGCAAACTTGATACATTTTTCATCTGATTTTGATATTTTTGCATTTAAAACACATAAAACACTTGTTTGTGATATTTTCATCATTTTAATGCATTACTGAGTGTTTTCAGATGATTTTGCAGTTTAGATTATACAAAAATGATGAGTATTTAGACACTAATCAATAACCTTAGTGTTAAGTTTATGAATCCTAGAGATTTCTTAGTCATTAACCTTAGGTAGCTTCAAAGAGTTAGGGATCAATGCATACCCTACGACCTTAGAAACACAACGCGTTAAGAATAAGGACGTGACAATTCAACCATCAATAGGAGATAACTAGGGAGTAATAACATCTAAGTAAACACATTTTTAATCTTCATAAGAGCACACAACAATAGACATAGACTACATCACCTTAGTTTAGATAATTAGATAATTAGATAAGTAGAGTAATCGGTAGAAATACCAACCCCCAAATCCAAACCCCGAGATTTGTAATTTCAATTTTCTAAAAAACATAAAAAAGATAAAAAAATAATCTTCCTCAACCCCAACCTTAGCGTAGTAATTTCTCACTAGCATTCCTATTCCCCTATAGAACGATATCAATTCTCGAGGCTTACCCTAATACTACACTACAACGATTAGGTTCACTGCCTAGGGTGTTGAAAAACTTGCTCGTCGAAAAGGAAGTTCCTTTGACCCCGAACGCGCGTTGTAAGCGTATCATTTGTGCATTACATCAAGAGTTTACACCAAGCCTTCATGAACACTCTCTATGATTGCCTATAGACTTCATACAAGTATATGTTTCTTAAATTTGATTTTTACTAAACCACAACTTTGCGGAAGCATTGACAAGCTTTCTTGTCTCGAATATTTTAACAAATTGAAACGCAAATCTCTTGGGACGATCTCGACTTACCCACCTTTGCTATCGCGAATGAGTATACTTGCTCGTATGTGTTTATAGTAATTGCCGGATAAATCATGTTTATAAATTTTAAAACTTGCAACACGTGAGACACATAGGTGTGTCGTGAACCGGGTATAAACGAAAAGGAAAAAGTGGTTCCAAACTTACAAAAGAACGCGTAGACATTTGAGAACAATTGTGTGTCATTTTAATATAAAGTTTAGGATACATTTTATATTATGTAATTATTTATACATATAGTTTCAAATGTCATTTATTTATTTAATTACTTAGGGTATATTCAAAATAAAAATAAAAATTTAAACCGTATTTTAGGGCGTTATAATACATATTTTATAAATATTAAATTAGAGGGGTCAAATAGTCATTTCACAAGTTTTAGATTTTAGGGTTTTACATGTTGCCACCTGCAATGTGTGGATTTGGCATGCATTTTTGAGATAGCGGGTGCGAATAATTGTATTAACACTTTAAATAATTCTCCATTATTCGATGACCTTCTTAAAGACAAAGCCTTTGTTGCTCATTTTCAAGTAAATGGAGTTACATATGAAAAAGGGCATTATCTAGCGGAGGAAATTTACCCGACATGGGCCACTTTTGTCAAAATCACCATCGGTGGCACTAAAAAGGAAACACGGACATTTTAAAAGGCGACAAGAAGGTGCACGAAAAGATGTTGAACGAGCGTTCGGTGTCCTCCAAAGGACGTTGGGGAATTATACAATAACCGACACGTGCTTGGACTATGAACAAGTTGTGAAGACTCATGTACACATGCATCATATTGCATAATATGATTTTGAAATAGTAAAAGTATGCGATAAGTGAATTCAATGAGTTGTATGTTAGTCCACAGCTACACATACAACGATAATGGTTCGAGACATGCGAAGTGCAACAGAGGAAAACCAAATAATTGCTTGATAAAACAATACACGTAAAACTTCAACAAGATCTAATGGATCATAGTTGGCAATGACATCAACAAGAAGATGAAAATTTAGTTTTATGAAGTTGAATTTGTATTTTCGTACTTTGTATATATGTTTCAACCCATAATACAATCTTATGATATATTTATTCTATAATAAATATATAACAAAAAAATGATTTGGAAAAAAAATATAAAAAAAAGCGAAAAAACCACAAAACATCAAGGTGCAAAACTGCAAAACCAAAACGGCAAAATCGCTCGGTTGTGAATTCTCATTTTTTTTAAAACCAAAATTGCAGATGCGGTTTATTTTTACCAAAAATTACCCCAACACGCACCATGCTTACCTGTCTATTAATATATTTAAAGTAAACTCCAAAATACATCCATGTGGTTTACCTCATTTCACACTATAAATTACATTCTCAAAAGTTTCGACATATACATCCTTCTGTTAATAAAAGTTAACCATCATACATCATTCGGTTAAAACGGGGACTAATGGTGCAAGTTATTTATCCGTTATCTCTTAAAGAGATAGAATATATTTACACTGTTAGTCTTCTAGACTAACGGTATTTGCTCCATTAGTCCTTTTTTTTAAATAAACTAAAAAAAGGGGGCGTTGGGGTCGAACCCAGGTCTGGTGGGTGATAACTTAACGACACAACCACTTGACTACTCGTCTAGTGGTGATAGAATACAGATATATATTTGTTTTAACTTTATTCTTTTTGTGATTTATACGTTTTTGTCCGTTTTTTCCCGTTTGTGTCCGTTTTTTCCCTTTTTGCACTTTTTTATACGTTTTATCTCGTTTTTGTCCATATTTATCCATTTTTTCCTTTATTATACCATTGTTATCCCGTTTTATAGCTTTTCATCCATTTTTATACTTTATTCGTTTTGTACTTTTTTATCCGTTTTGTCCATTTTTATCCGTTTTTGTACTGTTTTATCCGTTTTTGTCCGTTTTATCCTGTTTGTGGAAAACTAGAAGCGGGGGTTGAATAGTTTTTCCTATTAAAACTTTGTTTTAAGATGTTTAGATCGACTTACGTCAATCTATTTAGTATGTGTGTTGGATATTGATAGATGAGCATATAAGTAAGTAATGCAAAGGATAAAGAGTAAAAGAACACAAAACCACGACACGAGTATTTATAGTGGTTCGGCTACAGGGACACCTTCCTTGCCCTACTTCACTCCCCGAGTACCCCACTCGAGAGTTTGTAAGCACTACACGACACAAGCTCCTTAATGTGGCGGAGAAGTCTTCACAATGTCGCCTACTCTTTATCCGGTACAAGGCTAGACACCGAGTTCTTCCACGAGGTAGAACCAACCTATCACAACGTCGCCTAAACTTTATCCGGTACAAGGGTAGATACCGAGTTCCATTACAAAGGAGGAACTACTACCCAACACTACACCACTACACAACTACCTAAAGGAGACACACTCCATGTTACAACATTAGAGAGGATATCAACATCATCTAACAAAACTACACAACTTGTACATCGAAGCACCATATCGAATGTACAACTTCGGCACCTTCACTAATGCCTTCAACATGACACTTCAACATCTTTCACTAATGCCTTCAACATGACACTTCTATGCAGGAAGGAAAGAACTATCAACAAGATACACTTCAGTGGTCTTGATGATGACGAAGCTTAGTAACTCGTGACCTTGAGCTTGCACGTCTTCAAGAGGTGGTGATCTAGCTTTAAGATGAACTTAGAGAATCACACAAACATAAAACTACATAGAATGATCCTTTGAATATGTGGTTAGTGAGGTTAGAATACTGAGAGAAAGATTTTCTAATAGTGGTAGTAAGCAAGAGAGAAATGGCTCACTATTTATAGACAAAACATGTCTACTGTCCCACGGTTCCTACGGATCCCTCACTAGAGGGATCTGGCTAGTGCAAAACCTGGGATCCAGCTACTGGGTCAGTTTAGTCTGGATTTCGGGTTGCAAATCGGGTTATAGGTTATGGACCATGGGTTATGGGTATTGGATTGTGGATACCCAACAAGATGCAATGTACCTAGTCATTGGGTGGGTAATGGACTTTAGGTCATGGATGATGGATAGTCTCCAACATGACTTCATGCATGATGTCATGTAATGGGTCATGGGTTATGGATCATGCTCGATGGGTAAGTGATGCGTGTATAACGCGTTCGGGGTCAAAGGAACTTCCTTTCCGTCGAGCAAGTTTTTCAACACCCTAGGCAGTGAACCTAATCGTTGTAGTGTAGTATTGGGTAAGCTTCAGGTATTGATATCGTTCTCTAGGGGAATAGGAATGCTAGTGAGAAGTGTACTACACTAAGGTTGAGGTCGAGGAAGATTATTTTTTATTTTTTTTATATTTTTTTAGAAAGCTAAGGGTAAAATCTCGGGGTTTGGATTTGGGGGTTTTGGTACTTCCACCGATTACTTTTACTATCTAATTATCTAAACTAATGGGTAGTCTTATGTCTATTTGATGTGTGCTCGTATGATGATTAAAAATGTGTCTACCTAGATACTATTACTCCCTAGTTATCTTTTATTGGTGGTTGAATTGTCATGTCCTTATTCTTAACGCGTTGTGTCTTCTAAGGTCGTAGGGTATGCTTTTATCCCTAACTCTTTGAGACTACCT
The DNA here is from genome assembly GCA_019973895.1 of Chrysanthemum seticuspe. Lineage (NCBI taxonomy): Eukaryota > Viridiplantae > Streptophyta > Magnoliopsida > Asterales > Asteraceae > Chrysanthemum > Chrysanthemum seticuspe. Next base: position 112,989,760 of record BPTQ01000002.1, on the reverse strand, counting down.
TAAGGTTATTGCCTACGAAATCTCTAGGATTCATAACTAACTCTAAGGTTATCTTTGGATGTTTAGTCTACAATTCCGCTAAGTGACTATAAACTAAGGTTCACAAAGATTACTCAAGCATTAAAAAGACAACGATAGCCTAGTGCAATCCTAAGCCAATTACAATTAAGATAAGAGACAACCAATCAATAATTAATAACTAGGTTTCATAGATCTAAGCAAACACACAAGAAATTTAGCCAGACATGTTAAACATGCAAGCATACACACATACAATCGAAGACATAATGAAATCAATGAAGTAAATTACTTATCTTGATGTCAAATAGGGTTTGAGAACCCTAAGATACTGTCCAAACCGGACTTAAGTCGTTTTAGGTTTTTACTCCACAAGTCTACCTCTTAAAATTCTGAAAAATCGATTTCTATATATAATTTTACATTTGCGACGGCGTCACCTTATAGTTGGGACGCCGTCAGATCGCCGTCATTAGGGTTTCGTCTTGGCCAAGTCATCATTGGGATGTTGTCACGTTGTGGTTGTGACGCCGTCAGTCTTAAGTAGTGACGTCGTCTGAATCTGGATCTAGGCCGTCTGAGAAGAAAAGTCTTCGTGACGCCCTTACTCTTCAAAGCCTGACGCCGTCAGGTGTAAATTATCAAAAAGTCTACTGAGTCGTCACAAATTTAATTACGTAGAGAGAGACGGCGTCGCCCTTTGTTTGGGACGCCGTCAGGTGTAATTCCAGCAGCTTGAGTGTCTTGATCTTGACTTAGCCATTTTCTTCATATATTCACTCCTTTTCTTCCAAATATGCATCATTCCAGCATTTTGCTTCCAAGAGACCTAAAAGGTGAAAAGGAACGAAATTAAGCAGTAACGGATATAAAAGTGGGCAATTAAGGGCTTAAATGACCCTTTAAAAGTGTACGTTTTAAATCCTTATCAAATATCCCTACACTTGGTATTTGCTTGTCCTAAAGCAAATGTGTTTTCGGCCAATCAATTTATAAGTTAAGGGGCATAAAGCATTGGTTTAACATAATTCATAACAAGTAAAAGCTCCGCAATAGTCATAACAAGCACGAAAAATTATATACTAGCACCTCACAAGTGGTGTTTGGATTCTCTCATCTCTCAGGTGTATATGAATTATAGTAATTGGAAATGGAAGATAAACACTCATTAACCAGTCATAGTACATAGATTACCATAGGCTTGAGACTAGATCAAACCTCCATCGCTTTGGCGTAAGCACCTAGGAACAACTATCTAAGAGGTCTTTTAAAAGGTTGTAACGTTAGGCTTACGGTTAGGGAAACAAAGGGTTTGGTTGGATAGGCGATTTAGTGGTGGCAAGTCAAAAATCTTATGTTACAAGCATGAACTAGGCCAAGACTCGACTCTCTAAACTCTAGATAACTTTGAAACAAACAAACATAAATATAAAGATAGATGTAGGATGGTAGCCCGTATTTATTTATTTATTTATTTATTTTTGGCATACACTTTTACTCTACCATCCTCTACGATAACATCAAAATATAAGGGATTTATAGGAGCATCCCTACACTTGAGTTTTTATTACTCTAACACTAATTTGACCCGAATTGAAAAGATCAAAACAGTTGGAGTACTTTATTATGTAAATAAAGGGAATTTGAATTTAACGTTCTTTCCCGTCACTCCATAAGATTTAACTTCACCCATGAGTCCCAATCGTCCTAAAACTGTGTACAAAAGATATGACTCGACTTAGGAACCATGCAAGTAACTAGATAATTGAACTAAGCGTTTAGTATGATAACAATAATGCACTAAAGATGAGTGTATACAAGGTAGGCTAAGGCAATTTGGGTGTACATTTGAGGGTGGATTGTAAACAATGCTCTTCATTAATATTCCGGAAAACCGAAACATCACGAGAACCGTGAAAAGGATAGGCTCTGAGGGGTTAACTAGGGGTATCGTGTACTAAAGATGAGTACATCGCAAGGGTGTGGGGGAATTACTTGACCGATGTGGAAGAAGTAATTATAATACGGGTATCAAACAAGGGTTATCCTAATGCCTCTTATCATTTAGTTATTCCTAACTACACAAGTGTAGTTTCACTAGCGATCTCGGAATGCATCATAAAACAAGTTCTAGAATCTATTATACTACCGGTACACTCTCGAAGCATTAAAGGTAAATGCTTTAATTCCTATAGATCTAGGGGCGAACCTCACATTTTTGGGGTGGAATTTGAGTGGTTAAGGGTTTTTGTGCTAGTCATATAACTCCTATCCATGAGATGCTTTATTAAGACTAAAGTCCCACCCATACATGTCATGAAAATTTTTAAATTTGGCGCTAAAATTACCCTAACAAATATTTCTCATGGTTTATTACACAAATGAAATAGGACAAGACAAATGATCTAGAATAAGCATAGTTTCAAAGTACCCGTTTTATTCTCCCTTCCTACACTTAAACTGACCATTGTCCCCAATGTTCCCCGAAAGTATCAAAGTTATGATAACGGAAGGTAATTAAAAGAGAAAAAAACTAGTACTCCCCTGATTAGCTTGGTAGGATCCGTGTGAAGTAGTGGTTAAATTCTTTCCAAGAAGAATGTATGCGTGATAAGCTCCATCCAATATTATGTTTCTTCTTCTTGATAAATAAAACCTGCATACTTTAAGAAAATAGACGAAACCTTCACGTAAAATCGGCGTCAAAACTATATATGACTATACTAAACTAGGATATAATGCTTGTGGAATGGATGTTTGCAGATTTTCTGGAAAATTAAGACCTGAGAATTTTCAAAAATTTATAAGTAGCACAGAAAACGGGAGAAATTAGATAAGCTATTTCTGCTCCCCTTGACGTCGTCAGGTGATCCTGACAAAAACTGGTCTGCTGCGTTTTTCTGGAAAAATTACACCTTTAAAATCTGGAAAAATTCCTGCAAAGCATCCATTATGACTCGATACAAGCATTTGACTCTAACAAACACACATATATATCATTTTCACTAATCATAGTTCTCATGTTCACGGTCTTTTAAAAACGTGTGTAATCCTCCCTACACTTATCCTTTTTGTAAAATACCTTTATATGTAATTAAAACGAGATTAAAGACAAAATAAAGCATTTTCACAAATTCAAACATGAGGACATACAATAATAAAAATATATATGACACACAAACAAGAAAACAATAAAGCATGGGTTGCCTCCCACGAAGCGCTTTTCTTTATTTATAAGTTTTGTAGCTAGACTCGAAGTCGTGCTCCTACGTTGTCTCGTTTTTCATCCTCAATGAAAAATCTATCATATTGACAAAATTCTCATCTACTCTATACCTAGGTCCTAGGGTCAAGCAACCCCTATAGTAAGGCCTCCTTTTCTCCCACATGAAGTTCAAACCTTTTTCAACATCGTCTTTGCTCTTTTCCTCAAAAGCTCTAATGTTATCTCGCTCATAAAGGGATAAGGGGCCATATCTATTCATCTTCCAAGGCATCCTATAAGTGATCTCATCGTCCCCTTCCATAAACCTAACCGTTCCTTTAGATTTGTTATAGCTCATTTTAGACTTCAACAAACGGTTTTCCTAGCACAACTTGGGGCAAGCTATAGTCAATGACACATCCTATGTCTTCTAGGACCATAACATCAACTAAGTAGGTGAAGTTTCCTATAAAGACGTGTACATCCTTGACTTTTCCCACAAAATTGCAAACCCCATCCGGATACTTAGGGCCTCTCCTAATCTTAAGTCGTTCATTCATAATGTCATTGTAAACAGCTGATGACATTACATTAATGGCAGATTCCATATCTATGTAGGCGTGCTCGACATTCCTATATCCAATCATACAAGGGATTTTGATGTTCCAAGGATTTTCTCTCCTAATCTTTGGGCATATCCTAATGATGGGTGATCGAGGATTGTCAATTATGTATTGGTGGTAAGTAACTTCTTCCTTAGTGGGGTAAAGATTGAAGTAAGCACTATTCTCCTCATTCACATTTTCATTCACTAAATCATTACCCGAACTACTACTAATCATGGAGCCAACAACTGAGGCGCTAACCACTTTTTCAATAGCGTCCCTAATTGTACTCTCAAATACCCTATGTAAATCTTGAAGATCGTTGTTTCTACTAACATATTGGTTGTGGCGATTGTTAGAGGGGTCTTAGTCAATGGGTTGTGGTTTGAGTGGAAGTGGTTTATTTGGTGGTGGGTTGTTGTTTGATGGGTTATCACCTTCCATGATAAAAAGTGATGGGATTACTAACAAAGGCACGAATAAGGGGGATAGACTACGAGGAAGCTAAAAATGAGAAAAAATCTTACTTTATAGGAATCAAGCAAGGGAACCTAAACGAGATGGAAATACTAGCTATTCCATTCCCCGGAAGCGGCGCCAAAAACTGGATGCGCGTATAACACGTTCGGGGTCAAAGGAACTTTCTTTTCGTCGAGCAAGTTTTTCAACACCCTAGGCAGTGAACCTAATCGTTGTAGTGTAGTATTGGGTAAGCCTCGGGTATTGATATCGTTCTCTAGGGGAATCTGAATGCTAGTGAGAAGTGTACTACGCTAAGGTTGAGGTTGAGGAAGATTATTTTTTATCTTTTTTATATTTTTTTAGAAAGCTAAGGGTAAAATCTCGAGGTTTGGATTTGGGGGTTTTGGTACTTCTACCGATTACTTCTACTATCTAATTATCTAAACTAATGGGTAGTCTTATGTCTATTTGATGTGTGCTCGTATGATGATTAAAAATGTGTCTACCTAGATACTATTACTCCATAATTATCATTTATTGGTGGTTGAATTGTCACGTCCTTATTCTTAACGCGTTGTGTCTTCTAAGGTCGTAGGGTATGCTTTTATCCCTAACTCTTTGAGACTACCTTAAGGTTATTGCCTACGAAATCTCTAGGATTCATAACTAACTCTAAGGTTATCTTTGGATGTTTAGTCTACAATTCCGCTAAGTGACTATAAACTAAGGTTCACAAAGATTACTCAAGCATTAAAAACACAATGATAGCCTAGTGCAATCCTAAGACAATTACAATTAAGATAAGAGACAACCAATCAATAATTAATAACTAGGTTTCATAGATCTAAGCAAACACACAAGAAATTTAGCCGGACATGTTAAACATGCAAGCATTCACACATACAATCGAAGACATAATGAAATCAATGAAGTAAATTACTTATCTTGATGTAAAATAGGGTTTGAGAACCCTAAGATACTGTCCAAACCGGACTTAAGTCGTTTTAGGTTTTTACTCCACAAGTCTACCTCCTAAAATTTTGAAAAATCGATTTCTATATTTAATTTTACATTTGCGACGGCGTCACCTTATAGTTGGGACGCCGTCAGATCGCCGTCATTAGGGTTTCGTCTTGGCCAAGTCATCATTGGGACGACGTCACGTTGTGGTTGTGACGCCGTCAGTGTTCAGTATTGACGTCGTCTGAATCTGGATCTAGGCCGTCTGAGAAGAAAAGTCTTTGTGACGCCCTTACTCTTCAAAGCCTGACGCCGTCAGGTGTAAATTAGCAAAAAGTCTACTGAGTCATCACAAATTTAATTACATAGAGAGGGACGGTGTCGCCCTCTGTTTGGGATGCCGTCAGGTATAATTCCAGCAGCTTGAGTGTCTTGATCTTGACTTAGCCATTTTCTTCATATATTCACTCCTTTTCGTCCAAATATGTATCATTCCAGCATTTTGCTTCCAAGAGACATAAAAAGTGAAAAGGAACGAAATTAAGCAGTAACGGATATTAAAGTGGGCGATTAAGGGCTTAAATGACCCATTAAAAGTGTACGTTTTAAACCCTTATCAGTAAGGGTTATGGACTTTGGTTTTTACCCAACAACATTCATTGTACCTAGTCAATGGATCATGGGTCATGGGTCATGGGTTATAGACTTTGGTTTTTACCCAATACTTACCCATTACAACATATACAAAGTACATATACATTTCTATAAAATGTAAACACTAGTTATTATACATATACATTTATATGAGATGTAAACAATATTACTTGTTAATGTTTTAAAAAAATGTCTTTGGTTTTATATAACTTATTTACTAAACATGTTTTGATATGGTTTTAATATGTTTAGTAAGTGTGTTAGTAAACTATTGGCTCAAAACTTTTACGTATTTTATTTATTTCGTTAAAATGATTTTACGTTTGTTATCGACAAAACATTAGAAGATCGTAAAATATAAATAAACGTTTTTATGGTTTATTTGTATTAATAATCTCCCCCTTTTGTTTATGACAAAACATATGATTATTTTAAGAAGAAAATAAAATTCTTAAAAATTTGAATTGGAGTTTTTACTCTCTTCTCCCTCTTTTTGTCGAAACAAAAAGAGCGTCGAAAAGAAACTAACACACTGTGAAAAATGTTTTGAGAAAAACTAGTGAAAACTGAGAAAATAATAAAGAGGTAGAGAAAGAAAAGTAAAGAGAAGTAGTAAGGTAAGAAAGAGATTCTTGTCTTAGCTCGTCCTTGACGGATGCTTCCCTTTGTTAAGGGCGTCAAGTAATTAGAGAAACTAAAACGTGTGTATTGCAAGTATTTTGCAATGTTTCTAACTTTGACGAAATGCTCCCCATTGACGAGTGCTCCCTTTTGATGAGCGTATCAAGTAATTTGGAAAAACCTAAGTGAATGTATTGCAAGTGTTCTTGCAATGCTTTTGCTTTGACGAAAAGCTCCCCTTGTTGAGGGTGTCAAAGTATTCATGTGTGTTTTAAAAATCTACAAAACAAATGTTAGAAAACAAGTATATAGTGCATTGTTTCCTGCAAATGAGCTTCAAATTTGTTAAAAAATTTGCTTTACAGTTCTGACGGATCCTTCCTGTGAGGGATCCGTCTAGGCTAAATTATGGGAACCGTGTACCTGCATCCTATTGACAGCAATGTAGATATAAATAGTGACGTAAACGTCCAAATGAGTTATGTATTGTTGCACCAAACATATTCACATAACTATATAGCATACAACATGTAGTTTCATTCAATAAAATAAGAGAAATGATACATATCTCTAAAACTAAGAAAATGATCCAATCATGAAGTAAATTTCCTAACAATTCTAAGTTGCGCCTAAGACTAGAGAAGAATACCACTTGTGCTTGTATTCCTATGCTTAGGGACGAGTAGATTTGTTGATTTGGTCAAATTGTTCAAGAAGGTGATGGAACATGAAACGTAACTCATCTCGTACTTCTTGAACTAACCCTTGGGTATGTTGACAATTAGAGCAATTATTGTCATGACTAGGAGATGGAGGTATTGAGGATGGAGCGGTTTGAGGTGAAACATTGGGTGAGAAGGAAGGAGGTTCCACAAAGGATGGAGGGATTTGTGGAGGTGAGTTAAGTGGAGTAAATTGGGGTTCAACTAAGAATGAAGGTGGTGATGTATGGGTTGGTGGTGGAAATAAGGAGGTATCCATATGGTCCTGTCTTTGAGATTGGTGATTCCTTGTACTCAAAGATGGATTATTTGATGGTGAAGGCGAGTAGAATATGGGTGTTGGTGACGTTTCAACATCAAGGTTTTGGTGTGAAGGTTGTTCCTTATTTGATGAGAAAGGTGGTGGATGAGAAGTCCTAGGTGGTGAGTCTTCTAAGGAGTAAAGGTTTGGATGTGAAAGAGATGTGGTGAAAGAGTGTAATCTAGGTTCTAGAAATGAGGGTTTAGTGGAGCTAGGTATGTTTGGTTTAGAGGGTATGGTAGTGTTTGGTGAAAGTCTTTCCAACCCACACGGTCGGATGCTAATTCGAGCGGTTCTCCTAGCTTTGGTTGGTTGATTTTGGGGAGGAACTCTAGTGTTTGAGGTTTTGATGGGTGATGACTCGGTTGAGGAAATTTCATGAACAACACAAGCATTTTTCTTGGAGGAACCTTTGGTTGATGAGGTTGTACTAGATGCTTTAGTCATGGTGAAAAGTAGGAGGTAAGGGTGTTTTAGCTACTGAGTTTGAATGGTGGTTTGAGAACACAAACATACTTGGTTTATAAAGGATGAGATTAGGTTAGTGAATTAAAGCTTATACCACTAAGGTTTTTTGCATGTACTAAAGTCAACTATAGTGTTGTTCTGTCCTAGGGAGTCATTTAAGGCAAAGTGGAGTGTTTAGATTACCAAAGAGAGTTTGAAATTTATTGAGTTAAGTGAAATTCAACTATTATGTGCAGCCGGTTCCCATGGAACCCTAGCATTGGGAATCCGGCTAGTTGAATTCCAGGGATCCGTCTCTCAGAGACAAAGAAAAGGAGTGATGATGTTCTACCAAGGTCTAGTACCTATATATATTGAGTGTTTAAGTTCCCTAAGGAGTCTTAAATGGCATGGGACTTAAATGTTCAAGCATAATGAGTGATGATATCTAATGATGGTTTTTATGAAGGGATGGAGTTTTCATGAATACTCATGAGTGGTTAAGGATGATACTAAGAATTTTTGAGAGTGTCAAATGATGTCAAATGATCCTAGAGATCAGATGGTGACTTAAAGAAAATTTGGAAAATTCCTTAAAAATTACAAGAAATGAAAAACTAGTCTTTAGCCTATTTTGAGATAAAGATGACTAAAATCAATTTGCTAAAATTGAGAGAAATATCAAACTAGGTGTTTTGAGATGAGAGAAACAATGTGTAAACATTGGAGCGGAAAAATGGTGAGTTTTGAAGTAGTGATAAATCAAAAACACCTTAAATGTGATCTTAAGTCATCCATGAGTGAATGTGGGATCAACTGAGCCTAAGAGGGACTTAAGTGATCCTAATGTATAATGTTTAACTAGTCTAATAAGGTCTGGAAGATTGGATTGACGTGAGGATGCTAAATTTCCATTTCTGTCCACCCGGATCCCACAGATCCTTCATGTGAGGGATCCGGCTAGTTATAGCTCAGGGATTTGGCATCTGGGACCATTTTTCTTAACAGAACACGTGCAAGAATTTGCACTAATCATCGAATTTTGAAACAAGTGGTTCCTACATCAAGCATTCATGTATGTAAGTAAAGCATAACAAGCAAGGCATGTAAAAGCACTATATGAGCATGCAATTAGGATGAAGACCAACCTTTTGATACGATATAAAAAAGTTGTAAAATTCCTATTATGTTATTCTAAGTTAAGATGTTCATGTTATTCTAAGTACAAAAACTGACAAAAAGCACAAAAGCGGATAAAATCATACAAAAACAGATAAAATCCTACAAAAACGAATAAAACGGTACAAAACCGAAAAAAAGTACAAAAACGAATAAAATTAAAAAATGGACAAAAACGTACAAAAGCATATTATACCGACAAAAACAGATAAAACGTACAAAAATGGATAAAAATGGATTAAAACGGGACAAAAATGTATAAAAGCGGATAAAAACGAATAAAAACGATATAAAACGGATAAAAACATACAAAAACGGGTAGAAATGAAAAAAAAGGGAAAACGTATAAAACTTATAAAAACGGATAAAACGGGATAAAAGCGGACAAAACAAGACAAAAAACGTATAAAAATTTTTTTTTTTTGGTATTTTATCACCTTTGGACGCGTAGTCCAATGGTTTTGTCGTTGTATTATCACCCACCAGAATTTTGTTCGATCCAAGCTCCACTTTTTTAGTTTATTTAAAAAAGAGGACTAACAATATTTGCACCGTTAAAAGATATGTAAATATAGTTATTTCGTTAAAAGATAATGGTGAAATAATTTGCACAATTAGTCCTCATTTTAACCAAAAATGTATGTTTATTAACTTTTATTAATAAAAAGATGTATATATCAAAACTTTTAAAAATGTAATGTATAATGTGAGGTAAACCACTAACGATTTATTTTGGAGTTTACTCTCACATTTATATTTTCTCTAAAATTATCCCTACTAATTTTGGAAAAAAAAAAAATAAAAAAAAATAAAAAAAATAAAAGATTCCCAATTCATTTTGATATCCACAAATACCTAAAGCAAAAACGAAGACCCACTTAAACCCTAGCCCCAAATTGAACCCTAGTATCGTCTCTGCCGTGACCTCTTCCCGTCATCCTTTAGTTACACTCACTCACTACTCAGGTCAGTTTTTATATCCTCCAATTGCTATTACTTATATTATCAAACTTATTCACTCTTGATTTGATTCTAAGCCTTTTGATTAGAAAAAAAAAGGATACAAGATTACTTATTGAAAATCACTACTTAGGCATCAAATTTTCAAGTGTTTATAGAGATAAAAATATGTAAATTTACTTGCTTGCTTTAAAAAAAAAAAAATTATTCTCAAAAGTGCTCGTTTCCGTTTTATCGCAAGCTGTTCAAATGATTTTTATATTTGTTCTTCTTATTTATGTTTAGAACCATGAAGAATGTATTCAGTTATATTGTGTCGTTTTGCGAGCTTAATTAGTCCACAATGCTGAATTATATGTTATAAGTGTAAATTTTTTGTTTTTTTGCAGACAACTCTACTCTTTGTCCTTCAAGATGTCGTCGCTAAGGAATGCTGTTCATAGACGGGCTCATAAGGAACGATCTCAACCGTGAGTTCTTATATACTTTGCGCTTTTACGTAAACGGTTTTTAGTTTTGTTTTCTCATTCTTACATTTTTTTTTTACATTCAGAAAAGAAAGGAAAAGATTTGGGCTTCTCGAGAAACACAAGGATTATGTTGTCCGTGCAAAGGCCTTCCATAAAAAAGAGGATTACTTGCAGGTAAAATTCTTTTTCCGATGGCATCATTGCTGATATGGGTTTTATTTGGAAATGGCTAAATCTTTAGCCGTGACTTTGTGTAAACAGAAACTCAAGGAAAAGGCAGCATTTAGGAATCCCGATGAATTCTACTTTAAGATGATTAACTCCAAAACTGTTAATGGAGTTCATAAACAAGCGTAATGTTCTATCACTTTATCCCATCCGAGTGTATAGTGATGAAAAAATATATGCTTAATTGTTATATATGCTGCACAGTGGTGAACCAAACAAATACACTCAAGAAGAACTCTTGTTGATGAAATCACAAGATATCGGTTATATCTTGCAGAAAATTCTCTCAGAGAAAAAGGTAAGTTATTCAGTAACAAGCTTATTCTCTTGTGGGTTAAAAGCGGGTATTCATTACACTAAACAATTTTACTTGATGCAGAAGATCGAAAGGCTAACAGCAACACTGCACTCGCTTGATTCTCAGCCGTCAAACAAACATGTATACTATGCTGAAGATAGGTATTAAGTGCATGGGTTTTTGTTTATTTTACGTTAATGTGTGGCGTGTCCGCGTGGTTGTTAATTAATGTGTCCCATGGCTAACTATTTTATCATCAACAGAGAGGATGCTAAGAGAATACTGTCAGAAACTAAGAGTGATGGTGGATTGCCAGCTTTTGAGGATTTGCCTGAGAAAATCAAAAGGTAAAGTAACATGTTAGCTTGTTTGTTATATGTATATTTCTATATATATTTTTTGTAGAGTATTATTGTTTGCTTTTTGGGTATTTTGTCTTACATTTGCATTTTCATTTCGAGTAATTTTGATCGTTGTGCAAATTGTAGTCTGAGAAATAAGTTAATACTGCTTCATTGATAAATATATTTGGCAAAAATATATCAACCTTTCCTAGCGGTGTTAAATGGAATAGAAACTGCAGTAGGATGTACATTTGGAACTCCTAGTTAAGCCAGGTAAAATAAGCTTCTTATTGGTATAGTAGCTCCTGATAGTGATTGGCAAAAGGTTCAACCATTTAGTTATGAAACTGTAGTGTAAAAAAAGATATTGGAATAAACTTGTCTTTTTTCACAATGAGGAGCTCAATCCAGATTCCAGACATAGTTGTTGGTTTAACAGTAAAGATACCAATTCTCGTGCCTATAATAATCAAGATATTCTGAGTGAACGCTTCAATTATTGTGACGGATTGTGGAACACCTGTTTGGTGATTGTAGAGACTTATGGCCTATGTGATAGATTTTTGTTGCTGATATTGAAGAATGCACATATATTATTGACAAGCGCAACCTATTTGGTTCACAGATTTGATCCTTGAAGTGCATTTGACACGCCCCTACATAGATAGCACTTCCATACATGTAGGTGATAAGACCCAGCTTGTGCAGGCGGTGTTACTGCACAAGGCTACTGATTTTGTGGGCTTTTACACATGCAATATATTTAATATATGTAGTTATGTACAAACGTACAAGGCCAATTTGAATCTGATAGATCGACTCCATGTTCAGAAGTTTTTCTCGGCGAATTAATATATTTAGTTACTCCAAAGTTACTTGTGTATATGACTATATTATCCGTGCGATAGAAAAAAAAGAAAAAAAGAAAAAGAAAAAAAGAAACGTGAATTGATGAAGAAGTGTATCCATTACAATCCAGCAAATCTTTGCTTTCATCTATCTTGATTGAATTATCTCTCTATTTTCAGCTAACAACTTAAACTTTTTATTTAGAGTTTTGATTGAGGGTTGTATGTGACCTTTATAAATTGCAATTAGTTTATTACTTTTTACTTGGTTAGGTACTTTAATTAAGATAACAATCCCCGTCTAAATTTATATAAATATACTCTACATTGGAATAAAAATTATGGAATCATTGTTTGGTCTAAACTAGGTTGTTGAGAATTTGATCACGAGTTTTTTTTTTTTGTTGTATAATGTATACTTGTGGGTGTCTAATTGTGGCACTGTAGCTTTGGGCAGTTGGGGAAGTGGGTATTTGTTTTGTTCAAGTGTTGTGCTTGTGTGGGGATTTTAATCCTACGTCTTGTGCTCTTGTAAGATTTGGAAAGTGGCACTTTGTGTCGTTAAGTTTTAGCTGGTTGTTTTTAATAATGTTGTGTATCGGTAGAGTGTTACCTTGCACATAATAAATAAACTTCTTTTCACTTATAATTAACTTTCTTAAGGCCTACTTCATATTAATATATCAGGGCCACCGAAATCCACTGGACACCCCTAGAAATTACTGTGTACAACTGGCACTTTTATGTGTGGTTGCATACAATGGGGGTGTATCACTTTTACAACTTTTAGAACTTTAATTCCAGGGCCAGTCTGTAAATTTTAGTATATTTGTATTAGTTTCATGGACATCAGGACGGACAGTGTGACACATTAATTTTGTTGAAATGTTGTTTTCCTTCACTTGTTATAACTGTTGAATTTATGCCGTTTGTTGGAAGAAAGTATGTGCGACTCTTAAGTACGAAATATTAAGACATACCAGAGTGTTGAAAGGAGATTTAAATGTTGGGCTTGCACTTTTTTTTTGCCATTCAACAATTTGCTAAAAGTCCAACAAAAGAAAGTTATATATTCATTGTGATGTCCTTTATGTGTGTTCACTACTACTTCACCATTCAGTTCGATGTCCTTAGAAGGCAGATTAATCTCTAACTATGCCTTTGTATCTGAATCATTATAAGTGGCTGCGATGTTTATCTTTGGTCATAAATATACATGTGTAAATTGCTGCAGTTTTAATTTTCCCAAATCAAACATTAACATGCATAAATAATCCTTTAGAATTACCATTTTGTGTGCAACATAGATTCTCATGGTCTATTGTGTAAGTAATAGCTTTGTATTCGCTAGTCAGAACTGCTGAATAATAGCTTTACCTCCTTATTACACATGAATAATTGATATCCTTGCATATTTGTTATCCCCTGATATTTTTGGCAATCAAGTAGTTTAGCCGTTGGTGTTTCTTTTTATCTCTTTTTTTATTCTAGTTTTTCTTTATGACTTTATGTGCACCAGTGAGCTCACACACATATAATGTTGACCCATTGAATTGATTTTTTTTGACCCTGATGGTAAATTAAAAAGGGTTGACACGTACCCGAAGAATTGTTTCTAGTTTTTGCTACTCAAATAACATTGTTCACGTGCAGGAGGACAGCTGCTTCCTACAGAGAGCTGGAGGCGAGAAAAAACAGAGTTCAAGACTTGGAAAAAGTTTATAATGAAATGGCAATGAAACAAGAATTACAGGTATATATGCTCTCAAACTCAAAACAGTTATAACACGTCTCTTTTATCTAATAATTAAACAAACCTTTTTGTTATTGGAGCAGAAAAAGGGTAAGAAGCGAAAGTTGCGTGAAGATGAAATTGTCTGCCCAACTTCTAAACCAGTTTACAAATGGAGAACTGAACGTAAACGATAAAATAAGGTATGGTACGTATTAATTTCTGATAACCTTATTAATCTTTTTGATCCATTTTCATACAGTTTCATACCGTATTAGTCACTATTACTTATCTACCATTACCGTATATATACAATGCAGATTAAGGTTTTTCTGGCAGTGCGACTTGTTCAAGTAAGTTCTGATATGCTATGTAGCTGGTTTCTTGTCAAAGTATTTCAGGAACCTGCATTTTTGTTGATGGAAGCAAACACTACCAGAGTAGTTACGAAAAAAAAAAAAAAGTGTAATTTACATCATTGGATACCAATTGATATCACTGGATAAAAGTTTAATAGATTTAAAGCAAATATCGTGTTTATTTATATTCTTTTGCCTAGCCTTAGATACCATTGGACGTGGTACCTAATAAGCTCTCCCTGTTGCTGGATTTGAGCTAATGACTTGCTGATAAGAAGCTAAAGTGTTTCTTACGGGTCTAGGAAAAGAGTTTAGTTAGTTTTTTTTGACCCGTTGTCTTATAACTACTCTGTGAGCTAACAAGATCTAGCATAAAGACCATAAGTTTATAAATGGATCGTAAACATCACTCGCCCACGACCGCCCCCTAGAAGATCATGGCGTATGTTTGAAATAGACGCCATTTTTTTAGATGGTTAAGGTTATATAAGCAGCATTTTGTATAAAAATGATATAATGTGGAGGTCAAGTAAAGCTTTATAACATTTTATCCGCGTGACTGCGCCCATCTCTTTCAACTTATGGACGATTCATCCCACATTCCTCATTGCTGGCTTAATATTGATTAATGTGAACGGCTATAACCTCAGTTTACTTGGAAGCCTTGTTACTTAGATGAAGAACTAGCATTTGATAAGTGATGAGTGCGCATTAATATGTACTATAAAGGAATAAAAGAGATGACACCAAATTTCATAATGTTCGATCCTCTTCTCGGTCTTAACAAGGAAGCACAAACTCACTGACACACTATTCTACATCTTTGTCTACGACGACGGGACTTGAAAATCCATTCTTGGTTTTGGTTAAGGCAGAACCAAAACTATGTTTTCGAAAAAAGGATTATTACTGTATTGTTCAAACAAGAATTCACATTGTTTCATCATATATACATGGGACGACATGGTACTTAAAACCTATTTAGATCAATCTAATTTTTGTTGTAATTTCTACTTATAATTTTGCGGTTTCAGTTTAAAGCTTTAAATATCCTAATAAGTCAGGTGTTTAAAGCCACTTAACATCCCAGCTCAACTCAATGATTCTTCTGAATCATTGGAGGCATGATTTTTGAGCTATTATTCTATATATTCTTTTCAAGGCCATTGTTTCATGGTGTACTTGTACATCATCGCATGACTTGAACTACAAATGGCACATGTTTTTCGTCTCAAGTTACTATAAAATAATGAAGTTTCCCAATTATTAGTTAGATGAATTAAACTGCATTCAAGTTGATAGATAATGTATATATTAACATTTTGACATATCCATCCAAAAGCAAATATTAAATGTAATTTAATCATTCAAGCTTATAATTATTTAACATTCAATCTTCTGGTTTTGTTAAACATATCTTATTGGAACTATATTTTTGGCTTTTCCTGTAATAAATTGTTGAGCCAAAATATATATATATATATATATATATATATATATATATATCATGATCATTTAATCAGATGTTTTATCTTTTAGGGTTACTA
Source organism: Chrysanthemum seticuspe (assembly GCA_019973895.1). NCBI lineage: Eukaryota > Viridiplantae > Streptophyta > Magnoliopsida > Asterales > Asteraceae > Chrysanthemum > Chrysanthemum seticuspe. The sequence continues at coordinate 112,973,800 of BPTQ01000002.1, read as the reverse complement.
GCCGGATACTCATGCATTGTGATAAGAGATACATGCCAAACTAAATATTTTGCCGAATAAATGTCTTTTGGTTATCGTTTTTTGTGATAATTATTTTATCAATGGTGCTGCTAACAAATTCATGATGATTAGGAAGACTTTGTATCTGTAATGTGTAATTGTATGATTTGTAAAATAACTTTGTAACTCTATTTAAATACCGTTAATTTGGAGGAAAATTATTTTTACTATAATTTTGTATGTATTTTATAATCTCCAGAAACGTTTAAATATAGCGTAGTGTAAAAATATGAATTTAGTGCAAATTAGAAGTTATTGATTTTGTTAATAGATTTCTATATATAGCTTACAAGTTTCTTAAATTCCGAAAATAAGAATTCCATAAAACGATATGTATATTTTGCTTGAATTGAACTGAATGGATAAGGTGTAGAAGTAACGTAGTAAATCTACTTTATAATTAGAGCGGTAAATATGTAATTAAATATTTTGATAAACAATATAGAGACACTTTATTTTGCTTACCCATAAATTCATACTTATCAAGGGACAAATCCTCACCATCCATCTAGTTTGATATAATGGTGAGGATTAACCTAAGATTTAGTAGATAAACCTAAGTCCATTTTTTTTTTCTTGTCTTTTTGTCTTTCTTTTCTATTCACTTTTTTTTTTTTTTTTTTTTTACTCAAGTTTTTTCTTAATTAAAGTTTTTTTTTTTTTTTTTTTTTTTTTTTTTTTTTATTCGTGTTTTTTTTCTTCGATTTCATACGTTTTCATCTGTTTTCATACGTTCTTATCCGTTTTCTTACGTTTTCGCCCGTTTTCATCATTTTTCTTTCATTTTCGTCCATTTTTCATACGTTTTCATCCGTTTTCATACGTGTTTTTACTCTTTCATACGTTTTCGCCTGTTTTCATACGAATTCGTCCGTATTCTTACGTTTTCGTCCATTTTCTTAAGTTTTCGTTCGTTTTCATACGTTTCTGACTATCACAAATGATTTCTGTGATATTCAGAATATCACTTGTGATTATCTGAATATCACTTTGTGATTTTCTGAATATCACGTTGTGATATTCTGAATATCACTTGTGATTTTGTGAATATCACTCTGTGATATTCTGAATATCACTCTGTGATATTCTGAATATGAGTTTGCGATATTCTGAATATCACTTTGCGATAGTATGAATATCAATTGTGTGATATTTTGAATATCACGTATGATTTTCATGTTACAAAACATTAGTTGAAAATCACTTGTTATATGCAAAAAATCACTTGTGGTATTCAGAATATCACAAGTGATAACAGAATATCACAGAATATCACATAACATCACTTGCGATATTCACAGTATCATTTGTGATATTCATAATATCACTTGTGCTATTCAGAATATCACTTGTACTATTCAGAATATCACTTGTGATATTCAGAAACGTATGAAAACGTTTAAAAACGGCCGAAAACATTTAATAACGGACAAAAACGTATGAAAACGGACGAATATGTATGAAAACGTAAAAACACGTATGAAAACGGACGAAAACGTATGAATAATGGAAGAAAACGTAAGAAAACGGGCGAAAACGTATGAAAACGGACAAAAATGTATGAAAATGGACAAAAACGTATGAAATCGGGCGAAAACGTATGAAAACGGACGAAAATAGATGAAAACGTATTGAAACGGACGAAAACGTTTGAAAGGGGAAAAAACGCGAATTAAAAAAAACGTAAATAACGTGAATTAAAAAAAACAAACAAAATAAAACGTGAATATTAAAAAATGCGAATTTTGAAAAAATTAAACGTGAATATTAACAAAAAAACGTTTATTAAAAAAAATGATTATAACAAAAAATGTGAATAATTAAAAAAAAAAAACAAAACAAAAAAAAAAAGAAAAAAAAACAAAAGAAGAAAGAAAGAAAGAAAGAAAGAAAGAAAAAACAAAAAGACAAGAAAAAAACATGGACTTAGGTTTAGACATATTAAATCTTAGGTTAATCCCCACCATTAGATCAAACTAAATAGATGGTGGGGATTTGTCCCTTAGTAAGTATCAAAATAAGAGTAAACATTTTAAAATTCCTCAAACAATATATTGGTTAAATGTTTGATCGTGACAATCTTAAAATAAAATCTTATTAGTGTTCAAGAAATGTTTATAATATTTAATAGTTTTTTATACCACTTGATGTGGTTCGATGCTGGAAACACTAAAAGTATCTCGGCCACCCAAGATAGATAAACAAGAACACGTTTGTTCCTAAGAAACTTTAATAAAATTCAACCATCCAACCAAAAGAGTTTACAATGCTTAAATAGAAATCCTAAAAATCAAAAGATAAACATGCAACCTAAAGGGATAAACACAAATCCCAGCTTAAACGAAACAGAAACAAACACGAACTAAAACTCTCTTCATTACTTGGCTGGACTGGGCTTCATTCGGTGGGCTGGTTCTAGCCAATTTCATTAACCAGCTCGTCATGTCTTCGGGCCTGGTTACTAACGTCCGGATCCGTATCATCCTCCCCCTCTAAAAAACGACTCGTCCCCGAGTCATCACCCAGCTCGTCCCCTTCGGTATACGGGGATAAATCTGCAACATTAAAAGTGGCCGAGACACCATAATGACCTGGCAATTCAAGCTTGTATGCATTGTCATTAATTCGCTGTAGAACCCGAAACAGACCGTCGGCGCGAGGTTGTAATTTGCCAAAACGCCGTTGTGGAAAATGGTCACGTCTTAGGAAAATCCACACCAGGTCACCTTCCTGAAAAACCACCTTCCGCCTATGCTTGTTCGCACGAGCTTGATATTGCAAGTTATGCTTAGTAATCTGTTCCCGCACCTGCTCGTGAAGCTCCTTGATTTGTTCTGCTCTATCATTGCCCTCGGCACTAAAGGTCTCAACTCCAGGCAACGGTGCTAGATCAAGCGGAGTAAACGGGTTTCGACCATAAACCACGAGAAAAGGACTGCGACCCGTTGAACTATGAGTGGATCTGTTATAGGCGAATTCAACTTGTGGAAGGGCAAGATCCCATTGCTTTTTATTATCACCCACTAGACAACGAAGAAGATTACCCAAACTGCGGTTAGTGACTTCCGTCTGACCATCCGTTTGTGGGTGATGTGAAGAACTAAATTGCAGCTTGGCACCCCAAACATTTCCAAAGCGTACGCCAGAAATGGCTAACAAACTTCACATCCCTATCCGAAGTGATTGTTTTCAGAATTCCATGTAATTTGATGATCTCAAAAAATACAACCGGGCCACCTCAGATGCGTCAAATGTCTTCGAGCACGGAACAAAGTGAGCCATTTTTGAGAATCGATCCACAACAACCATAATGGAGTCTTTCTTTCTTGTGTAAGCGGTAATCCTAGGACAAAATCAAGGCTTACATCCTCCCAAGGTCCAGTTGGCGTAGGTAGTGGTGTGTACAAACCTTGGTTGGTGTGATGAGTTTTGGCAATATGGCAGACGCGGCACTGGTTTAGAACTTTCATCACATCGCGAACGAGCTTTGGCAAAAAAAAAACGCTCACTAACTAAAGAAACTGTTTTTGCTCGGCCAAAATGTCCCGCCAAAGCACCTTGGTGACACTCAAGAATAATAGCTTCTCGGAATGAGGATAATGGAACACACAAACGACGTCCTTTAACAAGCAACCCATCACGTCGAACAAAGTCTCGAAATGGGGCGACGCGACATTTTTCCCACACATCCTTGAAATCTAGGTCATCCCTGTACAAGTGTTTGAGTGGTTCAAATCCGGCCACATGAATGGTGGTTGAAGTTACGAGCGCTGGTCGTCGGCTAAGTGCGTCGACGACGGTGTTTGCGTGCCCTGCTTTGTGGCGGATGACAAAGTTGAAGTCTTGTAATGCTTCAACCCACTTTGCGTGCCGCGGACTAAGGTTAGCTTGCCCTTGAATAAACTTTAAAGCCTGATGATCTGAATACAAAACAAACTCGTTAGGTAACAAATAGTGTCGCCAATACTCTAGACTACGAACAATAGCATAAAATTCCTTGTCGTATGTGCTATAGCGTCGCCTTGTGTCATTGAACTTTTCACTAAAGAAAGCGATTGGACGATTCAATTGACTTAAAACACCACCTATTCCTAGTCCCGAAGCATCACATTCCACTTGAAACACATGGTCGAAGTTTGGTAAGGCGAGTATGGGAGCTTCAGTAACCATTTTTTTAAGTCTTTCGAAAGCAACTTGAGAGGCAGCGGTCCACACAAACTTACTACTCTTAAGACAATCTGTAATAGGGGCCACCAGTGTACTAAAATTTCGAATAAAACGCCGATAGAAAGATGCAAGGCCATGAAAACTTCGTACGTCGTGTAAAGATGCTGGAGTTGGCCACGTGGTGATGGCCTCGACTTTCTTGTGATCCATACGTATGCCGTTTCCAGATACCAAGTACCCTAAAAAAATTACTTCCTTGGACAAAAATTGACACTTAGTTTTGTTGGCATACAACTTTTGCTCCCGTAGAACCGTAAAAATTTGACGAAGATGTGATAAATGTAGCTCCAAAGTTGTGCTAAAGACCAAGATATCGTCAAAATAAACAACTACACACCGTCCAATAAATGGCTTGAAAACGTGGTTCATTAAGCGAATGAAAATACTTGGAGCGTTTGATAAGCCGAAAGGCATCACCATCCATTCATAAAGCCCGTCGCGCGTTTTGAACGCTGTTTTCCACTCTTCCCCTGTCCTCATACGAATTTGATGATATCCACTCCGCAAATCGATTTTGGAAAATATGTTGGCGCCGTGTAATTGGTCAAGAAGATTGTCAAAACGAGGTATAGGAAAACGATATTTGATGGTAATTTTGTTCACCGCGCGGCTGTCAATACACATTCGAAAAGTACCATTAGTTTTTGGTACGAGCAACGCGGGTACTGCGCAAGGACTCATACTTTCCCGGATAAGGCCTTTCTCGAGCAACTCGGTAACTTGACGATGTAACTCAGCGAACTCTTTAGGATTCATTCTGTAAGCTGGTTTATTCGGGATACTAGCACCGGGCACAAAATCAATGCAGTGTTGTATCTCTCGCATCAACGGTAGTCCAGCAGGAATGTCCTCGGGAAAGATATCAGAAAATTCATCGATCAGTGGGATCACTTCGACTGGCAGGTCCCCGGTATTTGGGTTTTCTTCGACCACTACCAAACCGAAAACAGGTGTGGCGGATTGGTGTTTTGCAAGCCCACAAAGTCGCCCTTTGTTAATGGTGCGATGTGGGGTGGTTCATCGCGTGGGTTAAGGGGAGCCAAAGTAATCTGGAGACCATCTTTCTTGAAAGAGTATGTGTTGCGAAAACCATCATGTTTGACACTCCGATCAGATAGCCATGGACGTCCCAACAGAATGTGGCACGCATCCATGGGAATGACTTCACACCAGATTTCATCCATATACTTATTGCCAATTGAAAACTGCACTAAACATTTATGAGTAACTTTAACCAGGTTACCTTTCTTTAACCATGTGAGTTGGTATGGTGCGGGGTGGTCCTGGATGTGTAAATCGAGTTTTTCAACCATGGTGGTGGCTTACCATATTTTCACAGCTTCCGCCATCAATAATAACCGTACAAACTTTCCCTTTTGTTGTACACTTAGTACGGAAAATGTTGTTGCGTAACCAGTTAGTGTCATCTTCGGGGTCAGCCACAGCTGTGTTAAGCAACCTGCAAGAAATAAGGACCTCACCCCGATCGGGGTAAAGGACTTCCGGAGCTTCCTCCTCTTCCGTATCATACTTTGGTTCTGTTTCGTCCACAAAGGCGAGAACTTGTTTGTTTGGGCAATCTCGTTTAATGTGACCCAACCCTTGACACTTGAAACACCGGAGAGTATTTGAGGTACCTGATTGAGGAGTAGGAATAACAGGTGGGTCGGCTTTGATTGGGCCGATCCGGGTGTTGGTAGAACCCCCAGGTGTTGTTCGGGGATACGCCGGGAACTTGGAGGACACCTTATTTTTTTGAGCGAGTTGGAGTTCCACCCTCAAAGCAAGTTGGCATACATCAGAAAACGAATAGTATTGTTGTAAGGAAACAACGTCCGCAATATCCGAGCGGAGAATACTCAAAAAATGGGCAATAACCTGTTCGTCATCTTCTTCCGCACCACAACGCATGTGCATGCGTTCAAATTCACTAATTAGTTCCTCAACGGACAAAGAACCCTGTTTTATAGTCTGATAATCCAAGTATGCATCTTGTTTGTATGTAACAGGAAGAAACTTAGCCCGTAATAGGCGTTTCATCTTGTCCCACGTGTCCACTTTGTGTTTGCCCTCCCTATAACGCTTAGTCTGCACATGGTCCCACCATAACGAAGCATATTTTTTAAACTTAATTGCAACAAGTTTTACCTTTAAGTTGTAGGGGATATCACGAAGGTCAAATATGCGCTCCACAGTCTGGATCCAATCGAGAAACTCGTCTGGTTGTAACCTGCCTTCAAACTCTGGAATCTCGGTGCGTAGACCTAAGGAACGAAGCGGGTCTACCTGTTGTTGTGGCTGTCTCGGGTGTGGTCTGTGGTTCCTGTTGTGTGGTTGGTGTTGGCGATGGTCACGACGGGCGAAAAGGTTGTCATAGCCGTCGTCCCTGTCGTCGTACTCATCTACAACTGAATTGGTTGCCATGCTGTCTACTCGCGCCTCGTACCTGTCAAAAGAGTTAGTTTCCAATTCACGAACCCGTTGACGGAGGCGTTCGATCTTAGCATCTCGAGGATCACGTTCTTCATATCCGTTGCCTCCGGCGGCGAATCGACGGTATGTATCGTTGCCTGACATACTGAGAGTCCTGGTCTCTGAATACCACTTGATGTGGTTCGATGCTGGAAACACTAAAAGTATCTCGGCCAACCAAGATAGATAAACAAGAACACGTTTGTTCTTAAGAAACTTTAATAAAATTCAACCATCCAACCAAAAGAGTTTACAATGCTTAAATAGAAATCCTAAAAATCAAAAGATAAACATGCAACCTAAAGGGATAAACACAAATCCCAGCTTAAATGAAACAGAAACAAACACGAACTAAAACTCTCTTCATTACTTGGCTGGACTAGGCTTCATTCGGTGGGCTGGTTCTAGCCACTTTCATTAACCAGCCCGTCCTGTCTTCGGGCCTGGTTACTAACGTCCGGATCCGTATCAGTTTTAGTTACTAATGGTAAGCAACAAATTCAAAATCGAGAAATACTTTCAGTCGGAGATATAAATATTTTTCCAAATAAAACAAAATGTAACTTTATATTGAAAAATATATTTGTAGTGAACCAATTTAAACATGAAAATGGCAATTACTATAAAAGTGATTTTCTAAGTTGTAGCACTTGTTTAAAATCATTATAGAAAGATATCAAATGGTTGGTCGAAGATGTCATATTATCAAAGGGCAGCAAATACTTAAAATTCAATAAGTATTCGTGCATAGATAATTTTAATAGAAGACTTTACATAGACCATATAGAGTTGAGTTATTTTACAAACTCATTCTTCTTAACAAACCAAATGACTAATCTGGATCAATGAAATTATATGATCACATCCTATAAAAAAACACGGAAGGACTAATAATATAAATATTAAAAAGAAGAGAAAGACTAGATGCGTAATTACATCATAGATGTCATTATCCTACTTTCCCTCAAATCTCATACACTTCAGCCCACTTTTTCTCTCTACTAATATTCAAACCCTAAGCTATTAAACAAACACGTTAATAAGATGGAGAAATATAACAGAACATAAAAGATGTCATAGTTTCATATTACCACTACCTGAGAGGAATGGCAAAGTTATCCATGAAAGATTCGAGATCTATGTCTTCATGGTTTTCACTCGATTATTGTTTTTTATTTGGAAGAAATATGATACTAAGAAGATGAAATATGTTGGTGATCGTTAGTTTTCGATTACTTCGATATATTTATTTGTTAATTTGGAACAAGCTAAGTAGAAAGCTTTGTATACATGGATGCACACCAGTGTTTGATGAAATGTGTGTGAAAAGTATTTGATAATCTTGTTATCTGGTCATGTAATTTTGCTTGTTAATTATTAGTTAGATGATTTTTTTTTTAAATGCATTGGAATGTTGTTTTTATGTTTGATTGTTGTTTTGAATCTACTATGTATCATATGTGTAGTATCACCAGTGATATTTGAAGTTGATGATATTATAATTTTGCTATTTTACGTGCTTTTTGTTGATGTAGTATCACATGTGTTATTGTTAGTTTATAATAATATATTTTTGCTTATTAGTTATGCCGTTAGCTTTTTTTGTTGTTGATTGAATTGAATTGAATTGCTTTTTGTTTTAATTCATGTGCTTGCTTTGAACCATGGTTCTAAAAGGCTCGCAAAGGCTCCGCAAAGTACTCGCAAAGGCGCGAAGCTTGATTATACCGCTACGCCATGCCGTCACGCCGCCTTATGCCACATCTTTTTGTAAACTCGATATATATGTAATATGATATAAATATATAAATATTTTCATAGTTTTTGCCGCCATATGCCACACCTTATAAACGCAAAAGCTTCGCCTTGGCCGCAAAGACGTGAGGCTTGGTCATGCCGTCACGCCACGCCTCACGCTATTTATAACCTTTTTTGAACTGTATATGTGTATTATCACTCGTGATATTCACGTGCTTGCTTTGAACTATATATGCGTATTATCACTTGTGATATATTATACATGTGATGTAACACTTGTGATATTGTATTGTTCTGTATATTTTGCTTTTACATGGTTATTATTTTAAATATCACATGTGATATTTTCAGTTTTACTTCCATCGTTAAAAATATCATATGAAGTATCACTTGTGATATATGCTTGTAAATTTATGTTTTATGTTATATATATATATATATATATATATATATATATATATATATATATATATATATATAGTTTTAGGATCAAATAAGAAGATTACTTAAAATAAGAAGGAATAAGAAGAACTATAACCGCAAATCCGCGATGCACCGACCTAAATTAGATGTATCCCTATAATATTAGATGCATTATAACGCACCATAGTGTGTTTTCTAGATTTGAATCATATGCATATACGTATATTAGATGCATTTCATGATTTCTCTTGTTTTTTGTTCCTCTGCACGTGCCGAAATCATGAAAATCAATTTGTACCATCTATACATCAAATTAACTTTCGAAACTCAAGATGTTGCATCTATATGATTAGAAATGCATCTAATGCAAGTCATTGCATCTCAAATGCGTGGTTTTGGTCACTTCTCACCACTTCTTATTTTAATTTACTTCTCACTGGATCCCATATATATATATATATATATATATATATATATATATATATATATATATATATATATATATATATATATATATATATATATATATATATATATATATATATATATATATATAGAGTGAGGATCATGTGCGGATTTTTAATTTTAGTGCGGACGTACGGATAGATCTGGACCACCCATTTCAGATCTGATCTTGACTTTTTGTAAAAAAGTCAAGATCTGCGCTAACTTCACGGTAGCAATTGACCATGTAAACGATTTTTTTAATTTTTTTCCTTTTGAGCGAACCTTACTATTGTTATCTTCTTTCATTTTTTTATTTTTTCAGATTTTTCTGAGCACTTTTTGTTTTCTTGATTATGAGTTCTACCGTGATATTAACGATATTATGAGTATTAGTGTGATATTATGAAACTGTGATATTATAAAATGATGATATTATAAAACCAACTGTGATATTTAAGTTTTTTACATGTAAAGATGAACCTTGATATTAAGAAACATATGATAGTTACTATGATATTAACAATTTTATTAAAAAGCATATGATAGTTACGGTGATATTAACAATTATATTAAAAAAAGAAAAAAAGTTCCTGTGATAGTAAAAAAGAACCGTGATATTAACATTTTTTTATTAAAAAAGGAACGGTGATATTAATAATATTAGTAAAAAAAACAAAAAAGTAGTGTGATATCAAAAAAAAAAGTTAGTGAATGTGATATTAAGATCAGATCTTGACTTTTTTACAAAAGTCAAAATCGACCTTAATATCACAATACCTTTAATCATGAAAACGATTTTTTTTTTGAAATTTTTTTCAGCGATTCTTAATAATTTATCATCCTCTTTATTTTTTTAATTTTTTCATATTTTTTTGAATTTTTTTTTAAAAAAAAGCTAATGTGATATTTACGCATCATCCCTACTTAAAAGCTTGAAACCCACCCGATCCCTTCCCTATATATATATATATATATATATATATATATATATATATATATATATATATATATAACAAACAAGATGGTTATGTTGCCTGTTGTTGTCATTTCTGTTCGATGTGGGATTTTATGTCTACATATATTTTGTGTATTCAAGAATTGCAAGCTATTATGTATCTTAGAACATTATATATGAGGCATTGGACAAGAGATTTAATTCCATCTGATTTGAGGAGGAAAAGAAACAGATATAGCGTGAAGAATGAATCAACTGAGATAATTCAATGGACATATGTGTACAAATGTTAAGCAATAATGAGCCACATAAGCTCAAAGAGCTAAAGTCAGAATTTGAGACTGATTTTCATTTTTTTTGTTTGATGTATCACTTGTGATTAATACATTTTCAATATTTTTAAAACTTATGCTCAATAGTTTGGAATAAATTTTTATGAGGATTTTTATGATTCATACATTTCTTGTATCTGTAATCATTTGTGATATTCTTTTAAATGCGATGCCACACTTGGGGTTTATTCAGATGTTTATATCACTTGTGATATTTTGTTAAAAGTGATGCAACACTTGGATTTATTTTCAGAATATGCCAAAATTTTATTTTCTTTGATTTGTTTCTTTTTTATACATATTTGGTATATGTAATTCACAATGTTATATATCTTGTGATATAAAACTTTTAATAAAGAACAAAATGTTTCTACTTTAGTATATGTTTAAAGCAAAATCAATCTGTTTAAACTAACAACTTAACTATGAAAATATATATTTTTCTGGGGTATGTACGATATTACATTTCTTGAGCACTCAAAAAATGTGTCGACATAGAATCACACAACAAACAAAAAGCTTACAACAACATACAACTGAACCATCTTGTTTGTTATGAAACACCTTCATCAAAACAAACAAAACACATTAAAAACAAAAGATATGACACAAAATATCAGAAGTGATACTACACATATGATGCATAACAAATTCAAAAAACTTTAATATAAAGCATTCAAAAATGATACTATACATGACATATAATAAAGCTTAACCAATAAAGATAAAAACCTATCAAATAAACAAAATATCACAAGTGATACCACAAATATCACAAGTGATAATATACATATACAGTTCAAAGCAAGCACATGAATCAAAACAGAAAGCAATCCAATTCAATTCAATCAACAAAAATTAACTAACAGCATAACTAAAAAGCAAACATATACTATCATAAACTAACAATAACACAAGTGATACTACACAGAGCAAACTGAAAAATATAAATCCAATTACAACTTAAATTTATCCGGTAATCTTCCCTCTCTCAAAGACACACACATAGACAGTCACAAACACATGCACCTGGGGTATCTTTCCTCTTGATCGGCTTTCATTAAACTAATGGTTGTAATAGTTTGTTTTGGGTTGTTTAAGTTATGTTGGTCACTGTTGTGCTCTTGTCTTTTCTGAAGTTTAAGGTTCCAAGTTGTAATATAAAATTCATATGTTCAGTTTTAAGTTTTTCAGTATTTACCCTTCTGCTTTTTATGTGCTTGAAACTCTATCATAGCCTCATAGGTCTAGTAAAGGTTATTTATTCAAGTCCTTGTATGTCCAACATGAGGTTGCTATGTCACTGTCACTTTGTCTGTCTGTAATTTTAATGTTCTAGATAGAAATTGCCCGACTTTAATATGGTTAAAAATTATTACGTAGCGTTTGGTATGTTGTAATCAAAGTGGTAATGAAAAAGGTTATTACGGTGGAATTAAAAAATACTGTTTGTTTACACATTTACAATGTAATGATTCATTGCAAGGAATGACTCATTACACCAAAAACTATAATTTTTATTCCTTACGGGTCTCCTCTTTTATTTTCATTACATCTTGTAATGGAGTAAAAATTACATAAAAGTACATCATTAACTAACCACATTAAGTAAACTTCCTATCATCAATGGCCATTTTAGTCTTTTTATTATCGATTTCATTACGTACTATCTTACCAACCAAACATGATTAATAGCGGTATGAATCAGTACATTGCGTCATTCCTTCAATTACATCGTTTATTCCATTCATTTGATATTTCATTATGTCCTACCAAACAAAATCTTAATGTTGATCTGAAAGGAATAGGCATCTGGATGTATGGAAACAATGCCACATGTAAAAACAATCACGCACTTCGTTGCTAGATCAAAAGAACATTTAAAAACAATAAAACATTAAGTTGCCTTCTTAAATGTTTAATATGAACTAAAAATCTGGTTGTTAATTTAAAATACTCTTACTGTTAGGATTTAGAAAATCCGGTAGTTAAAGACTCGGTCACCTCAAGTATATGTATTCATTAGAAAGCTCGTAGTCGTAGTCATTTCGTGATAGTTAGTAGTTAGTTAAGTAACACCGTGGAGGACGGACGGGTCTTTACCCACTGTATGCCTGATCCACAGCCCGTAGGAGGCCTTTTATGTAAGAAACTATAAATACCCTTTGCCTAGCAAGGCAAAGGGTTGGAGCTTCAATATACATTTTTCTTTGTCTCACTAGAAGTTCCCAACTCTCTTCACTTTCTCTCTCTAAAACCTCATCTCATTCGAATTCACATGTGCTTGATTATGTGTTTGTGAAAACCAATATGTTACATTTGGTATCAAGAGCCATGGTTTGATCATCTACCTTACATGTTCTTGAATTCTTAGTGGTTTTCATAGGTTTTTGGGTTTGAATGAGCTTTGAGTAGTTTTCATCATTTGGATCATATTTAATGTTAAAGTTTGAATTTTGATAGTACTTTTGTGTTTAGAATCATCTTAAGTGTTTAGGTTTTGATTTGGAAGGATTCAATCATCTTGGTTGTAGTGTTTTGGATTGAAAAAGTTTAGTTTTTGATGATACTCAACTAAGCGGTTTGTCCCTCGAATTCGTTTCTTGCATGTGGTTTGATACGTGTTTTTATGCGATTTGACCTAGATTGTGTATGCGATTTGATGAATTCATTAAGCAGTTTGATCCCTATGTAGTTTGAGTGTTGAGACAAAGAGACAAAAATGACAAAGTAGTGGAAGTACTTGTGTTCCCTTGAGGTTTGTCAAGATAAGCGGTTTGTCCTAAGCGGTTTGGTCTAAGCATTTTGATATAAGCGTTTTGCTCTAAGCGATTTGTCATAAAGCGTTTTGACCTAAGCGATTTGTCTTCTGCGATTTGTGTTAAGCGGTTTGATTCAAGCGATTTGACATCAAGCGATTCGTGTTAAGCTGTTTGACTCTAAGCAGTTTGATACAACAATTTTGTTGAAGCGACTTGACTACACAGCTGTTTGAGTTAAGCGATTTGTCAACTAAGCGGTTTGATTCACTGCGATTTTTCAGTTGTGCGATTTGTCTCTTGAGACTTGTCATTTCTTCGTGATACGTTTTACGGTTTTCTCTTGATTTAGTAAAATTCCCGTGAAAGAATCTATTTCCCGGTTTAATCAAAGAGTAATAAAATCCTGTGTACTTAGGAATCATGTCTACAATCATCTCTTCCGTTGCTGATGACGTTCAAGCTGCAAGATCCGATACTCGTCCTCCCATGCTTGATAGAACCGATTATGACTCTTGGGCTCAAAGAATCAGATTGTAGTGATTTGGAAAAGAGAATGGAGTTAACATTCTTAAGTCAATTGATGAAGGACCATTTCAAATTGGAACTACCAGGGATATTCTCGAAACTGCATCTGATGGAAATGTTGTGTTAGGGTTGGATAGACCAAGAATTTATGATGAGCTTGATGATAAGGACAAGAAGAGATATGATACTGACATTAGAGCCTCAAACATCATACTTCAAGGTTTGCCAAAAGACATTTACAAGTTGATCGATCACAACACTGAAGCAAAGGCAGTATAGGATAATGTTAAGATGCTTCTCTCTGGTTCAGAACTGACTAAGGAAGATAGTGTATCTCAGTTGTATGATGACTTTGAAAACTTTAAAATGAACCCAGGGGAAAGTGTTACTGAATATCATGTGAGATTCCACAAGCTTGTGAATGATATGAGGAATATCAAAATGACAATGCCAAATATCCAGCTCAATTTCAAGTTCGTGAACACCATGAATCCCGAATGGCACAAGTTTGTCACTGCTGTCAAACTGAGCAAAGGGCTAAGGAACACCAATTATGAACAACTGTATGCTTACTTACTCCAACATGAGAAGCATGCTGCATTTGAACGAATGATCATGGAAAAGTTCAATATTAATGTTGCTGCTGCGAGCTCTTCAAATGACTCAACTGCATTCTTCACAAATGTGGGGATAAGTACCAAAGCATCACAAATTATACCTACTGGGGATCATAATCACAAACTTATTCCGGATTCAGGGTATAAGCCATCGGACATGTTCATGGAACACTTTGCAAATCAACTGGCCCTAATGGTTAAGTAAAACTTAAACCTCACTCCCCACACCAACAATCATCTCAGAACTGCATCTAATCTACAAAATCATGCTACTGTTAAAGATGGAAGGGTTGTAGTGCAAAACGTGCAAGGAAGGTAAAATGCTTATCTTCCACATAATGAACAAGGGTATGTAGGTGTTGGAACTAGTTATGGGAATGTAGGTGTTGGAACTGGTTATGGGAATGTAGGAGCTAGTGCTGGTTATGTGGGCAATCAGAATCGAGGAAGGATCATGGTTCAAGGTCAAGGGAAGCCAATCAAGTGCTACAATTATGAAGGGGAAGGACACATTGCTAGGAACTGCACTCAACCAAAATGTCCACAGAATGCAGAGTACTTCAGGCATAAGATGCTACTGGTGCAAGCTCAAGACAATGAAACAGTGTTGGATGAGGAAGAGTTGTTGTTTCTTGCTGAGGGAAATGCCAAAACTTATGATGCAGCTGTGGATGAACAACCAGTGCATGGTGTGGCTCAGAACAATCCCAATGTCTTTCAAGTTGCAGATTGTGATGCGTTTGACTCTGATGTTGATGAACCAACGGCATAAACCATCTTTATGGCTAACATCACTCCAATGGTCTCTTCACCTCAACAAGCCGGTCCCTCCACGAAATCCATAATATCAGAGGTATTAAAACTATACGATGTGGTTGATGTGCAAAAGATTCAAAACAAAGTACAATTAACGGAAATCATTGAATCAAATATTGAAAATATGGGTAATAGCAATGTTGTCCCATATGATCAATATGTGAAGCAAGATGAAAGTATAATTGTACCAAGTGATGCATCTTCTTCTATCAATGATGAATGTATATTTGATGAATACACTGAATATGCACCTGATGATTCCATGACCACTGAACTAAATGCTTATAAGGAACAAGTTGCTATATATGAACAACGTGCTAAGTTTGAATTGACAACCCGTGAGCAGGAGATGGAAAACCAAATGCGTACACTTATCAGAAAAAGTAATTTTAGGGAAGAAATATTAAAACAAGAGTTAAACTCCTTACAAGAAAAACTTAATAAAACTGTTAAGCAAAAGCAAGAACTTCAAGAAAATGTAAAAGTGCTTAAGCAGAAATTCAATGCTAAGGAATCAAAACTTTTAAATGATTTTTCCAACCTAAAAACTTTGAACAACAAACTTGAAAACAAGTTGTACGTACAAGGTAACACCATTCAGAATGCTCACATGATCACTAAGCATAGATTATTAAGCGATGAACATAGTACTAGCCTTGTAGAGGAACCCAATCCTGAGTATGGTAAGTAAGCAAAAGCTGCTCAAAAGGTGATCTATGATGGTAATGAAATCCTTAAGCCTAGACAAAAGCCTACTTGTTTAGAGAGCACTGAAGATGATAGAGAATTAGAAGATGCATCTAGAGAGAAAATGGAAAAGAAACTAAAAGATCCTTAGTGTATAGAGTATAATATTACATTTAAAACTCCGAATTATGCTAAGGAAAACTGGATTGCCTTCAATAAGTTTAGACCTCATACTCAATTGACCCCTGAACAAGTGTTTTGGAAGAAAGATATGGAAAAGAAAAAACTGATGAACTTGTTGAAAAAAATCCTCGCCTTAGGAAATTGCCTCCAGCTACTGTGTATCCACCAAATACACTGATGCATTTAGTACCTAGAACTCTTCCCACTCAAAGAAAAACCTTAGTCAGCTTATACGTAGTTTACCAACTATTCATTGACTTTGAGAAAACATGTAAGAAGAGAATCACTCCAACGAGAATTACTGAAGGGGAAAGGGGTTTTGAGCAAATGAAAGAATGTTATCTAACTGAGGTCATGCCTTTCTTTAAACAACTAAAAGAACAATTTGAGAGTCTTCAAAAGTCCATAGATACAAAAGTTAAAGAAATGAAAAGAATGTTCAATGAAATCGAAAACGAGGTTAAAATGAATGAATGCGAGCTTAAGAGCAATGAGATTGAGAGGAAGAATATTCATATCCTGAATGATAATTTGATTTCTAGATGTATTGCTCAAGATGTGTTTTATACTGCTATGAATTATTCCATTACTGCTTCTCAATTTCATGAATTGTCTATTGCTTTGAAAGTCTCCCAAGATCGTGTCATTGATCTTGAAACCAAAAATTCAAAATTGCATGATAAAATTGAAAGTGATGATCATGATAACATGGTCAGAAATTTTTCTAAATTGGAAGTTGAATATCTTGATTTACAATTAAAATATCAACATCTTAAAGAAAATGTTAAAACCTCAAATGCCAAGTGTTAATACAAATAAACCGTAAAAACGTTTATTAATATTTTGCGATCTCTTAGTGTTTTGTTGATAACAAATATAATGTTATCTTAAGTACAATTATAAGGATACATGTTATTTTTGTAAAGCATTTACATATAGCCATTTAATACAAATTGTTGTAATAAATCATTTGTTGTAATAGTTTATTAGGATGGGTAAAAATCACAACCCATGAATCATATCCATAACCCATGGTATTGACCCATACCCACTTGACTAGATACATTGTACTCATTAGATACATTGTATCTAAAGAAATACCCATGGACCAACCCATAACCCACGACCCATGACCCATAACCAAAAAACCCATGGGCAAAGAGGAGCGTCCCACGGATCCCTAGGTTTACACTAGACGGATCCCTTGTGGGAGGGATCCGTGGGATCCGGGGAACATTGGAAAGTTTTGCCTATAAATAGAGAGCCATTTCTTCATTCTAACTCACCCCTCTTCTTACTAATTCTCTCATATACTCTCATTCTCTTCTAACAAAAGATCACTTGATCTAGAGAGTTCTTCTTCTTTCTTTCTTTAGTGATTCTCATATAGGTCCTTCTCTAAGGCGAGATCACGTGCATTCTACAAGTCATCCAAGCAAGGGGTCCTTGATTGATTTGTTCCTCCACAAGATTTCTGTAGCAAAGATCTTGTATTTGATATTTCATATATTTGTTGTGTAATAGTCGTGTTGGTTTGGTCCACCGTATTACGGACTCAGTAGTTAGCTTTGTACCGGAAAAAGGTGTAAGCAACGTTGTGAAGGCTTCTCCGCCAAGTTGAAGGAGTTTGTTGACATAGTTCTTGAACTCTCGAGTAGGTGACTCGGGGAGTGGAGTATGGCAAGGAAGGTGTCCTTGTAGCCGAACCACTATAAATCGGTTGTGTCATTTCTATCCCTTGCTTTACTTTATTTACTTGCTTTATCATTAGATCTATACTTTCTCTACATTCATACGATTTCACATAATATCGAATCTAAAGTTTTTGAAACTAACTTAAAATCGGCAAAACTATTCAACCCCCCTTCTAGTTTTCCACACCAAGAAATATTCGGATGCTCCTGAGTTTGATGCAGTCTTTGAAATCAACAAACGTGATGAACATATTCGAGCTCATTGTAACACAATCAAAAGGTTAAAAGCCCAAATTTCCCAATTGAAGGGTGAAAAGAGTGAAGTGTCTGGTTATGGCATCGTCGTCTCAATCACTTGAACTTTGGCACCATCAATGATCTTTACAGAAAGGACCTTGTAAGAGGCTTGCCCAGATTAAAGTATGAAAAGGATCATCTTTGTTCGGCATGCCAATTGGGCAAAAGCACAAAGTATGCCCACAAACCCAAACCTACAAACTCCAATATAGAAGTTCTTCATACCCTTCTCATGGATTTGTGTGGACCCATGAGAGTGCAGACTATAAATGGGAAGAAGTATGTGCTAGTCGTTATTGATGACTACTCTCGGTTTACTTGGGTTAAGTTTTTGAGGACAAAGGATGAAACTCCATACGTTAGAATCATCCGAATAGACAATGGAACTGAGTTTGTAAACAAAGAACTAAGTCAGTTTTATGAAAGCATTAGAATCAGCCATCAAAGAAGTGTTCCACGTACTCCTAAACAGAACGGTGTAGTTGAAAGACAAAACCGAACTCTTGTAGAAGCCGAAAGGACTATGCTAATCTATTCAAAGGCTCCAATGTTTCTCTGGGCGGAAGCCATTGCCACTGCATGTTACACCCAAAACCGTTCCCTAATACATACAACTCATGGAAAAACTCCATACGAACTAGTTCATTACAGAAAACCGGATATTTCTTTTCTTCGTGTGTTTGGAGCATTGTGCTATCCAACAAATGAGGGTCAAGATTTGGGAAAGTTGAAAGCTAAGGCGGATATTGGATTTTTCGTTGGTTATGCACCGAATCGGAAGGGTTACCGAAGCTACAATAAAAGAACCCGAGACATCATGGAAACTATTCATGTTACGTTCGATGAGCTGACTGAGCAAACGGCTCCTGGACAATCCAGTTCTGGACCCGCACCTTAATTTTTGTCAAGTAGTCCCATCAGTTCTTCTCTTGTGCAGAATTACTCTCCTGCAGTTCCCTATGTACCTCCATCAGAAGAAGACTTGAAGAAATTGTTTGAACCGATGTTTGATGACTACTATGAACCACATGCTAATGAAAATTCCGCACCACCAACTGTAGCTGCTTCTAATCCAACCAATACAAATGGTCCATCCGTTTCAATGTCTTTATCTCAAGAAGCGCTAGTTGCTGATCACTCATCATTATCCTCGAATCCTCAATCTTTGGCTGTACATCATGGAAATGCAGCTGGGAATTCTTTTGGAGAAAATCCCTTTGCAACTCCCGAAGATGCTCCATTTGAAAACATATTTGCCCTTGAACCTACACCAGAAACATCTTTACTAAGGGATCCTAACTCTGCTACATCAGTTCCTTACCAACAACCACGTGAACATCTCAGAAAATGGACACATGATCATCCATTGGACAACATCATTGGAAATCTTTCTCGTCCGGTATCCACTCGTAAACAACTTGCTACTGATGCCTTATGGTGCTTCTTCAACTCTGTATTATCAAAGATTGAACCTAAAGATGTCAAAACAGCAATGTCTGAGGACAACTGGTTTAGTGCTATGCAAGAAGAAATCCATGAGTTCGATCGTCTTGATGTATGGGAATTAGTACCTGCTCCAGATTGTGCTATGACTATTGCTCTCAAGTGGATCTTCAAAGTAAAGCTTGATGAGCACGGTGATGTTCTGAAGAATAAGGCAAGGTTAGTGGCTAAAGGATATCGTCAAGAGGAAGGGATTGACTTTGAGGAATCATTTTCTCCGGTTGCACGAATTGAGGCCATCAGAATCTTTCTGGCTAATGCTGCCAGTAAGAATATGGTGGTCTATCAGATGGATTTAAAGACTGTCTTTCTCAATGGAGATCTTAAAGAGGTGGTTTATGTCAGTCAACTAGAAGGTTTTGTGGATCCAGAACATCCAACCCATGTCTACCACCTGAAGAAGGCCCTTTATGGTTTGAAGCAAGCTCCAAGAGCATGGTACGATACTCTGTCAAAGTTCCTTTTGTCAAATAGATTCAACAAAGGAGCAGTTGATCCCACACTGTTCACCAGAAAGTCAAGCAAACACTTAATTCACGTTCAAAATTATGTTGATGATATTATTTTTGCCTCGACTGACCCTAATGAATGTGACCGATTTTCAAAGGAGATGGGCTCCAAATTTTAAATGTCTATGATGGGACAAATGTCATTTTTCTTGGGATTACAAATTTCACAAAGTCCCGGAGGCATTTTTATTAATCAATCTAAATATGCAAATGAAATTTTAAAGAAATTTGGATTTGATTCTTGTGACCCTGTTGACACTCCCATGGTGGAGCGTACAAAACTGGATGAGGACCACTCAGGGATCATGGTTGATCAAAAGAAATATCGTAGTATGATTGGATCCCTGATGTACCTCACAACCAGTAGACCTGATATTCTATTCGCTGTATGCATGTGTGCTAGATACCAGGCTAAAACTTTGATTCGTTGTTTGTGAGTGGTGAAAATAAACACAATATCAATATATCAAATTAATCGTTAAATCCGACAAATCAACCTTTTAGGAAAAGGGTTAACATGCCAAATCTCACGAATGTGATAAAAGTGATACCGGGCAAGTGATTACCCGGGTTGTGTCCCAACGAGGTGTGAATTGACTGTGACGTTTGAGGTTTGTTATTAGAACTTGAATTGGTTAAACGAATTTGGGATTTGATTACGCTATTCTACAAATTAAAGAACGGGAATGAAAATAAAGCACGTAAACGAAGTAAATGACTAAATTAACTACTACTAAGCATAAGAAACAATAAAACGAAGCTACACTACGTCCTAGGGCATTAAAACTAAGAAAAGGCGAAAACCGGAAACACACCGAGCCCTTAAACTGAAAATTTTGAAATTTAAATCCTACAGGTGCAAAAGCAATTTTCCTATATTCTAAACGACTAAAAATAATTTTAGGAAAAAGCCGGGTATTTTTTCGACTTTTATTTTATTTATTATGAATTAAAAACTATTTTAAACTAATTAAATTATAAAAAATATTAAATGTTTATGGAAAAATCTGAATAATTTCTGAAAACTACTCTATCTAACAGGGACCTAAGAAAAATAAAACGGGGTCAACAGCTTATCTAGATAAGTTGTTATAAGCTAACAAGACAAATATGCTAATATGACAAACATTAGTTAAGTATTTAATTTTGCATGTAAAAACCAGAAAAAGACCTAAGGGCGCATGGTTTCCAGGTACATTCATATCCCACTCCTAATGGAGAGGTCTCAGGTTCGGCCCTGCGTCTCCCTTTTTGCAAAATTATATATATATATATATATATATATATATATATATATATATATATATATATATATATATATATATATATATATATATATTGATTTTCTTTTTTAGAACTTGAAAATTACTTGAAAATACTAACTTTTTATAAAAACAACCTTTTCAAAAGCTTAAAAATAAGCTGGTTATTGGCTGTTTATCAGCAACAGAAGCAAATAAGGGACAAATTGGTATGTAAAGCTACTATAGGACATAAATGAGCTACTAAAAGCTAAGGCAAAACTAATATACTAAACCTAAAAGCTAATGGGGAATCACAAACAAGCTAATGGCACACTAATAAGCTGAAGCTAATAAAAAAAAATCAACAAGCTGCTATGCTACTGATGCTGTAACAGTGGACAAACAAAACAGCCCACTAGGGGCTTTTGCAGCTTAATTTAAATAAGCCACAATGGGAGTGAGCTTATGAGCTTATGGAATTTTGAAGACAAGCTAGGGGGCAAGCTTTTGCCCCCACAAAATCCTAACAAGAAGCTGAATTCACTAAGCTAGGGGCTGTTAAGGGACTGCTAATGGGACAGCAAGACCGAAAGAGATGGGGGTTTTTTGATGGCAAAAATAAGCTACTAAGCAAACACTAAAATCAAAAATAAGCATTAGTTAATGAACTTAGTACTACTACCTATTTGAAAAACCAAAATAAAGTCCTAAACGTAGCTCTAATCTACTTAAAATTAAGCTAAAAATGGACAGCTTGGGACAGTGGACAGATTTTTGATTTTTGCAAAAACTAATTTTACAACTAAAGGCTAGTGAGAATGCAAAACTAAACTGAATAACATCTAACTACAACTGGTTTTTGAGACCCAATATGGGTCAAAACATGCTTTTGACCCAAAATTTGTGCAAATCCAAACACTACTTAAAGGCAGAAAAATTAATCTTTGTGAAGAATTTAGGTGTAGAAGCGTTAAAAAACTGAGTTGCATCAATGATACAAACTCAAAATGAGTTTAAACAACATTAACAAACAATTTTAAAGCACAAGCAATAGAATTCAAGAACATGAAAAAAATGAAAACTGCATAAATTTTGACACTGGAATTTTAAAAAAATTGAACTGCATTAACTTGAAAATTAAAAAGTACATTAAAATTAAATGACAATGAAAGTAAAAGCGGTACTAGACATAAATTTCTAGACAATTTTCTACAAATGCACTAACTCCTATTTATACTAAAAATGAAAAATCTGTCTTTTGTCCTTGTTGTCTTGATGTGTTGTGCTTGTTGTGAGAGAGAAATAGAGAGAAAAGGCTTGAGCTTGTGTGCTTCTTTCACTTCAATCAGGACCATTGAATCCCCCTTGGTGCCCAAGTCTTTAAATTGCAGCCATAGGATGAGGTTTTTAGTGCCTTGGATTGCCACAGTGGCAAGATGAAGAGCATGTGATGAGTTCTTGGCTTCTTCTGGGAGTGAGAGGGACAGGAGGTGAGAGGGAAATAATTTTGGCGCCATGGAAAGTGTCCTGGGTTTGTTTTACTTTTGACTTTGGCAGTCAAAGATTAAAAATTGGAAGGGATTTGGGTAAAAAAATGGTAAGTTTATTTGGGAAGGGTTAAATGGTCTTGGGTTGGTAGGGGTCATAAGATGGTTTGAAAGGTTTAAGTTTAGTGATTTTATTTGTAAAAGTGGTTTTAAGTTTTTCGTAAATAGGCTTTTTTTTTTAAAGAAAGATAAAAATGTTAATAAAAATTGGTTTAAAATAAAAATTAGATTTAGAGGAAAAAGAGTATTTTTTTGGAGTTTGATCAAAAGGGTAAAATGGTCATTTGGGTTCGGGTGGAAGGGTAAAATGGTAATTTTTGGTTTAGGTTAGGTTTTTGAGTCTGATTCCCAAGCTCACTCCCAAAAATGTATCCCGGGCTCTGAAAATGTAGAAAATCATCTTCCCGGCTTTGTTTGCAAAGCACGTTTTCCAATGCAAGCTCATTTCTGTCCGTTTTTGCCATGTTTTCGATCCTTTGTACCTGAAACACATAAAAACACATCCCAAGGACATCTGCAGTATAATTGGTTATATTTCCGTGTTTTTAGATGTTTTTGTGGGTTTTTTCGGGCTTAAAATGATGAGTAAAAGGCCACTCATCATCCCCCCTACACTATCAATTGCTAGTCCCTAGCAATCCGATCATATGAAGTAATGAAAGGATCAAGAATACCAAGAATACCCCGTTTCGACTTTTTTATTCACTATGAGAAATTTAAACAAGACGATAATAAATAAAATGCTTGATTATCAAAACATGGCATCATGGAACGGGATTCACACAAAATGGGTGTCTCCGGGGAATTGTAATCGTTATCCTCTTTTTGATACTCTCAACCTAAGCTTAAACTTATTGTGCAAATGTTTTTGTAAAATGCTAACACTACTTATATCAATAATCTATGTAAGTCGAGACTTAACTTTTTACTCCCACAGTTTATACAATTTAAGTTCGTGTGTGCTCATTTTCAAAAGTTTGACCATTGAAATCGACATTTGTTATGGTTGTTATCCACTTAACTAAAGTACTAACTCACCGGAAACGACGAAAGTCTAAGGATCGAAAGGGCCTTTTCCATGTAGCGGCTTTCTTTTCGGCACATCCCAAAACATTAGTTTTAAGTGACCGGGCTTTTGACACCTCACAGAGAATAGTACCGAAATCAGCGGGAATTCGATTACAAAGATTTACGAGGCTACCGTTAAGTTAAAACTAAACCTAAATGGATAGCAACCGACGATGATTTAGAGATTCGAGATTCAAAGGTGAGATCACTCCATGTAGCGACTTTCTTCTCAGCTTGTCCTTTTAAGGAGGCTAGGTTTTCACCCTCGAGAATAGTATCGGAGCTTTCGGGATCTTTGAAATCAAGAATTTCCAAATTACCGTCAAACTTTTAGACAACTTTGATGAATCCTAGTTCACTTTCCGATTTAAATTTAAGAAAAAGAAAGTTTCGCACATTTATTCATAAGCAACATAGTACTTTTATTCACGCAACTCATATTTTTCATTTTTCAATTTTCCAATTTTTCACTTATTTTTTGTTTTTTTTATTACTATTTGTTTTTTTTTCATTCACTTTTTACTTTAACATTAAACTTGCAACTTTTGCATCATTCAAGCACTTTACGATACTTTCATTTTGCAACATTATTCATATTTTAAGAAAGTATGCTTTCTCGGAAATTTAAATAAAAAGTTGAACTCGGACTCTAAATCAATTTTGCTTAAAAACTTTTTGTTGTAACAAGACAATTTGAATTTTCAAAAGTTTGACAACGAGCACGTATTTTAGTCCAATTAGTGATCTTCTGGGAGAAAAAGCCATAGATTACTTATAAAAGCTCTAAAGAGAACCAACTACTCCACGCCTAGCATTTTCATTTGCACAACTCGTAAAAACTTAGCCTAATTGTTAAGAGAGCGGCTAGATCAACACTCTAGCAGAGTCGGGATTCCCTTTGTTCTAACCTAATCAAGACCAAACTACTATTAATACCGAAGCATTAACGCTTTATTTTTGTGCAAAGCACTTCTTTTTCATGCAAAATGTTTTAAAGTTTGGTCAAAATGGGGGTACTAGGGACTAAAGGGTACAAATGTGACAAAATTCGACAGAATTCCACCCCACACTTAGAACTGAATATTGCCCTCAATATTCAAAGTCCCGGCCGAAGCCGATACCATCGAACGGAAAAAGGTAATACCACTAACCAAGTGTGTGGACGAAATCTGTTATTTTACACAAAAAAAGGATTTTTGAAAACATATCCCCAGATAAACGTTAGTAAAAGTGATCGGATATTGGGCGGCTGGATTGAAAACAGGCGTACCAATCATCACGATCAAAGGGATTCCTGAAAACATGAGCAAACACACAAGAAGCAAACACCGTGGAGGTTTCCCCCCACACTTAGTTGTTAGAAAAGAGAAAGAAGTTAGAAACATGGGTGGACACCCATGAAATGCTACTGTTTTTGTTAACCAAGTCGCTAGCTTGACTCGACCCCGAATTCATTGGTCCATGGGGAAGCAAGTGGAAGAGAAAATCTCAATCGGACTTTCATTTAAATGGTTTGGATAAACATTGAATGTGCTGAAAGTTCCACTCCGATGAGATGCAACCGGCTCAAAAGAATGATAAATGAAGATGCCGGGGTTAAATATGATGTCCTCACTCCCGTAGGAATGAAGGAGAGGAGATGTCACATCATATGTGAGGAATGGAAGAAATATGTTTATAGCAATTACGATCCATTCTTCAATCCTCAAAATCAAATTTCCTATTTTCCTTAATTTGAATTTCATAATTAAAGCTCTTTTGGTTATTTTCAACAAATACCTCGGGAGGGACAGGCGGGGTAGTGTCCTAGATAAGCAAACTCTTATGATAGAGCATGTCTCCCCCTGGGTCAAGATATAGATCAAGATCAAGATCAAAATATAAATGATCATACTCCGGAGGAGATATGATATGAGAGAGTTCACCGGAGAACTCCTCAGGATCTAGATTCAAAGCGAAACGAATCATACTCGGGAAGAGAGATACAAGCATGAGAAGTGGTACTGCCACAACTCGTATCTCCTAGTATGATCGATATCAAAGCAAAACGACTCATAAGTCGAAAGCGAGAGATCGGGATAAGAAGTGGGACTTCCACTACTCTCATCTGTCGTATCAAAGATAAAACTCTCAAGTTCGGAAACATAATCCTTGAGCTCGAGCTCCGGAGGATCTGATGGCTTAGGTTCAACAATTTCTTCAACGTTATCTTCCTTCGGGGGAAGAAAAGGAGACGGTTCATCGTATAACATCTTTTCTAATAATGGAACATCTTCCCCCGGATCGCAATCGGTTTCAACAATTTCTGGTGAAATTGGAAAAACATCGACCTCTTCTAAAACGACGTCACTTCTCTCAACCGGCGTGAGCGAAGGGGAAGAGTCGGAAATGATAGGATCGGAAATGGGAGTGGGATTGCCACTCGAAGAATCATCATAAGCGTCATCGATCTTTAAGTTCTCTTCTTCAAACGGTTCATCATCATCACTCTCGTCAGAATCTGAATAGTAAAAGGTGGGTGGATGACTCGGTCTTTGTTGATAATGGTGACCGATATATCTTTCACGCTTGCCAAAGACGTCAATTTGAGCACTCATAACGGAAATTTGCTCGGAATAATGATCACTCAACATATTGGTAGAGTAGTAAGGAACGTCAGCATCCCACTGAAAATGATGTTGTGTCAAATTCTCGATCAAATCGTAAGCTTCTTGAGGAGTCTTCCGCATGAGATTTCCACCAGCTGCCAAAATTATTTTGTCTCGATCAATCATAGTGATACCATGATAAAAGGTTAGGATTTGATC
This sequence comes from Chrysanthemum seticuspe, assembly GCA_019973895.1. Classification (NCBI taxonomy): domain Eukaryota; kingdom Viridiplantae; phylum Streptophyta; class Magnoliopsida; order Asterales; family Asteraceae; genus Chrysanthemum; species Chrysanthemum seticuspe. Next base: position 112,946,867 of record BPTQ01000002.1, on the reverse strand, counting down.
AAGAAGCAAAATTCGATGATCGGGACATTTCTGCAATAACGATTTGAATCTTTCCCAAGCTTCAAATACGGATTCCTTGGGTAATTGTTGGAAATTAAGAATTTCTTTCCTTAGCTGCATCGTTTTCGAATATGGAAAGTATTTTGAAAGAAAATTGTGAAACATCTCTTCCCAAGTATGAATCGAATGTTTTTCAAGGGTGTAAAACCAAGATTCGGCTTCGTGGGTTAAAGAGAATGGAAAGAGATTCAATCGGATATTATCTTGAGAAACGCCTTTTTGTTTCATGGATTGAGTAATAGACAAGAACTTGTTCAAGTGCTCATTAGCATCTTCATCGCGAAATCCATGGAATTGGCAATGTTGGCGAAGAAGACGAACCATATGATTTTTCAATCTGAAATTGGTTCCCTGAACGGATATCAGAGCGATCGATCCTCCTCGACCGATAAGTGATGGACGATAGAAATCCTCCATGGTCCGAGAATCATGAGGATCATGGGGATCAAATGGTGAAAAATCGAGCATAGTGGAGAATTAAACAATTTAGAGGGTCAAGAGATAAGAATTAAATATTCTAGAGGATAACGAAGAGTATTTTTGGGGTTTTATGATGAAAACGAGTGCACATGCACAAAAACCAATCAAATAAAACGATACCAAAGCAAAAATACGAGGAACTTAAACCAATAATCACAAGTGTATTCACACAAGTGACACAAAGGCAAGTTTTATGATAACACTCAAGTTGAGAAGTGTTATATGATTGATGTCTTCTATTTATTTAAAACAACAAGCAAAATTTTTTTGTATTTTTAATCTTTTACATATATATACAAAGAAAAGAAAAATATTTTTGTATTTTTGTATTTTTCAAAAAGCAATAACTTCACGAGGAAGGTTCTTCAAGTCACTAATCGCAAAAACTTCATGATATTGTCGCAACACACCTCCCTGGCAGTGGCGCCAAAATTTAATTCGTTGTTTGTGAGTGGTGAAAATAAACACAATATCAATATATCAAATTAATCGTTAAATCCGACAAATCAACCTTTTAGGAAAAGGGTTAACATGCCAAATCTCACGAATGTGATAAAAGTGATACCGGGCAAGTGATTACCCGGGTCGTGTCCCAACGAGGTGTGAATTGACTGTGACGTTTGAGGTTTGTTATCAGAACTTGAATTGGTTAAACGAATTTGGGATTTGATTACGCTATTCTACAAATTAAAGAACGAGAATGAAAATAAAGCACATAAACGAAGTAAATGACTAAATTAACTACCACTAAGTATAAGAAACAATAAAACGAAGCTACACTACGTCCTAGGGCATTAAAACTAAAAAAACGCGAAAACCGGAAACACACCGAGCCCTTAAATTGAAAATTTTGCAATTTAAAGCCTACGGGTGCAAAAGCAATTTTCCTATATTCTAAACGACTAAAAATAATTTTAGGAAAAAGCCGAGCATTTTTTCGACTTTTATTTTATTTATTATGAATTAAAAACTATTTTAAACTAATTAAATTATAAAAAATATTAAATCTTTATGGAAAAATCTGAAAAATTTCTGAAAACTACTCTATCCTAACAGGAACCTAAGAAAAATAAAACGGGGTCAACAGCTTATCAAGATAAGCTGTTATAAGCTAACAAGACAAATAAGCTAATACGACAAACATTAGTTAAGTATTTAATTTTGCATGTAAAAACCAGAAAAAGACCTAAGGGCACATGGTTTCCAGGTACATTCATATCCCACTCCTAATGGAGAGGTCTCAGGTTCGGCCCCTGCCTCTCCCTTTTTGCAAAATTATATATATATATATATATATATATATATATATATATATATATATATATATATATATATATATATATATATATATATATATATATATATATTTTTTTTTGATTTTCTTTTTTAGAACTTGAAAATTACTTGAAAATACTAACTTTTTATAAAAACAACCTTTTCAAAAGCTTAAAAATAAGCTGGTTATTGGCTGTTTATCAGCAACAGAAGCAAATAAGGGACAAATTGGTATGTAAAGCTACTAAAGGACATAAATGAGCTACTAAAAGCTAAGGCAAAACTAATATACTAAACCTAAAAGCTAATGGGGAATCACAAACAAGCTAATGGCACACTAATAAGCTGAAGCTAATAAAAAAAATCAACAAGCTGCTATGCTACTGATGCTGTAACATTGGACAAACAAAACAGCCCACTAGGGGCTTTTGCAGCTTAATTTAAATAAGCCACAATGGGAGTGAGCTTATGAACTTATGGAATTTTGAAGACAAGCTAGGGGGCAAGCTTTTGCCCCCACAAAATCCTAACTAGAAGCTGAATTCACTAAGCTAGGGGCTGTTAAGGGACTGCTAATGGGACAGCAAGACCGAAAGAGATGGGGGTTTTTTGATGGCAAAAATAAGCTACTAAGCAAACACTAAAATCAAAAATAAGCATTAATTAATGAACTTAGTACTACTACCTATTTGAAAGACCAAAATAAAGTCCTAAACGTAGCTCTAATCTACTTAAAATTAAGCTAAAAATGGACAGCTTGGGACAGTGGACAGATTTTTGATTTTTGCAAAAACTAATTTTACAACTAAAGGCTAGTGAGAATGCAAAAATAAACTGAATAACATCTAACTACAACTGGTTTTTGAGACCCAATATGGGTCAAAACATGCTTTTGACCCAAAATTTGTGCAAATCCAAACACTACTTAAAGGCAGAAAAATTAATCTTTGTGAAGAATTTAGGTGTAGAAGCGTTAAAAAACTGAGTTGCATCAATGATACAAACTCAAAATGAGTTTAAACAACATTAACAAACAATTTTAAAGCACAAGAAATAGAATTCAAGAACATGAAAAAAATGAAAACTGCATAAATTTTGACACTGGAATTTAAAAAAATTGAACTGCATTAACTTGAAAATTAAAAAGTACATTAAAATTAAATGACAATGAAAGTAAAAGCGGTACTAGACATAAATTTCTAGACAATTTTCTACAAATGCACTAACTCCTATTTATACTAAAAATGAAAAATTTGTCTTTTGTCCTTGTTGTCTTGATGTGTTGTGCTTGTTGTGAGAGAGAAATAGAGAGAAAAGGCTTGAGCTTGTGTGCTTCTTTCACTTCAATCAGGACCATTGAATCCCCCTTGGTGCCCAAGTCTTTAAATTGCAGCCATAGGATGAGGTTTTTAGTGCCTTGGATTGCCACAGTGGCAAGATGAAGAGCATGTGATGAGTTCTTGGCTTCTTCTGGGAGTGAGAGGGACAGGAGGTGAGAGGGAAATAATTTTGGCGCCATGGAAAGTGTCCTGGGTTTGTTTTACTTTTGACTTTGGCAGTCAAAGATTAAAAACGGGAAGGGATTTGGGTAAAAAAAATGGTAAGTTTATTTGGGAAGGGTTAAATGGTCTTGGGTTGGTAGGGGTCATAAGATGGTTTGAAAGGTTTAAGTTTAGTGATTTTATTTGTAAAAGTGGTTTTAAGTTTTTCGTAAATAGGCTTTTTTTTTTAAAGAAAGATAAAAATTGGTTTAAAATAAAAATTAGATTTAGAGGAAAAAGAGTATTTTTTTGGAGTTTGATCAAAAGGGTAAAATGGTCATTTGGGTTCGGGTGGAAGGGTAAAATGGTAATTTTTGGTTTAGGTTAGGTTTTTGAGTCTGATTCCCAAGCTCACTCCCAAAAATGTATCCCGGGCTCTGAAAATGTAGAAAATCATCTTCCCGGCTTTGTTTGCAAAGCACGTTTTCCAATCCAAGCTCATTTCTGTCCGTTTTTGCCATGTTTTCGATCCTTTGTACCTGAAACACATAAAAACACATCCCAAGGATATTTGCAGTATAATTGGTTATATTTCCGTGTTTTTAGATGTTTTTGTGGGTTTTTTCGGGCTTAAAATGATGAGTAAAAGGCCACTCATCATCCCCCCTACACTATCAATTGCTAGTCCCTAGCAATCCGATCATATGAAGTAATGAAAGGATCAAGAATACCAAGAATACCCCGTTTCGACTTTTTTATTCACTATGAGAAATTTAAACAAGACGATAATAAATAAAATGCTTGATTATCAAAACATGGCATCATGGAACGGGATTCACACAAAATGGGTGTCTCCGGGGAATTGTAATCGTTATCCTCTTTTTGATACTCTCAACCTAAGCTTAAACTTATTGTGCAAATGTTTTTGTAAAATGCTAACACTACTTATATCAATAATCTATGTAAGTCGAGACTTAACTTTTTACTCCCACAGTTTATACAATTTAAGTTCGTGTGTGCTCATTTTCAAAAGTTTGACCATTGAAATCGACATTTGTTATGGTTGTTATCCACTTAACTAAAGTACTAACTCACCGGAAACGACGAAAGTCTAAGGATCGAAAGGGCCTTTTCCATGTAGCGGCTTTCTTTTCGGCACATCCCAAAACATTAGTTTTAAGTGACCGGGCTTTTGACACCTCACAGAGAATAGTACCGAAATCAGCGGGAATTCGATTACAAAGATTTACGAGGCTACCGTTAAGTTAAAACTAAACCTAAATGGATAGCAACCGACGATGATTTAGAGATTCAAGATTCAAAGGTGAGATCACTCCATGTAGCGACTTTCTTCTCAGCTTGTCCTTTTAAGGAGGCTAGGTTTTCACCCTCGAGAATAGTATCGGAGCTTTCGGGATCTTTGAAATCAACAATTTCCAAATTACCGTCAAACTTTTAGACAACTTTGATGAATCCTAGTTCACTTTCCGATTTAAATTTAAGAAAAAGAAAGTTTCGCACATTTATTCATAAGCAACATAGTACTTTTATTCACGCAACTCATATTTTTCATTTTTCAATTTTCCAATTTTTCACTTTTTTTTCGTTTTTTTTTATTACTATTTTTTTTTCATTCACTTTTTACTTTAACATTAAACTTGCAACTTTTGCATCATTCAAGCACTTTACGATACTTTCATTTTGCAACATTATTCATATTTTAAGAAAGTATGCTTTCTCGGAAATTTAAATAAAAAGTTGAACTCGGACTCTAAATCAATTTTGCTTAAAAACTTTTTGTTGTAACAAGACAATTTAAATGTTCAAAAGTTTGACAACGAGCACGTATTTTAGTCCAATTAGTGATCTTCTGGGAGAAAAAGCCATAGATTACTTATAAAAGCTCTAAAGAGAACCAACTACTCCACGCCTAGCATTTTCATTTGCACAACTCGTAAAAACTTAGCCTAATTGTTAAGAGAGCGGCTAGATCAACACTCTAGCAGAGTCGGGATTCCCTTTGTTCTAACCTAATCAAGACCAAACTACTATTAATACCGAAGCATTAACGCTTTATTTTTGTGCAAAGCACTTCTTTTTCATGCAAAATTTTTTAAAGTTTGGTCAAAATGGGGGTACTAGGGACTAAAGGGTACAAATGTGACAAAATTCGACATAATTTCCCCCACACTTAGAACTGAATATTGCCCTCAATATTCAAAGTCTCGGCCGAAGCCGATACCATCGAACGGAAAAAGGTAATACCACTAACCAAGTGTGTGGACTAAATCTGTTATTTTACAAAAAAAAAGGATTTTTGAAAACATATCCCCAGATAAACGTTAGTAAAAGTGATCGGATATTGGGCGGCTGGATTGAAAACAGGCGTACCAATCATCACGATCAAAGGGATTCCTGAAAACATGAGCAAACACACAAGAAGCAAACACCGTGGAGGTTTCCCCCCACACTTAGTTGTTAGAAAAGAGAAAGAAGTTAGAAACATGGGTGGACACCCATGAAATGCTACTGTTTTTGTTAACCAAGTCGCTAGCTTGACTCGACCCCGAATTCATTGGTCCATGGGGAAGCAAGTGGAAGAGAAAATCTCAATCGGACTTTCATTTAAATGGTTTGGATAAACATTGAATGTGCTGAAAGTTCCACTCCGATGAGATGCAACCGGCTCAAAAGAATGATAAATGAAGATGCCGGGGTTAAATATGATGTCCTCACTCCCGTAGGAATGAAGGAGAGGAGATGTCACATCATATGTGAGGAATGGAAGAAATATGTTTATAGCAATTACGATCCATTCTTCATCCTCAAAATCAAATTTCCTATTTTCCTTAATTTGAATTTCATAATTAAAGCTCTTTTGGTTATTTTCAACAAATACCTCGGGAGGGACAGGCGGGGTAGTGTCCTAGATAAGCAAACTCTTATGAAGAGCATGTCTCCCCCTGGGTCAAGATATAGATCAAGATCAAGATCAAAATAGAAATGATCATACTCCGGAGGAGATATGATATGAGAGAGTTCACCGGAGAACTCCTCAGGATCTAGATCAAAGCGAAACGAATCATACTCGGGAAGAGAGATACAAGCATGAGAAGTGGTACTGCCACAACTCGTATCTCCAGTATGATCGATATCAAAGCAAAACGACTCATAAGTCGAAAGCGAGAGATCGGGATAAGAAGTGGGACTTCCACTACTCTCATCTGCCGTATCCAAGATAAAACTCTCAAGTTCGGAAACATAATCCTTGAGCTCGAGCTCCGGAGGATCTGATGGCTTAGGTTCAACAATTTCTTCAACGTTATCTTCCTTCGGGGGAAGAAAAGGAGACGGTTTCAACAATTTCTGGTGAAATTGGAAAAACATCGACCTCTTCCAAAACGACGTCACTTCTCTCAACCGGCGTGAGCGAAGGGGAAGAGTCGGAAATGATAGGATCGGAAATGGGAGTGGGATTTCCACTCGAAGAATCATCATAAGCGTCATCGATCTTTAAGTTCTCTTCTTCAAACGGTTCATCATCATCACTCTCGTCAGAATCTGAATAGTAGAAGGTGGGTGGATGACTCGGTCTTTGTTGATAATGGTGACCGATATATCTTTCATGCTTGCCAAAGACGTCAATTTGAGCACTCATAACGGAAATTTGCTCGGAATAATGATCACTCAACATATTGGTAGAGTAGTAAGGAACGTCAGCATCCCACTGAAAATGATGTTGTGTCAAATTCTCGATCAAATCGTAAGCTTCTTGAGGAGTCTTCCGCATGAGATTTCCACCAGCTGCCAACATTATTTTGTCTCGATCAATCATAGTGATACCATGATAAAAGGTTAGGATTTGATCAAGAAGCAAAATTCGATGATCGGGACATTTCTGCAATAACAATTTGAATCTTTCCCAAGCTTCAAATACGGATTCCTTGGGTAATTGTTGGAAATTAAGAATTTCTTTCCTTAGCTGCATCGTTTTCGAATATGGAAAGTATTTTGAAAGAAACTTGTGAAACATCTCTTCCCAAGTATGAATCGAATGTTTTTCAAGGGTGTAAAACCAAGATTCGGCTTCGTGGGTTAAAGAGAATGGAAAGAGATTCAATCGGATATTATCTTGAGAAACGCCTTTTTGTTTCATGGATTGAGTAATAGATAAGAACTTGTTCAAGTGCTCATTAGCATCTTCATCGCGAAATCCATGGAATTGGCAATGTTGGCGAAGAAGACGAACCATATGATTTTTTAATCTGAAATTGGTTCCCTGAACGGATATCAGAGCGATCGATCCTCCTCGACCGATAAGTGATGGACGATAGAAATCCTCCATGGTCCGAGAATCATGAGGATCATGGGGATCAAATGGTGAAAAATCGAGCATAGTGGAGAATTAAACAATTTAGAGGGTCAAGAGATAAGAATTAAATATTCTAGAGGATAACGAAGAGTATTTTTGGGGTTTTATGATGAAAACGAGTGCACATGCACAAAAACCAATCAATTAAAACGATACCGAAGCAAAAATACGAGGAACTTAAACTAATAATCACAAGCGTATTCACACAAGTGACACAAAGGCAAGTTTTATGATAACACTCACGTTGAGAAGTGTTATATGATTGATGTCTTCTATTTATTTAAAACAACAAGCAAAATCTTTTTGTATTTTTAATCTTTTACATATATATACAAAGAAAAGAAAAATATTTTTGTATTTTTGTATTTTTCAAAAAGCAATAACTTCACGAGGAAGGTTCTTCAAGTCACTAATCGCAAAAACTTCATGATATTGTCGCAACACACCTCCCTGGCAGTGGCGCCAAAATTTAATTCGTTGTTTGTGAGTGGTGAAAATAAACACAATATCAATATATCAAATTAATCGTTAAATCCGACAAATCAACCTTTTAGGAAAAGGGTTAACATGCCAAATCTCACGAATGTGATAAAAGTGATACCGGGCAAGTGATTACCCGGGTCGTGTCCCAACGAGGTGTGAATTGACTGTGACGTTTGAGGTTTGTTATCAGAACTTGAATTGGTTAAACGAATTTGGGATTTGATTACGCTATTCTACAAATTAAAGAACGAGAATGAAAATAAAGCACATAAACGAAGTAAATGACTAAATTAACTACCACTAAGTATAAGAAACAATAAAACGAAGCTACACTACGTCCTAGGGCATTAAAACTAAAAAAACGCGAAAACCGGAAACACACCGAGCCCTTAAATTGAAAATTTTGCAATTTAAAGCCTACGGGTGCAAAAGCAATTTTCCTATATTCTAAACGACTAAAAATAATTTTAGGAAAAAGCCGAGTATTTTTTCGACTTTTATTTTATTTATTATTAATTAAAAACTATTTTAAACTAATTAAATTATAAAAAATATTAAATCTTTATGGAAAAATCTGAAAAATTTCTGAAAACTACTCTATCCTAACAGGAACCTAAGAAAAATAAAACGGGGTCAACAGCTTATCAAGATAAGCTGTTATAAGCTAACAAGACAAATAAGCTAATACGACAAACATTAGTTAAGTATTTAATTTTGCATGTAAAAACCAGAAAAAGACCTAAGGGCGCATGGTTTCCAGGTACATTCATATCCCACTCCTAATGGAGAGGTCTCAGGTTCGGCCCCTGCCTCTCCCTTTTTGCAAAATTATATATATATATATATATATATATATATATATATATATATATATATATTTGATTTTCTTTTTTAGAACTTGAAAATTACTTGAAAATACTAACTTTTTATAAAAACAACCTTTTCAAAAGCTTAAAAATAAGCTGGTTATTGGCTGTTTATCAGCAACAGAAGCAAATAAGGGACAAATTGGTATGTAAAGCTACTAAAGGACATAAATGAGCTACTAAAAGCTAAGGCAAAACTAATATACTAAACCTAAAAGCTAATGGGGAATCACAAACAAGCTAATGGCACACTAATAAGCTGAAGCTAATAAAAAAAATCAACAAGCTGCTATGCTACTGATGCTGTAACAGTGGACAAACAAAACAGCCCACTAGGGGCTTTTGCAGCTTAATTTAAATAAGCCACAATGGGAGTGAGCTTATGAGCTTATGGAATTTTGAAGACAAGCTAGGGGGCAAGCTTTTGCCCCCACAAAATCCTAACTAGAAGCTGAATTCACTAAGCTAGGGGCTGTTAAGGGACTGCTAATGGGACAGCAAGACCGAAAGAGATGGGGGTTTTTTGATGGCAAAAATAAGCTACTAAGCAAACACTAAAATCAAAAATAAGCATTAATTAATGAACTTAGTACTACTACCTATTTGAAAAACCAAAATAAAGTCCTAAACGTCTAATCTACTTAAAATTAAGCTAAAAATGGACAGCTTGGGACAGTGGACAGATTTTTGATTTTTGCAAAAACTAATTTTACAACTAAAGGCTAGTGAGAATGCAAAACTAAACTGAATAACATCTAACTACAACTGGTTTTTGAGACCCAATATGGGTCAAAACATGCTTTTGACCCAGAATTTGTGCAAATCCAAACACTACTTAAAGGCAGAAAAATTAATCTTTGTGAAGAATTTAGGTGTAGAAGCGTTAAAAAACTGAGTTGCATCAATGATACAAACTCAAAATGAGTTTAAACAACATTAACAAACAATTTTAAAGCACAAGCAATAGAATTCAAGAACATGAAAAAATGAAAACTGCATAAATTTTGACACTGGAATTTAAAAAAAATTGAACTGCATTAACTTGAAAATTAAAAAGTACATTAAAATTAAATGACAATGAAAGTAAAAGCGGTACTAGACATAAATTTCTAGACAATTTTCTACAAATGCACTAACTCCTATTTATACTAAAAATGAAAAATATGTCTTTTGTCCTTGTTGTCTTGATGTGTTGTGCTTGTTGTGAGAGAGAAATAGAGAGAAAAGGCTTGAGCTTGTGTGCTTCTTTCACTTCAATCAGGACCATTGAATCCCCCTTGGTGCCCAAGTCTTTAAATTGCAGCCATAGGATGAGGTTTTTAGTGCCTTGGATTGCCACAGTGGCAAGATGAAGAGCATGTGATGAGTTCTTGGCTTCTTCTGGGAGTGAGAGGGACAGGAGGTGAGAGGGAAATAATTTTGGCGCCGTGGAAAGTGTCCTGGGTTTGTTTTACTTTTGACTTTGGCAGTCAAAGATTAAAAACGGGAAGGGATTTGGGTAAAAAAAATGGTAAGTTTATTTGGGAAGGGTTAAATGGTCTTGGGTTGGTAGGGGTCATAAGATGGTTTGAAAGGTTTAAGTTTAGTGATTTTATTTGTAAAAGTGGTTTTAAGTTTTTCGTAAATAGGCTTTTTTTTTAAAGAAAGATAAAAATTTTAATAAAAATTGGTTTAAAATAAAAATTAGATTTAGAGGAAAAAGAGTATTTTTTTGGAGTTTGATCAAAAGGGTAAAATGGTCATTTGGGTTCGGGTGGAAGGGTAAAATGGTAATTTTTGGTTTAGGTTAGGTTTTTGAGTCTGATTCCCAAGCTCACTCCCAAAAATGTATCCCGGGCTCTGAAAATGTAGAAAATCATCTTCCCGGCTTTGTTTGCAAAGCACGTTTTCCAATCCAAGCTCATTTATGTCCGTTTTTGCCATGTTTTCGATCCTTTGTACCTGAAACACATAAAAACACATCCCAAGGATATCTGCAGTATAATTGGTTATATTTCCGTGTTTTTAGATGTTTTTGTGGGTTTTTTCGGGCTTAAAATGATGAGTAAAAGGCCACTCATCATCCCCCCTACACTATCAATTGCTAGTCCCTAGCAATCCGATCATATGAAGTAATGAAAGGATCAAGAATACCAAGAATACCCCGTTTCGACTTTTTTATTCACTATGAGAAATTTAAACAAGACGATAATAAATAAAATGCTTGATTATCAAAACATGGCATCATGGAACGGGATTCACACAAAATGGGTGTCTCCGGGGAATTGTAATCGTAAGGACTGAATATTAGCTGTATTGTGATAACAAAAGTGCCATTGCTCTCTGCTGATTAGCCATGTCATCTTGTTGTGCTCAAATCTTACGGATGAGATCCCAATTATCTGACTATGGCTTTGTATTCAAAAAAGTTCATCTGTATTGTGATAACAAAAGTGTCATTGCTCTCTGCTGCAACAATGTTCAACACTCAAGAGCAAAGCACATTGATATTCGACATCATTTCATCATGGAAAAAGTGGAGAAAGGTGTGGTTGAACTATATTTCGTAAGGACTGAATATTAGCTGGCAGACATCTTCACTAAAGCTCTTCCTAGAGAACGTTTTGAGTTTATCCTCCCACGACTTGAATTGAAGAGCCTACAACCTGAGACTCTCAAACGTCTTCAGGATGAAGAAGAGGAGTAAAGGTGTTTCTTCATCTATTTTCTTGTATATATATTATCAAAAATCAAAACACAAAATCATAAAACCAACAAGTAAAAAATAATAAAAAAATAAAAAAATGAAATTCAAAAAGATTGTTTTACTTATCATGTTTTCTGGTTTCGATAACATCTACGGACTTAGAATTATCACTCAATAATGGCACGGGTCTTTAGATGAAGTTCGAACATAAGTAATAAATATTTTATTAATTTGTTTAAAAAAAAAAAAAAAAAAAAAAAAAAAAAAAAAAAGGAGATGGAGAAAAATGTTGGTTTATTGTCATTTCATGCAGTAACCCGTTTTTTAAAGAAAGGATAGAGCCATGCTAAATTATTTTAAAATCTCATGCTCTGTTCCTAAAACCATAAGTTCATAAGGAACATTTGTCGCCAAAAAGACAAATGCTTCCTCACAAATGTTTTTCTTTCTAAAGATTCTTCTGAAAAATGTTTGTCATCTAACTAAAAAAAAATTGCTATGAAAAATAACTTGAACTTAATTTTGAAAATCATCTGGACTTATCATTTGTCAAAATCTCAATCACTCAATCAACAACTTAAGTCATTGATTGAGGGGGATAATGATTTCAAACAAATAAAAAAGGTTATTTATCAAACAATTGGCACGAAAATGAGCAATGTCTACATTTGGTTAATAAAAAAGAATACTTTTTACAATTGGATCAAGACCAAGGCTAATGTTGTGTTTTCATATGATACCTAAACATGTTTGATCATTGTAGACTAACGTTTCAAAATCAGATCCTTATCAGTTAAATGTTTTAAAAGCATGTCACATTTCTCCTCAAAAAGCTTTCGAAAATAATTTAAATCAATTGGGATCACAAATCTCAAAGGGTTTGAAAATCATGATCGGGGGAGAATTTGTGATTTAAATTAGATATAAACTGATAATTTGACAAGTGGTTTTAGAAATATCAACAGGCTCTACTCCCTACATGTGCCAAACGATTTCAAATTTTCCATGCACATGTTAAGGGGGAGCACTTATTTTAAACCAAAAGAATTAAAACGTGATTAATTTGTCTCAAAGTGCAGGTTCCTTCTAATATGTACAAAACTCTTTCGAATCTCGATGCACATATTGAGGGGGAGCAATCAAAAGAGAACCACATCCTTCCCAAAATGTTTTATTCAAAGTATTCAAAATACTAGATTTGATCGGGAAGTGATGTTGATCATTTTAGAAAATGTTAATCAAGAATTGGATCTTTCTAAGATTTCAAAGACCTCCTGCCTCCATGTGCTAAATGATTTCTAATACTTGACAAAATGCTTTTATTTTATATCACAAGTACCTTGATTGATTTTTCAAATGGTTTTCAATTGGTTTCGAGGAGGAAAGAACAATACCAAAAGACTGACCAATTTACTTTATGCATTGGAGTTATAAGGATGGTTAGGTTAGGTATTCGTTCCCACGATCCTACCCAGGGACCATCCACTAGTTAGTGTAGAAGTCCTTAGGTATGATGAAAAAAGGAGAAAAGTGAGAATAAGGGAAGAGTGCCGACTGAGATTGAGCTAGAACTAGAATAAACCCAACAAGGTTCTAGTAATGAAGTCTCGGTAAGCACTGAAGGGGTTGAAGAATGAAAAATAATTGAATGAGAAAAGGGTGAAAAGAAATAGCCCTCCATTAATTCAACCTTAGAGCAGAAACCGGGTTCAATGCATATGCTACTGGTGGTTATTAAGGTGACTCCGGTATTGAAGACAAGACGTGATGGACCCAGTGACGCACTGCACTAAACTTCCCTAGCTACTCAAGTTCTCTTAAAAGGACTTGTTTCATTCTCACGGGGAACCTACATTAACTATCGACTTTCTCTTAGAGAATGGTATATATTGAAGAAGGAGACCCTCTCCCTAGTCTCCGACATAGGAAAACAAAAGTGCACAATTGAGTCTAGAGCCAATAGATCATCAATAAATCTCATTATGACACACAATTAATGAAGACTTACTATTTCACACAATGTGGAAAGTAAGAATATATATTAGGAGTTATCCTTGTGGTATTTCCAAAACATCCGAGTGATATGTAAAGTATTCACGATGAAGATGGAAATCCTTCTAGAGCCAACATCAAACAAGCTCTTGGTGGGTGACATGTGATATCTTCCCAAAAGATCAAACTTGTGACAACTGGATAGAAACGATTGGGCGATTCACTTATCAACCTAGGTCCAAGAAATGGATTGACAGATACCTTTGAAAAACCGGTCGTTGTGCTCAACAACTCTTTTCTCTAGCACATCAACTATGTATTTACTTTTCAAAATAAAAGGGTATTTATGAGTGGAAATTGATGTTTTCCATAAAACCTTCGTTGTATTGCAAAACTTCTTCTATTAAGCAATACACGAGTGTTTTTCAAATCATTTTTCATCAATCAGTGAATCTCAATTCGCTGGTTCACTCACTCTGTGTTGTCTTCTTTAAGACGTTCCGGTTTGAGAACGGCTTGATTAGCTGCGAAACCCTGTCAAGGAGATTCTTCGGAATTCTACCTGATCACAGGCGGTACTTGTACTGATCAACGGGGAACCGTGGTTCTTGCAACCCCATTCAACGAAAGTGATCAAAGATACTTTCGTGCGCTTTATTGCTAACTGTTGTTTGCAGGGACACCCGACGGTTGTAGCTGATCAGAATTGAGGAGTCAATCCATAACCGCATGCTCACACATCACACTCACTTCTAAAGAAATCATGATAAGTGCATATCTTCATAACTTGGCTCTGATATTTTCAAACTATGCTTCTGCTACGCTGCTGCAAATATCATGAATCAACAAAGCTTCCGCTACTCTGATAAGAAGATATCATGATCCAAAACTGTGAGCATGTCGGTCCAAAATTCACAACTTCATATTGTGGCAATACATCAAAGGATGAGTCAGAGATTTGCTGTGGCTGATAATCTCAAAACTGGATCAAAGACTCATCATCACGTGAATCAGTTAAAGACCTCCCCTTGAAGATCAAAACATGCGGAACATGAAGAATCAAAGACTACGAGCTATAGAGAAGATAGCTTAATCAAGAATTCAAGAACACCAAAATGTAATATTTGTTTGTAATTTAGGGGGAGATTGTTAGGATTGAAAATCCAGTAGTTAAAGACTCGGTCACCTCAAGTATATGTATTCGTTAGAAAGCTCGTAGTCGTAGTCATTTAGTGATAGTTAGTAGTTAGTTAAGTAACACCGTGGAGGACGAATGGGTCTTTACCCACTGTATGCCTGATCCACATCCCGTAGGAGGCGTTTCATGTAAGAAACTATAAATACCCTTTGCCTAGCAAGGCAAAGGGTTGGAGCTTCAATATACATTTTTCTTTTTCTCACTAGAAGTTCCCAACTCTCTTCACTTTCTCTCTCTAAAACCTCGTCTCATTCGAATTCACATGTGCTTGATTATGTGTTTGTGAAAACCAATATGTTACACTTACTGACCTTATTGTCTTTGCAAGAAAGGGATCACACATATTACTAGAATCTTACATATATGAATTCGATTTGAACATTCAGATCAAATATAATATAAAGTTGAACACAACATAGAGCTAAAACTTCAACTAATTATGGTTCAGGCATTTCATCAAATAGTTGATATGCATTATAAAGTTGAATCAATTTGCTACAATGATAGTGATAAAAGTATTAATTAACAAATATCACAAGAAACCGTCAAACTGAACACCGATTACAAATATGTGAATGATGAAAGTTTAAGAATTTACCCTTTAAAGAGTCAATTTTAACATAATAACCTCCAAATTAGTGATAGAAAGGTGCAACTATGAAGATTGGTCCTCCATTGGCAGTTTGTGTTCTAGTTGCTTGGTGTAGTGGTGGTTTTGCTGGCGGTTTAGACGTAATTGTGATGAGAGTGTAGTGGTGGTTCCGATCAGTGTAGTGAAGAAGATAGTATTTCACCTTTGGTATGTTGAATGTGTGTTTTGAATGGAAAAAAAAAGTTGTGAGAAGGTTAAGCATATTAAATATTAGGTTCTATCCCCCACTATTAGATCAAACTAAATGGATGGTGGGGATTTGTCCCCAAATAAGCACCAAAATAAGAGTAAGCAAATGAACTTTTATCGACCATATATAGCCGGGAATGCCATAATACGCGTGACACAAATTTCTAATATCCAAATAACTTTGTAACCTCTGAATTGCAATTCGATTTAAGAATATGGGCATCAGGGTGTGTGTTTTAATCGTCCATTAGGTAACAACTGGACGGACATTCGTGCATTATAGTCATAAGTATGTGGCGAATAAATATTTATGTTTTCAAGCACCAAATAATTTGATCGTGTTTAAATGATCATTTTTAGACTTAAAATATATGTATTTTTTAAAGTACTATATGGAGCATCATAATAAGTTAACGTAGAATTACGTTAGTACAAATAATAATCTAAAAGTTGTATGGCTTTGATTATGAGTAATTCAATGATGAAACTTATAACATAGGAGTAAAAATTTACAAATTTATAAATTATAAGATAGTAAGCTTATGAGTAAGTCAGTGAACTTTATTATGACTTTAACTCATGTTAAATTTGATAGTTATAAATTGAATACTCCATCAATATTAAGATGGATGTTACAACTTTGTGGTTTTTTCAACAATATTAAAACCATGTCATAAATAGTAAGTGAAAATTATTTGTTTTCTAAAACTACTATAAAATAAAAATCTCTAGTCATTTTTAGTAATATACTATAAATGTTAAGGCCCATTAAAAAGCCCAATCATGAGGATGGCACCAGAAGCAACTAACAACAAATATTTTCATTTTATCTATCACGTATAGCGTATGATTTTCACATTATCCTTATTTCTCCATTCTTTTATCAATACTTGAAATTCAAAATAAATATTGTTTGCTCACTATGTGCTACAAATCAAATATCATCTACGAATCCAAAAGTTCATAAATCATGTCGAAAGTCATTAAACTCAATCACATCAATGGCTAAAGAAAATCAATTTGATCATGATAGTTCATCCACAACCAAAGGATAATTTTAGAAATAACGTTCAACACCACATCTTTAATACACACATGGAGAGTGTGGATATGCTTACCTGCTAATGAGCATGTTCACGCGAGTGTTCTTGCAAGGCAGCTGTACTTCGACATGATTCTGATTCTTCCAATGGAAGTTGTTATTTACCGACGAAGCTTGACATAGTAGTGAAAGTTGATCCATCCAAACTCACCCACAAAGACAAAAATTTAATCAAGATTCAAATGCAAGTCATAATAAATTCATTTTGGTGAACGTTCTCATCCACAAAGACGAGGACTTTCAATTATCATCATTGCTATACGCCTAGTAGTTTTTGTGGTTTTTGAGTCCATAATTGGTATCTACAAATATTTCAAGGAGAAAAGACACAACAAACAAATATAGGGCTGAGCAATCCCGATCGACGACCGACCGACGCCCGACTTCGACCGACAACAACCGACACAAACTGAACTTAACTCGGGTTCGGAATCGGTCAGCCTTGTCGGGACTCGGGTCGGGTCGGGAGTCGGGATTGTTTTGAGATAACTCAAAGAAAAACATACAAACCGGTTTGATTTGGGACTCGGGTCGGGCTTCGGGATTACCCGAACTAGAATCGGGTCGGGATTCGGTTAGGATTTTCAGCCTTGTCGGTTTCGGGATGGGTCGGGATCGGATCGGGACGGTTTGGTTTCGGCCCGATGCTCAACCCTAAACAAATATATCAGGAGTTGAAAAAATACGATGATGACAAGTATGTAAAGAATATCCTCGGATAGCTCACTTGGTATTCCTACAAACAACTACAAACTGCCACTAATAATTTCAGAAAGAAAATTTAATTGGTAGAGGAGCACATAGATCTGTTTTTGAGGTTACTTTATACGATTCCAAGATTGCAATGAAAATATTTGAGAAAAATGTTGAATTAATTGAATCTTTCAAAATTCAGGTTAAATCCATTGCAAGTCTCCATCACAATAATGTACTTAAACTTATAGGTTATTTTCCATTTGTAGACTGTCCACTTCTTGTATACGAATATATGGCTAACATATCATTAGATAGGTGGATCAACGAAGTGAAAAAAGAGGCAGAGGAACTCACATGGTCAACCTGGAAGCTAATTATAACTCATATAGCCAAAGGTTTGACTTACCTAAATCAAGAAGGTAATAGCCAAGGGATTTTGCATTTTGACTTAAAACGTGGAAATGTACTACTTGACACTGGTTTTAGTGTCAAGATATGTGATTTTGGGCCATCTAGATTCATAAGTGCAAGTCAAAGGCAAAATACAAGTGAAGCGTTCCACCTTGATAGTTTGAAGGGAACAACGAGCATATGAAAATTGAGTATCCAAATATTTTAGGAGGCCTAAAGCGAAAAAATGATTTGCGAATTTCATATATCTGAAGTATCGGATAATGGTTTTATGCATACAGGTATCCTAAAATTGAGTATCCAAATATTATGAAGTTTTGTAAAAATTATATATGAGCTCCAAAAGTGACAATCATGTATCCTAATTTTCGAACCAAAACCAATTAAATTTCGGACATCCGAATATGGACATTTTTCAACACTCCTATATTATATCTCTTCCTTTTTACGTCATTTATAGGGCTGTAAACGAACTGAATGCTCACCAAAGATTTCATGAACTGTTCGGTAGGGCCAACCTGAAATTAAAAAACACTTGGCAGGGAGAAAATTTTTGACCCACTAGAAACCCAATTATCTGAACTAGATATAGTTCCACTTAACTAAATCAAAGAAACACCACCATCTCTGATCCATTATTCTCAACAACTTCTGCTACATTTCGCATAACAACAAAATTGGACATGGGTTCCTGATATGTTCAAGAATCCTCGTGGAAAGTAGGGTCAACCACTGGCTTGTGGAGAAAACTCTGTGTAGTCGCTTCTCTCTAGTGGGGTCAGCCATGTGATTGTGTAGGTTCACACATTTTTTGACCAAAAAACTTTTTGCAAAACCACCTGGGTTGCTATCCACTCGCTCCTATCCAGTGAAACGATACCAACACTCAAAGGCTAATTTTAGAAAATAACGTTCAACACCACATCTTTAAGACACACATGGAGAGTGTGGATATGCTTACCACTACCAAGCATGTTCACGCGAGTGTTCTTGCAAGGAAGCTGTATTTCAACATGATTATGATTCTTCCAACGGAAGTTGCTATTTACCTACTAAGCTTGATACATTAGTGAAAGTTGATCCTTTTAAACTCACCCACAAAGACAAAGCTTTCATCAATATTCAAATGCCAGAGTTATAACGTGTGCATTTTAGTAAACGTTCTCATCCAAAAAGGCGAGGACTCCCAATTATAATCATCATTTCTATATGCCTTGGAGTTTTTGTGTTTTGGGGGTTTTTGCATTCATAATTAGTTTCTACAAATATCTC
Organism: Chrysanthemum seticuspe; assembly: GCA_019973895.1. Lineage (NCBI taxonomy): Eukaryota > Viridiplantae > Streptophyta > Magnoliopsida > Asterales > Asteraceae > Chrysanthemum > Chrysanthemum seticuspe. The sequence continues at coordinate 112,927,652 of BPTQ01000002.1, read as the reverse complement.
AAGGAGAAAAGAAACAAAGAACAACTATATCAGGAGTTGAAATCTTATGATGATGAGATGTATATAAAGAATGTCTCGGGATTGCCCACTTGGTATTCCTACGAACAACTACTAACTGCAACTAATAATTTTAGTGAAGAAAATTTAATTGGTAGAGGAGCACACATATATGTTTTTCAGGGTACTTTAGACGATTCCAAGATTGCAGTGAAAACATTTGAGGGAAGAGTTGAATTAAATGAATTTTTCAAAAGTGAGGTTAAAGCCACTGCAAGTCTCCATCATGTTAATATACTTAAACCTATAGGTTATTATCCATTTGTAGATAGTCAACTTCTTGTATACGAGTATATGGTCAATGGATCATTAGACAAGTGGATCAACGGAGTAAAAAGAGAGGCAGAAGAACTTACATGGTCAACTTGGAAGCTAATTATAACTCAGAGAGCCAAAGGTTTGAATTACCTAAATGAAGAATGTAATTGGCTAGGGATTTTGCACTTTGACTTAAAACCCGAAAATGTACTACTTGACACTGATTTTAGTGTCAAGATATGTGATTTTGGGTCATCTAGATTCAGAAGCACAAGTCAGTGACAAAACACAAGTGAAGCATTTCACCTTGATAGTTTGAAGGGAACAACGGGTTATATGGCACCAGAAGGGATACATGGGGAAATAAAGACAATGACAGATGTTTATAGTTTTGGTATGATTGTATTGGAAATTTGTTGCAAAGAGAAAATTCATGAGAAACATAAACATGATTTACGATTTATGCTCGGAACATTCATCATGGTCGGGAATATAGATGGCATTATTGGTAACAAGCACGAAAACCGTAAGGAGGCTGGTGAGATGCTCAAATTAGCCGCGTGGTTCCTAAGAGCTTAAACATGAGAGAAGCCATGCATGTCTAATGTATGTAATGTTCTAGATGGTCGAATAACTGTTCCCACTGATTTATATAGCAACTACGTACCCTCTACTTCAGAATCAAGCACAAGCATAACATAGCCTGTGAAAGCATCCTTCGATATTGAACACGGTAACCAGTAATTCATTGGAAACAGAGACGAGACAATTTCAAGATACATGTATGTTGTTTTTCTCGGTTTTAATTTTTCTGTTTAACATTTTTGTTAGTATTAATATAAGGAAGATATGTTATGATTGTTAATGAGTTACTTACTGTTCAAAATAAAACTTATGATTTACCTACTATTTTAGTGGCAAATTTTGCGCGAGGAGTGGATGAAATCCCTGATGGTGCAGTTGTTGTGATAACACATGACATGCAGGATGTTTTATCTCATGTATCTGTTTGAGCAAGAAACAACAAGGTATTTCTCTAATGTGTGATCTAGAGATGGAAATTATGAACCTTTTATCTATAAATGGGTCGATTTAACCGTATCGTTATATAAAATCTGATATGAAATACCTACCTTTGACGAATTGCTTCTGAAAATGATTTGCAATTCTCCATTGCAAGTTTGCTATGTAACATGTTTAGATACCAATATTTTGGATGATCTGTAAGCAAATAAGGGAAGCTTTTGCAAATGAAACCTACATCAATTGATATAACATGTAGGTAATGTCATTTCATGTTGTTTAGTACTCACTCCATCTCAAAATAAGTGTCCAATTTGACTTTTTGAAATATTTCTTTCTCAAATTTGACCTAATATATTTGTATTTGTGTTATATAATACTTGATGAAAATTATACCAGTAAAAAAATACATTTAAAACACAATCAATTCATATATTGTACATCAAGTATTATATAATACAAACAAAAATACTTAAGGTTAAAGTTGAAAAAGAAAGACTCTAAAAATCAAACTGAACACTTATTTTGAGAGTGAGTTTTTTTTTTTTTTTTTAATTATTATTATTATTATTATTAGCAACAAGTGGAACTTACTTCCTTTCTACCCTGTGTGCGGATGATATTAGTGAGGTACAGGAGAGTGATCTAAAACGATCAAATAACATGAATAAAGTTGGTCCATCTCCAAGTATAAAATTTGGTCATAAAGGATTTTGCTGGTAGAATTGCTATATCATGAGTTACTCACCGCCACCTTAGATTTCTCTCTCCTCTCACTTTCACTCACTCTCACTCATTATACATCCGTTTTGGTCACCCACACTCAGTTTTCATTAAAATACTCACTTTATACAAAATGTACCCTACTAAATATTCCACCACAAAACAAATATAAAAACATTTATTTTTGTTTTAGGCCCCACTTTGTGAGCCGAATAGTGTATGATGAGTAACTCACCAAATTAACTTGATTTGAGCATGAGTTGGGCCTTCCATTTTGAAACTCACAGCGTAAGTCACTCACTCACGGAGTATATTTGCTCCACTCCGTTTAGTCTTAGGATTATATTGGTCATTCTTATTAACAATCTACCATTATGATATCTTATTTACATCTCTATATAGTTAGCTTTTTTTTTTAACTTTCTTAGGCTGGAGCTAAATCACGTACTATTGCTTACCTTAAAGGAAAAGTCCCATTTTGGGTTGAGATTCCTACTTTAGTTGCATTACCTTTTAGAAGTTTTGAGAAAGTTCTTTCTGATGAACTAAATAAGTGCAAAAGGCAGTGGAAAAAAGTGTTTGAAATGGCTTTGTAAGAACGTATTATGGAAGAAACTAAGAGCACAAGGTGTCATGATAGCGGTTAAGTTATTTATTCGGGACCCACGGATGACACATCACTATAACAAACCTCCACAACTAACACATCCTCACTCACAACAAGCCTCAACTTACTCATTTGAGGCCCACCACTTATAACTTTATTTTTTTTATTTAAATTTCTAAATAAACTAAATTCATTTCATTAAAAATTAAAATACATTACAACATAATAATATTACACACAACTTAAAATAACGGTACGAAAAAAAAACGATACAAAAAAAAAACGATACGGGGAAAAAAAATACAACACATATTAGTAATAGGAAACTTAAACATTTTACTCGTCATTGGCATCAGCATATTTCTTCATTATTTTTGCTTGTCTCTTTCGGATGATATCGGCTTTTACCGGGTCAGTAGTCATGTTAGGATCTAGCAGGAGAAACTTCATCTCCTTCATCTCTAACGCGACAACTTCCTTCTCCCTCCTCGCCTCGTAACAAGCCATTTGAACGTCAGCTTTTTGCGGATATTTTTCGGATAATTGTCCCGAAAAAGTACTCGTTTTACTCCCACCAGATCTTGCCGCGCTCGACGTTGAAGTTGACTTTTGTTTCTTTGCAGCTCGACTCTTTCCGCCGCCATCTCTTTCGGGACGAGGTCCTTTGTCTGGGCCGAATATATCCGCGAGACATGTAATGTCTATAAGATCCTCGGTGTCCCATTTCGAGTAATTTCTCAAGATCTCCCAAGCGTGAACATACACGAACTCCTTCGCACCAAAGCGTTCTTCAAAGTTCTTTTTCGCATTTTCGAGATGATTGTGCTCATTTTCACCACTTCTACACTGCAAATGTTTATAAATAGCGTTGAATTTTTTACAATCACCATTAATCCTCGTCCATTTACCCGTGATCATATTTTTGGTACGAGGGTCATTGGCAGTCTGACCGTTGAATATCTCCATAATGTTGTTCCAAAAGAAATCTTCGGAACAATCATATCCCATATCTTTGTCTTGCGAAATTTCTATCCAAATTTCCGCAAGTAACTTTTCTTCGGCCTTGCTCCATTTCCTTTTCGTAGGCTGGCCTACTGCTTCCACATCATCGTCATGGTCCGCGTCCAAATCCACAGCTTGTTTTGATTTTTTTTTGCCTTGGTTGTTTTTCTTCTACTTTTGGACGGTTGACGTGCTTGTGGTACTTTGAATTGAGAACCGGATGGTTGTGATTCAATTTGGGGTTGTGGTAGAGATTGATGAAATGTTGGAGGTTGTGACGAGTTAAAAATTGTGGTGTCTGAAATCGTCCGGGGAAATTTGCGAATCCTTGTTGAAACGCATATTGTTGATTAAGATAAATTTCTTGGGGATTGAATTGTTGCGTACCATATGGCGAAGACGTGTTAGAATTTTGCGAGGAGGGGTAGATGGGTTTGACGAACCCCCGTATTGTGGTGGGTTTGAATTGAGGAGGTTCGTGAAATAGCCTCCTTCATATGGGTTTTGAGACATTTTTTTTTGTTTGGACTAGAGATATAGAGAGTAATGAAATATGTTAGTTGAATTGTAGTGAAAAAAATGTTGATTTATGGTTTGGTATTTATATGGTGTGTTAAGTTTATTATAAAAAAAAACAAAACAAAACTAACCGTTTGAAAACGGTAGTTTTTTTTCAAAATTGAATTAGAAACGTATAGAATGTCAGATAACAACCTCGCCGTGCAGACGATGAGGCCCTAATGGCGAGCGACGGCGGGCTTGCTCGGTGTCACGGCGAGCCACGGCGAAACCGACACCGGGTGCTCTAAGGGCAAAAAGAATGACGTGAAAGCCTATGTCTATGAAGTGAGGAATTGTATATTATATTTTACACTAGTGAAGTTTTGTGACCGTGCTTAGCACGGCCCAGGATTATAAAGAGATTACGATTATAGCGCATGCAATAAAGGTCAGCATCCCCTGCTTCAATTAGAAAAGTTAAAAACACATAAGATCTAGAAAACGTGTGTATATGTTAACATGTACATTATGTAATTACAAAGTTCAATGTCTAACATTCATAAAATAGCTTTGGAACCAATAAATTTCTATTAAGTTATAGAAAGATAAATTCATATAATTGCATACTACTTAAAATAAACTAATTGCGGATCCATTTATTGTTATTCTCGCTCGTCATATTGTCCAAAGCTCTATCCACTCCTCGTATTGAATGATATATTGTTAAAAATTATTTTAGGTAACATACAAAAAAGTTTAGGAAAAGCAGATGAAAATTTTGTAATGAAAAACTTTCTCTGTTCTTTAAAAAATTTAGATACTATTTTTGGCGCTGTTAAGTATTTAAAATGTTAAAAACCATGTATACACTGTCTTTATTCTAAAATATGTAATGATAAATGGCCGTGCTAATCAGGGACAATATTAGTTTATGTTTATTTTTCAATATTAATCTTCATAACCTTTGCACAATATAGTATTTCCAATGGGAAAGAAATGGATAGTGCATATGTTAATTATTTTATGTAACCAGTTTTTGGTTTAAAAAATAGATAACTGTTGTGACGCTACCATCAAACACGATGCACCTTACTTTCTACAGTATGATATTTTACTTGCTTGCATCAACAATATTGGCATATTGGCAATGTAAACATAGAGATGGTAGAAAAGACATAATAATACTGGCCATGATGAGTACCACTGTATTAAAGGTATCAGCATCGCAAGAAGGAGCTTATGGTTTTTAAAGTAGATTTTGAGAAAGCCTTTGATTCTTTGCGTTGGGATTTCTTGGATTTGATTTTGGACAAGTTTGGCTTTGGTTCTAAATGGCGCGCTTGGATTAGAGGATGCCTCCATAATGCCCGTTCCTCTGTCTTAATCAACGGCTCTCCCACGGAGGAGTTTGAGCTTTTTAGAGGTTTAAGGCAAGGCGACCTCATGTTCCCTTTTCTTTTCAGTTTGGCTATGGAAGGATTACATGCTCTCACTCGTAAGACGGAGGTTTTAGGCCTTTTTAAAGGCGCCTCCATTGGTCGTGATAATGTGTGCATTTCTCATCTTATGTATGCGGATGATGTAATCTTTTTTGGTGAATGGTCTTGGGTTAACGCCACAACCTCATTAGTATTCTCCGTTTCATCTTCCTTATTTCGGGGCTTAAAATCAATATCCAGAAAAGCAACGTCTTTGGGTTGGTGTTACCGATGATGAGGTATCCCATATGGCGAATATAATTGGTTGAGGGGCGTCTCAGTTTCCTATATAATACTTAGGAGTTCCGGTTGGTTGTAGCATGGCAAGGTGTACTAATTGGAATGCCATCATTACAAAATTATCTTCCAAGCTTTGCTCTTGGAAAGCTTGGTTATTGTCTGTTGGCGGGCGTCTTTCGCTTATCAAGGTGGTCTTAGGTAATCTTCCTACTTAATATATGTCCATTTATATGATGCCGGTCTCTATTCGTAGGCATCTAGAATCCATGCACAGTAAATTCTTATCGGAGGTGATCTTGGCGACAAAAAGATGACTTGGGTTAAATGGGATAAGTGCCTAGCGAGCAAACAAGATGGCGGTCTCGGAATCGGTAGTATTTACGAGCTCAACATCAGGCTTTTATTTAAGTGGGTTTGGAGGTTTTTTAATGCCCGCTCAGAACTTTGGATTCAAGTTATCCAATGTATTCATGGTTTAGATGGGGGTGTTACTACTGCCTCCAACAGCAGCCTTAAACGTAGCACTTGGGGCACCATTCTCTCTTCGATTAATAATCTCAAGCAAAAAGATATTGATCTTATCTCTTTTTGTTCCCGTAAGGTAGGCAACGGTATTGATTCTCGTTTTGGAGTGATATTTGGTGTGGAGAGAAACCTTTTAAAACGGCCTTTCCTCGTATTTACCTTCTTAATTCGGATAAGAATTGTAATATTGCGAGCCTTGTTTTCCTTAATGACTGGTCGTCCATTCTATGGCGTAACCCTCAGGGTGGTGTGGAATCGATTCAGTTCCGTGACCTTTTAAACATCATCAGGGGCATCAGTCTTTCGGACCAACGAGATTCTTGGCAATGATCTTTGGATTCTTCAAAGGGTTATTCGGTAGCTTATGTTCGTTCTTTAATCGATTCTTTTATTCTAGATATGGGTTCTGAAGCGACTCGTTGGAATAGAAACATACCCATCAAGGTTAATGTGTTTTTATGAAGAATGAAGCTTAATAAACTCCCATCTAGAGTCAATCTAGATAGGAGAGGCATTGAAGTTGAATCGATTCTTTGCCCTATTTGCCTTGGTGATCTAGAAACGGTTAATCACTCCTTTTTCAATTGTGCTTTGGCGAAAGATTTGTGGTCTTCCTTGGCTAAGTAGTGAGAGATGGACATCCCGGTTTGTGGCAACATTACGGAATGATTTGTCTGGTTAGATTCCCTTCGTGTTCCTCTCAAGGTACGGTTGATTCTCGAAGGGGTGGGAGGGACTCTCTTGTGGTCCATTTGGAATTTCCGTAATAGTTTCATTTTTTCTAGTTGTCCTCCTATGAAGGCAGTTCTATGGGATTCTATAGTTTCTCAATCTTTTTTGTGGAATTTCGTCTAGAAATCCTTCTTGTAAGTTTAGTTGGATAGGTTGGTTGAAAAACTCTATTGCTACAATAACTTTCATGTAATTTTTTTCTAGCTTTTTGCTAGTTTATATAACATTCGCCGTTCAAAAAATAAAATTACTTCTCATATCAATATTTATAAGATTTTATGTATTTTATCATATTACATGGCCGATTATTTAAAGAGTGTTAGTGTTTAACTTTTTGATATAAAACAATTGTAAGATACCACTGCGCCCTTTCAGTTTAAACTAAAGAAGACCACCATTAGATTTAGTATCCTAAATTTTAATAAGGATGAAAGCTAAAGATACGCAACGTATTTTTTCAAAAAAACACAATCTACGCAATGTACTTTGTTAAGGTCAAAGCTAGCTAACATACTTTCAAAATTTTTTCGATCTAGCTAATATGACCTGTTGGTAGTAGGTTACCAGGTCACCCTTGATAAAAATTTGCGCAGTTAGTCCTTAAATGATAACGACCGTTAGCTAGATGATAACGACCGTTAAAAAAAAAAAAAAAAAAAAAAAAAAAAAAAAAAAAAAAAAAAAAACTTTTAAATTTTTTTTTAAAAAAAAACGTATTTTTTTTTTAAAAAAAAACGTAAAAAAAAAAAAAAAAAAAAAAAAAAATAAAAAAAAAATAAATTTAAAAAAATTTTTTAAAAAAAACGTAAAATTTTTATTAAAAAAAAAACGTAAATTTTTTTTAAAAAAAAAAAAACGTAAAAGTTTTTTTTAAAAAAAAGTAAAATTTTTTTTTAAAAAAAAAAACGTAAATTTTTTTTTAATTTTTTATAAAAATTAATTTTTTTTTTTTAAAACGTAAAATTTCTTTAAAAAAAAAAACGTATAAATTAAAAAAAAAAATTAAGTTTTTTTTAAATTTTTTTTAATTTAATTTTTTTTTTTTAAATATTTTTTTAACGGTCGTTATCATCTAGCTAACGGTCGTTATCATTTAAGGACTAACTGCGCAAATTTTTATCAAGGGTGACCTGGTAACCTACTACCAACAGGTCATATTAGCTAGATCGAAAAAAATTTGAAAGTATGTTAGCTAGCTTTGACCTTAACAAATTACATTGCGTAGATTGTGTTTTTTTGAAAAAGTACATTGCGTATCTTTAGCTTTCACCATTTTAATAATAACAACATTAAAAGTAAGGGAATTGATATCTACACATAACAATTTGATTAGTACACATAAAATGAACTGTGAATAGACTGTTACACCCCTTCTTTTTATGTATTCATAAATTTCAACCACAGTTCCCGTCAGTATTTGATGGTGAACACCAGTTCTTAGTGATTAATTCATATGTTAAAAGACAAATAAGCCAATTATACATATACATGCGATCGGGATGGATTTGTAAAAGGCGACACTGGGAGTGATAAATTCATATGTTAAGTGGCAGTGGTGAAAGTGAATGGTAATCGAATAGAGGATGCAAAAATAACATCACGTCAAAGGTAAGATTGTTAAATACTAGATAAAGGCATAAGAGTCTATTCACATTTATTTTCATGTGTACAAATCAAATTGATATGTGTAAATATCAATTCCCTAAAAGTAAATTGATATTCAAAGATGGACGTTAGCCATAGCAAAATACATTTAGTTTATAGTCCTCCAAGCAAAAGCCTAAACATATGAGTGTATACATTCACGCAAACAAATAATCAGAGAACAATTTCTACATTCTTTCACATCTTCTTATCCTTAGCTTTTGAAGGTTAAATCCCATAAATGAGTGACATTTCATTAGCTAAGATATATGTTAATTAACATCCAACATAAAATTATAAGTATATCTTTCGATCGATAGGAGTAAATAGACGTGTCAATTTGTGTCCAAAATCAAAAAAATTAATTAAATTGGGCAAATTTGTAAAAGATTTTGGCACATTTAGCCCCATCTTTTTTTTTGAAATGAGCATATATTGCCCATTCGAAATTTAAATGGGTATAAACGGGCACATATTTTCTTTCAATTGGAGAATATTACAATTGTTTTTAAAGAAAAACTTATATATATAATATATTTAATTTTTTAAATATAAATGAGGTGTTACGTTTGAGAAATTTATTTCGTCGTTTTGAGTCTTTTTTAATGCGATTCATATAGCATGCACCCGTTTGGCCCACACCCGTTTAGCTCGTACCCGTTTAGCTTGTGCCCGTTTAACCCGTGCCCGTTTAGCCCGGTGTCCGTTTGAACCATAGCCCGTACCCGCCCGCCCATTTTGAGTAAATATATATATATATATATATATATATATATATATATATATATATATATATATATATATATATATATATATATATATATATATATATATATATATATATATATAGAGTTAGGATCAAATAGGAAGAATAATAAAAATAAGAAGGGTAAGAAGAAACCACAACCACACATTTCAGATGCACCTACAAAAATAGATGCATCTCCCCTTAAAAATCTCCCCCTTATTTGAAATGTGTGGCTAGAAATCCTTCTTATTCTTCTCATTTTAACTTTTCTTCTTACTGGATCCCTTCCCTATATATATATATATATATATATATATATATATATATATATATATATATATATATATATATATATATATATAGGGAAGGGTTATTTTCAGAACCAAAAAAATTGCGAGAACTGCGAGAACCAGCATCAACCAATCAGATTTTTTCTTATATTAATTTTTATTATTTAATTCAAAAGGGTATAATGGTAAAAAAAAAAATTATTTGTGTTTTTTTTTTCAAAAAACGTTTTTTTAGTTTCAGTAATTCTGGGGATTTTTTTTTTTTTTTTTTTACATTGTGTGCACATGTGTTTTGCGTTATGTGATAATTGAATTTTCCGTTTTTGCATAGGTGTTTTGTATTTGCACATGTATCTATAAAAAATATTACATAAGTATGTATAGAAACAACTAAACTTTATTAATATATTTATGCAATTTTATACAAACAATAAAACTTTACTACAAAAAATTTACACAAATATGTTTTATTACAAATATATGAAGCATGCACATGTGCATAATACAATGTCGTTAATAGATGGTTCATCTTTTAGGCATGCGCATGTATTCTTCGTCTTGTTCAAAAACCCATGAAATCTACACATGTGTTTTTAATCCTTGTGCACATGTGTTTTTCCTCATTTGCCACTCTCTATCTCTTTGTATGCATATGTGCAGTTGAGTTCGTCCATATGCCCTTATATATACGTATGTGCATTCTTCATATTGCTCATTATACTCGAACCTATAATTACAAACAAATAATAGATGAATTATTTAATCATAACACTAACAAAACAAATATGCAAAATCCTTTCATAACAGCTGAAAAACACATATGCATAAAAGGTTTCAAATTCACAACTGTAAAAACACATATGCACACTCAAAAACACATGTGCACACTGAGACGATAAGAACAATAGAAAGTAAGATTTGAACCGTTGCGTATTCCACCATTTGCAAACCAAAAAAAATCACGATACCAAACCAAAAAACGTTCGCTAGAGAACCAAAAAATCTAAATAATTGGAGCAGGGCCTCACAAAAAAATATCACTCACTGCAGAACCAAAACTATACTAATTGGTACAATAACAGCAAAGTAAAGTAATTACCACAAAAATCATTTATACCTACTGTGAAAAAATGAAGACCAAAATAGGGCTCCATTGAACAAATCTAGTACAATTATAAAAATATATAAGAATTTAAATATTACTTTGGTAATCATTTGCATTCACTAGCAATTTTTTGTTATATCAAAAGATTTTTACAAAAAACGAATAAAAACAAACCATTATTAGATATCGATATCGAAACCCATATATCGTTTCCGAATCGAAACCCAGATATCATATTTCATATCTTTTGGATACAAAACAAATTACAAAACTGCAAAAAAAAAAAAAAAAAAAAAAAAAAAAGATCGAGTCCCTATGTATTAGATTACTTATTGAAACAATGAGAAACTACTTATCCCATACCTTCTTGAAATTGGTTTCAACGTCATTCTGATGTAGTAGTGATGTTCGACTTTAATAATATCAATGACAATCAAATCAATCATCGCCACATACGCTTGTGATTTATTATCTGCACAAACAACAAAACAATTAATTAATCAAAAACATAAATAAGTAATTAAATAATTCAAAGATATATCATAGATTGAGAGAGGGATATGATCTTCAATTAGAGATCAAGAGAGACGGAGATCAAGAGAGACAAATAGGAGAAAGAAAAAAAATAGACGGCGTTTTTTTTTTATATGAGAGAATGATAAGGTTTTTTCTTTTTGCCTAAATTTGTGGTGATTAGTTATTTAAAAGTTGAATGCCAAATTCTATTACTGCCCTTATGCCATTTATGAAAAGTTACATGATTTTTTATTTAATTACAATTATGCCATCAAATTTTGTAACCATTGATCAAAAAATGAAAGTCTCAGATTGGTTCTCGCAGTTCTCGCAATTTACTTGGTTCTGAAAATAACCTTACACTATATATATATATATATATATATATATATATATATATATCTTAAACATCTTTACTCACCAATTCCACCATCAACCTAAACCAAACATTTGTACTCTAGCAAAACCTACATATACAGAAACAAATACTGAATGTAAGAAATATATAAAAGCAAATTACAAAAACAAACAGTATATAGAGTGATTATACGAGAATGAACCGTTTTTCTATAATTTACGGATATGACCATTTTACGTCACTATCATCCATAAGTCACAATCATACTCATTTTACGTCACAATCATACCACTTTCCGCAAGATACTTTTTCCCCATATACCTTTTTCCATTCTTTATTCTTTATGTTCTATAAATCAAAGGTTTCTTTATGTTCTATAAATCAAAGATGAAAGGTTCTTTATAATAGCCAAACTAATAATCATCAAACAAACCTTAAACCTTTTACATGACAACTGTTTAAGAACCTTAAACCTTTTACATGACAACTGTTTAAGAATCGTTCTTACCTTTTACATGACTAAGAAGCTGTTTAAGAAGCGTTCTTGTAAACAAAACAACCAAGCCACGCACAGGCTTCGCCTAGGCCACGCCTAGGGCTCGCCCAGGCCACGCCCAGGCAAGCCACGCCCAGGCACGCCCAGTTCACGCCCAGGGCACGCCTACCTCATTCCCTCGCCCAAACTTCTCGCCTGTTTTTGCCTGGACCACGCCTAGAGAATTGGTGTACACGTGTACGGTTTACAACGTATTACGATACCAATCTAACGTCTCATATTCAAAAGTTCATTTTAGAAAATTATATGTGCGTGGTATATATGTGTAAAATACTAGGCTAAAGTGTCCATTTAAAAAAATTTCTCAATATATAACCAAATTCAATATCCACATGTATAGATTCTTACCAAAATCCAAAGCTAGTCAAAATAACTCAAAATGGTCTTCCAGCCAAAGGAAAAGACAAGAAAAGCAAATATATTTCAAAGATATAAATAAGCAAAAGAAGAAAGTGTGACGGTGGATCGGTGATACACTGAATAACCATCTACGTACCGTTTCTTTGTTATTTACTTTATGAATCAAGAAGTTATAAGTATGCATCTCTGTTTCACAGGTTTATAAATTTTCCAGAATCGAATCAATCAAACAAGCATCATGTATAATTATCAAAAACACATAAAAGAAAACAAAAAAGATGAGTTGAACCCTTTTAAGATCTGATATAATAAACTGAAAGGGTTGATGTTCGATTACAGAAACCTACCTATATATACTAGAAGAATCGTCGCCTATATGTCTCATATGTCGATTCAACAAAACTAAACATTACAGCCCTAGAAACTAAATAACCGTTTATACTTTTTGACCCATCCCAATGCTATGTTGGGTTTACAGAATTCTTAAACTAAAATACGTAATACATATATACACTAAGCTATTCTAATTACAATTTATAACACTAATCTTCCAACTGTAACTATTGTTTTGTCATTATATTTCCAACAATCTCATTGTGTGCATCCTCCATTCATCCATCACCCGCTTGGCCGCTTACCGATCTGTGTATAATAAAATTTGATTCAAACATCACCTGAAATGAATAACCACATGGACTCAGAACAAAACATGCAAAAACTGAAATTACATGTAGAAAGAATAAGTAGAAGTTTACGCGAATGTCATGCTCTCTTGCTAGATGAGTCTAATGTATACCTGCACTAAACAAAAGATATTCGAGAGCTGAAAAATACAAAGAATACTCACGAGATTGTGAGCATATTTGGAGATGCTAGAACAAGAAACTGGTTAAGAAGATTATCCGAAGTAAGGAAGAAAAGTGGGATAGGGTAAATTTTATTGTGTTAGAGTGAGATAAATAATAGGCAAGTATGGCATTTCTTCTCTTTTGCAAAATAAGTCAATAGCACACTCAATGGCTTCCATAAATGAAGTATGGCCAAAGAATCACTACAAAAAATTAGTTCACTCTACACACTTTTTTTCTCTACATTTTTTAAAGTGTGTAAAATTTTATTAATTTACTAACACTTAGTAATGTGTAAAAATTGGTTACATTAATAAATGTAGAAAAAAAATTATAAAACAATAAAATTTTCACCATTTTAATTGTGTCATAAATCTAAGAAATGTTCACACTTATAGGTGTGGACCCAAATTCTACACACTTCACCAAAGTGTGCGGACTCAAGGATTCTCCATACTTTTTCAAAGTGGGGAGAATTTGGGTGTTACAAATAACCTCCATACTTATAAGTGTGGGAGAATCTTACGCTTAAAAGTGTGAACTTTTATTTGATACAACTATAAATGTGAAATTGATAATTTTTTCACACTTATTAATGTAAATAATTTTTACGCATAATTAAGTGTTAATAAAACAATAAAATTTTACACACTTTTAAAAGTGTAGAAATTTAGTATGGAGAATGAACCAAAAATGTTTTTAGTGAATGAGATGTGATTTTTGAAAGAGTATGTATGATGTCTTCGTTTGACAAAAGTGAAAGACCGTCAGCCAAAGTTCATGTGCTTATGTGGCACATGGAGAACGGATGAGAAAGCTGACATGTAATATTTTGAGGCACCTACAGTAAAAAAAGGGTCCTCATTTATATAAGGCTGATTCCAGTAAGGGGACTCAATCCTCTTCATTTTTCCTGTCACGTCAGTTTTCTCTCTCCAGCGTCCTTCAGGCGATTGGGTGCCCCAGTAAGGACGACCTACACTACAAAAAATATATCCCACAAAAATACATTTTATATTACTTAAACACATACAAACAATCACACGATTATCGATCGTGTAGCGGACCAAGTTGGGGTTTTTTTGGACGATCGATTATTACCACAATAAGGTGATTCACAAGGAATCGAGTGTGGGTGTCGATCTCGATCGTCTATTGGAGCGAGCCTAATAGGTAGAAATACTTAAGAAGTAAGATTAATTTGTTCTACATAGTCGCAAGATCTCTATGCATGCTAGATATTAAGATAGAGTTTTATGATTTAGGATTTAAGGTTTAATTTAGGGTTTAGATTTTATTGCAATACATTAGTTATCTTCTATTAAAGCTAGAATAAAGCGTCCCATCGTGCAAAAAGTTTTCATGTTAGCAAAATGATCATTCGTATAACATATCAACCTGACAAGTAAGTCGATGGTAGTATACCAACTGTATTGAAATCTGTACCTTCAATTCTCGTGATCAAAGTATGTTATCAAAACATACAAACAACTTTTTAATAATTAATAGAACATATATGTAAAAACTGGTATGATTTGATTCTCATCTTGGTGTCTTGTCTGTTCTTTGAACCATGATGATTTTGTGTAAACAAAATCCCATGATGATGATGATCTAAACAGTTTCTAGATTAAGATATGTCTCTATTTTCACCAACAATTTAAAACCTTCATCTCTGTAAATGTTGATTAAATAATCACTTCTTCCCAACATTTTGCATCTCAATCTGACTTTGTTTCAGCATATTGGAGAGTTATGGCATTCACCCAATAATGCATTATACAAAATTTCAGGTTCACCCCCTTTAAAGATATCGAAACTACATATGTCTTTTATTGAGAATTTTTATTCCATCAAATCTCTAAAGCTTTACGGGTTCACAAAAATAATATTAAAAATGCTTTGTAGCGATATGAAAAGTTTTAGAACTACTACGTCTAAGATCTTTGGCCAAGCAATATCTAAGATTTGTCAAACAAATGTCATCAACCAAGATGTTGCGAGTTTAAGTCTATAATATGACATATGTTGTGCGCATATAACATATATGTTAAAGTATTACTCTGCCTTAGGCGCATATTAAAATGGTTGTTTTCAGATTGCACTAGGAAAATATACAGGTTTTTAGTCTATGTAATTGTTCACTAATTCTGTATCATTATGATTTCGTATTGGTGATGATAATTTAGATTATCAATCTTGTTATAAACCAAGCATTTTAGATATATACTTGATTATTAGTATATGTTCTTTCTAATTAAATTAGACTAAGAGATCAGTGATTACATATTAAGCTCAACAAAAGTATATTTAGTTGTTGTGGATTAGTCGTACCTATCTTGAATTCATCTTGCATAACTTTCCAAAAGCAAAATCTCTTACAAAAATTTGTTAGTCTTTATGAAGATTCTACAAAGATGAATCTCAAATTAATTAGCTACTTTAGGCCTCAAATCTTTAAAACAAGATTTAATTGGGGTTAAGTTAAGGTTGTCCCAAACTAGAGGGAACTTCATCATGAATGATTTGCATGATACAACTCATCGTACCTTTTAAGACGTTGAACGGTCAAGATTTATGTACCAAGTTTTAAAAATGTACATCTAAACCCCTCAAAAGTTATAAACAAATGAATTATTAGAGAGTGACATTCTATTTTTAAAAAGGTATGTTTTTATTATATTAATTTTATTGTCAAGTCAACACAATGAAACCCCTCAAGATTCATGAACCAAAAGTGCACATAATAGTTCTAAGCCTAAACAAGATTTGAGCATCCTGTTTTAGATCATGTATAATACTCTTAGTGTCATTTTGTTTTTGTTTCTTTGACATCTAACACACCACATTACTTATATTCCTAGATTTTATGCTTTTTAGTTTCTAGCCACGACAATTTTTTAACATCACATCACTTATCTTCCTAGATTTTATGCTATCTAGTTTCTACCCGTTACAAATTTCTAACCTAGTATGAATATGGTACAAGTCCATGAAGCCCGAATCAAAAGTTAGAGCATGTAATATTATGGCATCATCATATTTTTTTCTCAACAACTAGCCAACAATGTTTTTCGCGACATCAACACCACCCAAATGCTACGATCATGTCGGTCTCCCCGCGGCAGCAAACCCTATTCGACAACTTTCTTCCCAACCCTATGGCACATTCTCTCAGAACCTAAAGCTTATTTTAATCATTGCGTGAACTCGTGAAGTAGTTTACCATCCATGTAGAAACATATTTGTATGAAAAGCTCAATTAAATTATCTCATAAAAAAAAACTTACATCTTAATGAAAAGCTCAATCAAAACTCGTGAAGTAGTTTACCATCCATGTAGAAACATTATAACGAACTTTGTTTCCATAACACTTCATGACATTATGTTAAAGAACGTTTGTTATAATGTTGTATATTAGAGTTTATGGTTGTAGAAGATACATCAACTCTGGGTATATTTAATGTGTTACAAGATGTTTTAAAATCTTTTGATTTAACTATGTTAGCGGAAAAAGATATAATAATTAATGAATCCAGCCATTCCCGAGTTTTCTGTTGCCTTGGGCGAGCCAGCTAAAAAATGCCCCTTATAAGTAAATAATACATTGGTTTTTAGAGGTTTGAAACCTAATCGAGTTAAACGACTTATTCTCACAACCATTTTCATTTTATAAACAAAATGTTACGATACGAGGAGATAAACTTCAAAGTTCGTTTGGCTAAACACTAAGTAATATACTTTAGTTTGGAGTTATTGTAGTTTGCAAAAATTATATCTTGGACTTGTAATAAAGCAAAGAATTAATGTTTTTAAAAGACAAATAGTTAGCGGTACATGAAAATATTGAAACCTAAAAGACATACTTTCTTCGTTCCGAAAACAGTTATCACAAATACTGAACAAATTATGATAATATGTAATTAATGCAAGTTTTTATGACAAAATATCATTTTTACCTGCATTTTTATAATAAAAATTAAAAATAAGCAATTAATGCAAGTTTTGATTAAAAGAACAAAATTATAAACAATAGTCATAGTTATCTATATAAAAACTAAATGTTTTTTAGACAAATAAAAATAAGGTGGATAATTTTTGTGTGAAAAAAGAAATATTAAAAAGTGAGCAATAATATTACAAATGTATACTCTCTTCGTCCCATAATAAGCGTCCACTCATAATATGCAAAATATTTTAGAATATTTCACTAACTACATTCTCCAATAATCAAATACTGTATTATCTCTTCCAACTAAAACATATTCTCATTGGTTGAAATAAAAAATAAACACTTAATTTAAGACATTTTAAAATAATAATATGAACATTTATTATCTGATGAAGAAACTTTATAATAAATAAATTAATTAAAGAAGATGAGAAAATAAAGTAAGCATATTAAATAATTAACCCAAATTTTCAAATCACGTTAGTCAAAAGGTAAAAATTTCAAAAGCCAAATATTAAAGCCATCATATAATAAAATTTTTACTCTATTTAATCACCCTTTCAATCACGTAAATAGCTCTACCCATTTAAAAATAATTTTTTTTAGTTTTATAATTCCTTTACGTAAATAGCTCTACCCATTTAAAAATAATTTTTTTTTTTTTGTTTTACAATTCCTTTCTCTCTACTCTCTCTCCACCAAACTTCATCTTCTTTCTTAGACTCCATATTTCATTTTTATAAGATCTATCTACTTCTTCATACTTATCAGCCTGACATGATATAGCAAAAAATTTAAATTTAATGCCCCACAAATTTTGATGCCTTAAGTCGTCGTCCACCTCGCCCGATGCCAGGCCCGACCACAATTGGTGGAGAAAAAGAACTAGGAGAGTTATTAAGCATCATTTACTCACCACTCTTAACCACAGCCGAATTTCACTATTTCAAGGCCCCATGATCAGTCCCAAGAGCTAGAAAATCAAGAAAAGAAGGTCTCGTATCATCACATTAGGTTTTATCATCCGATTTGCATATCGATTTCATCATGATTTATGTTTGTTCTTCGTTTGAATTATCTTCTTGTGCTTTTACATACATTATGGGCTAACACCCTTGGCGTTAGCCATGTTATGAATATTACATAATAGTTATTTCTGTTTATTAAGATTTATTGTTTAGTTTATGTGTTTATCTTTCAATACGTGCTCGTTTATATGTTTTAGTCTTTTAAGTCTTGATATTAGATGGACCAAGTGGATAGCTAGATGTATATTACAATAACACTTAAATTAGCATAGTGCTCTTCAATAAGGTGACCGCGTGAGAAGAATATGTATCACATGGACCAAGTGGGTATCACAGATACATCACCTAGATTAGTTGGCATATCTTAATGCATGCTTGTAATTGAGTAGGTACATAGACCAAATGGTCTACAAGATTACATGTGTACAGGCTAGATACATGGACCAAGTGGTCTAGTAAAAGTTAGATAGGAGTATAGAGATATTACCTGGACCAAGGGGATACTCTCCATACATTATGATGTTACTAGTACTTTACAATTAGATCATTGCACTAATGAACAGATAACTAAACTATAATAGGAGTAATATGGCTAGCACTACTTTCTCTTATTGATCACAACCACAATTAGTTTAGGTAGTTAATTTACTTTTCTTGTTTAAGTAGTATAATTAAAATTAAATCAAAACCCCCTTTACATCTGTAAAATTCACTAGGTTAATTCTAAGCATACTATTCCTGAGATCAACCTCGTATTTACCCCACTGGCTACATCTGATCGGGTACACTGCTCGTTAAAGTGTGTCCTTAGGTATAAGTCTAGCAAAATATAAATTTAAAACTTGAATTAAAAATACCTACACGACAAGCGCACATCAAGTATAATCATCATTGCCTTTATAGATCGACACTAAGTACCCAACATGGTTGCACAATTATAGAGTCCACTAAATAACATCTTTCAACAGTTAGCAAAGGACCATACACTTTAGACGGGTCTTATTTAGAGTAAATAATTGGGCTCAGATCTGCCAATGGGTTTCATTTGACATAAACACCTGTTTTATACCTGGCTGCAAAAAAGGAAACTATTGCATAGTAAAAATTGATACTACGCCATCCGATATTTGCCATGCCAATTTCTGGTAAAGCAACAATCATCATAGCCGAGTGTCATATTTGGTTACATTGCTAAGTTAGAGGACTTTGCGTTTTTTTGTGTGTGTGATTCTTTTGATGCAGCATATAACATGTCATAAAGCTTTTAAAGATGACAGTGACGATTAAAGTGATAAATGTATTCCCGCTTTGAAAAGTAGCATCATGTATTAGCGTCTTTCGTAGCAACACTGGTTAATTTTCAAAAGAAGTTGTGACTGTTAGCAAAGTAGCTACATATAATTTAAGTGGGGAAACGCGACATGATGTTGCAATTCAATTTGCTTCAAATTAGCTTGTACAACATTTTGTCATGTTTCGCTACTATTACTAATTCGATGTAATTTATTAACGTCATTTCTTATGTACTGTTAAAAAACACTGGTTGTTAGAAAATCAACAAATAATGATAATATTTTTTCTCAAAAAAACATAATACAATTTGTCCTATCATCGTCCCAGCCACATTTTTGTACCTCATTAACTATGGTTCGTGGTTGTTTTACACAGATGAGGAAAAAGCCGGAAAACGATATAAAACTTTTCTGGAGATCCTAACAGAGTTAGGACTGCAGAGAATGTTATATCATTTTCTTATTTTTTTGTCTTTTGTGTCCAGTTTCCTGTTCGAATAGTCATGGTTTCTATTAGGGCGTTAAAAATAAAAGAAAATGTTGGATACTGTTTAAGAATGCATAAACAAAAAGGAAAGCATAAAAGTAAATTCACCGTGTGTGCCGCATCTTCGTTGTATGTTGTCTTAATACGAAGTATCTTTTCCTGCAAGTCTCTGGATCTATGATGAGAGACAAAGTGATTGATGAACCAAGTTTAATGTATTAGGGGCTTCTTTTGGAATTAAAGAAAGTGTGACTACTTAGATCGTCAACTACTTAGGTGATCAACTTGGCCTTGGTCCATAGAAACTGAATGTAATGGCAGCAGAAGACTTGCGTAATCCGTTTTAAACAAAAAAAACACTCTAGAACCTGTAACTTTTCCCTAACATCTACCAGAACATTAAGGTTCAGAATACTTATGGCTGCAACCACAATGTATATGCGACTACCTTGCTAAATAAGTTTTGCAAACATCATGGCTGCAACCACATTGTGTATGTAGTTACCGTGCCAAGGTATATTGGAATATGTAATCATCATTACCTCAACAACTTAACCATAGGACATCGAAAGTATACATTCTACGGTGTTACCAAAGTTAATTTACCGAATACTCTAAAATGGAGGTTGCTGAGGAAACTATGTATCGCACTCAATCGTCCTTCCATCTTATGTACTAGCCAAAGTAGCTACAAAAAGGGTTGTGTCACCATAGTCACAAACATCACATCAAGTACATGTAACATGGACATAAACAATACTATTGTCGAATAGGTTTTTTTTTTCTTTTTCTTTCTATCTATAATGTTAGACAGCATCATAAATGTTGTCGTTTGATAACCCTTTGTATTTAAACACAAAATGACTATTATCTCAAACGGAAAAAATGCAAAACTGCAATATTTATTAAACGGCTTCATTTTTGCAAGGACAGAACATTAACGCTCAGAACACTTATTGCTGCAACCATAATGTATATGTGACTGCCTTGCCAAATAGTATTACAAGTACCATGGCTGCAACCATATTGTGTATATATTTACCTTTCCAAGGTATTCAAAACAACAATATTCATTAAACGGCATCGTTTTTGCAAGGCCATAACATTTATGCTCAGAACACTTATGGCTGCAACCACAATGTATATGTGACTGCCTTGCGAAATAAGTTTTACATATACCATGGTTGCAACCAAATTGTGTATATAGTTACCTTGCCAAGGTATACCGCAATATAGATCTCGTAAATTCATTCTCTTTCTTGATTCATCGACTCAACAGCTTAACCATGGTACATCCAAAATATACGTTTTACGGTGTTACCAAAGTTAAATTACCAAATACTTTGGTTTTCAAAATGGAGATTGCTGAGGTAACTATTTGTCGCACTCAACCATTCTTCCATCTTATGTACCAGCCAAAGCGGTTAAAAAAAGGCCTTGTCATTATGCTGAAAAACATCACATCAAGTACATGTACCATGGACATAAAGAATACTATTGTCGAATAACTTACTTTGCTTAGAGCATTACATGCATGTCAAAGACTGCATATCATACAGTTAGCAGCTAATGCTCAAAGCACAAATTAGTTGCTCAAAAGCAGCAGACATGGCCAATGCCTCTGCGGCTGAACCACCACATTAAACCCCTTCAATATAACATCCTAACAGCTTAAAAACTTTTAACTCCTCAAGAACAACCATTAATCTTAGGCCATTTAACTCTTAAAAGGAACCTAATTTATTTATAATTATGATTGCATAATTAACAGTTATAAACGTTAAACAACCAATAGTGTAAAAAATATCAACATCTAATGTAAACGTTTTAAGGTAAATACATGTTTTAAAACTCACGGTAACATCAACAGCCATAAACATCAAACAACCAAGTCATTGTTTTAAAAAAAATTGCATCGTTAACTATTATAAGTGGTAAACAACCAATAGTGTAAAAAATTTCAACATCTAATGTAAACTTTTTAAGGTCAATATGTGTTTTAAAAGACAAAGCAATATCAACAGTTAGAATCCTGAAACAACCAAGTTACTGTTTAAACAAATGATCTTATGAAGTGAAACTCACTCAAAAGTAGTTAGATCTTTACAAACTAGATTCAGATCTATCAAAAATCAAGTAGATATGTGCAAACCGTACGTTCAAGGGTGGAGAAAATGAAGCACGTTGTAAGTGTAGCCAGTGTTTCTAGGTAGATCGAAAATCTAAGAAAGCCAAATCTATCTAGATAAAAGTGATGTATGTGCTTTTTAGAGAGAGAGAGAGAGAGAGTTGAGTACTGACCTTTTTATGTATAATGTTAGACAACATCATAAATGATGTCGTTTGCTAACTCTTTATATTTAAACACCAAACAACGATCGTTTACGCAACAGATAACGCCAAACGACAATTTTCGTTAAACGACGTCGTTTTTGCAAGCCCAAAAACGACGTCGTTTTGTTTGCCGTATTAAAGTTATTATAATATAACTCCGTACAGTTAAATAATACTCCCTCCGTCTCATATTTATTGTCCATATTTCCTTTTATGGATGTCTCAAATTTAATGTCCACTTTCCATATTTAGTAAAAAAAAGAGAATATAATTGAGGAATATTCCATTTGAGTGGTTGAGATTTATAAGGGTCCTACTTTTATTAAACTTTGTGATTCTTGTCCCATGACAATAATTTTGAGACGGAGGGAGTATAGAGTACATTTAAACAAAAGAAATATTTTAAAGTCATATTTCTTTCGTTTGAAGTTTGACACATTCAAGCTAGCTTCTTTAGATGATGTCAACTTAAAAATTGTCCTTGGAATTTTGATGTTGCTTTACACATGATAAATATTGTCATATCGTTGGCAATAACTTCTTTGCGTTGTTATAAAATTTGCATGAGATGTTTTTAGGAGATTTTTTTAGTAAAGAATACGAGGGAGAAAGATCTTTGACATCAATTCAAATTATGGAGCTGATGAAAAAGGTGTATATATTTCCAAATGTTTTACATGTATACCAGATTTTTTTACCAGTCTAATAACATCCGTAGAAAGAAGTTTTTCAATATTCAAGATAACGAAATCTTATTTATGGAATCCAATGAGTTAAGAGAGGATGAGCTTGTTAACAACTTTAAGTAAAATAGTATTGAAAGCGATTTTTCTAACAAAGGTTTACTAAGGCAAGATAATTGTTTGTTGCTTGAAGAATTCAACACGACATCTTTTTGTGAGATATGTTAAGCTTGATATCTTAGAGTTTATCTCTCCATTATGTAATATTTTATATATTAATTAAAAATCAGCAAAAGGATGGGCTGCTTAACTTAACTAGGTTCTAAACCTTTAGAGGATGACTCGCAATTGTGGATTGAAGAATAATTGGTTGAAATTATGGGTCGACATCTGCATTCTTCTGTCGTTTTGTTTTTTATTTCTTTTTTTTTCCTGCATTTTCCATTTTAGCCCCCCCCCCCCCCCCCCCCCCCCCAATTAAAAATCAGCAAAAGGATGGGCCGCTTAACTTAACTAGGTTCTAAACCCTCAGAGGACGACTTGAAACTGTAGATTGAAGAATAATTGGTTGGAATTGTGGGTAGACATCAGAATTCTTGTATCGTCATTTTTGAATTTTCAATTTTAGCCTCCCATAATTAAAAATTAGCAAAAGTATGGGCCGCTTAACTTAACTAGGTTCTAAACCCTCAGAGGACGACTTGGAACTGTGGATTGAAGAATAATTGGTTGGAATTGTGGGTAAACATCAGAATTCTTGTATCGTTTTTTTTTTCTTTTTTCTTTTTTTTTTTCCGAGTTTTCAATTTTAGAACCCCCCCCCCCCCCCACACCACCGCAGTGTTGAAAATAACCCCCGCGTTTTCAAAGGTTTTTTTTTTTTTTTTTTTTTTTTTTAAATTTTGACACATATGATTTTTAGCTCAATTTTTCTTAAAAAAACGAATTTATTAATGCTTTTGCCAAATATAAAACTATTAAGGTTTTTTAATTAAATATATTTAATAATAATAATAATAATAATAATAATAATGGTTAATATAGTATTACCTAATAAGAAAATAGATTTTTTTTGAAATACAAAATTTCCAACTTGAGATTTTATTTTATTATATAAAAGATTTACAAAAGAAAATAACATTTAGATGTTGGCTAACTCAAAACCGATTTTGATAACATTTTACTACATAAAATAGAAAAATGGTCAAAGGTGAAAGTGAAAATTAAAAGTTGAAAGTTGAAAGTCAAGACTGAATGTTGAAACCAATTATCTTTAATGCATTGTTGAATGTTGAGGAAATATGTATATAATTACCATTAAAAATGCAAACTAATATTAAATGGAAACAAATTCGGCATATTCAATGTTGGAAAGTCAATACAATTTTTTTTATTATACATACAAAGCATGTATCCATATTTTTGAAACTTAAAAAGTGAGTAATATTAAAATTTTAAAATTCCTTTCAAACTAAAATTTCTACATAAAAAATCAAAGAATTTGTCCTTAATGAAATAGCTTCAATAACAATTCACACCTAAAATTTCAAAGAAATGTATGACAAATTTTGACAACTTTTACTAATGTAATTTCCCAAAAAAAAAAAGAAAAAAAAAAAAAAGATTTTAATTTATTTAATCTTAACACTAATAATTTCTAAAAGTTTATCAACATATTCTATTTTATAAGACACCATATTATAACTTATTTTTATTGTTATGTTAGTTCATAGTGTGTGTATCATATGCGATCTCAGTTATTAAATATCGAAATGTGTGCAATGACCATATGATTTTTTAAAATATTGTTTTGACATTTATATATAATTGAAATTGCAGGGATATTGTTGTGAATAACTTGAATGTTTATAATCACAAAACATTGTATCGATTTATTATTTAGTCACGGGTTCATTTTTTTTGTTCTTGTTTTTGCGCATTAAATACGTTAAAGACAAATCTGTTTCCAAATATTGCTATAATGATGGTGATTGATTGGTGCTTTAGTCGTTGATTGTTCCGGTGCATTAATTTCAAAGATATTATACAAAGTTTCCTGAAATAATTTGGTCAAAATACATTATACAACCGGTGTATATATTTTTGTTAAGTTTCTTAGGTTTGAAGTTTTTTTAATTGGGTTAAATCACATGCCTTGATAGATGATAACTACAAAGTGAAGCCAACCAAAGAGTTCGGTCAAAGAGGATTCAACACCTCAAATGTCGTATATTAAGAAATTTTACACGACGAGTAACGTGGATTGTTAATTAGCTCATAATTGATGTAATGTTTTATTTTCAGTTTCAATAAATATTTTATATGTTCTTTGACACATGTTAAGAATTTTTGCTTCAGTTAAATTATCGCATGTTACGAAACAGTTAACATAATGTCGCATATCGTTAATTATCTACCGCTAGAAACCGCTGCCGCTAAGCGCGAATACTCGTATAGTAAATGAAAATTCCAAAACGTATATAGATTTTCATCAACAAAACAACAAACCTTCCATATTAATGAAAGTGTCTTATTTAACTACTTTGTTCTCTCCCAAAAATACCTTGGGCTATGCACAGGAGCGACATTAAGCGACCTTTATTTTGCCTATCACATCAGCTATTTTTTTTGGCGATCTTCAGATGATCTAGTATCCACAACAACGACTTTCTTAATTTTTTTTTTCTAAGTTCAAATTTTTTAAACAACAAATTTAAACCTCATTAATAATAAAACTTAAACATTACAATACTTGGAATAATAATAAAAACATTACAAAGACAGCCAAAAACGTAAACTAATAATCTAAGTTACTCATTTTGCTTGACATGATAAATATTGATTAGAAGTTGTTTGAATTGTGTGTTTGAGGTTGGTATTTATAATGTTGTAAAAGTGGTAAAAAAAATTTGAATTTTTTTTTCATCCAACCAACGTTCGAAATTTTTATGTAGAAAGATGATTTTTTGTTTTTTTAGTAAAAGATCGGTCGAATTTTCGATCGAGATTTGCAAGTTTTTCTCGGCGACCGACGATGGCCTTAGCTCCACAAAAGGACGATCGACGACGACCGGTTGGTCGACAGACGCACGACCCACCCATTGCACATAGCCTTATCAATCACCGGAAAACACTCACTCATCTTCTACATCAACGCTATCTCACCATTTACTTCCTCGCACTTTTCACCTACATTGGTCACACCACCCTCATATTTCAATTATATACCTAGTTTACACAAATATACCACACAAAATACTTCAAACACACTCACAAACCAAATAAATAATATAAAGTTGCACGAAAACCAAAGGGTGAGCAGCTAATCATTGTGAGCTGTTTTTTGGCATAATGACGCGTGAGTGAGATTGGTTTAGAACATAGGGTGTCATAGCATGCCAAAACCTTTTTTTTTTGTGCCACCTCAACTCCATCTCAACATCTTTACTTTTAACACTCACACACAAAAATACCCATTCGCTCGTAATATCTCTTTCATATTTCTTTTAGCAACAAATATTTATGATATTTTGTAGAAGTAGCAACTAATTTTTTTTGTTGCTAAAAAAATTGCTACCTTGTTAACAATTTTGTTACTAAAGTTAGATGTTAAATGCACAATTTAGCAACGATTTCTCTATTGTTGTTAAAAAAATTATTGCTAATGGCATTTTTTCTAGTAGTGCAGCTAAAACACACACTAAAAAAAAACACTCTATTAAAAAAAATCATATTTTTTGCCTTTTCTCAAATTCACTTACGTCACTTAATCGGCATTTAAATTGGCATAATAAAATAGTGGTATCTGGTATATGATAACATAAGGTTAAGCATGTCAAATAAGTTTGCCACCTATATTTTGACATGCATTTGTGCCACCATAAGGTACATACCCCATGATCTTAGTAGGGATGGTGCGTGAGTGAGGCACGAGGCATGCCTCATGCGTTACCAATAATCGTAGTATAGCGTATTTTAAACATTGAAAACACGGCACAATATACAAGATATGTGAAATACAGCTATCACTTGGGATGCTGTGACAGATCGACCAGAAATACCAAACAATAATTAAATAAGGAATCAAAGGTTTAGGTTTACGTGAAAACTATTGTTACTTGAACCTCAAGACCTACTAAATGTGACATCATATTTTTATTTTTAATGACCAATGTGAAAACATAGAGGTTGAAATTAGTGTAAATCTTTGGAATATACAGTAATTTAAAATGAAGACAGTGCATCTCAATCACATGTACATCGCATGTTCCATTCATCAATGGAAATGTGGAACTTCAATACAAGTACACAATTTTTAAATATTTAAATGGGCTTAAACTTTGGGGCATGAATATTTGGGGTTTTCAAGGACTTTTGTGTGTTCTTTTTGGCAATTCCTTTTGACTTTTATTCTATTGCATGTCATGTAGTACATGGAAGTACACATATACATTATTGCTAATAATATCATGCTGCCTTTTTTTTGAACTAAAATTATTGAATCGGAAAGACCGTACTCTTTCATTAGAAAAAGTTGGATTAATTGACTTAATTCCATATGATACTGTTCTTTTGAGATGTTAGTTCAAACCTTTTCATTTCTGTTGTGATATTTGTTCTCGTATACAACTTATTTAATTCACAAAAGCACATCTTATACATATAGTAAATGGGAAAACATTCTTCTATTTAGTCAAACAATTTACATTGATTCGAATGAATTTGGAATAATGAATGAGCAGACGTGTAAGTAAATCTACAATTTTCTTTCCATTTGTATTACTTTTTGTACAGAGAAGAAGAAAACTAAGGATGTATACATGATTCCACACTTAACCTACAAAGAATGCCTAACACTAAAATCAAAAGAATCAATGAATTTTAATCAAAAAAATTTCTAGCTAAACAAGATTTAGTGATTGTTGCTGGTTCACCGATCCAATATAAAACGGAGTGGATTGTGTTCTATAAGGCCATTTATATCTTCGCAGCCAACTCCTGTTTTCAAATGATAAAGGACTTGTGCATATCCCTGTGTTGGCATACCTAAGGCTGCTTGGGGCACTTCTTGGCGACAAGTTGGCTTGTTCTAATGCTTGCGATTGTAGCTCTGTAGGGTAGTCTCTCAAACAACCTATTCGAGGTCCAGCCCCTGTGCTCCATCTGCAGGATATTTGCCTTCCTAATTGAAAAGAACTTGCATCTTTATGTGAATTATTCCTTTGAATAATAGTCTCATCTATGCATGGCTCGTCTTCATCATCCGATAATTCATGCATTGATGCAGCGTAATTTTCATGTGAACAAAATTTATCTTCGGCTGCTTCATAACCATCCAAGATTGTCTCAAAGCTGAAGTTTTTCGAACATGATTCTGATTCTTGATTCTCCGTTTTTTGGTTCAGAAAATCATTATCAATGTTTGGTATCTCGAGGGTACTTAAGTTCTTAATAAGACCGTCAAATTGAACACCAGTATGTGGTTTCATACCATTAGTAGTTTCCAACGGGTGATCATCAATGTTCTTTGGTAGCTCTTTTTCGCTCGTATCTTCTTCTGATGAGTGAGTTCTTACGTGATTTCCAATAGGTTCCTTATCTTCGTCTGAATCAATTTGAACATTAGTCATATCCACATCATTTTCCTTAAGAAATGAAATGAAATCTTGAAAGTTTTCTTGGGTAGGACGATAATGACCGCTATGAGGCCAGATTGCCTGATGAAAAAACACAAAGCAGGGCACATTTAGTATATTGACCAAGGGTTTTGAAGTAAAATAAGTTGACAACAAATAGTATATGTTAAAAGATATACCTTTAGCGTTCCCTTCTCCGCAACGATTCTCCCAGCCGCTAATGTGGCTCCACCGGCTAGAAAACTTGAATGTTGAAACGAGCCTTTCTTCTTTATTCCAACATATAATATCTTCGACGCGCTGAGCACAAATATCCACTTTGCACCCTTTGGTTCTCTTGTAGTGTCAAGCAAGTCCCCTGTTTGTTTATATAGCAACTTTCCGTCCTCCATCACGACTTCATATTGTTTTCTCTCTATCTATACATAAATAACAAAAATCTTAATAAGCATTTTTCAGTTGCGATTATACTTTACTTAATAAAATGAAGGTATGGATTCATGAGACATACCGGGCCAAGGTATTTAATGCATTGCTGCTGAAGTTTTGATCGCGGGCATTTTTCAACTAGATTTATTTCTTTCCCTTCACCAATATCCAACCTGGATTTTCAAAGAGAGATTAGATTCAAGAAATATTTAAGCATTAATCTTGCTAATAATTGCAGCTTTTGACATGTATTTACCAGTAAAAGAAGGGTTCTTTGCTTTGAGAAAGCAGCCATTTTCCATAATAGAAGTGAAGATTGTGCCCATAACGATGTCTTGGGTCAATCTGTTAAAACAAAGTCCAAAATCAAGAACTTGTATAATATAACATCAAGTATTGAACAAAATAATTATAGGGCGATTCACTTACCGCCTCGAGCCAGTGTTGCAAAGCAAGCTTTTGGGCTTTACTGTTCTTTGATAAACCTTTTCCAACCTTTGCAGCCCTTGTTCTTGCTCTGGACCATCGTGAAATGGCGGTCTCTTGTTTGTCGATATTGAAAAATGATATAGAACTTTGTTTTAGTTCTGCAAAATCT
The DNA here is from genome assembly GCA_019973895.1 of Chrysanthemum seticuspe. Taxonomy (NCBI): domain Eukaryota; kingdom Viridiplantae; phylum Streptophyta; class Magnoliopsida; order Asterales; family Asteraceae; genus Chrysanthemum; species Chrysanthemum seticuspe. The sequence goes on along the minus strand of BPTQ01000002.1, from coordinate 112,897,641 downwards.
AGAAGCTTCCACCTATAATAGATACACAAAGTTTTGTTAGGAAAAACCACCAAAATGAAAATTATAAGTAATAGAATCGAATTATAAAAAACACATACAAGCTTTGTTCAATTTGGACTGCACAATCAGCCAGCTTTCTTCTAGTTCGAAAACTTTTATAAACTTTTTGTAACTTTATGGCTGCTTCGTGTTCGGGGCTGCCTAGATCAAAAATAGACGATTGTGTGAATTCATTGATCACATTGTCGAATTCTGGAAATTTAGTGCACATTTCCTTCATTTTGGCGTAATCTAGTTGTGTTTCTTCTGAGTCTTTTACTCCATCATTCACGAAACTGATGGACTTTGAAGTGGTCTCTAAATCTGTATAAGCAGTGAAGGGGCACGAATATGATATCCCCATGCAAGTCCAGAATGTAGTTTAACAGCCTATGAGGCTTAGTTTTCTGCAAATGGTGATACATAACTTAAATATTAGATCATCGAGATTTTGCTAGTAAAACAAAATCGTAAAAAATGTGGCATGATTAAAAGACAGCAACAAATTGTTTGCCAATGAGCTGTGTCAATACTAAACTGACACATAACCAATAAAACAATAAAATTTTTAACAAAATCAAGCATTCTGATAAAATAGTTAATGTGATTAATCACATTAGACGAAAGCGAGCACACACTTTGATATAAATATTTCTTGTGCACAAGTGCATACAAATATACATATCTAAACTTTATCAAGGAAGAAAAAAGAAACATAGTTGAGGCAGTTCATCAAAAAAGGAACATATAAGTTTCAGATACTGGAAAATGAGTTACCTTAGACAGAGAGATTAAATTTAGATATCCAAAATGTAGGACTAAAAATGGGAAATTTTTGTTGGGTTCTCTGCTTTTAGTATCTTCTTGTTGGTCTTGTTTGATTCAAGACTTTAGAGCAAGTTGATTTAGAAGTTGGTGTTTGTGTCTAATGTCTAATCACAAAAGTTGGCCTCTTTATATAAAAGCCATCACATTGGCACGTGGAAATAACAAGTGGCATTTGTCTTAAAATTTTAAGTCAATAGGATCTTTAACTTGTATGTTTCGAGTTTTTCCGTTAAAGCAATTCTATTGGTTTTCAACCTATGCTAATACTCAATGAATGTTTTAAACGAGACATTATGAGTTCAAGATTTTCTATAATGAAAGAATGAGATAGGATCTCAAAATGCAATATCCTTTTTTCCAGAATTAGACACAATACCTCATGTGAAATGCACTCTACTATTTAGCTATGGAATGTAAGATGGCTTGATCATTTTGGAGATGTATATGAACATATTAACTAGAATGGACCATGATTGACATAAGAAATAAAAAGGGAAAAATATTGTATAACCTGAATGTATGAAATGAGTTTTTGTAATAGGTATGAAACTTACTCTTATCAAAATCAAAAGAACTTCTTTCTTTTCATGACTACCAAAACCTACATTGGTTGAAAGAGGAGCCCAATATTAACACTAGTTCAGGCACAAAAAATAAAAATAAAAAATAAAATAAAATTATAATTGTTCATTTATCTAAAGGATTATGTTTTATTTTAAAATAATATATGAGATTAAATAAAGCATGCATTACATTGCATGGTCACGTACAACTGTCATAATATTACTATATAATTTAAATTGCTTTTTTAAAAGGTAAAAAGTTTTTAATTGTGTATGAGATTTTGTTTTAAAAAATCTTATATGTATCGAAATTCTACATATGTTTTTTTTTTTTTTTTTTGAAAGGAGAAATTCTACATATGTTAATTAGAACATTTGATATAAAATTAGTTCCTTAATTGCTTTGAAGCTTTAATTATGTAAAAGATGCATTTCTAGTTTTCTACGTGTTTTTAAAGCTAATTAACTCAGAAATATTAAGTTGAGCAACGATATATTGTACCATTTAATAATTAATTATCTATATCTCATTCTTTTTTCCCATGCCATGCCATGCAGTTTTTATTGAATTTTTTATTTATTATAATTGGTAGTAGTTGTACGTATTAAACAGGCGTACATTATACCGTACAAGATTGGTCTTAATTATGGCCACGTCTTCTCATCGACCTCCTCAGCTAGTAGTCCGCATAATTAAATTCAAATGCTTAAATTGCATTATTATTTTATTTCTTAAACTATCACTTAGTCGCTAAAATTCAAACAATTGAGACTAGCTGCGATTACATATAATCAACAACGAATATATATGATGGAGTTTTCTATTAACTTTTCTTACAAGTTACAAGAAAGTTAGATTTGCAAGTGTTTCAACACGTTTATATACATTTTGATAGAGAAAAGTTATTTTGCTTATTCTTATTTTGATGTTTATTGAAGGACAAAACTTCATTATCTATGTAGTTTGATCTAGTGATGAAAATTTACTTAAGATTTAATCATACTAACCTATTTTTTTGTCCAAGTATATTAAGCAATTTTATTTTTTCAAAATTTTGCCCTCATTTATTTTAATTTATTTTCACACAGTTAGTGTGTTTCTCCCAACTCTCTCTCCTCTCCCTTCAATCAAATTAGGTTACTATGTTCTCAAGTTTTTGAAATTGAAAAAAAGAAGAGGAGAGTTAAAAATGAACAGAAAAAAAGAGAAGATGAATGAATTTTTATTTTTTATATCATGTTTTCAAGTCCCATTCGAATGAGTTACGCCGTAATTTTGGTTAAACCTGGAATTTGTCTACAGAAGACTGTTACGGCGTAACAATAGATGGAGATTACGCCGTAATGATTGATAAACTGGAGAGAATCAACTACTGAAGAGTTGTTACGGCGTAACCTTAGAGAAAGTTACGCCGTAACTCTATAACAGGACATAACATGTCCTCATTTTGATCGTTGTGAATTTGTCTCCAATTCCTGCAAAAATGTTAAAAACACAAAACTCAACAAATAAAAAGAAACAAGAATAAAAGGGATAATTCGGGTTGTCTCCCGAAAGAGCACTTTTCTTTATTACCGAGTATTTAAGTTAGACTCAAAGCCATGGGGCTTTATGGTGGCCTTCGAACTTGGCCAACCTCGTCCATCTCTTTCATCAAGTTGTGTCTGACCCATGCGACGTTAGAAGCGGTGTGAAGAAACTCCTTCCTTTCAATTTTCCAAACCTCGGAAAAATTTTCATCCGACCTCAAGTGATACTTTGTAATTTCAAAATTTTCAGTTATAATGGGTGGCGGTCTCTTGTATGGAATACCAAGAAGTTTACATCTCCGTTGTTCTTATGCCTCATCATCCGGGTCCGTGAACCCGTCATGACCTTGTAGTTCAAGGTAGTCCATAATTCCTTCAATATTATCGTCATCGGACTCCGTTCCTTTAAACCACTCGTTATCTAGCAATTCCTCCACAAGCTCACATTTACAATCCTCATTTCCATCTCCCCATGTAGCCTTGTTATCATCTTTCATTTCTTCACTAGTGTCGTTAGGAATTTCTTCTTCACTCATGCAACCCTTCCAAATTTTTTCTTTAGTGGAAGCGTCTACTTTTCCATACTTTATTTTAACCCAATCATCAAATCCTAACTTATCTAACCAAGGTAAATCGGTTTCTCATTGTCGTTAGTTTAGGTCCACAAAAAATGCCATCCCCAACTCTAGCCATGCCACTTCCCCCGTTACAGTCTTCGTCAAACGGGTTACAAGAAGCCCAAAATATTTTACCAACCGCATCAATGATATCAATCTTGTTGACTGACTCGCTTTCGTGCTCAAGAGGATATCTTGAAGTGTTCTCAATATTTAAGACTAATCTTTCATCTCCAGATCTAAGAGTCATCTCACCTTCGTAGACATCGATTAATACACGAGCCATTTTCAAGAATGGTCTTCCTAAGATGGGGAACACGGGGATCGGCATCAAAAGCGACAACAACGAAGTCGGTAGGATAATGGAACTTTCCCACTTGTATGAAGACATCTTCGGCAACACCTTGCGGAATAGAAACCGTTCGGTTTGCAAGTTCAAGAGTCATTCGTGTAGGAGTAAGCTCCAGGAGTGAAAGCTTTTTTCCAAACCGAAAGAGGCATTAGACTGATGCTCGCGCCAAGATCAGCCAAGGCCATGCATTGATCAATCATAGGAAAATCACAAGGTATGAGGAATTTGCCGGGGTCTCCTAGTTTTTCGGGCAACTTTTTAAGAAGCACCGCCGAGCAATTCTCATTCAACGGAGGTTTGGTCAATTCAAACAACTTTTCCTTGTTGCTAAGAAGACACTTGAATGTAGCCGCAAATTTGGGCATGTAAAGAAGAGCATCCGCAAAACTAATATCGAAGTGTAATTTTTGAAAGATTTCAAGAAACTTCATCGTTTGGCTATTAGTTTTGTCACGAAGCTTTTGGTCATGAAGCCTTGAAGGATAAGGAAGTGAAGGCTTAGGATTGGTCATCGGAACAACGGGTTCCGAAATTGAAGGTTGAATGGACGAAGGTTGGACGTGTGCGGTACTTTGTGGGCTTGAGATATACACCTTGTCCTTTGTCACCTTGGCTTCTCGTTCCACATCCTTCACCGGAGAAGGAGTAAGAATAAAAATTCTTCATTTCTTCGTTGTTGCTTCTTCTTTTCCTGTACTTGGCTATATTTAACTTGTATACACACTTTCATATGATTAAGCAACAAAAGTCTATGAATATGATCAAATATAATGCATAAAAGTATCGATAACGCGATTAAAAACATGCTCAATTTGAGCGTTATCAGTGTTTAAATTAAGAAAAGATTGTGTTTGACCTATACAAATAGAGGGTGATTATGTAGGGTTTTCATAATCTAAAAAGAGGTGGGAAAAACTTTAGAGAGTGTTTTGTGAGAGTGTTGAGAGGTTGAGCGTCTTAATCTTATAATCGCAAATTTATATTAAGTTTTTTGTTGGTGGATTAAGCTAGAGGAGTCGAATCAATAAATCGTCGAGTGTCGTGTTGTTTTCATTTTTTTATTTTTTAATTTTAAATAATTTCATATTTACCCGACTTAGATATTAAAGGTATTGATTGTGCGATCTCTTGTTGTAGGTGTAAGATCCCAACAATTGTTCTCTCTTATAAAATAATACAGTACTATTTTGATGATGGTGATGGATCCTATACAAACTACTGTATACCGATAATCTTTCTCAAAAGGGGAAGTCTACTCCCACACCCCATATTCCACTTCTACCACACCCCATAGCTAGGTTGTACCGTTTTGTACCTTTTTTTTTTTTTTTTTTTTTTTTTTTTTTTTTTTGTAGTGTTATGTGTGTATATTTTGTTTGTGTAAAATATATTTGTGTAGTTTTTTACGTTATGTTTTTTTTTATTGTGTATTTGTTATATTTTTGTGTTATTTTTTATTCGTCTAATTTGTTTCCATTTAATTAAACATAAAAATAAACACGTTAAACATTAAAACATTAAACAAGTACAACAACAAATGCTACTACTACTACAACGAAATCTACTCTACGTGAAGATTATTAATGTCATCTATAAGGTCATAGAGTATTCCACTCGACTGACATGCGTGATCAACGGGATTTCTTGCCAATTCTAGTGATGCCTCCAACGTCTTTATTCTTGCCTTCAACATCGTGTTTTGAGAAAATAATATCTTGTTCCTTGTTTCTAGCATGTCAATTTTATTATCTTTAGCTTCGCAGTTTGAGCAATGCGTTGAATAAGAGACTTGACTAAAGTGCTTGTTTTGAAAAACATCCTTCCACATAAAGTATCCACACCAATAATCATTTGTTCCTGCCTGTTACATGTTAAGAAAATTATAAGAAATGTATTCTGAACAAACAAATTATTTACATGTTAAGAAAATAAGCAAATGTATGACTATTTACCACTGAAAAAGGATATGCGTAATACGGTTGACCAAAAGTCTTGCGTGTACATAATGTTCCTTCTATAATGAATCCTCTCCGACAATCACACAAGAAAGGATTCTTTCGTTCCATCTGGCCAAAGAATTTGTGTAATTATTTACAACATAAATCAGTAATATCATGGTTCACAAAATTACAAGCTTCGAATACATAAATAACCAAGCTTGTTATAGATTAATAGTTGATACATGGTTCACAAAATCACAATATAACTAGAAACTAAGATCAATCACGCCCGAGGCGTAGTCGCTCCAATGATGCTGCCATCTGTCCCACACGAAACTCTAACTCTGAAATGCGTCTCCTGGATGCCAAGATCTCATAGCGATCCTCCTGAAATGCCCTCCTCAATCCGGCAATCTCATGCTCGTACTCGTCAAATCGAGACGGCTGTAACAAAAGATGAGGAAGAACCGGAGGACGGTCTATAAAATTCTCCTAATCTGTAGCTGGAGATATAGCTAGAGAGGGAGGCACATAAGATGGAGAAGAAGGCACATAATCTGGACTCTCAACACGAGCGGCTGTGTTGCTGACACACTCAATGTCCCTCCATTGAATGCCATCCGATTCCTGTAACAAAAGATGAGGAAGAACCGCAGCAGGAGCAGAAATCTGTAACAAAAGATGAGGAATCGTTTACTATAAATCAGTAATCCGTAATCGTCTATACATGTTTTGTCGTTTACAATATAAAACAGTAATCGTTTGCAACATATGTCTATACTACGTATATCTAAACATGTTTTGTTGTTCAGCAAATAGAGTTGCCCATCCCAAGACCACGTCATGTCTGAACGCCCTCCATTGTGGGTGAGTATGCGGGAGTGGTGAGTTTCCATCTAGAACCGCATGAACGTAGTGAGCAGTCTGGGCTTCCCCCACACGAAGAATCACAACAGGGGACAATACTTGTGTTGTATCTGGACCGGACCTAAGCGGAACACACGTAGTAGATGCTGAATTGGATATGCATACAATTGGACGGTTAATAATTGTAGCAATAGCCGCTCCCGTGTCTGGCATAATCATCTAGTATTCTTGGGGTACAAATCCTGATCCAAACCAACCCAGCGAGTGCGAAATCTGTTCAAACCAAGTCCCTCACATTTTCCTGTAAAGTTCCCGGTTATTGTTTACCTCTTCCCTGACAAGGGTTTGAAGGTTGCGCCATATATCTTCGGAATAACCAAGACCTACGCCAATGGCTCGATAGCCACAATTTCCATCACCTTCCATGTTAAGAATCCTTAGGATGTACCGTCGGAAAAGCACTGGAATTCGAGCCATAAAATATTCGCTATCGTCATCTGCAATGTATAACTCGTGTCTTAAATCGCCCTCGTTAGCAGGCTCTCCCACGTATGAACTATGTCTCGCAGGTTCTTCGTTCAAGTCTGGGACTTTTTTAGGTTTTGAATAACTTCTGTGGTGCTCTGTTGTTGGTTCTTTATTCAAATATAAGATTTTTTTAGCCTTGGACTTTTTGTCCTTTCCGCTCGAACGTCCACGAGTACTTTCGTTAATAGCAGGTTCACGGGTTGATACAGATTCGGGAGCGTATATACCTCTCATCATGTTTAACATATTTTTCTTGACAAACAACGAAGCTTTGCGAAAAACATTTTGGAAATTTTCTACGTCAGCTTGACAAGAAATATCATCTTCAGGCTCTTCAGGCGTATAAGTAGGTCGAGCTCTAGGCCAGGGAGCACTTAGTGTTCTCCAAAATTTATCAACAACATTAAGTGGAATAGGCCATCCTGCATTCGAAAAAAGTGACTAGTATAAATTATCGGTATTGACAGGGAGAATAACTTGATAGGCATAAATTTAATATACATACCATGAATTTGATAGTAAACCAGTTCGTGATAGCATGGTAACCCATAAACTGACCGCAACTGATGACCACATTCAAGTGGGTCCATATCCAGTTTAATTTCTGCGATAATGAGTTGTAAAGCATGTTTTGAAACTTTATACCGTAATTCATCAAATAGTGTGTCCCTACACACATGCATTTTCTTGGTTATGCTTGTATTAAAAGAGTCTCTTATCGCAGTTTCTTGCGCAACTAGAATCTTATCGACCGAACTCAACAACGTGTCTGAGTTGGACTGTGTGGAGCCCAAGTATAACTTCAACAACGCATGTTGACCCTCAACTCTACATGTTGTTGTCAGGCCGAAGCTGCGATATGGATTGGTAATGTACGACACGAACATGTGGTAGTAATGTTGCAGCCAGTTATTAAAATACCGCAAAACGTCTTAGAAAACAATGAATTAATAAAGTGAGAAAACAATTCGGGTAGTTATTAATTAAATAATAATAAAAAAAATGAATTAATAGTTAAGTACCCTGTTTTTGGACCAATAACTCTTATAGGTGCTGATAATAGTGCATGAACATATCTTGGGTCAGAGCTTTAACCATCCAATCCCATGACCATCTAACGGACGCATACTCCTCTTCCGTATTGAATATGTGTCTGCAATGCTTGAGCACATTTTGATTAATATGCCATCGACAGAGTAATTTGTTAGCGTTTGGGAATTCTGCTCTGCATGCCCCAAGCAACGCTAAATCTCTGTCGGTGACGATAACTCGCGGGTATTATTGTTCGTCTATCACCCTCTTAACACATTGCAACACCCATCTGAAATTTGGCTCTTTTTCACAGTTCAAAAAGTTAAACGTCATTGAGAATGTTTTGTTTGTTGAAGTAACTCCAACAATTGTAAAGAATGGCAGTTTAAACAACGTGGTGCTGTATGTGGAGTCCATCAGCATGATTTATGGGAATGTTGTCCATAGGGCATATGACGTCGGGTGAACAAAAAATATTTCCTCAAGCTCCTCAGTGCGGTCATTTACCCTGGGGTAATATGTTGGGAATTAAGGTAATCTACTGATTCTGCCGAAGTGATTCTGCCGAAGAAGAAATGATTCTGCCGAAGAAGAAATGATTCTGCCGAAGAAGAAAGGATTCTGCCGAAGCTATACTTCAGCAGAAGTGTTAAAGCAGACATTGTGTTGCTGCTGAAAAGTGGGAACCACGTAGGAGAGATAAAGCTCAGTATAGAGTAAAAGTCAGCGCCGTATTAAAGATAGGTTGGCGCCGTTTATGTAGAGCTCTCTCAGAATAAACACGATGATTAACAAAACAATATGATTAGTTGCATGCTTGTCTAGATGCATGCTTAGTCTAGTTTAGTAGTAGAAGCGTAAATTGTCAACGCTCCTTTAGGGTTTCTTGCCTATATAAGAAACCATGATAGTTAGTAATAGATAAGTTTTTCTCAAGTTTCTCAAGTCTTGTATTCTATCCGAAACATAGAGTTTCTATAATCAAAGATCCATAGAGGATCAAAAGTGTTCTTAGTTATTATAACTTGTATTTATTTTCTGCTACAATACCAAGTTGTAGAGATCTTCTATTAGTTTGCTTGTGATTACATAGGCAACACTAACGATCTCCGAGTGCTTAAGATCTATCAAGGTCTTTGTATGTTTCTAACAAGTGGTATCAGAGCCTCGGGAAAGTCTCTACGATACTAAGAACCATTCTCACCCCCATACAATCAAACATTCATTCACCATGCCTGGATCCGATAATGAAAATGAAGTCACCAACACAAACAACACCAACACCACTTCCATGCAACAGCTCAGTCTCACAAACAGCAATGGTAAATTCCCTTATTTAAAGAGGGAAGAGTATGAACTTTGGACTATGAAGATGGAAAACTGGATTTCCAATATTGATTGGAATCTGTGGGAGGTAGTAAAGAAAGGAAACAGTCTAAAGAAAATGATTCCTGACAGGGATGGGAAGTTTATCATGGCTCCACCAAAGACTGCTGAAGAAGTACTGGCCATGCAGAGAGAGCATAAAGTAAAAACTATTCTGCTTCAAGCCATACCTGAAGATCATCTATGTGATTTTCACCATATGGATGATGCTAAAGACATATGGATGGCTCTCAAAGCAAGATTCGGTGGAAATGAAGAATCAAAAAGAATGAGGAAGTCCATGCTAAGACAACAGTTTCAGGACTTCAATATATCCGAAGAAGAAGGTATCCACAAGGGATACGACAGGTTCCATAGGATCTTGAGTCAGCTGAATCAGCTGAATGCTAAACCGGATAATGAAGATTGCAACTCAAAGTTCTTGCGGTCCTTGCCGCCATCATGGTTGCATGTTAGTATTGCACTCAAGGCTAAAGGAGGGTTGGACATGCTCACTTTTGATGAGCTATACAACAGACTCAGAACTCTTGAACCAGATGTCAGGACTCCCTACCGTACATCTTCTTCTAACCATGCAGCTTTTGTTGGGACATCTCATTCCAACATGATGGTACAAGCTCCTAGCTCCAACTATTTTCCATCATCTCCTAGTTCCAACTACTTTCCAGCATCCTGCTCTCCCACTCCACCACATAACACTCGTCCCACTCCACAATCTTCACAACCTAAGACTAGTAGTGTGATGGAGGATGTTCTTCATTCGTTTGTTGCTGACTATGATACTCAGCAGTATCTTGCATATGAAGACTTTGATCAGTTGGACCCTCTTGAAATGGAGGAAATGAAGCTGAAAATGCAGGTAGCATTGTTGTCAGTGGACATCAAAAGGTTTGAAGAGAAGGCTGGAAGGAAGTTTGTTTTCAAGGGAAAGGAACCAGCTCGCTTTGATAGGAGGAAAGTCAAGTGCTACACATGTCATCAGATGGGGCATTTCTCAAGAGAATGCAAGGATAGAAAGAATGGAGATGGAGCCAAATATCTTTCCTATCAGCAGAAACAGCAGGAAGCTGGAGCTTCAGCAGCTCTCCTCACCATGGATGAACAGGTCAACTGGACTGCACATGAACCTGTTAATGAGGAAGCTCATGATACTGACAAGCTTGGACTGCTTGCAAGGTGCACTTCGGATGAAAGGCATGATCAGTTTGCCTTGATGGGACTATCTCAGGTACACAATTGTATATTTGGCTGTAGTCTTAGATACAATGAACTTAAAGAAGAATTTGATGCTATGAAACCTAAGTTTGATGCATGCTATATTGATAATGAAGCTCATAAACTCGCATTAAAAACTGTAGAAAGACAAAAAGTATGGTTTCAAAAGAATCAAATAGCTTATGAAGAAAAGATAAAAGTGTTACAGTTTGATCTAGAGGTTGCAAATAATTACTTAAAACTGTCTGAGAAAGCAAAGGATGAAGCTGTGTCTGAGAACCTAGAGCTTAAAGAAAAACTAGCTGAGGAAATAGCTAGGCATAAACAATGGTTAATTTCAGGTGATAATCTGGCCAAAGAACTCTATAACAGTCAAACAGTAACCTCTGGCTTAGGATTAGGTTTTCAAAAGTATGTAGGAGCAGAAGCTAAGTATGATGGTCGTAAATCCACACCAGCTAAGTTAGCTAATTTTGTAAAAGAAGGTGAAATGCATGCTGTACCTGGTCCTATTAGAGGTGAATTTATGCCTACAGACCTATCCATCACTGTTGACTTTGATGGATCACATCACCTATATGGCAAAAAGTCAAAAGACTTGCCAGACCCTGATACCTCATCTAATGATTTTGTCTCTTGCTCTGACAGTGACAATTCATCGGATCAAGGGTCTACTTCCTATGAAAGCTGTGATTCAAATGAGAAGTCTGACCTTCCCAAGCCTGAACCAACACCCAAGCCTGCACCCCAGTCTACATGTGAGCCCTCTAGGGAAGCTGCTGAGGAATCAACTTCCAAGACAGTTTCTCCTGAAGACTTATCTTTGAAATGTTTGAATAATCAGTCTTTTAAAATCAATTCCTTGAATGTATCTGTTTTAAGTACTTCTGCATGTAATCCAACATCTCCCTTTTTGAATAAAACTTCTAAGAAGAAGACATGTTTTGTATGTGGCAGTAAATTTCATTTGATTAAGGATTGTGATTTTTATGAACAAAGATTGGGTGCATGTGCTACTCTCCAGAAACACAAACCTATCTGGACCAATGTTGCTAATATTCCACCTTATGTCCCTCAAGCAGCAAAAACTGACTCTCATTGGAGAGGTTCAGTTACCAGACCATATGTTCAACCCACTAGCCCATACTTTAAACATGATTATAGGCCTACATATGTTGACTCTATGTATGCTGGGATGGGATATGGGAGCACTGCTGTGAAGCCCTCAGCAGGTTGTTCTTGGACTAACAAGGGACCAAATTATCAATGGAGGACCAAGAACAATGGTGGATCCTCTAAAACTTCATGCCCTAAACTTGTGATCCACAAGGCAGGTTCAAGTCAGTAATGACTTGAACCTCCACTGAATACTAACTGTTTGTATATATTTTTTTTGTTGTTGTTTGTAGGATCATCCCCTTAAGCATAAGAATATTGGTATTGTTGATAGTGGTTGTTCCAGAAGCATGTCTGGAAACAGGGATATGATGCACAATTTTGTCCCTATAGAAGGAGGAGGCAATGTGACTTTTGGAGGAAGTGATGGTAGTATCACAGGGAAAGGCACCATAAAGACACCTCATATAGATTTTGAAAATGTGTACTATGTTAAGGAACTTCAGCATTTCAACTTGTTCTCTGTTTCACAAATCTGTGACACTAAGAATAAAGTTCTCTTCACTGAGAATGAATGTCTTGTGCTGCCTAAAGACTTCAAACTCCCAGAAGAAACTTCAATTCTGCTGAAGGTTCCTCGAACCCACAACTTATACACATTCAACCTTAATGAAGTTCAACCAGGTGGTGACCTCACTTGCTTGGTGGCTAAAGCATCTCTAGATGAGTCCACAAAATGGCATAGGAGGATGGCGCATGTGAATTTCAAGACCATTAACAAACTTTCTAAAATGGGTCTTGTTGAAGGTCTTCCCACCAAAGTATTCACATATGATCATAATTGTGTCGCTTGCAACAAAGGAAAACAACACAGAGCCTCTTACAAAGCTTTCAATGCTATGAGCATCATTACTGAACCTCTTCAGTTGCTTCACATGGATCTGTTTGGTCCAACTCAAGTCAGAAGCATTGATCATAAGTTCTTCTGTTTGGTTATCACTGATGGCTATAGCAGATTTTGTTGGGTGTTCTTTCTCAGAACCAAAGATGAAACCTCTCAAGTGCTGACTGAGTTCATCACTCTTGTTGAAAATCAGTTGAACAAAAAGGTTAAGGGAATTCGGTGTGATAATGGGACAGAGTTCAAAAATGCTATTCTTATAGAACTCTGTGGGTCAAAAGGCATAAAAAGGGACTATAGTAATCCAAGAACCCCACAACAAAATGGGGTGGCTGAAAGAAAGAATAGGACCTTAATAGAGGCTGCTAGATCCATGCTTGCAGACTCTAAACTGCCCACTATGTTCTGGACTGAAGCTGTTGGCACTGCCTGCTATGTGCTAAACAGGGTGTCCATTACCAGACCACAACTCAAAACCCCATATGAACTTCTCTTTGGAAAGGTTCCTGTCATTCACTACCTAAAACCTTTTGGTTGTCAAGTGACCATTCTGAACACCAGTGATCCGTTGGGAAAGTTTGATGAGAAGGCTGATGATGGTTATATTGTGGGTTATTCAGCTCATAGTAAGGCCTACAGGGTGTACAATTTGCAAGCCAAGAAGATAGAGGAGACATTGAACCTGAGATTTTTGGAAGATAAGCATAATGTTCAAGGACATGGTCATACTTGGTCTTTTGACCTTGACTACTTAACTGATTCCTTGGGTTACACTAGACACTTGGCTAATCAAAATGCAGGTTCTCAAGAATCTCCAACTAACCATGCAGGTCCCTTTGATGATGACTCTGAAAATGAGTTTGAAGATGATGAGCAACCCATACTTGTGCCTTCTTTCTCCCCTAACAATATTGCAGGTACCACCTCCAAGGATACTGCTGATTCGAGTGATGAAGATGACTCTCATTATGCTGAGGACCTTGCTAGGCTTCAGACTCAAGAATTTGCTGCCACGCTTGAAGCAGAGAAACTGAAAGAAGGGGTAGCTAATGAAGGAGGCAGCAGAAACAACGTGTCTGCTGAAGTTGACTCTGTCACACCTTCCATCCCCAAATCTGCTGAAGGCTATGCTGTTCCTTCTCAAGTATCTTCAGACTTTGGTGAATCCTATACACGCTTTCCAAAACCTTCAGATCTTGGAAATCATCAACCCAAAGCTGGCATCTTCACCTCACCCTCTTATGATGCTGAATTTGAACCAACCATCACTAATCTTGATTCATCCATTGAAGTCAACCCCACTGCTACTCAGAGGATCAACATTGCTCATCCTCAATCCAACATCATAGGTGATCTTCTGGCACCTGTTAGAACTCGAAGGGCTATCACAAGTCCTCAATTTGGACAGATTGCTTTTCTCTCTTATGTCTCCAACCAACAAAGAGACAATCACACAGACTTCAAACATTGTCTGTTTGCTTGTTTTCTCTCTCAAGTGGAACCAACCAGTGTATCTCAAGCTCTTAATGATTCAAGTTGGCTAGAAGCAATGCAAGAAGAGATGCAACAATTTCACAATCAGCAGGTTTGGATCTTGGTACCACTACCTGATGGCAAATATGCCATTGGGACAAAATGGGTTTTGAAGAATAAGAGAGATGCTAGGGGTGTTGTGATCAAAAACAAAGCAAGATTAGTAGCACAAGGCTTCAGACAAGAGGAAGGGATTGATTATGATGAAGTGTTTGCCCCTGTTGCCAGAGTTGAAGCAATTCGCATTTTCTTGGCTTATGCTTCTTATATGGGCTTCATGGTGTATCAAATGGATGTCAAAGGTGCTTTTCTGTATGGTGAGATTGAAGAAGAGGTCTATGTCACTCAACCCAAGGGCTTTGAAGACCCAGATCACCCAAATCATGTTTACAAAGTTGTTAAAGCTCTCTATGGCTTACATCAGGCTCCAAGAGCTTGGTATGCTAGGCTTTCATCATTCCTGCTGAAGCATGGCTATAGGAGAGGAGCTATCGATAAAACACTGTTTCTCAAGAAGAATTACTCAGACATTATTCTGGTGCAAGTATATGTGGACGACATTATTTTTGGTTCCACAAACGAAGCTTGGTGCAGAGAATTTGAGGAACTAATGAAGGGTGAATTTCAAATGAGTGCTATGGGAGAGCTTACTTTCTTTTTGGGTCTCCAGGTTCAGCAGAAACAAGATGGCATCTTTATCAGTCAAGATAAATATGTGAGGGACATTTTGAAGAAGTTTGGTATGGAAGGTGTTAGGACTGCCACAACACCTTATGAAGCTCCAAAGGCTAAAGCAAATAATGAACCAGATCTACCTGTGAATGTTCATCTGTACAGGTCCATGATTGGTTCATTGATGTATTTGACAGCTTCAAGACCTGATATTACATTTGCTGTGAGTGTTTGTTCTCGACATCAAGTCACTCCACTTGCTTCCCATCTCAATGCTGTCAAGAAGATCTTTAAGTACCTCAAAGGCCAACCTCTTTTAGGCCTTTGGTACCCAAAAGAATCTCCTATCAAGTTGGAAGCATATAGTGACAGTGATTATGCTGGTGCAAATCTGGATAGAAGATCCACAACTGGAGGCTGCCAATTTCTAGGCAAAAGGTTGATTTCTTGGCAATGCAAGAAACAAACCATTGTGGCCACCTCAACTACTGAAGCAGAGTACGTTGCTGCTGCAAATTGCTGTGGACAAGTCCTTTGGATTCAGAACCAATTGCTGGACTATGGGTACAACTTTATGAACACTACAATTCATATAGATAATCAAAGTACCATCTGCATAGTCAAAAATCCAGTTTTTCACAGTCGAACGAAACACATTGAAATCAGGCACCACTTTATAAGAGATGCTTATGAAAAACATTTGATAAAAGTGGCTAAAATCCATACTGATGATAATGTGGCAGACTTATTAACAAAAGCGTTTGATGGACCAAGGTTTCAACACCTCGTGGTCAATATTGGAATGCTAAACCCTTGACTGCATAGTTTAAGGGGAGGCATAGGCCTCAGGGGAGGCATATGCCTCAGGGGAGGATTTGTGCAAACTCTGCAGATTTTTGTTTGTTTTGTGCAAACTCTGCAGATTTTTGTTTGTTTTGTTTTTTTATATTAGTTTGTTCTCTAACACTAACTTCTAATAATTCTCTAGTTTGTTTGTTTTTGTTGTTGTGTATGTTTTAGTGTCTGTTTTGCAGTTGTCTGTACTGCTTTTTGTCTGTTCCTTATCTGGATTGCAGTATATACATCCTATGATCAAGATCAAATTCATCAAGAGTGGCTCATTTGTACATGGTCAGATAGCTGAAAGAGTGTTGCTTGTTTCTTCTGATAACAAATACTGAAGCATACAATTTGATTCTACCGAAGATAATACTGAAAGAAAAGAAATTGAAGACAAATTGTTCATTCATTCATTCAAGAAACAGTTTACAGCTTACAACTTACATAAAGTCAACCTTCTATTTTGCATCCTCAAGATACGAGCTGTACACTTAAGCTAAGCCTAATCTAGTGTATATCTTTCATTCCGAAATCTAATGGAATGCTGGATATGCATTTGATGCTGGCTTTGCTTTCGTAGGTCTTGCGTAACCACCCATTCAGTCTAACTGGCTGGTTGGATATGCATGACCAGCACGACGAAGATGCTAAAGACCAAAATGGAAGGATGGATTGATGCAAACGATTGATGATGACGATGACCACGCAGGATGACGAAGAGAACTATCGTGTCCTTTGTGCTTCATCTATTCATTTCAACCAAAATGCAATCGATCCACCCTTCTTAAGCCCTTCTACTATACGATGTGTGTTCATGCACCAAAAGATGGCGCAGTGAGACCAAGAACCACCTCTCTATCTTTGGGGAGTGGCGGATTCCTGGCACGAGGTCTTTGTTGAGACCGAGGTGCTGGAGGTTGGGAGTAAGAAGTTATAGGAGTCATCAGAATCATCAGCAGATTCACTTGGATTCACTACACTGTCATCTTCTGAAGAAGGGAGAAAGGGCGATTTATTTGGTCTTGGATAGGGTTGAGGAAAGTAATGGAACCATGGGTTTGATTCACCACTTGATGATGATGAAGAGGATGAGGAAGATGAGGAAGTGAGATCTATGATCTCAGGTTTGGTATTCATGGTGCAATTGGGATAATTGAGTTTATTTTACTTCTAGGGTTTGTGGTAAATATTTGGGGATCTTGGTGAAGAGATGAGTTACATCGGGATCATTTTATAGACGGATTCAAGGTTCAATGAGTTTAATGCAAGTGGGTGGCACAGTAATTCTAGAAACTTACCGAAGATATTCTTATCTTTGATGCATTCTGCTGAAGCTACAACTTCAGCAGATTGATCATGTGTTTCTGCCGAAGTGTTACTTTGAGTTGGGTCAAAGATGCAATACACGTCAGCAAAAGTCAACCAAACGGTCCATTTTTCTTTGACTATAATTTGGGCAAAAACACTCCACCCACCATCACTCGCTTCAGAACAAACAAATTCCCTCCAATTCCACTTCCACAAACACTCACCATTTCAAGAATCATAACCCTAAACACTCATATTTCTCATGGCTCTTGAATTTAAACATGATCACAACAAAGTTGCATTTCTGGGAAATGGCAAGGGATATGAGTTGTACGAACCAATGGTAGAATTTCTGAAAAGGTCCAAGATTTGTTATGCTCTAACTCATTCTCCTAATGAGATATATGAATCTCTGATCACTCAATTCTGGGAAACTGCTGAGAAGAGGAACGAGACAGAGATTAGGGCTGTGATTGATGAAAAAGAGTACAATGTTACAGAGGACCTGATTAGGAGGAAGCTTCACTTGGAAGATGCTGATGGAGTATTTTACTCTAATCAGGAAGATGTGCTGAATGGACTTAGGGCTATTGGGTATCGAGGAACAAGAACAGATATGTGGCTAAAGAAGGAACTCTGCCCAATATGGAGGTTCCTGGTTCACACACTGCTCCAATGCATGAGCAACAAGACCGGAGGATGGGACCAGTTCTCTACCAAACTGGGATATGGTATTGTGTGTCTTTCTCAAGGGGTAACTTTTAATTTTTCTAAGTATATTTTCGAAAACATGGTTGAAAATATTCAAAAGACAAAGGGAAAATTTTTAATGTACCCAAGGTTTCTACAAATGATTTTAGACACCACTACCCCAACCCAAGCTTTTTATCCCATAGGTTCTTTGACTGCTAAATTGTTTGCCACCATGAGAACTCACTTTCAGGGGGAACATCATCCCTTGCTAGCAGCCATGTTGCCTCAAGGTAATGAGGCTGTTGATGAGGAGAATGTGACTCATAATCCTCCTACCTCACCTGTGGCTACTGATGGTAATCCATTGGTTAACATTGATGAGGGCCCATCTTCTTCTGTTGAAGCAACTCATGTTGCTCCAGACCAGCCACTCTGTCCCAGTCCTCCACCCACACTTGATACTCATGTTGAGTCAGATCTTAATAGACCACCCACACCAAGTCCTGTGAGGGATCCTCTCGATGAAGATCTTCCTCACATTGAGCATGACCATGTTACTACTGAAAGGTCCAATGAGGCTCCCCTTACCACAGAGCAATCTGCTGGTGGAGCTGAGGACCCCATTACACTCTCATCTGTGTATGCTCTTGTCAACAGGTATGCTGCAGAGGTTAATAATCTGAAAAAGGAACTTGCAGAGACCAAATTGTCTCTTGGGGGTAAAATTGAAGAACTGCAGAATCAGGTTAAGGTCTTAGAGCACAAACTAAAAGGGTCTTCCAAAAGGAAACTTGTGGTTTCCTCTGATGAAGAACAAGGTGTTCCTCCCTTTGGGTCTCTGGACATGTTGGCTGAAGTTTCTCTCAATGACCCTTCATCAGTAGCTGCCACTTCATCAAAGAAGAAGAAACCTGTTCTGTACACCAGAAGAAAGAGATCTGATCTTCATAAGGTTTCTTCTGAAGCTTCAGAGGAACCTGGGATTGATAAGGCTGCATCTGCTGATATGCAAATGGAGGATGCATCTCCAGATCTTGGTCAATCTTCATCTGTTCAAGAACCATCAGGCCCTTCACCTTCAGCAGATCTTCCTGATGTTGTTGTCTTGACCACTCCAGTTGATAATCTACATCAACATGTTGACCTAGGTATTACAACAGAGATTCCTATAGTTGATCTAACTGAAGAAGAGTGTGTTAGACAGCCTGATGATAAAGGGAAAAATGTCATCACTGAAGATGAGCTTGGTCCTAACCTGGTAAGTGAGGAGGAAAGACTAGGTCAAGCAAGTAGATTGGCAGAGTTTGAGAAGTCAAAGGAAAGTGTAGCATTGGCTAAACAACTTGAAACAGAGGAATTTTCATCTTTAACTCCTGAGAGAAGAAAAGAACTAGATGAACTGAGAGTTCAGATGCCTGCTGAACACTGGGATATTCTAACTCAGCAAGTCATTTCAAAACCTTCTCTAGCTCAAAGTATACTAGGTGGAGATTTCCTTAGTGACAATTATGTGGAGCGAATGATGGCTCAGGGAAGACAAAGGAAGCAAGAAGCAATTGCACAAAAGAGGGCCATCAAAGCTCAGAAGGCCAAAGACAAAACTCCTACTAAAGATGAAATAAGAAGGGTGGTGAAAAACTAATACTCAATGTCCAACTCTGGCCTAACAATGAAACAAGTCAAGGCTTTTCCTGATCATGTCCTGTATCGCAAATATAACCAAATCATGAAGGAAAGATCATTATCTTCAGCAAAATCTCCCAACCTGAAGAGGATTTCTGAGAATGAAGCTGCTCCAGAAGCCAAAAGACTCAAGGCTGATGATGCTCCAACCAAGGAATCCTCTCCAGTCATTCCTGCTGAAGCAACTTCTGAAGTTGCTTCCTCCACTGTCAAGAGTCCATCTGCTGAACCACATTCCAATACTCCTGAAGCACCTGGTATATCAGTTCCCACTTCATCAGTGGCTATCATTTGCACACAGGAAGCTTCTAAGGTTAAGGAAGCCGATCTTGCAGACATAAAAACAGAAAGGGCGAGAAAAATGCTTCACAGGATGAATGCACTACGTGAAGGTGTTTTAACTAACTCTCCTTATACCTCTTCAAGTCTTACCACACAAGTTCAAGCAAAAAATGCTCCATCTAGTGACCATATTAAGACGGGTGGGAGGAAGAAGAGAATGGCCAACAGATCTCCTGTGGATCTTGAAGATGATGACTCCACTTTCATAATAGAAGGGTCTGCTGCTGATTTTCCTGATGGAAATTCAGATGAGGTGATAGCCTGGAAATTAAAGGATGATCAGATGAATGTTCTTCTTCGAAGGGACTCCACTTCAATGGAATTCACCTTTCTGAAGGAAATTCTACACTTGGTAGACAGGGCAGACTTACTTTCTCTGTTCACTCAAGTTACCACCCATTATTGCAACAAGGAACCACAAGGTTCTGGGATGTTCTTACCAGGAGATCTTCAGGCCCTGTTAAACTCTCACATTCCCAATAGCAAAGCATCTTCCATTTGGGAAAACTCACATCGTTGAAAGCTTGAATCCTGGAGATTCTATCCTCTCCCTCGAGTGCATGTGCTTGAGACTAAGGGTGGCATCACTGTCTACATGTTTTCTGAAAGAAAGTATCCTTTGCCCAAAAGACTAATGGAAAAGATGCTGAGTCAGAAATTGGAAATTCCTCCAGACCCTGTGGGAAATGAAAGACAGTCAGCTCTAACACTGGTAGGATTGATCAAGACTCAACTCAAACAACTGCAATAGGCCTCTTCCTCATCCATATCAGGACGTTTGGTAATCTCTGAACTATCTTTGTTTTGTTCATTTTAGTTTGCATTATTTCTGTTATTTGTCTAATTTTGTCTAAATTTTTTTAGAAGTAAAAGACCTTCATAAAAAGAAAACTAACAAAAACATCATTTTAAAAATAGTGATAGCGTTTATTTAATAAAAATTAAAAAAAAAAAAAAAAAAAAAAAAAAAAACTAACTTTTATGCAGGTTTGTTCCAAATCTGGTCTTTAACTCACCAGATGTACCTTGTGTATGTCAAAGAGTTGACTAGTCCAAAGGGTACAGCTTTGGTAAAGACACAACAAATCTGTTGATAGCTGTAATGGTTTGCTCAAAATCATAGGGTCTGCAACCACCCATGCTTAACTGCTGAGGGTTGTATGGTCATCAATTCACCATGGTCTATTCCTTTTTGGAATCCAACAATTGGCTAGCCCACATGAATATGGCATGTGGTAAAGGCACCTGAATCCATATTTGGTGCTCAATTCACCAATTCTAAGAATTGACTAGTCCTGAGCAAACGACTACAGGTAAAGACAAAACAAATCCGTTTATATGGTTGCTGGTTTGCCAATAAATCAGATGGTTATCAATGTACCATAGTTTTCGAACTCAAACATGTGGCTACTCCAGTAGTAATGGCTATTGGTAAAGAGACATCAAATCCATTAATTTCAATGATTCACCTCTCACAGGAGTTAACACACCTGGAAGTGATGAGAATAGTATTGAACTTATATGTTTTGATGTACAAGATGTCATATGTTGCAGCAAAGATCTGGTGTTTCACAGTTCAGTCATCATCCAGATGTTCTTCTTCTGAATCTTGGTTGCTGATCCTCAAGATATTGTCCACTCATTGCTCAAACAACATTATGTTACAATCCTCAAGGAAAATGTTACAATCCTCAAGGAAAATGTTACAATCCTCAACAGCATTATCGATCTATCAAGGAAACTGGAACTTAACCTTGTCAAATTCCAGTTTAGGGGAGGATTGTTGGGAATTAAGGTAATCTACTGATTCTGCCGAAGTGATTCTGCCGAAGAAGAAATGATTCTGCCGAAGAAGAAATGATTCTGCCGAAGAAGAAAGGATTCTGCCGAAGCTATACTTCAGCAGAAGTGTTAAAGCAGACATTGTGTTGCTGCTGAAAAGTGGGAACCACGTAGGAGAGATAAAGCTCAGTATAGAGTAAAAGTCAGCGTCGTATTAAAGATAGGTTGGCGCCGTTTATGTAGAGCTCTCTCAGAATAAACACGATGATTAACAAAACAATATGATTAGTTGCATGCTTGTCTAGATGCATGCTTAGTCTAGTTTAGTAGTAGAAGCGTAAATTGTCAACGCTCCTTTAGGGTTTCTTGCCTATATAAGAAACCATGATAGTTAGTAATAGATAAGTTTTTCTCAAGTTTCTCAAGTCTTGTATTCTATCCGAAACATAGAGTTTCTATAATCAAAGATCCATAGAGGATCAAAAGTGTTCTTAGTTATTATAACTTGTATTTATTTTCCGCTACAATACCAAGTTGTAGAGATCTTCTATTAGTTTGCTTGTGATTACATAGGCAACACTAACGATCTCCGAGTGCTTAAGATCTATCAAGGTCTTTGTATGTTTCTAACATAATATTATAACCTTGACGCCTCAAATGTGCTAAAAGGACTTGTATTGGAGTTCTATCACCACGAATGGCGCCGCGTATCTTGTTTTGTGCATTATATATCGTTTTAATGCTAGACACGTTATCCGGATCGCTCTCCTTTAGTGACAAAAGTATAATGTGTGGTGCTACTTTATGCTTTGTCAATTGCTCCACCAAAACGAACTCATGATCTTTTAATCGCATTGCTTGTGGAAAACCATGGAACGAATCTACAAAATCATGATTATGCCTCAGACACTTCACCCTCAAGATCCAACCATTAGTTTCACCTTTTATATATTTCGCCAGTAATTTGAATGGACAATTAGTTTTAGCGGTACTAGCCTGCCGTTGAAGTTCATCTTCTAAACCTTCACGTGCAGACGTCCCATGTCTTGAACACTTATATTCGATTGAGTACTTATAGTCCCTATCTGCTTTGGTTCTTGCTTTAACAATAAGAAAACCGATCGATTGAGCAATAGTTTGCACCAAATTAGTTAGAACATCGTCATCAGGGAACACCTAAAAAAATAAAAAATACAACTTTTATATATTATAACTTTTATACTTTTTTTTAACAACTTATATATTTTTATTACAACTTTTTAAAAAAACTTTTTACATTTTATACTTTTTATGCATTTTTAACTACTTTTGTATATCTTTGTTTTACAAATTATATACTTTTTTTTACAAATTATACTCTTACAAATTACAAATTATTACAACTTTTGCAATAAAAAAACAAAATTATTACAACTTTTACAAATTATTACAAACATAATATACAAATTATACAAATTTTACAATTTTTTTACGACATGATATACTTTCTATAATTTAACTTTGCAAAAAAAAAATAATAAAAAAATAATAAATTAAACGCGTTAAATACGTTAATACGCGTTAAAAACGCGTTTTTATCTCTCTCTCTTCTCTCATCCGTGTCTGACTTTATATCTCTCTCTCACTCGTTTTCTCTTATAACTCACTGTTTTCTCTCTCTCTCAAATCACTATTTCTCTCTCTCTCTCTCTCTCTCTCTCTCTCTCTCTCTCTCTCTCTCTCTCTCTCGGGCACAACATATCCAGGGAAGGAAGATGGACTGGACTCTCTCTCTCTCTCTCTCTCTCTCTCTCTCTCTCTCTCTCTCTCTCTCTCTCTCTCTCTCTCTCTCTCTCTCTCTCTCTCTCCCTGTGTGACTGACTTTTTAGATCTAACAAGTAAAAAACTTGTTAGATCTTGGTTAGATCTAAAAAAGAGAGTGATGTGGTGATGTTTCTGTGGTGGTGATGTTTGTGGTGATGTTTTTGTTTTCTTTAGATCTATTTTTTTTTAGATCTAATAAAAACTTGTTTCGATCTTGATAAAATATTTGTGGTGATGTTTCTGTTTCGATCTTGATAAAATTTTTAGATCTAATAAAAACTTGTTTCGATCTTAATAAAAAAATTTAGATCTAATAAAAACTTGTTTCGATCTTGATAAAATATTTGTGGTGATGTTTTTGTTTCGATCTTGATAAAATTTTTAGATCTAATAAAAACTTGTTTCGATCTTGAAACTTGTTTCGATCTTGATAAAACTTGTTTCGATCTTGATGTTTCTGTTTTCTTTAGATCTAAAAAAAAAAATAGATCTAATAAAAACTTGTTTCAATCTTGATAAAATATTTGTGGTGATGTTAAATTTTAGATCTAATAAAAACTTGTTTCGATCTTGAAAAAACTTGTTTCGATCTTGATGTTTTTGTGGTGATGTTTCTGTTTTCTTTGGATCTAACAATTTTTTTTACATCTTGATAAAATATTTTAGATCTAATAAAAACTTGTTTCGATCTTGAAATTGTGGTGATGTTTGTGATGATGTTTCTGTGGTGATGTTTTTGTGGTGGTGTTGTGGTCTGAGCTAGCTGGTGTGGTGCTTAAGTAGTTTTTCTAGTTTCTTGACTGGATGGTAAAGTGAGTTTCTATCTCACTTTGCAACTTTCAATGAAATAAGCAGTTTGTTAAAAAGAAAGGCAATGATGATTTTTATATTAAAAAAAACTTAGAGTTTTGGCGTGACATAACTGAATGGACGGTAAAGTGAGTTTCTATCTCACTTTGCAACATTCGAATTTGCAGCCAACAGGATAAAAAGCTAATAATCTGAGCCTATTAAAATCTCGATACATTTTTTACGCAACCTTCGAATTTAAGCCTTAAAATATTCCGAGGCGATGATGATAACCGAAACCGAATAGACGGTAAAGTGAGATAAAATCTCATTTTGCAACCTTCGAATCTGAGCCTCAAGATTTTTCGACTACGTTTTTTTTAAAAGTTATAAAAGTTGTAAAAAGTACCCGAATTGTTTTTTCACTTTATTAATTCATTGTTAGTTTATCTTCTTGTTTTCTCACTTATAAAAGCTGTAACAAGTATATTTGGATTGTAACAAAAAAGTTGTAAAATTTGTATACATGATTATTAAAAAGATGTAAAAGTTGTAAAAAATTGTAAAAACAACTTATAAACTATACATGATTAAAAAAAAAAAAAAAAAAAAAAAAGGACACAAGTCTGCTGCTACAGTACCCCACAACTACAACAAGTACAACACCCCCTATATGGGGTGTTTCATTAGCATGACCCAGATCTAAGAGTTATATCTTGAAGTGTTCTCAATATTTAATACCAATCTTTCATCTCCAGATCTAAGAGTCATCTCACCTTCGTAGACATCGATTAATACACGAGCCGTTTTCAAGAATGATCTTCCTAAGAGAAGGGGAACACGGGGATCGGCGTCAAAATCGAAAACAACGAAGTCGGTAGGATAATGGAACTTTCCCACTTGTATGAAGACATCTTCGGCAACACCTTGCGAAATAGAAACCGTTCGGTTTGTAAGTTCAAGAGTCATTCGTGTAGGACTAAGCTTCGGGAGTGAAAGCTTTTTCCAAACCGAAAGAGGCATTAGATTGATACTCGCGCCAAGATCAGCCAAGGCCATTGTCACACCCCCAAATTACCTGTTTTGCAGCGGAATGGAATTCCTGGGGATTGACTGTCATAGCATCACAATCGCAGTTATATTGAACGACCTAAAGTGTCGTTTGGAAAATACATCGTTTGATTTAATAAAACAATCAGAGTTTACAAAGTAGGTCCCAAATGAAAATCAACTTGTGCGGAAATAAGTTTAGTACAATTCAAACGATGTTTTAAAGTATGTAAAACCCAAGTGAGACGCGTCGTCACCACGACTCCATGATGTGTCCCAATGCATGCCATGAAGTGAATGCCTTAGATACCTGAGATAAAAACATGCTAAAAGTGTCAACACAAAGGTTGAGTGAGTTCATAGAGTTTGAGTTGAAATGTAAAGCCTTTCAAAATCGTTTATGCAGCAAAGGCATTGAAAATCCACTCAGTTCCAAGTTCCGCCCATACAAAACTTGCAACCTGTGTATTCACAACCCATTGCCAAAATGTATATAGTTTATATTCAAGCTCACATCGTCAAATGAATACACAAAATAGTGCATAACTTAATGTATCCCTAGTTACTTAATATAACCCATAATTCGTACGGTTTCAAATTGTTCCATGACCATTAGTGCAATGATTATACCAAGACCATCAGTCCAATGAATATACCAAGACCATCAGTCCAATGAATGTACCAAGACCATCAGTCCAATGAATATACCAAGACCATCAGTCCAATGAATATACCAAGACCATCAGTTCAATGAATGTACCAAGACCATCAGTCAAATGAATATACCAAGACCATCAGTCCAAGGATTATAATATGGAAGTTCTAAGTATGGCAAAACTGTTACTACGCATGACTAAGCATTCAGTTCGGATAAACATATAATTTGCAAATAGTCATGAATGTAATAAAAATTATTGAGCATGCATCTCCCCCAAAGAGTTTCATAAATAATTAAAACGAGAAAAAGTGGGGCTATGACTCACAGTAATCCTTAAATGTTAAAGTACTTGTGAAAGTAAATGCAAACAGTTTGAGCATGTATCTCCCCCAAAACAGTTATGAAAACAAGTAAAAGCAGGGGCTATGAAACTCACTTGGTAAACTGGAATGATGACAAAAGTGAGTACACTGAGGTATAATGTGATGCGTTATCCGGGACCTAGTACCAATGATATGATATGTAATGAGTTGCAATGTAATGTTATGCATGCATTTCGTATGTTATTTATACCATTTACGGGTTTTGAAAATATTACTCGTCGACGAAAAATACTCTTTTGACGTCTTGAACCTTCAAAAATGATTTTACATGTTTTTACGTCAAAATGTCATCCTACAATGGTTTTATAATGATTTTTGGTGAAATCTCCACTTTTCGTCGTAAAACAATGTCGTCGGAAATATCATGAATTTAACAAAAATGGCTTTGGAAAACTAGCCGTAAAACGGTGTACGTCGATCGTTAGAGAACGAACTCGACGGTTTTGGAAAGTTTGTATCGATATCTAGAAGTTTCAGTTCAGGAGTTTTCGTCCAAAAGGTCTCGATCATAAAAAATATCAAGGGCTAAAGATGGTGGTTTTTGTTAATTGTGTGCAGAAAATGAGTTTCGGCCAAGTTTGAACATCCGTAATTAATTTACTATAACTCCGCTTTACAAACGGCTTGTCGTTTTGAAAAATATGGCCGATGAACTTGATTTTTCTAGAAGACATTTCGTTCCAAAAAGTTTCACAACCTCGTTAAAAACAGCCGCAAACATGGACGTTACAGCTACTAAAATACTTGTAACGTAAAAATAATATAGTTTTTCAGAAAATAATAGTTACGGCAACTTTATAAAAACGTGCATATCTTTGTCGTTTCAAATCCGTTTTCTACGTATAATATGTCCTTAGCTTCGTATCGAAGTAAACTAATATATTTTTGATAAGTCAAAATAATTTGTGAAGCTTAAGGCTCGTTTTTGACCCGAACGAACTAAAAACTGCATGCTGAAATTTCAGAAAACTATTTATTTCGTCGTCAAACTTTAAAAATCCATAACTTCTTCGTTATAAGTCCGTTTTTATCCGTTCAAGCGGCCACGGATTCGTTTTTAAGTATATTTTCTAAATATCAAGGCCAAAGTTTCGTACCAACAGTAGGTTTTTCCAGAAATTCGAAATAAGGACAGAACATAAATATATAGTTATCGAAAATAGTTTTTCTCGGACAAAACCTATTCTAATCCCTTCAAATCAACTCCAAAGCTAATCTAATCCTACCATACACCTTCTTAGGGTGTCATGGGTTCCTAATCACCATCAAGACCAAAGAATACCATGGGAATATTTATAGGATGACCAATATGTATATATAACTCAATAAATCATGAAAAATGGTATAAATCACATATCATGCATACTATCTCCAAAAATGAAAAGATGAATATGAAATGAAAAAGGAAACATGAAAATGAAAGAAACAAGCTTACTAGTGAAAATGATGAGGTGAAAGTAACAAGGATTAGCCTAAATACTCTTGGTTTTTATTTCAAAACCTTATATAGAGTATATACTAGATTGATTTGCTTGAACTTGATAAAAATCTTTGATCCCTTGGATTTCTTGAGTGTGGCCGGTTTTGAGAAGCCAAAGAAAGGAGAGAAATATTTTTTTTTGAGTGTGTGAATTATTGATGGAAGTGAAGGTGTAAATAGATCTTTGAGTGTAAATCTTAATATGTAAGAATTTCACCAACCCAAGACATTTTCCTTTCCCCTTGGCCGGATTTTTGGGGCATTGTTTCATTCAATATATATATATATATATATATATATATATATATTTTTTTTATAGTATATAAATGTATATATTTGTGTAGTAATTGACAAAAGTGTAAGTTAAAGTGTAGATATTATTAACTTGTAGAGTAAATGGTAATTTTTGGTGCAAGTAAGTTTTTAATAGGTCAAAATAGAATGTAATGAGATAATAAAAATTATAAAAATACATTCCTTGTGAAATTTGAGTGATAAAATAATTATCGTAAAATTTTTCAGAACCACGCCGTAATAATTTAATTTTAACGATTTATGTACCAAATAAATTTAAAACATTAGGAAAAACTAAAAATATAGTTTTTATAAACTAAATGTAAGTTTAAAAATACATCGGGATCATTTTTGAAAGTAACGGATTAAATATTCAAAATAATAACTCACGCGATAAAGTTTATTAATATAAAAATTACGCGTTGAAGGTGAAATGAAATGTCGTGAATGAATTAATGAGATGCACATGGTGTCAATGAAATGTAGACTAATCATAGTCCATATGAAATGTACGTGATGTTATGATCATGAATTCGCCGCTAAACCTTTAAGGTTACGCGAATTTGAAACAAGTAAACCAAGTTTACTATAAATGTTGAAATAATGAGACATGAATTGTGTCGAGAAATGACCTGAAAGTACGGGTTGTCACAGCCATGCATTGATCAATCATAGGAAAATCACAAGGTATGAGGAATTTTCCGGGGTCTCCTAGTTTTTCGGGCAACCTTTTAAGAAGCACCGCCGAGAAATTCTCATTCAACGGAGGTTTGGTCAATTCAAACAACTTTTCATTGTTGCTAAGAAGACTCTTGAATGTAGCCGCAAATTTGGGCATGTAAAGAAGAGCATCCGCAAAACTAATATCGAAGTGTAACTTTTGAAAGATTTCAAGAAACTTCATCATTTGGCTATTAGTTTTGTCACGAAGCTTTTGGTCACTAAGCCTTGAAGGATAAGGAAGTGAAGGCTTAGGATTGGTCATCGAACAACGGGTTCCGGAATTGAAGGTTGGACGAACGAAGGTTGGACGTGTGCAGTACTTCGTGGGCTTGAGATATACACCTTGTCCTTTGTCACCTTGGCTTCTCGTTCCACATCCTTCACCGGAGAAGGAGTAGGAATAAAAATTCTTCATTTCTTCGTTGTTGCTTCTTCTTTTCCTGTACTTGGCTATATTTAACTTGTATACACACTTTCATATGATCAAGCAACAAAAGTCTATGAATATGATCAAATATAATGCATAAAAGTATCGATAACGCGATTAAAAGCATACTCAATTTGAGCGTTATCAGTGTTTAAATTAAGAAAAGATTGTGTTTGACCTATACAAATAGAGGGTGATTATGTAAGGTTTTCATAATCTAAAAAGAGGTGGGAAAAACTTTTGAGAGTGTTTTGTGAGAATGTTGAGAGGTTGAGCGTCTTAATCTTATAATCGCAAATTTATATTAAGTTTTTTGTTGGTGGATTAAGCTAGAGGAGTTGAATCAATGAATCGTCGAGTGTCGTGTTGCTTTCAATTTTTTTATTTTTTTTTGTTTTAAATAATTTCATATTTACCCGACTTAGATATTAAAGGTATTGATTGTGCGATCTCTTGTTGTAGGTGTAAGATCCCAACAATTCTTCTCTCTTATAAAATAGTACAGTACTATTTTGATGATGGTGTGTATACCGATAATCTTTCTCAAAAACAAAAAAATCCTAAACTACACTGAGTCATAGCTTGAAATTGAAACCAGCTGTCATGGATTTATTATGACATGTGGTGGCAGTGTGATACGATTAACATATATGTGTTAATTAACTATGTATTATTGATAGCTAATCTCTAGTTATTAAACCTTTTGCTTAATAATACGCTTTAGATAACGTATATTGTAATACACATGAGTCTATAAACTGGAATAATTAATATGCAACTCGAATATCATGAGTAACACATTAGTGTGAGTCTTAACTTGTTGCTATGAACACCGCTCCACAAATATTGTATTACTCTGAATAATTAAACCAATGCAACACTCATATATAACACATTAATTGGATATTCGCGCACAACAACGACGATAAATATAGTTATATTAACAAAATAGTAAATGAATTGCTAGTCCAACTCTCTCTGAAATTTTCTACCCGCTTAGTGAATTCGTTTCACAACACTTCAAATGTATATATGCGTTAGTTGTATGTGTTTGCTTGAGTTTCCCGTAGCTTTTCCATGACATCATTATTCCCGCATAAAGAAAGATCGTCGTAATCTCTTACCCGTCAAACACTCCTTCCAAAAGTATATGATTTTGACGAATCAAGATTATATTGATTGAAACAAAGGTTAAAGTTGTAAAATTTGAATCAAAATAAAATAAACCCACTAAAAATTTAAAAACTAAAAACTCATAAAAATATATCAAAATGTATGTTGAATTAAAGAGCACAAAATTTTAAAAAATATTATGAAATTAGATCATAAAAATAATTAATAGAGAAAAAAATATTTCAATTTGAAAATAAAGATGAATTTTTAATTGAAAAGTGACAAATGTCATTTAATGATTGCAGCTATTTACCTTAATTTTTGATTTTTAGAAGTTAGGTTTAAAGTTAGAATTTGTTATCCATGTATTTTAATATAATATAGATTTCATCATCAATAGATTAAAGCATGAGGTATCACATAGCATTTTACGGCAAGTGATACTTACATCATTTATATTTATTCACACATTACACTTGTGCATATATCATGTTATATCATGTGCATTAGTGTTAGAACATTGTGATGAAAAAAAAAAAAAAAAATGATGTGAGCATCAACTCCTTTAATTTTTTTCCTTGCTTTATGGCTTCGAGCCATGGTTTCGGGACTTGCGCCATAAGATATTGCGCTATCCTAGGGATGAGCATTTCGACCCGAATCCCGAAATCGAACCAGAACCATTCCGAAACCGTACTGATTACTTATATATGGTACGGTACCGGGACTACAAAATAAGGTGAAAAAAATCGGGACCACTAATTCGGTATGGGACCGGTACCACTAATTTATGCTCGAGAAAAAATCGGTACCATAAATTCAATACAGGATAAGTACGGGACTGGTACCGTGCTCATCCCTAGATTTAGTATAATGTTTTTATGAGAACATCTTCAGATCCAATAAGCATTTGAGTTGATGCTGTTGATTGAAAACAGGCTACTTGATAGTTGATACGTTTGAATATCTGAAGCATGTACGTCCATCTTCCCAATCCACAACATTAACTACACGTGAAACTTCACTCTTCAGGAAGTAAACAAATTGCTGTTTTGTTCCAGGGTCCGTTACTAATATGTCCCGCCTTTTTTCCAACAAACTACAACCTTTATGATGCCTATAACTTTATGTTCAACCCGACAGTGCATCACCCGGTCATCCGTTTTATTCCAATACCCACACTTCAACTCTCACCCATCCGTTTTATTTCAATATCCGAACTTCAAGTCTAAAGCCTTGATCATCGTGCCTATACACAAATATTACTCTGTCGATTATCCCACAGATACACATTTCCAACTTCACCTTGTAGATCAATCAACTGACGGAAATAGTCAAATACGTGTCCCTTTTTGGGTGGATCAATCAACTGTTGGCATATGTATCCGGCAAGTTTAGCCGAAGGGCTTAAACTGCTCGGATAAACATACAACCAATTAAGACCAAGTACGCTGAGCCAATATAGTCAACACATTCCGAAGGGTTGGA
This sequence comes from Chrysanthemum seticuspe, assembly GCA_019973895.1. Classification (NCBI taxonomy): domain Eukaryota; kingdom Viridiplantae; phylum Streptophyta; class Magnoliopsida; order Asterales; family Asteraceae; genus Chrysanthemum; species Chrysanthemum seticuspe. The sequence goes on along the minus strand of BPTQ01000002.1, from coordinate 112,865,666 downwards.
CACAACCCCCCGGCGCAACGACTACATGACGTCGCCATACATAAAGGGAAAGGAATCTTGGTCAGAATACCTGACCTTATTCAGACAAGGACCAAACAGAGTAAGCCAAGCTCCCGCCTGACCTAAGCAGAAAGAGCAAGTCAACTCCCGCCCGAAAGAGTCACTATCACCCCACGTGACCTCCGGGTAAGGACAAGACTCCTCACCTATAAGAGGACCGAAGTTACTGCACCAAAGGTTAACTCGTTCTTTACCCTACTTTACACATAGTAATTCTGACAATATCATCATTCTCACGCCGGAGCTTGGTCTAGGGATAAAATCCTAGGCGAGGCTAACGCGTGCTTTCTTTATGATAACAGATCCGAAGGACCCTAATCCGTAGAGCCAAACGAAGGGTTAGCCGAAGGATATTTGCTTGTTTAGGTGAAGACACATTTTTACCTCAACAAATTGGCGCCTTCCGTGGGACCGCTATTCAAACTACCAAGGCTAGTAAATGGCGGGCCCCTCAACCGAAACACCCTCCGGAGACAACCCTCCTAACCTGTAAGAACAAATACTAAGCCAAATCACATCACTAAAAGCCCTGATAAAAGAACACAACAAAGGAAACAACCCTCCAAAGCCCATACGGATCGACTTTGGTGATGAAGCCTAGGAACCAACCGAGAGGTGGAAAAAGGAAAAGATCCTAAAGGAAAAGGGGTCGAGGAAGATCTGCAAAAACCCTACAAGGATGCCCCCAGATGCCCGTTCACCCGACGAATCATAGAATTCGCAGGTCCGAGACATGATCTACCTAAGAACATCAAGCTTTTTGATGGATCCTCATACCCAGATGATCACGTCAACCGTTTTTCCGGAGCAGCTAACCACGGAGGGTGGCAAATGCCGGTGTGGTGCTGGATGTTTCAGCAGACATTGGACGGGCCGGTGAGTGGATGGTTCGATCGCTTGCCCAACGGCAGTATTGACAGCTGGGAGGAACTCCGAGAGAGTTTCCTTGAAAGATTCGGGCTTAGGAGGAAGTGTCTCAAAGATCCAATGGAAATCACCAAAATCGTAAGGAAAGCTAATGAAACGTCGCCGGAATTCAAGGAAAGGTGGACTGACGAGGCTAGTTACATTCCGGGAGTGCCGGAGATCATGCAGATATCCTCCTTCATAAACGGGAACAAATTCCCGGAGTTGGTAAAACGTTTCTCAGACAAGATCCCAAAAACCGTGACGGAAATGATGACAAGGGTAGACGACTTTGTACGCTACGAAGAGGCTTACAACACCACAGAGCTTCCAAGAGGAGAATGGAGCCGTAAACCATATATTGCTGCTCAGCACCAAGACCAAATTTCCCGAACTTCAAATTTCTCTGACAAGCGAAGAGGAGATCGGAGGATAGAATAGAGACCTCGCAGCCAGTACACCCCCTACTACCCAGCAAGAGCAGATAACCCCAGGAACGAATACCGGAGAAACCCTTACAGGAGTGATACTCATCCGATAGATCTGAATCTCCTCTCAAAACCACCAAAGGAAATCCTAGCCACAGAGCTTCAGTTGAAATTGCCACCTCCCCCACCCTTGAGGGGAGCACCAAGGAGAGAAAACTTAGACAAATTCTGTGACTACCATGGCGAGTAGGGTCATCTCACCAACGATTTCTACCACCTCAAGGAGCAATTAAAGATAGCCTTGGACACTGGCAAATTAGACCATCTTTTAAAGGACGTGAGACAAAGGGGTAGAAACCCCCTAAGGGACAATCAGCCCGGAAGAGGAAGAGTCATAAATATGGTATACAGCGGGGGAAAAGACAGAAAAAGAAAGGCCGCCGGTCAAGAAGAAAGTTGGATGAACGTTCCCATAGCTTTCCCTCCCATTCTACCCGGAGATGTATCCGAGGAGCCATTGATAGTTGAAGCAGATGTCGAAGGATATATAGTCAGAAGAATTTACGTTGACCAAGGAGCGGCGATAGAGGTGATGTACGAGCATTGTTTCCAGAATTTATGCCCAACAATCAAAGCAAAACTGAGAGAAACGAACAAACCACTGGTGGGATTCTCAGGCGAAGCAATTATGCCTCTCGGAAAAATCGATCTGAATGTTTGTTTTGGAAATGATGGTTTGTATCGCCGAACAGTGATGACATTTGCAGTGATAAGATCCCCTTCTCCTTACAACATCATACTAGGAGTCTAGAACGATCAGGCATCAGAGAATTGAGGGCGATCCCGTCTACCATTCATTCTATGATAAAGTTGCCGACACCAAGTGGAATTGCAACCTTTGTCACCAGATCAGTCGTAATCTCTGAATGTAGAATGTTAGAGAAACAATTCCTGGAGGAAGGGTCAAAGAACAAGGATGTAGAACACACCGCAGAATAAGAACCTTGCGGAACAACGGAGGAGGTAATGATAAACCCTGAATTTCCTCAGCAGCCGGTCACCATTGGAGGCAACTTTTCCAAAGAATGCAGGAGGCAACTAATCGAATTATTGAAGAACAACAAAGATGTTTTTGCGTGGCAGCTGGCCGACATGACAGGAGTTCCTCGGCGAGTCATAGAGCACAAGTTAAATGTCAATGTGCACGATAGGCCAATCGCCCAGAAGAAAAGAACCTTTTCAGCCGAGAAAAACCAAGCAATCAACACTGAAGTAGAAGAATGGCTAAAAGCTGGGATAGTCCGGGCGGTAAAATACCCCACGTGGATTTCCAACCCGGTGCTGGTAAAGAAGTCGGACGGAACATGGAGAATGTTCTTGGACTTCAAAAGCATCAATGCTTCTTTCCCGAAAGACTACTATCCCCTCCCGGAGATTGACTGGAAAATAGAGTCCATGATGGGATAAAAATACAAATGTTTTCTCGATGCATATAAGGGATACCATCAAGTACAAATAGCCAAAGAAGACGAAGAGAAAACGGCTTTTTACAGGGAACATGGAACCTTTTGTTATACCAAAATGCCCTTCGGTTTAAGAAACGCTGAGGCAACATATCAAAGGTTAGTTGACTCCACGTTCAAAAGACAAATTGGCAGAAATCTGGAGGTGTACGTTGACGACATGGTATTTAAAAGTAGAAGTGAAATGGAGTTGTTAGCGGACATGGCAGAAACGTTTGACAATCTCCGGGGGATCAACATGAAACTTAACCCAAAAAAGTGTTCATTCGGAGTGGAAGAAGGAAAGTTCCTCGGATACGTGGTGACATCCGAAGGAATAAGGGCAAATCCTAAGAAAACAAAGGCAATAGCTGACATGCAGTCACCCAAAACACTCAAGGAAATGCAGAGCTTTAGCGGGAAATTTGCAGCTATGAATAGATTCCTTTCACGATCCGCAGAGAAAGCCTTGCCATTTTTCAATACTCTAAAGAATATAACAAAAGAAAACCAAAGTGAATACCGATGGAGTGAGCAGGCCGAAGAGGCATTTCAGAAGATGAAGAGTATAATTTTGGACTTACCCAACCTAACTGCCCCGGTAGCAGAAGAGGACCCTTTTGTATATCATAAGCGCTGTATTAATGGTGGAAAGGAAAGGGAAACAAATGCCAGTACACTATGTCAGTAGAACGTTAAATGAGGCCGAACGGAACTATGCCCCCTTAGAAAAATTGGCACTGGCTCTATTACACTATTCCAGAAGGCTCAGAAGATACTTCGAAGCCCACCCGATCAAGGTAATCACAGACCAACCCATCAGGGACGTGTTGAACAAACCCGAGTCCTCAGGAAAGCTGATGAAGTATGCAGTAGAATTGGGAGCTGATAACGCTCAGATTGTACATGTTTCTAGTAGCATTATGTGTGCTTTTGTATATGTTATTTGGTTATATTTGCGTGATTTCAGTGCTTAATCACATCAAAAGATGTTTGTCTAGTGTTTATAACCAAGTGCAGGGAAACGGAAGGAAAAGTAAAGTAATGTTCAACAAATAGAAGATTTCCGTTTCAGTAAAGCATGTCAAGCACAAATCAGTATCTCAAGTACCATTGAAGACCATAGTGATTGAAGAACCAAGTTCTACAAGACAAAAGAAGTAAAGATCAATTTTCCGTAACTGAGGGTATCCAACCGGATCGGTTGCCATTGCAACCGGACCAGTTGGAAACTGACCAAAAAGTGCCAAAGACGTCGTCCCAACCGTTCGGTCGCCGCCCGCAACCGGAACGGTTGGTTCCTTGTAGAAGACCAACCGGATCGGTTGGTCATGTAACCGATCCGGTTGGAGGACCTGTATCTGCTAATTCTTCATCACTAAGTTTCCCCTTTGCATCCAAACGATTCTAGGTCCTTCTCTTGGTGTATTCTAGTCCCTTCCTAACTCCTTGGAGGCCAAGTTCAGCAATTAGTACCCTAGGCCTTGGAACTAGTATAAATAGAGGCCTTTTGTGAGCATATGAGACACACACTTCAATACAAATCTCTCTACTCATCAAACAAAGTTCTTAAGCTCTCAAATTCGTCCTTAGAAGTCCAGGAAAGTTTGGAGTTCCAGAAGTTCCACATTTGGAGGCCAAATCACCAAGAAGTCTACCCCAATACTTTGGGAATCATTACTTCACCATTTGTAATCTTATTCCAAGCATTGTAAGACTTTTAATCATGTTTTCTAATGTTCAAAGTTCTGAGTTTATGTTCATGTTTGCTATGAGTGGCTAGTTTCTTTATACACTTTCTTAAATGATGTTGATTACCATATGATTAGTTAGTGATTGTGTTAACATGTTTTAATTCAATTTCAAGTTGATTCTAAGATCCAATTGTGCTTAAGTTTCATAGTGGCATTTGTTAATCAAGTTTGACTAGTTGGTAGTAATCGTAGAGGTCGAAAGAAGTTATTGTTATTCAACTAGTTATAATCATTTTGTCTATGGATGATTGTTTTTACCCATTATTCTTGATTAAACAAAGGAACTAAGGTGTGGTTGTAATAAAAACGCTTTTTGATTATCAAATTGGATTGATTGGAAACATCTAAAAGGTCGTAAGATTAGTTGTTGAGAATCAATTGTAGCCTTTTGTCTATAACCGGTTACCTTTTGTATTGACCATTTCTTAAGAAATTTGATGAAACAAGTGGATGTTTTTGTGTTTAAGTTTATGAAAGTGAACTTATGAAACTTGAATTGATCTTGAATTGATTGGTTAAACGTAATGCTTGTTTTTATGAACTAAAATCTTGACGAAGGTTTAACTTGTAAGAACAATATATTAGTACACCAACTAATTATCACAACCAACATGTTAAGAGGTTAACACAATCACATTAATCTAGGATATGAAACTAGTTTAAGCAAGTGTAGTTTTTAATCATCTGAATTTCATTATATCTATTTGCGTTGTTATATGTTTTGAATAGACTCTGTTGATTCAATCTTGTTAGTTAGATTCACTTAAATCCCTGCGAACGATCTCGACTTACCTTCACAATCTTGCTATAACGGACGAGTACACTTGCTCGTATGTGTTATTGGTAATTTTGGTAATTCACCTTTTATAAATTTAAAACTTGTACACACGTAGCACATCAAGTTTTTGGCGCCGCTGCCGGGGATTTGATTGTGTTTCAACAAGTTTTGAATCCCCATCAGTCAATTCACTTCAAAAAAATTTCTCTCAGAAGCTTCAACCGATCCGGTTGCCTTACAACCGAACCGGTTACGCCTTTAAACTATCGCAAACTGATCTAACCGATCGGTCGCACCTCGCAACCGATCCGGTTACCCCTTCTGTCCAGAAAACTATTTTCGTTGTTTGTTCGTGTGTTTAGATATTGAATGGATTCTCTAGGACATTGTATGAACAATCGTGCAACGGGAATAGAACCAATTACACCTCTTACCAACCCTGAACATTTGATTCAAAGAAGAAGAAGAACACTTTTCATACCTTTGGAAAATCGTGTACCAAGAGTACCAAACCCACCATTTGATAGCCTCGTAGAAGCCAAAGTTGTTTACAACCCTTTCACCAATTTACCTTTTCCCATGGCGGACGATCAACCCATGTGGGGAACCAACCGAGCCGTAGCACCAACCCCCGGGAATGCTATTGTCGCTGTCAACCTTGGTGACAACTTCACCATGAAGGGTCATCATATTTCCATGATCAAAGACCGTCAATTCGATGGCCGTGCGCTGGCCGATCCGCATAAGCACATTGTCGAATTCATCAAAATTTGCGGCATGTTCCGTTATGGCGACACCGATGTCAATGCCATCAAACTCAAGCTTTTTCCATCATCACTCGCCGGAGATGCTAAAGTATGGTACAATGAATTAACCCCAGGAATTATCAACACTTGGGAGGAGATGAGGCAAGCCTTTGTAAGCCGATTCTTTCCACCTGCCATGTTTGATCGATTAATGGGAGAAATTCGTGCTTTCACACAAAATCCCAACGAATCACTTGTCGAAGCTTGGCTTCGGATGAAAGATTTGCTTCGTAGTTGTCATGGACATGGATTATCCAAAGGAACCATTATCCAAATCTTTTACCATGGACTAGATGAAATCTCTCAAGGCATCCTTGATGCTGGAGGAATTTTTCTCTATAAGACTCCTAACGATGCACACCAATTACTCGAAGATCGAGTACTTCTCAAACTCGATTGGT